>JAHTLZ010000111.1:3817106-3829063 GCA_023846285.1 Phrynocephalus versicolor | reverse complement strand
GTATGTATGTATGTATGTATGTATGTATGTATGTATGTATGTATGTAAAATACTAGAAGCAGTGAAAGACTTGTTGGACAGTGGGTTGGATTCATTGACCTTATAGAAGCCTTCTAAATGAATTATTCTATAATTATTCTATGGTTCTAAGTTTCTGTTTCAACTCTGGAGATAATATCTTCAAAATCATCACTTACTAAAACTTATTTTAGCTTCTCCCATAGTTACTGGCATTGTGAAAACAATTTATAAGGTTATGCACATTACTCTCCACGTTAGTTATAAGATTCCCCCCATCCACCCAACAAATATTTTAAAATATGAGAATGCTTCACAGTATCTTCCAGACATCAAGGATTTTTTTTAACCAGGTCCTGTGTTTGGAAGGGGGGGAGAAGAGAGAATTTGTGAAATCTTTTTTTCTTACACATAGGTAGGTGGGTGGGTGGGTATAAGTTAAAAAAACCTGAGAAATATATATACTGTATAAGATACCACAGGAAGCACAAATCTACATTTTAAATATGAATCATAGTTTAATGGCAGAAACACTGTTTCCTTTTCTTAAAAAAAAGGGGGTGGGGGCTCTGGTCTTGCAACCTGCTAACCTATATTGAATGTTGCTGCTTGTGTGTGGTTCCAACAAACCTCACAAGATCTGGGCAACTACTGTGTGTACCTGGTACAGAAAGCCACTGTTTAACCTTCTTGGTTTAATAGCAATGGGGTTGTAGCTTGCGCTGCCCACCTCCTCCATGGTTTCTACATCCTTTAAGATGGATTCCCCTCACACTTGTGGCTTATTTCCCCCTTTCCCCCCTAAGGCAGAAGATGATGGCTGTCTTCCTCACTCTTACTTCCTTTACATGAAACAGACTCCTCCCTCACCCCTTCCAGTTCCATCAATGCTTCCATTGTATGAACTGCCCCGACTTCCCCTCACTGGCTGGAATTCAAGCCACTAACATGGGCTGCAGGCTGGAATTTGGCACAGTGGAAGAGAGTCCAGCAGGAAGAGCCCCTTGACAGCTGCCGAAATCAGGCCTCTCGGGGAGTTCTTTTGTAAGTGTGAAAAACACACGGCTGTTCCCTTTTACTAACTTGACCCAGTGTTTCAGAAATCTTTCGCCAAGGTGGCACTTCTGTCGCGAGAAAACTGCACACAAACGCACATACACCAGTGAAGCCAGCAAGTCTTGTGAACTGTGACTGGGCAGGTGTCACTGAAGCCCAGCTAAGTGACACCATTAATGCCACTTTCCATGGGCAACCTCCAATTTTGCTTCTGTGTCTGTAGCACCGAAAGGTCATGTGCACTCATTTAACTAGCCAAGCTTTTCTTACCCACCCACACGCACACGCAGGGCAAAGGCAGCAAGATTCATAGGTACGATTTTCACCAGGGTTTCCATTGTGCAAGGCACAAGAGGTGGGAGCAAGTTTTATTTATTTAACACCTCCCCATATAAATGATATAGGACAACTGTTTTTCCACTGATTTGGCCCCTCTCATATGTCTTGTCTGGCTCCATCTGCTGTAATTCTCTGTTTGGGCTCCTTTCTCTTTGGATAGTAAAAGACTCATGTGGTTTACCATTTTTCACCCCTTACGCCTGGGTAGCTTCGTAGCTTAGGCTTGTGTTTAAAAATATTATTACCGTAACTGTTTATTTTATATCATCCTAACAATTAATTAGATAATGAGTTTCTCCATGATGGTGGATTGTGGAGGAGGCAATACTTACTCTCCAGGGCCTTTCACAAACATTTTAAAAACGTACGCCTAAGTGTCCTCCTTTCCCGCACTCCAAAAACACGTCCTGTTCCAAGATGGGTGACTGTTTCTCTCTCTCACACACACACACACACAATCCTATACACAAACAGCCCGCTCCTGTTGGCAGGCTTCCAGCCAGTCGTACCTTTCTCACAGCCTCGCGACAGGCAGAAATCCAACCGGCACAGGTTTCCCTTTCTCAGCCAAGGAGATGAAGCAAATGGCGGAGGGTGGGGGGTTCGAGAACCCGCCCCGGTTGAATTTCTGCCTCACGCAGCTGAAACGGAACAGGGCGAGCTCGGTCACGAAACAAGAGCAACAGCAACAATAATAAAGGGCAAAGGTAGCCATGTGTAAAAAAAAAATGCGTGCCGAAAAAGGAGACCCGCCTATCGAATAAAGCGAGTTTGCCAAGCAAAACATCCCTCGCGCGCCCAATATGGCTGACAAGGCTGCCTTTTCTCTTTGCTGTCCTCCTCCCACCCCGCGCCCAGTTCTCCACCCCATCATCCCCACGACGCCGCTCTCGACTGCCCGCTCCACGGGAAGCAAGCAACGCTTTCTGGGATATGTAGTTTCCCTTCCCCTCTTCGGTTACGCCGCCCGTGATCGTGGCGAAAGAGAAAGTTGCGTTTCCAGGGTCGAGGCGAGGCTCCTGAAGAACGTTTATTCTTAAAAGGCATTGGTTTTCAGTAGCCTAGCTTAAATTTAGGAAACAAGAAGCCACGCAAAACAGAGCAAGTTACCCCCTTACCCACCCCGCACACACCTCCTCACACACACACACACACACACACACACACACACACACACACACACACACACACAAGATTTAACGTTCATCCCGTTGAAATTTAACATACAGTATAGGGGTTTTAGACTAGGATCGAGATATCTTGAGACTGGAGAGTAACGATAACAGTTGCAACGTTTATCAAACACCCTTTACTAGTTCGTGCAGTCACTACTAGTCTATTCAGTGGGGCTTGTTCCCAGGGCATAGGAACCATAGGCTTGCAGCTTTTAAGTATTCACACATATATTAACCTATAGATCTTTGTGTGCACAAGGATATCCTCCTTGTACAGTCCCAACGTCTTTTCTTGAGGTCCCTGTTACAACTGAGATTTTTATTTTACTTTTTATTTTTTACACAAACATTCAAAAGCAATATTTTATGTCAATTCAATCTGAAAGCATTGTTACTTTTTGAAATCGTACACATGGCAGAGCCAAGGCAGTGATGATTGCGCCTACTCAGTTCAGTGATCCTTAGGCAACTAGCTATCAGAGAGGATAGCCCTGACAATTGGTGGTATCCATACACCAGATGTTTTAACAGAGAAGAGCAATTCATTATGTGAGCTTTCAAGTGCAGTGCCACAGACAGATCCAGATCTGCCACTTCAATGAGATCCATGTTATCAGATCAGGTTAACAATGCTATAATTGCCATGGGACTCCTTTCAGGAGAGTTTGCTTGTTTGTTTGTAACATTCTGTAGTATGCTTATGGAAGGACTCTCAGAACAAGTTATTTAAAGCAAAATCAGCCAGTACCCCTAAGATTACAATCTCACAAAAGGAAAAAGAGAGAGAGAAAAGAAAAATGAGTCATCTCAAAAAGGCACACATTCTTAATGCTACCAGGTTCCTCAGCCTCATTGAATGCTAATGACAACTGTAATAAGGCAATTTATTTTATTTAGTCACTTAAAATATTTTCCTCACTTTTCTTCTTAGAAGGGACCCAAGGTAGCTTACAAAATTAAAATACCAGATTTAAAAGCTTAAAAACAAACACAATATACAATATCTAAAAAGAATTAAACAAATGCTATATTAAAACAATAATATTAATACAAAAACCCACATATAAAAGTAACAGGATGGACTGATGGAAAATGGAAAAGTAACTGAGAAGGACTGACGGGGATTCTGTTTTGTCCTTCTCTTTTTCAGCCTAATGGAAAACTACATGTATATAGTAAGCAAGGTGAAATATTGTGGATATCTATTGAATATTACCTACTACCGAATAACTGATAACACAGTCTGCTAAAACGCTTTCTGCTATCACCTGCAATATACTCCGTAATGATTTTGCCTTTTTAGTTTTAAATAGCTGTTTAGTGACTATGTATACACTTAGTGTGCTACTTTAGAGTTGGAATATTCATCAGATATTATTATATTATTACTATGAATTGTGTGAAATAAAGGA
Source organism: Phrynocephalus versicolor (assembly GCA_023846285.1). Classification (NCBI taxonomy): domain Eukaryota; kingdom Metazoa; phylum Chordata; class Lepidosauria; order Squamata; family Agamidae; genus Phrynocephalus; species Phrynocephalus versicolor. The sequence goes on along the minus strand of JAHTLZ010000111.1, from coordinate 3,825,063 downwards.
CTAGTTGTAGGTTGGGAGCCCTTGACCCTGTGGTGCAATAGTAGCTCAGTGGCTGTGGATTTCTTCAGCACTTCATGGGAAACCACAGTGAAGCCCCACGTAACCTCTCCTGAGCTCTCTGAAACAACAATCGGGCAGGATGTGAACAAAATAACAAGCAGTTCATAAGTTGCCCTATTCTTTGTAAAACATGTTACTCATTCCACCTGTTCTTTGGGTGGCAAACCTCCCCCCCCCCCGTGATGGTTATTTAGTCCTCACGAAAGCATGTCCCTCCAGCACAGGCACTCTGGGGAGTCTAGTTTATCCAAGGCCACTCAAGAGACAATGAATGAGAGGTATTTCTCCTGATGCCTCTTCAAGGACATCTGGAGGAACTAAAAGCCCCATATGCTGTGCTAGCAAGCTGCTACTGTTCCTTGCAGAGCTTCACCTGCCACTGAAAATGACACAAGAATGGTGTTCCTAAACATTCCATTGCAAGCAACTAGGCCAGGCTACCGAGGAAGGATCTGTAGTTTTAACCTACAGATTAGAGTCACTAGGCTACTCTAATTAGGAGAGGCTGATCCAGGGTGGGAAAAATGGAGCCCTGAGAGACTGTTATTAGACTGTAATTGCCATCAGCCCTACTCAGCATGTGGGAGGGAGCAATGATGTGTGAGCTGGAGCTCAAATACATCTGGATGGAACATATTTATTTATATATCCCGCCTGCCTAACTTTGCCCTAGAGAAGCTTTGAGTTTCAAGTCATCTTTAAAATATTTACTACCATCTAGCTGGTGGGATTTGAACTTTGGACATTAGCCTGTGTAAGGAACAAATTAACTCACAGGCTACAGCCTAGAACACAGTCAAAAGCCATTTTGACTGATACCAGAATTCTCAGGAAGTATATGAAGATGCCTTTAAGTCCATGTTAGGAGGTGCTGTTTCAAGCATCAGATGAACAGTAGATTTGAACTAAACTTCTCTGGACAGTGGAACTTGCTGGTAACCTTTAGCCAGTCACTTTTTCACCACCACACCTACCTTGCAGGGGTATTGTGAAGATAAAAGTTGGGAGGAGGAGAATCAGGTACACTGTCTCAGGCTCCGTGGAGGAAAATCAGGTGATAAATACAGTAAACAAGAAAAAGCTGCTCCCACAGCCTCACTCTTGAGCATTAGGCTATGCTAGTTATCTCTGTGACAGCAGCTGGATGTGTGCACTAGATGAATCATCTGGACTCCACCCCATGTTGTTTTAACCATTTTCTTAGAAATGCTCTTCTGCATGTCTACTCAGAACTCCTAGACAGGTCAGGTTGCAACTGCAACCAAATTTTTGCATTGTTGTTGCATTGTACACAACCCATGCAACACAGTCTTCTTTTTCCTACTTCCTTGAGGTTTAATTTGATAGATTGTTTTAACTTCCTTTTTGTTTCATGTGTTGCTTTTGGTGCCATATAGCCCAAAGGGGCTATAAATCCACTGAATCAATGAGCACAGCTTGCAAATACTCCCAGAAGTTGGCACTGGCCCAGGAGAAATGGCGAATTCTGTCTCAACTCCATAATCCACCTCAGCCCCCTTCCTGAAATCCTTGTCACTTCCAGCAACCCTGTTAGTTGTGAGTTAAAACTGAAAACATGGATTTGTTTTGAAAAATGTAGCTTGAAGCTGCTGGTCACCCTACAAATCATTTTCTTCCTAGCAGGACTCCCATAAATGAGAGGACTAGCTGCACCTCTAGTAGGAATTCATGACCCCCCCCCCAATTAAAAATAGGTCCAGTTAAACAGACAGTGACTTTGAAGGGTGCAACCTCCAAACATGGGGCTCATTACATAAAGGCATCTGTCCCATTCTCCCTCTCCCTAAGTACAGCTTGAGGAGTGGCTAACCCTTTTCATTTTCCAGTTCTCAAATATGACTAGTGGCTTTTCAGTGCCTCCAGCTGCTATGATTATTGTGATCTCTTTCATTTTAAAATTAAAGAAAAAGAGGTTGGTAGAGCCAATCAAAGATATCCCCTGCCATGCATAGTTTGGCCCTTGCTGTTAAAGATCTGTGTTTACTGGGATCTCTGAAATTGGCAACAACCTCAGCCCAGAGCAAAGTATGGGAAAGTAATTCCAAATATCTTGCTCCAGCCAGATGTTTCAGAATGAACCATGGATGGAAAGGAAAAACATAATTAAAAGTGATGATCCAGAAACTCAAGGTACTTCTCAAGGAGAAAAAGAAGCCGTCCAGCAGCAAAGCAAGCTGAACTGGATCAGGAGGAGACAGCTGAAATCTGAAGTTCATTGGGATTTTCTTTATAATAATTAGTGTGATTTCTCTATTGGAGCTTTGTGAGACTGCATAATAGCAAGCTGAGAGGCTTCAGAAAAAGTTTATTGGCCCATGAAAATGGAACACACCCAGTTCAACACCTTGTGGAGACTGTAACTCGGTTGGCAGCATGGTGTAGGAGATTTATAGCAAGGAGCACACTGGATTACAGGAAACACCAGTGGCTAGGCCAGGAATGTAAGCCTAGAGGTAGACTCCCATAAAACAGCCTTCTTCCAAATGATACTGTCCAGATGCACCAAGCTACATCACTCCATCCAACATAGCTGTATTGGGATAATAAGCACTGCATTTTAACATGCAGTTATCTGGACAGTATGGCTGCCATAAAGTTAAACATGAAAAAGATAGGCATTTCCACAGCGAGGGTAGGCATGAAACAAACCACATGCTGTTCTATTCTGTATCATCCTCTACAGATAGAAATATTCACCTGTCAATACAAACAGAAGAAGATAGTCGTGACTTTCAGGCTTCCACTGTGAAGAGATCAAATACAGAAAGGAGAAAGGGAGTAGGAGGGTAAAAGAAAAAGGCAAAGCTCAGCTCTGAATGTAATGAATCATGGTTTCAGGAAACCACCTTTAACCACAGGGCCCCAGATCTCACCCCCTGTCAACATACACATTTCAAGAGTGGGGGAATAACCCAAGGACTGTTCTTCCCTATGAAAGTGATCAACAAATCAAAACTAATAGAGCAACTCAGTCAGGGCTGCAGAAGATAGCACAGCCTCCCTGATGTTATTGGACTTTAATTTCTATAAGCTTGAAACAGCCTAAGAAATGGGGAGGCATGATTCAAAAAGGGGGTGGCCTCAGATATACTAAGACCCTTGTACTGAATACTAGTGCTTCTTCTCTCATAACCAAGAACGGCAGTGTTTCTGCATGGCATTTTGTGACTCCAGTTGAACAAACTGATTTTATTCTACTGTTCCACTTGGTTAACAAATATCACACTCAAACAACAGAATTGATCTACGGTACCACCATGAAAAGGAAGCAAAGAGCAACATTTAAGATCTAGGAGGTGGCACTTTGAATATTACATGCTGCGGACAAAACTAGAAGGGATAAGTTTTGCTTCTAGACATTTATGCCCCTTTGAGCTCATGGGAGGAAAGACAAACAATACATATTGGTTCTTGCCCCCTTAATGTATTGTTTAGGGGTCAATATGAACTCTGCACTTAACCAGAAGTCATGTAACTCCATTACAAATATTCAAGTGCTTGTCTAGCAGGGGAAAGACTCAGTTAAAAAATGTTGTGGGAAAAACAAATTGTGTTTCACAAACCACTACACCTTATCGGGTGTCTTCCAGCAGATGAACTTCCTTGCTCCCCAGGTAAGCAATTTGGCTCTTGGAGTAATATTAGATGTCCTGTTAGCTTCGTCATCCAAACCATTCCTGTTGATGGGAAAGGCCTGGAGATTATCAAAAGGGAAATGGGAAGGATGCGGGGGGGGGGGGCTGTAGGATGTCCCTTGGTTCCCTGTTCTCAATGCCTGAATATGTCTTAATTGTACTGGACGGTATATTATCCCTCATTACTCTAAGCCTTGGGTGCTTTTCAAGGAGAAAGGGGGGAGGGGGGGGTAAAAATACCCTAAAATAAATAATATATTATTTTTCCAAGCCATCAACACTCCTTGTGAATAATTAATTGTGATTTTCACATGTTTTTTTTCTGTTCTAATTCATTTACTCCTTTTATACCATATCAATTAAATACAATGAATAACTGGAAGTTTTCAGGGTTCCTACCATCCTTAGGTAAATGGGCCCTGTAGTTTCAGACTAGGAAGTCCATCATCCCAGGTGGTCTCACAATGGGTCATTCTAGCTGGCAATTAGAACTTACCATAGAGTGAGTTAGAACTAGCTGGCAATTAGAACTCACCAGTGAATGTTCACTGGAAGGACAGATTTTGAAGTTGAGGCTCCAGTACTTTGGCCACCTCATGAGAAGAGAGGACTTATTGAAAAAGTCCCTGATGCTGGGAAAAATAGAAGGCAAAAGGAAAAGAGGATGACAGAGAATGAGATGGTTGGACGGTGTCATCGATGCAACCAAAATGAATTTGTCAAAACTCCGGGAGGCAGTGGAGGATAGGAAGGCCTGGCGAGCTCTGGTCCATGGGGTCACAAAGAGTCGGACACGATTGAACGACTGAACAACAACAATAGAGGTTTTCAGGTGGAATAATACTTCAAGCTGCCCTGGTAAAGGGAAGGAAAATTTGGGAGCCAGCTCTCAAGTAATAGAAGTGTCTCCTCCAGATGCTTTTCACCTGCTTCTAGCATGGCCACGACTCAAGGATTTTGAGTACAAAATATCAGGAGTGCTAGAGATTGTCAGCCGCAGTCTTACAACACTCACTTCTTAAAAGGCTTCACTTCATCCTTGCACTTTCTCTAAAAGCCATTTTCATTCACAGCAGTCTTTTGAATTCTTGTGACACACTGGGGTGGGGGTGGGGAATGAGGAGGGTGACCAATGACAGATTTCTATTTATGCACCTTGGGAACTGTACAACAAGAAACCCCACCGCCTTGCAAGAGGCAGGCTCAGGTTCTTGAACTGATGAGCAATCTACGATCAACAAGGTTTGGATTCCTGCTTGTTCTATGATTGCCAGCTTTCTTTTAAAAAGCCAACAAAGCCAAAACCACAAAACACACTCTGCTCCTGTGCTTTCAATGGAAACCGAGGAGGTGGTTGCCCTCATCTCTGTGCCAGCAAAAATTTTCCCTTCATGTTTTTCTGCATATCAGTGTGCCAGTTTCAAGACCAAAAAGCCAAAAATTGTTGGCAGTGAGAGTCGTTTCCTATCTGGTTGGGTGTATTTTTTTAAGTAGGGGTATAAACCAGAGCCAGATGGAGCTTTCCATGGGAATGGACATGGAAACTTGGAAAATAGATGCCTTGAGGAAATAACTAGGCATGGAGAAATTGAGACAGGCTACACACATACCTTCCAGGCCAGGTGCGAGTCATGGATTTATCTAACACATATACCCAGCTAACTCATTAGTCTTCCAAAGTCTCCAGATGTTGCTACATTACTATCTCCCCTGACCATTAGGCACACAGGCCCAAGTAGATGGAAATACTAATCCAGTAAAACAGGGGGACCTACATTAGGGAAATTGGTCAAAAAGCTGGTGTGCACGTGTGTTTGGAACCTGATACAAAATGGTGGTACTGTCTAATATGAACCACAGATTGGGATGTCAGATATAACAGGCTGATAGCAAGGTTCCCAAAGATCAGAGATTCTAAGAGAATAATGGGGTAGGGGAATGAGGAAGGCATTCTGGGTTTTTTTTTTTTGTATTAAATAAGTCAGATTCTCTTTAGCTGATAATGCTGACAATTATCCAATTTATCTTCTGTCGACTTCTGTCTTAATGCACCTGAATACCCCCTTAAGGAATATACATGGCTGGTGCAAGGGAGACCTTTATTCCGTTTTCCTCCCTCTGCTTTAGAGGCTGCCTGAGAAGGAACATTCCAGACAATCTCTCACAATCCAGCTGGGGTAGGTAAGGAGAGCCAACATTGGCTCATATGATCACGTGACCTGCTCCAGTGCTTGTATATCAAGACATTGCTTGTTGATCAAGGCAAAAATTAAAATATTTGCTTGTCTCACAAAACACTCTTAAAACAAGGTATTACTGTACTTAAAAATTTTGACTGTGGTACAAAGTTGCCTTAGGTGGTCGCATAGTATTCTCTAAAATGGCAGCCAGCAGCTTCCACCATCCATAGGTACAGTGGCTGGGGATTGTAGAAGTTGTCTTTGAAGACATCTAGAGAGCAGTGGGGAGTTGGAGGAAGTCTCCATTGGAGTAATTTGATAATTTGAGTATGAACCAGCCAAGGGTGGGAAACCAGCAACATAGGTTTGGTGCTTCTGATGGGTATCTAAGGAAACTGATTAAACTTGCAGAGCATACAGAGACAAAGTTGTGCCGTGGATGAGCAGAGTACGTCAGAAAGGCAGTAATCCATAGGACAACAAAGCAAAGCCTGCTACCTGGGATTGAACTCCAGGTCATGAGCACAGTTTTAGGTGCAGTACAGGAATTTAACCACTGTGCCACGGGGCTCATACATAACCCATGGTAGGTAAAGCTAACAGAGACAACAGAATGGTGCTTTTGATTATATGTGGTCAATCTCTTGTCAAGATCATGAGGCCCCGGTTGTGACTCTTTTGAAGATGCTGACTTGGCCATGGAACTGAGAGGGTCAAAGTACTTAAGTAAATGGACCTTGACCTGTTTCAGCAATGGCAGCTGCCACAGTCAGAGGGTGGGAAAGTTACTTTATTGGACTACAGCTCCCAGATGATAGTGAGGTACAAAGCTATTAGTAAACATGGAACCGATATATTTCTGTGACAAGCATATCCACACAGCACCCCAGATGATGGGTTAGGTAAAGGTAAAGGTTCCCCCCGCACGTGCGTGCTAGTCGTGTCCGACTCTAGGGGTGGTGCTCATCTCTGTATTCAAGCCGGAAGAGCCAGTGTTGTGCAAGTCCATGGCCATGTGGCTAGCATGGCTGCAGGGAAACACTGTTTTTACCTTCCCCCTTTTATGGCGGTACCTATTTATCTACTTGCATTTTACATGCTTTTGAACTGCTAGGTTGGCAGGAGCTGGGGTGAACAGTGGGAGCTCACTCCACTGCGTGGCACCCAGGATTCGAACCGCCGAGCTGCTGACTTTGGAGCCTTAGTCCACTGAGCCACCACGCCCAGATAATGGGTTAGCATATGCATAAATTTGCTCAGAAGAGCCTAGTCCAGTGGTGGTGAACCTTTGGCACTCCAGATATTTTGGGGGCCACAACTCCCAGAATTCCAAGCCTAGATTGCCAATGACAAAGGACTGTGGGAGTTGTGGTCCAAAACATTTGTAGTGCTGAAGGTTCGCCACCACTGGCCTAGTCCTTGAATGGCTGAAATTCAGGAGCAAGTCGCAATTAGGAGAGGCTCAATGAATCAGTGGAATTTACCAAGGAGTTGATTAACAAATCCCTTCCCTTTCATCCAATACAAAGGACCTCCTCTCCACTTGCCACTAATTGCTGGATTTCAGTTTGTGTGTTACGAGTTGCACTTTGGATTATGCACAGGATCAGGTTAGAAGCAGGTAGAGGTCTTTGGGCATCAGCAACATCAATTTAATGTGGTAGCTCACTAATAATCCGGCTATCAATACTCCTTAAATGCGGTTCCACCTATATTTCACTGGCCTACCCTAACCTGGATATCACCTGAGTCAGGAGAACTGCAGTGAATGCCATCCATCACTGAAAGGGCATGGCTGATGTCTCAAAGCATATACTGTATACAGCACTTGGATGTCCCTTAGACATTCACAGCCAAAGATAGGATTAAAGATTCTTCTCCCTTCTCTGAAGGACTCTCCTTTACCAGCTGTTTTACAAAATTCTACTTTATCCTTTTGCATTATAGCAGCACCATGAGGCAGGCAGGCAGGCAGGCAGGCAGGTGCACATATACGCATGCGCGCGCGCGCGCGCACACACACACACACACACACACACACACACACACACACACACACAC
>JAHTLZ010000111.1:3801072-3817096 GCA_023846285.1 Phrynocephalus versicolor | reverse complement strand
CACACACACACACACACACACACACACACACACACACACACACACACACACAAAAGTGGCCCTCCAGTTATTTGTTGACTATGTTGGCAAAAGCTGGTGGAAGTGGTAGATCACTTTGCTTCCTTACAAAGCACAACTGGAAATTATACACAAATACATGTCGGGAATAGTTTAGGGAAGCCAAGATTGTGTCGCTTTTTTAAAAAAGTTAACAAGTCTAACCAACACTAGTATCTCCTTCCACTTCCCATTTCAGCCACAGCTTAGTGTCTTCTTTAAAACATGAAAGGTGAATAGCAAGAGGTGCAAGAAATCATTACAAATTCTTTGAACGGATAGCTCTATCTTGAAAGTTTTTGTTACATGTTTAGACGAGGGATGAGGATAAGCTATCGCAAAACGTTTTGCATCTACAGAAATCTCTACATGGCGAGATCATGAAGCTCCCGTCCCGGTGCCCTTCTCAAGCTCCTTTCAGTTTGGAATTTCTTCCTCGTGGGGACCCCACCACTCTCACCCCTAGAGGCTGTTTATGAAACACAAGATTGCTTTCCTTCTCAGATTGTTCTCCAGGCTTGTGGCTGGATTTCATTTCCAGCTCAGTTTTTCCCTGCATGATTCATTTGGTTTCAGCAGCATGTTTCACTGTATGCTGCAATGCTATTTTCAGATTCCCCCCCCCCTTGGCTTGGGAAAAAAAAAGTCTGCAAAAGCAACCAGGTCACACAACCATCACACTATATATCTTAATGTGCAGCCATCCTCTGTATCACAACAGAAACTTAAGAAGGTAGCCAACTCTTCTCCTAAGTACTACCTCTTAGCTTGCTCACCACGGTGCCTGTTTAACAAGCAGAGATTAATGCAACATTTGGAAAACTTATCTTTTAGGACTGGATCCCACCGTCATCTTGGCTACCGTCTAGGCTGGTTTGGGGACAAAAGTTCCCAGAATTCCATCACCTCTGCAGCCTCACAGAGTTCAAAAGGGTTTCTCTTTGGGATTACAAAGGAGCTTGACTTGGCTGAGAGGCCCTTTCACCACTGCAACAAAAATGTGAGAAAGGTGAGGCTGAGATCTTGGCCCATCCCGCAGGGATCAGCACAGACCATTTGGACAGATCAAGAGGGTATCCTATGCAGCAAAACTGATGCTCGGCTACTGAGACACAAGGGGGCCTTGGGAATAAGGATTATAAGAACATAGGAACATAAGAAGAGCCATGCTGGATGAGGCCAAAGGCCCATCTAGTCCAGCTTCCTGTATCTCACAGTGGCCCCACCAAATGTCTGGGAGCGCACGAGACGAGATATCTGTCTCCTGATACCACTTCCCTGCATCTGGTCCTAGAGGTACCCCGGTTTTAAGCCTGGAGATTACACATCTTCATCATGGTTTCTAACCTGTGATGGACTTTTCCCTCCAGGAATCTGTCCAATCCCCTTTTGAAGGCATCCAGGCCAGATGCCTTCAAAATTGTAGAATGACATATATTATTAATAAATAACAAGCATGTGGCATCAAATCACTTCTGATTTCGAGTGATGCTTTCCAGGGTTTTCCAGGTAGACAGTACTCAGAAGGGGTTTGCCATTCCCTTCTTCGGGGGCAGCCCTGGGAGTCTACAGCTTGACCAAGACTGCACAACCTGGTTCCACTTGTTGGAAGCACAGTGGAGATTCGAACTCCCAACCTCTGACTCCACAGCCAGATATCTAAACCACTGAGCTATCCAGCCAGCATCTGTACAATTCACTACATTTTAATTTATGTGGGTGTCTCAGCCCAAGTGCTTCAAAAGCACAGGCTGCTCTTTTGTTAAACAGCTGAACACAGGGCGTAGTTTTACTTTTTTCTTCTATTTCCATTACTAGAAGACAAGGAGGTGTCTCACCTCAGAAGCTTTAACATATCTAACTTTCCTAAGATGAGAAGTAGAATAAAGAAGAAAAGAGCCCCCAAAAAGAAAACAACTAACACTGGCTAGTGTTCAGGTTACATAAGAGGAAACTAGAGCTGAGGAAGAGCCTTGGGTTATCTTAAAAATTTGCATCCTCATCTATCAGGTTCTATTCCCTCCCCCAGTTGTTGGCTCTGGAATATGCCAGGTGGCCATCATGAAAGATAACAGTATTTTCTCTATTTTCTCTTCTGTTTTATTCCTATTTCCAGTCATTCTCAAAAAGACATAGAAACAGACAAAGGCAGACTGAAATGCAGAGGGAGGTTCCAGAAAAAAAAAACTGATCTGAACATAAGACTTCAACTCACAAATACTTCTTCAATATTTGTCCTTCAAAAGCATGGTCACATGCCCTACATGGGGGGAAAACTTATCTCAACAAAAACATTACTATCTCCTGGTAGCACTGAAATTTGTGGTTATATCAAAAGGGGAATTAAATTAGGATTTCAAAACCCAACAGCTTGTGCCCAGATGAGATAGGGAATTAATTCCATCCAGCCGTTGCCATAAGGTGCAGACCAGCCACACAAATGACCTCCTTACAGAGGAGTGTTTTCTCTTGCTCTGGGAGCAAAGAGTACAAGCAGTATTTCATTGTGCGTGTGCATCCACAATTCACCAAGTGAACATGGAAGAACACCCCCACCCTTGTATCTTTTAAGTTCTTGCTATTACTTCCTGTTGAGTAGGGGCAGATAACTGCCTCTTATTCACCCACGCCCAACATAGACAACAAGCATGTAGGTTCTGTTTACACTCTGCTTCTGCCTTCACTGACTACCCTTGTCCAATATCCCATGATGTAAAACTGATAGAAAGCCCTCTAAAATAGCAAGTGACCCCTTCATCTTTTACCTGACCCCCCTCCCCAAAAGAACTATCCACTCACCTCATTAGATTATGCCACAAACATCACTTATTAATACAACTGTTTGAACCCCATATCCCCCCAAAAACCAGCTAGCCTTACCCACTCCAGTTAGGTGAATATATTTTTTAAAGGTTGCTTTCCAGAATTTATCCATCACCATCAATAGTGGCTAGAGTGGCTGAAAGAAGGTGGGGACTGTAACCCGGAAAATACCTTTTCCCTTCCTAGTTATGGCAAGTTATTCCTCACTGAGGAAACCTGTAATCAAGCTTCACCTCACAAGCTGCTAGTGACAGAGAAAGACCGAAGATATATATGGTTGTCCACTGAAGGTTGAGCATCCATAGCCAAAGAGGTTCTGCTATGGAGGAGGGAGAGAAAGACAGGGAGGGAGCAGGGAGGGAGAGAGGGAGAGGCAGCATTAAGAAAACACAAGAGGTCCTTTGGAAAGAGAGTCAACAGTTGCCACCACCCAGTATGTTAAATATCAGAGGAGAAATGGCTCCCTTCTTTGGTTCTGTACACATGTAAGCCCATGGAAGATGAATGCATGAACTGGCTCCAAAAGGAAATATCCTATGGGACTCTTCAAAGATGACATTACAGTAGGACCCCCGTATCCACTGATTCGGTTATCTACGGTTGGCAGAGGAAAAAGAATTAAATAATTCAGCTGCCACAAAGCAAGCTATTGTCACAAACAGCAGCTGTAAAGCAAGCTATTGTCACAAACAGCAGCCATAAAGCAAGCTACTGTCTCAAAACAGCAGTCATAAAGCAAGCTGCTGTCAGGAAAAAGCAGTTTGGAGGTGGATGGGCAGGTATTTTCTCTTATCCACTGTTTTCATTATCCGCGGGAAGGTCTGGAACCAATCCCCAGCGGATACTGGGGTCCTACTGTATGTCCAAAACAGAGTGATTATCATGACCCTCCATGTGTAGCCCTTGGTCTCGTACTTTGGCCAAGGAATGCAGAAGCTACGCTCCTACCTAGATGAGCAGGGCTTCCTGACAGTTATGCATGCACTGGTAACATCCTGTATTGATTACTGTAATGCACTTTACATGGGGAAGCCTTTGAAGATGGCCTGGCAAATGCAACTGGTTCTGAATTGCACGACATGGCTGGTGAGTGGTGGGGCTGTCAGAGACCATATCATGCCGATTCTATATAACCTTCATTGGTTACCAGTTGTTGCCTGAGCCCAATTCAAAGTGCTTGTTTTGACATATAAAGCCCGAAACAGCTTAGGACCTAGATACCTGAAGGACTGCCTCCTTCCAAATGACCCTACCTGGCAATTAAGATCTAGTCAGGGGGCCCTCCTGAAAGAGCCATCCCGTAAGGAAGTGAAAGGGATGGCTTGTAGGAATAAGGCCTTTTCAGCAGCTGCCCCCAGGCTATGGAATGCCCTCCCAAGTGAGATCGGCCTAGGAACCAACGCCGATGACATTTTGGTGACAGGTACAAACCTTCCCGTTTCAGAAGTTTTTTAACTGTCATAATATATATTGTGGGTCCTGATGGCAATTTTAGTGTATGTATTTAAATGTTTTTATTGTTTTAATTGACATTTTAATCTTTTAATTGTTTTAACTCTTCATTTTAACTGTAAGCCGCCCAGAGACCTTTGGGTAGTGGGTGGCATACAAACTGTATAAATAAAATAAATAATTAAGTCTTGAAGACAAGATCCCTAGACTACCTATTGTGGAGCTACATGATAGCTACAGGGCAGGGAGGGGGTCTTAAGGATGCTGAGCCAACTCTAAACTGTATCCCTGAATGCCCTCACAACCTTTTTGCCTGTAGGACCATGAGAGATACGAAGACACATTTGGATGCCAACTGCTAGAGAAAGATTTTTTTAAAAGCATGCATCTTACCACTTGGGAGATGTTAGGTTGTAGGCACATAAGGCCTTTTTTTAATGTAACAGTATGCTTATTATGGCCCTCCTTTCTTTCAGGACACTAGATTAGCCCATTCTTGACTATACTTTCAAAAGAAACCTGCTCTTGGTTTTCTTAATACAGTATTTGATTATTCTGAGACCCCTCTTTTTAAAATATATGTGTGTGGATGCATTTTAACTGTCGTTTTATGCAAAAAACGCACATACTGTATAATATTTTTTGGGTGTGGAGTTATCAATAATGCTCAAAGACCGACTGATACAAAATTAATGCAGTTCTCGGGTTAACTTGCAAAAATAAAGGGATGTAAGAGAGTTTCATTAGCAGAAGAGAAAAGGCACATAAGTCCATAGAAGGACCACATAGTTTAATGGTGGTTTGGGGATTCAACTACAGTATTTGATTTCTGCACCAGACTCCTTTTCTCTGGACCCACAGAGATGTAATCCCAGAGGTATAACCTTAAGAAATAAATGGATACATCTTTCATGAACCCCAAACCTCATTTTTCAAAGTCTGTTCAATCGTTGCCTCTCCATTTTTGGAGGTGAAAGCATATTTATCAAACTGTGATAATGCTTCGACAATAGCAATCTATATTTCTAAGAGTTTTTTTAAAAAGCACAACTGCTTCTTATTGATAATGAGCCATCCAGTCACTTATGGCAACCCTTTCCAGGGCTTTCTAAGGCAGAGAATACCCAGAAGTGGTTTAACGTTCCCTTCTTCTGAGGACAGCTCTGGGGCTGTGCAGCTTCTCCGTGGCTACACAGGCGGGCCCTTCCTCCCTGCGAGGAACAGCAGGGAATTAAACTCTCAGCTTCTGACTCTGCAACTAGACCAGTGGTTCTCAACTTGTGGGTCCCCAGATGTTCCTGGACTGCAACTCCCAGAAATCCTGGCCACCCCGGCAAGTGATGAAGACTTCTGGGAGTTGAAGTCCAGGAACATCTGAGGACCCATAGGTTGAGAACCACTGAACTAGACCGTTGATCTACCCGACTCTTGAAGCATAGAAGTACTGATTAAAAGCCGCTCACAGAATAGCAACCATAAGCTTCGCAGAAGGATTCTGCTCCTATTTATTTGGCAGCAAGTTTCAGAATGAAGGAGTTGCTCCCAAGTGAGGCTGCATAAAATTGCAGCCTCACCCTCCTTCTAGACCACAGATATTCCTCTTCTCTTTTGTAATACGGCTTTGCTAGCTAAAGAAATAACCAGGGCAACCACAACTGAGTTTAAACATCCAGGTTGCTCAAGTAAATGAGGCAAGCTACATAAGATGAAAACAAAACAACCCAACACAAATACACACACAGCCTACCAGCCATTAATACGGGCATGTCCAAACTTTGGCCCTTCAGATGTTTTGGACCACAACTCCCACAGTCCCTTGTCATTGGCAATACAGGCTTGGAATTCTGGGAGTTGTGGTCCAATACATCAGGAGGGCTGAAGTTTGGACATGCCTGCTTAATACTACAGAATATCATCACCCCACCTGAGATCATGTATTTCCCCCCTTTTGAAAACAGTTATTCAATAGTTCTTCCAGCCAATAACACTTACCTTCTGTTACATTGCTCTTAACAAGGGCAAAATGTCCATGTTAGAAAGAAAATCAGCAAGCTTCACAGGAGAAAATTTATAGGGGGCAGAAAAGTAAGGTTAAGGTATAAGATTTCCAGTTATATTCCTCTAACTCCCAATGAATGGGGAGCAATGGGGAAATATTATGTAGGTTTGTTGTGAGGTCAATTATGCTTGCTATCACATCATATGTAGAAAAAAATTAACTGTAAAATACAAGGCAAATTAAGAATAGTAAATAGCAATTTGAAACTAAAGGATTTCTATATTAGGTAGCCAACACAATGACTTAACATGGTGCAACCCTCCCCATTAATTTTCTATTATTATTATTTTTCAACAGCATCCAAGAATTAGCTGGAAAAATCATTCACAATATTCTCCAGCAAAAGAAAATATTTTGAATTATTTTTCTAGAAATCACACCAGAATCATTACACTGACATGTCCTTAACTTTATTAGAACTCTGAGCATGAATCTGCATGTCTTTTTTTTTTGGAGTGCGTGACTTTTTTACAACTCCTTTGCCAACTCCCCACCACCACCCCAGGCACCAACCTGTCCATCTCTCCAAGGCAGAAACAAACAAAAAAAAAAATCCACATTTCAACAAGTCAGATATACTTTTGAAAAGTTGTTCTACAAATGCTGGATGTTCTTATATACTTTTAAAAGCACCCCACTCAGAGATCCCTTGATTACATAGAATTTTAAAAAAGCACACACTATGTTAGAGCTATTTTCAAAAAGAATGTGAGATTTTGAATTTATTCTGATTAGATCACCCAAAAGAAAAAGGTCCGTTTGTCTTTACATATACACACACCCACAATATGGATATAGATCTTGCATTTTGATTTTGGGAAGTTTTTCTGCCCAATTTCACTTTTAAGTCCTCAGAAAAGCCCCCTCCCCTCCCCGGTTTCACTCTCCCAATTTGGAGAGCGGTTTCTCCTGTTGTCTTCTAAGCTCATTCTCTTTCAAGAGTTTTTGGTTCTCTGCTCGCAACCTGTCCAGTTCCACCAAGTCCCCCAGGAATTTCTTGTTCTCCAACCGCAGGCGGTTGTTCTCATCCTCCATCCTGGACAGGCACTTCTCCAACTCCAAGTACTCCTTGATCAGCTCCGGCTTGCTCATGTTCTGGAGGCTTTCCACATGGTACCTTTCGTAAGTCTCCGAGAAATCCTTCTGAAGAAATTCACTGCCATCTCCTCCCATCCCGTCGCTGCCACCATCCTCCTCCTCCACAAAGTCTTCCTCGCTCGTTTCCTCTGACTTGGTGGCGGCCTTCTTGGGGCAGAGGTCTGTCTTCAAATCAGGTTCTTCCTGATCATGGTCCTCCATCAAGAACTGCGTGGTGTTGTACGGCGCCACTGGTTGCCCCTTAGCAAACATCTCAGCCCGCAGCCTGGAAGCCCGCTGGCTCTGCTTCTCATCAAACTTCTTCTTCTCTTCCCAGCTGAGCTTGTAGTATGGCTTCCAGTGCCTCTTCTTTTTGGAAGGGCGCCTCCTGTGCTTCTTCTTGCCCAGCTGTTTTTCTTCCTCCCCCACAGTTTGAGGCCTGCCCTGCTGGCCAACAGGGCCACTAAAACCTTGGCACGCCAAAGTCATCGGTTCCCCATCAACGGCATTCTGCAAATCTGCAACTGCACTGCAGTTTGGACCAGCAGGGTCACCTGCGTGGCCCCCCAAGCTTTGGCTTCCCCCAACCAAAAGAGTGTCCCGTTCTGCACCAGGGGAAGCATCCGCACCACTCATGGGGCTACCATCCTGCTGCATGGCCTCTCTCGGCTGCCACCTACCGTCCATCTCTTCTCCTTGGAGCAGTTTCCCGGTGATGGGTGGAGACGCCAAAAAAGGTCCCCCTCCACCGTTGCCGCCGCCGCCACCATCTCCACCACCTGCACCCCTGCCGGGAGAGATGGGAGAACTCTTGCCATTTGGTTGCTGTTGGCTGGCAGGCAGGCCAATATCGGCATCAGCCATTGCTGGATCCTTTGGCAATTTCCTCTCCTCCAGATGTGTGGCTTTTTCAAGTCCAAACGGGCTCCGTCCTATTTTCTTCAAAAGGTGGACGTTACAACGAGCAACACCTTGAACACTTTAAATCCAGATGTTACAGGTGCCAGGTTTATAAGTTCTTTGGAACGGGATGCCTTTAACCCTTTAGGCACTGGACTTCATTTAGACCACTCCCCCCAGCAGGACAAGTTCTCAAATAATAAGTATTCTGCTTGTCTCTGTCACTTATCTGCGAGGTCACGAAAGCGTCGCTGTTAACCCTTACAGAAGACGGAACTCCACAGCTGTCTTTGTTACCCTGGGGGCCTTTAAGCTAGCATTCTTTTCGGAGAACTCAGCAGTCTTTAAACGAACAAAAAAAAAGGACAGGTCCAGCTTCTCTCTCTTCTCACAGCATCTCGAGTCTGTACATCTGGAAATGTAAAGCGATGCGGGGAGGTTGGTGGTGAAAGGCGGGTTCCGAGTCTCGATCGCTCCTCAAGGCAACTTCTATGCAACAAGGTTGCAATATATATTTTTCTAAAGCACCTGCAAAGATGAAAAGGCCGAAGAACGCTTATGCCCACATCTTCACTCCGGTGTAGTCCATAAGGAGTTAAAAGTCTCCCGATTCCGTGCGCCCGGTGGTTAACGTAGCTCAAGGTCGGGCATCAAGGAGTTAAAGGCAGTCCCAGTGCCAAGGGGTGTGTGCAAGCAGTGCTTCCCTCTTGCGAAGGCAAACCCCAATAATCCGAGACGGTAAAAAAGTATTTCTCAGCCCAAGATGCAGCAGACGAAAAACTCTTACGTCCAGATCCGATCGGGTTAAAAATGCTGTCTCTCTGGGCAGGATAGAGTTAACCCGGGCAGGAACGGGTTAACGTCTCCACGCATACCCAACGTTCGAACAGCCACCCTTCTCCTGAGCTCCCACTCTCCACGTTCTACCACCTCCAGGTCTCAACTGCTACTCCCAGCGCGCTGCCTCGCCTTATATAAACGAGCCAGCCCCCACCTCGCAGTGCGCAGCCGCCCCGCATCCTCCTTCTCCCGAGGTATCTTGGGAATTGTGGTTTCAGCTTCCGATCGATTGCTCAGCTAGCTCGCTGTGCTACGACTACAATGCCCAGAATAAAGACGGGACTACGTTTCTTGGCCAATTATCGTTCGCGTAGGGTTGGACGGAAAACGAACCGTTCTCCGATTGGCTTCATAAAAATCTACGGCACGAATGGCTACAACGGACATCTTTCATTCGAAGCTCTGCCAATGAGAGGAGGGTAGTAGGAGGCGGTGGTGGAGGTGGGGACTGGAACATACCATCAGTGCACGAGGGGGTTGAGATCGCCCGCGTGCTAAACCTCTTCCTAAGGTTTCCAGAGAACGTCTCCTGAGACGACAGTCACCTAATGCTCTCAATTGTTTATGGCAGGGTTAGCGGGAAATAGTCCAGTGCTTCCTCACAGCAAGAACAATAATAATGGTAGCGTCCAAAAAGTAGTCCCAACGCGACTCTGAAGATTAGGAGGGTTCTGTAGTAGTCTGCCAGCTTTGGAGTGCGGAATTTCAATAGCACCTCAAGTATTTGTTAGGAGAAGAGATGTCACCTGAAGGCGAAAAAGATTCGGGTTGCTGAGGTGGGTAAGAAGCTCTTGGTGGCGGAGGGACACTTCGTGGTGTAAGAATCGGAAGGAGTTAACCTATGACGGTGACTGATCCGCGTGGAAGGAGTTGTAAACAAACCGAAGTTAGAAATTAGTCCCGTCTTAAAGCGACAGGCCTAGACTCGCCTCTGAATAAAGTAGTATAGTGATGTAATTGAAGGCCTGTGCAGGGGATTGTGGACTAGTGGTTCAAGACCGAGAACTTGGCACCTCATTTTCGCCTGTTGCCTCCTCTGAAGCACGTGCCAGAGGCAGTAGATTAAATTAGAAGGGGTTTTTTAGGCAGCAACCTTCGATTCTGTTTCTGGTTGCAGGGGCTGGTCAGTGATTGATTGTTTTTTAGGACAGAGTACACTAGTACAGGATCCCAGGCTGCTTCCAGTTATTTAGGAGCACTGCAAGTCAGTGGGCACTTTGCACATGCTCTGTTGCACCTACGTTCTACATTTTTTTTGGTCCCTCAGATTAAGTCTGACCAGATTAACGATTTTAAGGAACAAAAAAGCAAGGGACCATACGTTGAGCACTGGCACTGCCCAGTATTTATTATTTCCAGACATGTTGTGATGGGCTGTGAGTTCAAGGAACGAGTGATCAAAAAGGGAACTGTGGGCCAGGAGGCATTTGCCACTTGCTGCCTCGCATTTCTCAGAGACTTAAATTAGGCCAAAAACACATGCCAGTGAGCTGGGGGTGGTGGTGACTGGGCTTAGGTGTCCTTTTCGCATCCTTTCTGCAGGGGCACTTTGACAAACTCTCACCTTGGAAGGAGGTGGCTAGAAGGATTAACATAGGGTAGAGAACGGATATCATCCTCAGGATCATCGAACTGGTGGTGAACAGAGAGGGAATTCTGGAGACACCCAATTTTGAGGCACCTCTTTCTTACAACAGAGAGAAGACTCAATAAACCTGGAATTTATTTGGAAACAAAATAAAACTACAGTCTAAAGAGAAACAAGAGCTTATATATTCTGTGTAGCTGGATAGGTTTTTATCTAATGCATCACTTAAATTGAATCTCGAGCTTTGCTGATACTAGGATTGACATGTTTCTGGATGCTTCTGCTCCAAACGAATGCAGGAGCTAGCCATGTGCTTCTGTTAAAGGCAGATTTTTGGCTGAAAGTCTGCACATCTCTTGCATATGGGAAATAAGTTTATTCTACATCCCTTTGAGATGTGACCTCATAATGCCACACCACAGGATGATTCTTCATTTTTGGGATATAACTAAAGACCCTATTTAGCCAGGATTATTTTTGAACTGTGGTGATGGTGGTGGTGGTGGGGTCCCAATGTTTGTAATATTTGGCTGAATAAGAATTCTGAAGGCTCAAACGCTTGTCTGAAAGATAATTTGGCAGTCCAATGAAATATTACCCAACACTTTTTTATTTTACTTGTGGACTATATAGCAGTATTTATTTTAAATAATAAAAATGCATGGAAAAATAAATATTGTACAGGCAAAAATGTATCCTGTAAACAAACCCCTACTATAGTATACTATACTGCCAACCAAGCAGTTTGAAAGCATGTAAATGCAAGTAGATAAATAGGTACCACCATAAAAAGCGGGAGGGTAAAACAGTGTTTCCTTGCAGCCCTGCCAGCCACATGGCCATGGACTTGCACAACACTGGCTCTTTGGCTTGAATATGGAGATGAGCACCGCCCCTAGAATTGGATACGATTAACAGTTAAGTGCAGGGAGAACCTTTACCTTTACCCTTACTATATTTAAGGTTCCATTTCAATCTAATACTATTTTGAACACTCAGTCTGAACAGTCAATAAACATTTTAAAGAGTGAAGAATCAAAGTAGGAAACAATGTGTGGGGGCCTATCTTCCATTGAACTTTCTGTAATAAGAATTGCATCCTGTAAAACCAAAGCAATAAGCATCAACTATCAAAATAGATTCAGGGTGTATCTTAAATGTATGACATGTCAGATTTTTAAAAGCACATTTTCATTAATTTGTAGGACAGCTAGGCAACCACTTTAAATATTATGAGAACAAAGGTGGGGGTAGCCTGTGAAATACTGTAAAATATTCTAGTGCCTGTATTGCAGAGTAAGCAACAGAGTCTGGAAAAGTGAAGATTGCCCAAGCTGCTTATGCCAACAGAATAAGTAATGTTTAATTTCACATCAGATTCCAATTCTATTGTTGAGTGGATCACATATGTTTTCCAGAAGCTACCAGACCCTGTGGAGCCCAGAAGAGATTAGCAGTGCAATCCTATACAGTAAATTCAGAATTACAGTCCAGCTCAGTTCTGTTGTTTACTTCCACGTGATTGGGCATAAGACTGCAGCCTGGTGTGAGTTACTTATAAAGTAAAACGGATAAGGTATAACAGTAGTGCAAACCTGAGCATATTTAGTGTGAAATAAAAAATTGAGATTATTATTTAAAATATTTATAGGTTGCCTTTCTCCTCAAGAGGACTAAAGGCTATTTACAATATTAAAACAAACTACAGTAGGACCCCAGTATCCGCTGGGGATTGGTTCCAGGCCTTCCCGTGGATTATGGAAACAGTGGATAAAACAGATTGCCAAAAAATCCCCAGAACTGCTGTTTTGTGACGGTAGCTTGCTTTACAGCTGCTCTTTTATGACCGTAGCTTGCTTTATGATTGCTGTTTGTGACAATAGCTTGCTTTATGGTTGCTGTTTTATGACAGCACCTTGCTTTACAACTGCTGTTTGTGATAGTAGCTTGCTTTGTGGATGCAGAATTATGTACAGTATTTAACTTTTCCCTCTGCCAACTGTGGATAACTGAATCAGTGAATACTGGGGTCCTACCTTATATCAAAAGTGTGTGTGTGTGTGTGTGTGTGTGTGTGTGTGTGAGAGAGAGAGAGAGAGAGAGAGAGAGAGAGAAGATGAAACCATATTGGGTTCCCATGGGAGGGAGGGGTCCCTTGGGAGAAGGCTGTCTCCAGTATCCCCACCAAATGTGATGGTGAGGCTGGTGGGACTAAGAGAAAGGCCTTTTGATTGGCCAAGAGAAGCCCTGTCTTGCCTGGATTAAGCTTTTGTTCACCATCACCCGGTCCGTTACTGACAACAGGCACTGATTTAGAACCAAAAACAGCTTTATTGGAATTAGATAAAAGGAAGTGAAGCTGGGTGTCATCTGCCTACTGATGATATTAAATTTCAAAACTGGACAATCTCTCCTGACGATTGCAGCCTACATTTGTTAATGCTGTGTCTGCTGTGGGAAGGAGTCCTCTCCAAAACGTTGTGTCATCTCATTAGTGAAGATAAATCAACCTATCACTCATTCATGTTAGCCTTCCTTAACCTGGTTCATTACAGGTCTGTAGTACCCATAGCTGTCTGGGGGATTCTGGAAAGACACAGAGTAACACCTCTGAGCCATACCAGGTTGGAGAAAACTAGGAGATAGCATTTCATTTAGAATTTTTTCTCCATCTGTATCAAAGCCATTTTTGCTTGTCGGTGACATTTAGAGCTACCATCAGAATAAATACATGGTGAGGGGGGCGGGCGTGAGCAGTGATTCAGGACTCTGGATTTAGATTTTAGACAAGGTCATCATATGCTCTGGAGCAGGCTTGCAGTGCAATAGCCTTGTTTTTCTTTCTCTAAAATGGGAGTAAGAGGGAACCACCTGCTAAAGCTGAATGGGAGAATTACTGCAGTTCAGTTTCAACGATGACAATGCTAATATGCCGTGGAATTTAAACATTTTCTTTCATTTGCCAAGAAAGGCGACTTCTCCCTTGAAGTTTGCTTCCCCCTCAAATCTAAAACTCAATCAGTCCCATTTTCCCCAGATAACTCCATTCTAGAGAAGATACTGATCTCATTCTCTCCTGCACGTTGGTATTGTTTACAGCAACATGGATAGAATTTTACTCCTGACTACTCCCTGAAGTTTGGCCTGGCTTGCATTTGGACTGACTGTTCCGTTTTGGAATGGGCGCAATGCCAAAGAGACAACTGAACTCTGCTACAGAACTGTCTCCCTGGCAAGACTATCAGCCGGGCCCTGCCTCCGCACTCCCTCTCCCCCCACCCTCTGCTTTTTGTGTTGAACTAAATGCAGGTTCTAATCCCCTCCCTCCTCCTGTGGCTTCTCTGGTTTATAGTTTGGCATCTATGTCAAAGATTCCTTGGTGTGGAGCGCAGACCCGATGACTGTTCGGTACAGTGTAAGTCTAACGGGCAAAGGCAGCAAATCCACCTGACAAAGATAGGAAGAAGATGTATGACATCAACTAAAAGGACCCAGAGGTTTGGAGTAACTGCCTAGTCTTCTCCTCTGCTTTTAATAAAAGACTGCTGGACAAAAAATCTGAGAGGCAACAGATTTACCATGTTGAGATTATAAACCATGCTAGATGCCAGTCAAACTGCTATGAAATGGCACAGCTGTAGTGGGATATGGAAAGCTGCCAACCTTAAGTTCATGTATACCCAGTGGAAGCAGAGTACTGTACTGTGCAAGGGCATTTAGGAAAGAGACCTGTTGGAAAAGAAAATATCACCATATCAACTCTTACTTTAGATCAGTGGTTCTCAACCTGTGGGTCTCCAGATGTTCCTGGACTGCAACTCTCAGAAGTCTTCATCACTAGCTGAGCTGGCCAGGATTTCTGGGAGTTGTAGTCCAGGAACATCTGGGGACCCACAGGTTGAGAACCACTGCTTTAGATCCATATGTGGCAAGATAGTTTGCGGTAGGTGGGATACTTTTACTATGATATTAAGGAAAATATGAACTCTGTGAAATGAGATAAATAACATTCCATTTGGATTTACTGTGTGATTGAAGAACTACTGTCATCTACGTTACATTTCAAGAAGACAGTTTGTGTGACTTCATCTTTATCTGTCCATTGCTGTACCTGGCTATTATGTTTGGTTCCTATCTTATAAGTTCGTGTTTTAGTGCCTCACCTACTCTAGATACAGCTTTTTACGCTCAATTCGATAATCAATGCACTGTAGTCTCAAGTGCCTTGAGTGCAGCCTTGCCCACTTGGTCTGTCGTTCTGGTGCTTCAGTTTTAAAAGAGGTAGCTGTGTTAGTCTGTGCTAGCATGTCTGGCAAAAACAAAAGAAAAATAAAGGAGACAAAACATTGTAGCGTGCTTTAAAGGTTAACTGCTATATTTTATAGACTTGTATGTTATAAATGTGTCCTCAAAAGCTCACATTAAAATACAGCAGTTAGTTTTTAAGATGCTGCAATGTTTTTGTCTTTTTTTTTTTAAATTTTGTCTTTGCTGGATCTGTGTTTCAGTTGATTTTGTTTCTTTAATAGGAATCATTGCCTGAATGACAGTTATATCAGGGTTTGGGAAGACTGCCAACTCAATCTTATTTTATTTTATTTCTATTTTTATTGGACGGTATTAGATGTATGTGATTATGCATCTGTATTTAATTTTGTTGTTAACCATCCAGAGTAGCCTTTGCTGGCCGATGAGCAGTATAAAATTTCTAATAAACAAACACACACAAAAACCATGACTCTGACTTTGGAAGGAAGCAGCTCTTAAAAATATTCCCGTTTCACCTCCAAACCATTCTAAGCAGGAAGTTCTTTTCCTTACACTTTCCTCCCATTTACTGGTACAGTATTTTGAATGACCAGCTGCAACAATTTCTACTTTCCACATCTCACCCATATTCAAAGCATTCTAGCTTCCTAGACTTCAAAGGTTTTACAATGTTTTGAGTCTTTATTATTTCCCCTAGTAATACTTTGACGGTCATTATATTTCAATTCAATAACCCTTGGGTAAACTCTTGCCAATCCCTTTAGTATCCTAGGCCAAGTGTCAAGTTTTTAGACTTTTTGGGCTTAGCGCTAAAGTGGACATATGCTTGATCTCTGATCCTCTTTCACTGTTATAGACATTCTGGACACCTTTGAGTTATTCAAAGAGTATCAATGCTGAATGTTATTTTAAATGTTTTTTAAGCCAAGGTAAAGCAGCTTGCCAAGTAAAACTGCTGC
>JAHTLZ010000111.1:3763496-3797450 GCA_023846285.1 Phrynocephalus versicolor | reverse complement strand
AATAATAATAATAATAATAATAATAATAATAATAATAATAATAATAATAATAATAATAATAATAATAATAATAATAATAATAATAATAATAATAATAATAGAGCATGCAAAATTACTTTGGGCAGGGTTTTGGAGCATAATACCCTGGATATTGTGATTGTGGAGAAGAAAAAAGTGTGGATCGTTGATGTTGCTATACCAGGTGATAGTAGAGTCACTGAGAAACAACTTGAAAAAATTATCTAATATCAGAATCTGAAAATTGAGCTTCAGAGATTCTGGCATGAACCAGTACAGGTGGTCCCAGTGGTAATTGGCACGCTGGGTGTGGTACCTAAAGAGCTAAGCAAGTATTTAGAAGAAATTGGAGTTGACAAAGTCACCATCAGTCAGCTGCAGAAAGCCACCTTACTGGGATCTGCTTGCATAATTCCCCGATACATCACCTAGTCCTAAACACTTGGGAACCTTTCGACTAGTGGTTTGTAATACAAAATCCAGCATAGTTATCTTGTCTGCTCTGCTCTGCTCTGCTCTGCTCTGTGATGATGATGATGATGATGATAAAAATAATAAAAATAAATAAAAACCATCCCTTGGCCCCTCCTCTCTCCTCCACAAACACAGCTATTATACACGGTACACAAAGTAAGCTAAGTGTAAGCAAGAGGTCCATGAATCAGACACACAGTGACAAGTCAAGGAGGTCTCAAGCCAAAAGCAGAGACATAATGACTGTCTGCTGCAGCTTTAATTATTTCAGATAATGACACATGGCACAGTTATGCTGCTCAACCTAAAGGATTGTGGTTCTGTAACTTGTCTGAATGTTTCAGCACTCAGGAGCTCTATGCAGACTCTGGACCAAACTGTACATTACAGATAAACCATTGTTAGAGCTGAAATCATGTTAGTGTTCCAGATCTGTGATTCAAGCAGAAACAAAAGTGCTTCTGTTCTGAAGGCCAAGCGCAAAATCTTTGGCTGTGACAACCACTGACAATCGGCACTTAAGACATTGCCCTCTTCCAAAGATGGACTATCTCTAATGTATTGTTTGGCCTTCTGAATATAGTCATGAGCATATTTGTTCTTATTAGGTGTTTTGAAAACCTTTTCCCCACATTTTTATCTTACAGCCCTTTCTGTATGATTATTACATCATTGAGCAATACTGCACAGCAGCAAAGAATCACTGTACCTTGTGATATTGGTATGTAAAATACAGAGCAAGACCATCTTTGCTGAACATCTAGAATGATCAGGGTATGGAAAAGCATGCTCCAAAAATGAAAACAACCACCAAACCCAGCAATGAAACTACTGTATTCCTTTTTCTTAAGCACTCTAACAAAGTGCAAGTATTATAACACTCTGTGAACGGAATGAGCAACAGTACGCCAGTTCACTCAATCCCATTGCTGGGTCCCTGTCCTAATAAGATATCAGAGGGAAGTGAGTGTTCCTGATTTTGTCCTGCTCTCCTGCAGCTTTCAATTGGCTTAGTTACTAATAGAGAGAATCATTAGCCATTTTCCAGGAGTTTTATTTTTGTTTCACTTAACATAGAATTTTATGTCCCACTTTTCCTCTACTGAATGTCAGATGTGGCGAGGAACAATGAAATCAGAAAATTATTACCTTCTATAATAAAAGAACACATCAAAAATAGATAAGGAGAAAGTAAGGGGGGGGGGGGAGACCCAGCAGCTGGCTACAAGCAGAAAACAATAGGTAGTGCAGCAACAAAGAAAGTGATCAGCATGAAAGTCCAGGAACCTGCCAAAACACAAGGAGGATCTCTGAATTCCAGACAGAAGTCAGAAAAGGGTTCGAGCCAACCCCACTCCCAGCAAGTTAGGTACAGTTCATGAGACGGCCTTCTATTGCATTGCCACCTTCGTGCATCCCTCTTGTCTGAGTGGATGTGAACAGGCACCTTTTTGAAAGATCCTGGGTTCAACTTTGTAAAGAGGTCCCTTCAGCTTTAGAATGCTGCTGTTTCTGTTGTGCATAAAGAAGTGGCCCTGAGCAAACCAACCAACCAACCGATCGATCGATCAATCAATCAATCAATCAATCAATCAAACAAGTGTTACTAGAAGCAAGCAGGGGATTTCTGTTTTTTAAACTGTGTATCTGATGTATACCTCACTAGCCTGTTAAGCAGGGCAGCTCTGTTCCCCGTTCATGACTTATGTGAGGTATTCCTTTTTTCCTTAATGTGACTTGATAGCTCTTTTAGTTGAACAGGGAGTCATAAATGTTTAAAATAAAGATCCATCTTCCAAATGGACAACATACCTGCAAAGCTGCCCAGGATTCCAAGTAGCTGAGTCTTTCCATCACTTTCTTCACATCCTGCTGCAAAGCCTGAATGGTGCTGGTCACCTGCAGATCCACGTCTTGCTGGATTAAAGCACCTGTTGGGCTCTCACAAATGGCTTCAGGGCTACTGGCAAGAGCTTCTTCACGAGGGGCCATCTCTAGGTCTGCGCAGTGACCTGGAGGTGACTGATCACCAGGACCTGCAGCTGGAAAACATAACAGATACATCTAAAGGGCTGAGACCTTTAAAGGAACTGGTGCTCAGATATAATCCTAGAAACTATCATGAATTACCCAAGTGAGAGCCTCAAGGCTCTGATCTGACTGGGTGTCACACTCGCTCCACTTGTACCCGTGTGCAAAACAGAGGAAAGGGGCAGGGAATAGTTGTGTCTTCCTAACTGGGCAGTGGAGAGGGAATAGGTGTAGTAAGAGGTTTAAAGGGCTGCCACTGGTTTAGCTGATCTTTAGACTGTTAACTAAATCTCCTTCCCATTTCCAGTATGCTGTATACACCTTTCTCACAGTGGAGATTTCCAGCATATCAGCACAAATTGCAAGGAGGTCTTAATTTATAAAATGAGTGGTGGTGGCACTCATGCGTCTCTGAAGGGTACATCAGATTTAAAGCATCCATTGTCCTAGTCCTTAATGCTTGATTTATTCTCAATAGCCACCGAGTAGCTGCTTTGCAAGCACATGATTCTAGGTGCCATCCTTGCCTTTTCCAATTACAAGATCTCTACCTGACACCTTAAAGAGCCATTTCTTGTAGTTTGGGCAAACATTGTATGTCTGACTTTGTGTAAGGCAAGCATCACATGTACCTTTTGACAGGCCTCTCGTTTTCCACTCCTCTAGAAGTGGACTTTCCTCTGGAGTGTCAAGAATTCCACTTCTAGGGAAATATTAAGACTCACATCCCGCGCCTTGAAGCTGGCCATACCATTAGGCAGAATAAGGTGACTGCTTCAGACAGCAAATACTAGGGGGCTACAAGGGCAGCCTCCTGGCTGTGCTTCTCAAACTGCTCAGCTGTTTGTAGTATATGCTGCACAAGCTGCTTGTGGCCCGCTTAAACTCACAGTGAATATTCCTATACTGCCAGCAGTCCAGCAAGATTCAACAGCCAGCAAGCCCAGTCACTTTCTGTATGCAAACTGGGGAGGGTTTGCATTTGGTCACTTCCCTTGGGCTAGGAACGCATTAGGCCAGCCTTCTCTTAGGCTATTTTTCTTGAAAGACTTCTTGACACTCCCAAGTCTGCCAGCTCACCATGTTTCCTCATCAGAGGCCAGGGAAAATGAGTCCCCTTCAGACGGCAGTGTACCCTTCCAGCTACAATAAGACTTAAGTCGAGCAAATAGACTAGCAGGAGTGGGGAATGGAAAGGAGGAAAGAGGGAGAAGCTGAGTGTGGCGGGGACAAACCCTGACTTCACTAGTGCCATTTAATTAACTTCTTCCAAGGCCAAGAGCTTGACTGACTGAGAAGACAATTCAAATATAACAAGGTGTTTCTGGAGTGAGGAAGGGCTATGAAGAGTCTGCATTACCAGTCAAAACACAGGACTTGCAACTAGCTTTCCTCAGAATGATGAAGCTGCTTGGAGGAGTAGCGAAACGTTTTAATCTCTCAAGAAAAGAAGTCTAGTTGCCATGACTCAACTTCCATGCAATTGGGCATGGCATTTAAAAACAAAGAAACCTCCCCCAAGTAAAAGGAATAGCAAGTGATGTATGTTTGTATTTCAAGGAGTACAGTCAGGGCCAGTCTAGTTGTGACTGTACTATTATTCCACCTGAAAGGAAGAAAACACAAGAGACCGCTCATGTCTAAACCACCTCATTCTATTGCATCTGTGCAGGTCCATTTTGGTGGACTGGAGATGGTAGACCAAGGCAAAACAACCATAAATCCGATTCCAGGCTGGAGATAGTTTTTTAAAAAACATGTCCAGCCATGTAAAATGTTCCCTACTTATGAACCTTTCCTTTTAGAGTGTTAGCCTGCTCGATGCAAGGAGATTTTTACCACTCGCAGATATTTTACCCAGCTCCAATATAGTCCAAAATTCTATCCATTCATCTGCCTTCATGTCTTCAGCACTGGAATTCAGTCCGAGAGACACTGCCGCCCAGACTCTTCGACAACTCCCAGAATCCTTCCCACTGGCCATGCCAATGGGGCAGTAGTTCCCACCCTTTGGTCGTCCTATGTTCTTCAACTACAACTCCCAGCAATTCTGGCCAGCACAGGGAGTGCTGAAAGCTTCTTGGAGTTTTAGTCCAAGAATATCTGAGGACCACTACCACAGGGGATTCCGTGAGCGGGGTTCCCAAATGTAATTTTTGCAAGCAATGCTGCTGACCCAAACCATTTCTTCCTTCAGGATAATATTCCTCATCTCAATGGGTTATTTAACACACTCCTTTAATGAGTTGCAGATATTGCCAGCACATCAGTATGCTCTGTACAGAAAGCTGGTGAAATGGTTTGATGGAGCACTGTATTATCTATCACCACAGCCTACTGCTATTCTATACCTATTCTTTTCTGCTCAGTTTCCCCACTAGCCACTTCTCTCAAAGGTTGTTTCTGACACAGCAACAATTGTACAGCCCTAACTGTTCTGCAAACCTGTTTTTCTCTCTCTCTCTCTCTCTTTTTTTTTTTTTTTTTTGCAAAAAAAAAACCATGGAATTTTAAAAACCAAACTTCTTATCTCAGAATCAAACTGAATTAATTACGCTCTGAGCTTGTTTGTACTTGCAGGTGAAAGAGGCCCTTTCATTGCCAAGGGCACATGGCACAGCCGTGAAGGGTCTGCCCCTGGTCTGTCTCTCCCTGTACTCAGTTTAACTTCCTAAGGCAAAATGTTACTCTCACACCAGTGGTCCAACCTTTATTTAGTTCTCCTTCCCTAGTTGATAACGATTTGTACACTGGAGGCTTCTGCTCGCTCTTCTCAGGACCTTGAGCTTCGTAAGGCTCGCTGAGAGGGAGGCTTGGTTTGGCCGACAGCCTCTGAGCCTAGAAGGGGGGGAAAGAAGCAGTTTTGGATAAAAGCATACCTGGACTAGAGCATTTTGGGTGTTTAACAATTAGTTTCCTCAGTTTCATAGCACTTGAACCTCTTCTTTCCCCTAAAATTCTGAAATTGTGAGGTAATTTGATGAAACAATTTGATGAGGTTAAATGGAAAAAAAAACGAGGAAAGGAAGCAAAAAACAAAATGTTGTCACACTTCCAAGGCTACCAGATCTGTTTCAGTGAGCATTTGTGGATCTAAATCCACTTCTTCAGATACAGTACTTCCCTCCACATATCTAGATAAGTGGTTTTTGACCTATGAATGCTCACAATGAAAGGGATCTGTCATTAAGGTGTCACAGGGCTGTGTTCTTTCCTTTCCTTTCCCTTCAGTTTTTTTGACACGCTGACAGAGAGGAATATAACAACCTCTTTGTAATTTGATGAGGCATGCGTTATTCTGTTCAGAGGGTTTTCTGGCCTTCCTCTGAAAATACTATAATTCCCAGCATTCTTTGGAATATGAAGTAACTGTGCCCTGAGGGGAATTCAAGTGTTCTGCTTTTGAGATGGAAGTGGAAAAGCTTCAAGAAGCCAAAGTCTGCCCCCCTTCCCGTTTCCAGGATGGACTGCAAAAGCATTCTAGGATGCTCTTCTTTGCTGTGAAAGCATACTAAACGTATAATACGTCAGGGCTACCATGGTCAAGGAAGGGGAAATCCCTCAAAAAGTTTCAACTGAACCACAAATACAACATACTTTGGCTTCTTGTTATTGTTAGCTAATATGTTGAAATAAATTCTAGCTTGGTACGAAACCAAGCTTAGCTTAAAACGTGGTTATCTTATTTAAGGAGATGTCCTCATGAGGAAATACAACACTTAAAAAAGGAATTTGTTCACAGGGGAAGTGGGCTTCAAACACCATCTAAAAAGGTGCATACTGATACCAAAATGCTGGGGGGAAAGCAGTAGTTATTGTCAGTGCAGCTTCTCTGAACTAACAACTAGATCTTATAGTGAAGGGTCAGCACTGGTTAGTGCAGGCATGCCCGAAGTTCGGCTCTCCAGATGTTTTGGACCAACTCCCACAGTCCTTTGTCATTGGCAATCTAAGCATAGAATTCTGGGAGTTGCGGTCCAAAACATCTGGAAGGCCAAAGTTTGGTCACCACTGCCTTAGTGTCTAACTGTCCTGACCTCAGGTAGACAATTATGCCTATGATTTTATGAAGACAGTCTGTTTCTGCTGACTCACACCTTTCCCTAATGTACTTCATCACCTGATCAGGTTCCACCTGCTGCAAACTATCACAGAACACCTCGTTCTCGGACTCACTGGTTGCCTGGTTGCTCTTGATAGCATTGTCTTTGTAGTCTGGCCCTACAACAGAAAAGTGGCATAGAGGTGGAGAACAGCGCGAATGCACACATGCTTATTGGTATAAAACAGTCGTTTCTTGCAATATCTACAATTCTAAAGCTGAGATATTTTTATATTTCTTCCTAAACGGAACACTCTCTCTTTCTCCCAGTATCTGGCCCATGATAACTGTGATGGGCAAGAAGACTAATTTATAGACTGGAATCTGTGTTAATTCAGACTTTTAAAAAGAAAATTCAGTATTTTAAAAAGAAAAAATGAGGCTGGTATAGCACTCTTCCAACCTCTGTGAGGATGTGTGTGCATTCAGACCTCAATAAGTTGCACACCCATGCTTGAAACATTCAGCTGGGCATCTGCTGTGGTGCTGGCGTATATGATCAGGGAAGTGTGCTGTGCAACTATTGAGATTTGAGAGCACTCTTAGATCTGCAGGAGAAAGATAATGAGTTTTCTGCCCAGTCTGTGCACATAATAAGATTCAGAAATCAGTGAAGTAAGAAATTTGCTTACACTGCCTAAAGATAATTTTAAAATAAAGTTTTGGGACCTCAGTTTCTGGCAGGGGGAAAGGAAACCTCCCCAACCCCCCAATCAGCCATTAGTTTGTTCAGAATTAGAATGTTCTGTTTGGGCTGAGCTGTGTGCTTACCAGAATCTTAAACTGAATTGACTTCTCCTAAGCCAAACAGGTCAGAGTCCAGTGTTAACCCAAAGAAAAGAGAATTCTTTTTTTCATCTGCCCCTTTGGAGAGCTAACAGCATTAGCTCTCTCCTATGGACACCTATGGCTTTTAAAATATTTGATGCTGTATTGACTGTAAAAGACAACAATGCCACCCACTTTCAGATCTCAGGAATTCCAAGATGATCTCATGATTTTAAGAGAAGCAGGACGACAAGGGAGAACAGGGGTGTTGGGCAATGGAGTCTTGAACCCCTCTCCAAGAACATATATCAATACAGAAGTCTGAGTGGAGCCTACTCCTTATTATGCAACCCAGATGTTCAGTCTTGTTTGCACGTCTTGAAGTCCGAGGAGGAAGCTTCAGAGACACAGTCCCGCACTTCAGAATCATTCATAAAATTACATTGGTAGAGAGGCCTGGAAGTTCATTTTTGTTGTTGTTGTGTTATTACAGTCATGATCGACTCTTCATGACCCCATGTCCTTTCAGTTTTTCTTGGCAGGAATACTGGAGTGGCTTCCCAGTTCCTATTCCAGGTGGCAACAGCACCTGGTATTCCCTGGTGGTCTCCCATCCAAGTACTAGCCAGGTCTGACGCTGCTTAGCTTTCGAAGTCAGGCGAGATTGAATGTGCTAGTCTCTTCTAATGGTAGCTGACTCTGATGAGCACTTTTCTTCCCCAAATCAGAACTGGGGATAGATGCTTCACTATTCTCATGCTGAAAATATGTTGCTTTTAGAATATATACAAACTAGAAGTGCCTGACCTCATAAAAGCCTGCCCCTCTGCATCTCTGAGTATAATCTCACCCTGGGCATGACCCTGCCTTCCCACCCCAGGATGCTACCAGACCAGGCATTTGTCTCTCTAATGTACCTTTAAAGGACTGGGTATGCTGATTGCATGACCTATGCATTACAAGAGAGACAAAGAGGCAATAAGAGCAACTTCAGCAGAAAAAAGAGTCAAGGCAGAACCCTTGGAACTTTGTTTTGTCCTTTTTTTGTTGCTAAGCTGTAACAGTGACAATTCTCGTGGGGACAGTGGTAAATGCTATATCCCTGTGCTTTCCCCCATTATGTACAACTTATATTTGGTATTATCTAGTGCACAATCAAGGGAGAGTCAACCTTTGTAAGGCCAGCAAGATGAGTTACCTAGTCCACAGTCAAGGCAGAGCCAGCCTTTTATGAGCACAGCAAGATAGGTTATGTAGTCCACAATCAAGGAAGAGCCAACCTTCTTAGGCCAAGCAAGATGGGTTACGTAGTCTACAGTCAAGGGAGAGCCATCACTTGTAAGCACAAGAAGACAGCTCTTACAAGAAATGGCTCTGCTTGACTGTGGAAGACTAATTGTTGTCTGATACATGTGGACACTAAATCCAGTTTATATGCATAGCTGTCAAGTGTTCCCCACAGCCGCCCGGGATGGGAGGAGAGAGACGTGGCCGCTGGGAGCTCCAGGGAGCCAGGGCGCTGGCAGCTAGGGGGTGGAGCCTAATTTGCATACAGGGTTCCCAGAATCCCTTGTGGTGGCTTCAAAATGCTCACTGTGACCATATATGTATACACAAACCAGCCCAGACAGCTGGTGGGGTGTGGGTTAGGAGTTACAAAGGGAGAAGAGCTCTCTGATGGGCCACCTGGAGGCTGGCTGCACGGCTGCCCAGCAACATCTGGAGCTCAGTCACCCGCTGCCGGAAATGCGGGACATTTCAGGGAAAAATAATTTTTCAGGAAGATGGCAGGAAATAGTGATTGATTCATGAATGTCCCACCCAAAACGTGACACTTGACAGGTCTGTTTATATGTTTCGGAACTTGATGAGAAAGTGAGGACGGAGAACACGGAATATAAGTCACGTGACCAGAAGCAGGGAACAAAATGTCCCCTTTTTATTCCTGATTTTTCAGCCATGCAATAGGCATATAATTCTATTGCCACTGTGCTATGAATGTCTGAATGAGCCAATGATCTGCTATAGCAGAATCACCCATCCTCCTGAAAGCAAGATCAAAGACAGTGTAAAGCATTCAGAGATGCAGCAAGCAGTTTCCTGTGTCTCCAGTGCCGGCACTTCAAGGTCCCAGAAGCCGCCGAGTCTTTAAATTAATTTTTTTCTCACAGCAACAGTACACGGGTGGCCAAGCTATAGCTCATGAGCTGCATACAGACCCACTAAGAGCATCTTCACACCCTTCTGAGGCTCCACAAAGCTGCTCCATAGCACAAAAGCACCACAAAAACATGTTTTTTTTCTGTTCCTGAAGGCCTCCAGGAGCAGCATTTTTATATCAAAGAGATGGGAAGGGGAAACCCTCCTTCGGTCCCCCACCAAAAACATTTATAAAAACTCAAGCTGGACTTCTAGGCACTTTCACTTGTCTTCTCCTTTTTAATATTAAAAACAAATTTTGACCTTCCCAAGCCTTGTGCAGCTCTGCATTATGCTGGATGCAACCCCCCACACCTACTCCTACATTAATTGGAACGGCATACAGTCTAGATACCACTCTCTTCTTTGTAGAGTTTGAAAATGTAACTTTGTGGGGATATGACTCTAAGATTTTTCAGATTAATATGTAATCAGAATAACTGGGTGGGGGGAGGGAAATAACGTTTGCAAGCTTTGACCCTTTGAGCCACAGATAGGCTGTCCATGGCCGTTGTCCAAGTCAAACTAGCTTATCCTTTGCACTGTCAGGTACAAACTATCATCTGGGAGACATCGGTGAGAGATGGCAGAAGGAACACATTAACCAGACCACGTTTCCACCCTCTGTGAATGTGTGAAAGGGGAACATGCAGTGGCTGTTATTGTTTTCCACTTGAGAGCATGGAAGGCGTGCAGTCACAAAAAGGGAGTGCCCTCTTCCTCTCCCCTATCTCTTTTACTCAACTGCTCTCACATTGGACTCGGCAGTCAACCAGCATGATCAGAAAGGAACTGACTTTCAAGAAAAACAAGATCAACATCCAAGAGAGGTTTTTCTAACTAAGCTGCAAGCAGGCTTTTTCTTATTCTTATTTCCTTTTCCCACTTACATGATGTGTTTGACTTTGTCCAGCAGATAAAGAGGGCTCGAGCATGCAGAACTGTCCAATATGAAATTATCCTGAACCAGTCTTGTTGAAATGAATGGAAATCAGGGCCTGCACAAGAACTTCGCATCCTAGCACAGCTAGAGAGATTGCCAGCATCCTGGCAAGACTCACTCACTGGTGACAATGCTTTTGTGAGGCCTCCTTCATGGGCCTGGAGGAGGCCAGGTCTGCAAGCGGCCATTTTAATTCCCCACAATTCCCATCCTCTCAGCCGCAATATTGAAACCCTTGGGCGCTGTGGGGAACCAAGGTCTGATAATAAGTCTTCCATTGCCACAGTAGAGAGCAGGAATCACGATCTGATCAAAATAGGAAGGGGCCCACCAGAGCCTATCCCCTTTGGCCCTAAAGGCAGCCCTACAAGAGTCTCTGTCTTGAGCTGCCAATGACCCAGGCAGCAAAAGGGCTTTTGACCTGCAGGATCATATTACAACAAAGGTACGAGATAAGGGCTGGAAGGAGAGCCAGATGTTGGGAAACCAAATCAGTGGTGCCCTGGAGGAAGGAGACACATGCCAAGTTTTTGGGAAAGAAGTGGAAAAAGAGGGGAGGATAAGGTTTTGCATTTAGCCAGCAGTTTACGCCTCCTATCTATCCCGGCTCCTTATAGAATGCTTGGGTGGGAACAAATCAAGGTCGGATAGTGAAGACTTTTTAGCCAAAGAAACAGAACTTGCCCTGAACTATGCATTTTCTCTCACTTTTGCTTCTCCCTGCCTATATTAATTTCGGAGGTGCTGATTGCTTTCCCTTACCAAAATCACCAGCATCTACAAGCAGAGTTAGGTGGCTCCAGTCCAAGGTCATTAACGCAGACTACTGCCTGAAAAGTTCCATGGTACACAGAAGACAGGAACATTGGGCTAGAATTACAGGGCTGCTGAATGATATAAATCAAGCTCATCTCCTTGAGACTCCTTTGCCTGGAGGATGGATGATTTGCAACCAAACATGTCTAACAGGCTCCATAAACCTCCCGGGAGGTACAGTACTTTTTGCCTGGAGGTTTATGGCGCCTGTTATACATGTAAGCTAATTTGCCAAATGTGTATTGAGGCAAGGTCCTGTGAAGAAAAAAGGTTGAATGCAAAAGATACTAGAGAGACTGTAATCCAACAGCCAATCTGATTTTTTATATCTTGATGCCATATCTTGGAATTGTTCCTTTTTTGGACGACAGCTGCCAAAAATCCATAGTCAGGTTCTCCCCAGCTGGGCAATTCTGTAAGTTGTAGTCCGACACCTCTGCTGAAAAGAACCAGACCAATTCCTACATTGCGAGTCTTGTAATTAAGACATTATGTAGTCATCTGCCACCTCATCAAAGCAGCTCAAGCACATGCTGAGGCCCCACCCTACCCTACTTGTGCTGCCAAGGGTCGTACCTGTTTTCTTCTTGAAGAAGGACTCAGGGGGTCTTGGCATGTCATGGATCACATCGTAGAGGGGTTCGAAGTAGACAAACATGTCTTCTGAGGTCTCATCCAGTGGTACGGTGTTAATGACCTGCCAGAAAGTCCTAGAAGGGATTCCAGGTGGCACAAGACCATTCGCTGGGACTCAGCGAATGGTTTAGGAGCATCTGAAGTTGTAGCACTACTGAAGGAATGAAGGTCAACAACTGACTGGTTCCCTGGATGGGAAACCATTAAAAGCCTCATGTAAACTACCCTGGGCTTTATAAAAAGAACTTAGGGTCAGATCCCATATCAAACCAAAGATATACTTCCTCCTCTTAATTATCCCTCCAGAACTGCAGATTTTTCAGTATCCTGTGTTGGAGACATTAATCATAGAAACAAATCCATGCTATTTTGAAATGACAAAGCACACACAGGTCAGCTGATTTGCCAAATGTGGAGTGAAGCACAATCGGGTTAAAATAACCACACATTATTTTCCTCTTAAGGAGGGATGGGCAACCTCCAGAGGTTTGAAAGCCATCGATGTTGGGACCTTGGAGCCACACATCTTCCCCTTTTTAAAACTGAAAAGGTTCTTTGTATCCCTTAGTGGCATTATAAGCTTGGGGGTGGGGTGCTCCAAAGCTGAAAAGGCTGGGCCCCTCAAAGCGTGGCAAAATCCCTCCTATGTCTCCTAAAGGGGACCAGGGGATGTTTTGTACCAAACATGGAGTGCTGATGGGTCTCAGGAATGTTGTGAGTGTTTCTCAGCCCGGGGGGGGGGGATTATTCAGCTTACAGGGCACATATTGTTCATTCCTGTTCTGAGGGGTGCGTCCCTTTTAGATGAGGAATCAGTGTTTTGTCCAGTGAGGCCCTTAGACATTCAAGTCAGTTTACTAAATAATAGGGGCATGGGCAGCTGCCCTTTTCTGGGTTGGTCCATTAGTGTATCATCAGCACTGGTTGACACCAGCTCCCTAAGACTTCGGGCCCAACATTTTATTAACCCTATTAAGAGACATTGGGGATTGAACTTGTGAGTGACCTTCTACATGCTGGAAAAAAAGTAATGCCTTTGAAACACCCACTGAGGAGAGTGCTTTGTGAGCCAGGCAGGAGAATGCAGTGACACACAAACACACAACGCCTTCAAGAACTGTTCTGATTCAGCAAGCCAACCATATGGCAGTAGGAGGGAGTTATCTATAAAGTTGGAGATAGAAGCAATATATTTCTGTTACTGCTGTGACTTGACCTCTAGTAGTCACCAAGGTCATTTTAATCTCAGGAGTGGGGAAGATATAGCTTTGCAGCTGTTGCTGGACTGCAGATTCCTTCTGCTCTAGCCAGTATTATCAAAGATGAGAGATTATGGGAGTTACAGTCCAACAACAGCCGAAGGGAGTCCACCTATAAAACCCTCCCTGTACTTCATCCATTAAGCAGTGTGGAGACTCAATAGTCAACTCAAAAGACTAAAAACATGGAAGAGGAAAATTCAAAATCAGAATTCTAAAACAGGCATATCTGTTTGCATCCAAAATTAGATTTATAGTTTCCTGGTTTTTTTTTTTACACAATGCCCAATTATGCATGTGCAATAGCCGTATTCAGAGCATTTTGACAAGCTAAGGTATAAAATGCTCGGTAATGTTCACCACCAGGACTTCAAATTCAGGCTTATTACATCATTTTAGCTTTAAAAATCATTCCAGCATCTAATTTTACAATCAACATTTCAATTTTGACTCTGATAAAAACTGACAAAAGCTGAACTGATGTCAGACTTAACTTCCATTTGAAACCTGCTAGATTACCTTTGGTGTGGAATCCCACATTTGAGAAGAAAGGGTACTCAGTTCCCCCTTCCCCCAAATACTCATTTAGTCCAGAGATAAATGAGCTGCATTTATTTCAAAGTGTGTTCTACCTGCTTTTCTGGTCACATGGTCATTGGTGCACTGTGGCCTATCCATTATGATGTTCTTTACGACAATGTGTTTCCATGGCAACTCAACCAGACAGCCCACAAACCAGGCCTTGAACTAGGAAGATCTCATTTCCTACCTTCTGGGCTGCCTTCTTCATCTCTGCAATATAAGCAGCCATCGCTTCCTCTTTGGTCATCTTTCCCAATCTATTCCACGCATCCCTGCCAAAGTCCCAAAATAACTGCTTAGCCAGGGGCAGATATTTAATTTTGGGGAAAAAACTGGATTAGCTGGCAATTCCAGTCCTCACTTGCTTAGCCATCCTTCCTCATGTGTGGCAATTCACTAATGAGTAACTGTGCAGGCTGTGAATCATAGTTTATTCTTTCTTCCTATTTTTTTACTTCAAAATGTTTACAAGCCATTTTTATACATTCCAGGCAAAATACATCATCATAAAAAACAATATGGACTGGATGCAGACTTAATCACAGAGTATAACTACTGAAATCAGTGGAATTTAAATTATTCACAATTAACTCCAACTAAATCTGAATTCAACCTAATAAAGCAGCAAAATTATCGGGGGGGGGAAGCATCCAATAGCATAGTTTTAAATGTGTTTAGTCAAACATAATTTCCACTGAGTTCAACAGCTTTTCTCACAGTTAGGTTAGTATATTATTGTGCTGTAACTCAACCAATTGACTCTCCCCCCTCCCCTCAACAAAGTTCAGCATTTCTTAGGGAAAGCAGCTAGTGGTTGACTCCTCCCCATGTCTAACGCCACAGTCTGAATAAGAGTAGCACACAGGCTTCTACAGGGGAAGTTCTCCAAGGATGTAAATCTCAGTACATGTAAGAGAGCTCCCCACCAGTTTTGTGCCCTGCAGATGTTCTGGACTACAAACCGCCCAGAGTTCCTCTGGAAGACGGGTGGTATACAAATATATAAATAAATAAATAATAAAATATGCTTCAAAATATCTGGAAGCACCAGGTAATAGGAAAAAGAGCATATAGGGCAGTGATGGTGAGCCTTTTAGTGACTGAGTGCCCAAACTGCGATTCAAAACCCATAAATTTTTTGCAACGTGCCAATACAGCAATTTAACCTGAATACAGGTAGCTCTGAAGGGGCAATGTCGGGTGCCCACTGAAAGGGCTCCAAGTGCCACCTTAGGCACCCGTGCCATAGGTTCGCCAACACTGATATAGCATATAGTATATCTGGAACTTGAATCATGGCAACTAGACTTTTTTTCCTTTAGAGATTGAAATGTTTCGCTGCTCATCCAAACAGCTGCGTCAGAGATGGGAGGCCCAAGCACATTCTATCTGCCACTTATCTGGCTGTGATTTCAACAATACCTAGACAAATCAAAAATACTTCATGCCTTCACCACCAAGGCCATAGCTAATGACCCATACTTTATGGGTTTCAGCTCCTTAGGCAATTGTTCACATT
Organism: Phrynocephalus versicolor; assembly: GCA_023846285.1. NCBI lineage: Eukaryota > Metazoa > Chordata > Lepidosauria > Squamata > Agamidae > Phrynocephalus > Phrynocephalus versicolor. The sequence goes on along the minus strand of JAHTLZ010000111.1, from coordinate 3,782,103 downwards.
AAGGCTATTGAGACGGTTGTCTACTTGATGAGCTTATTCAAGCCACTGTTCATCTTATGAGCCTATTTCAGACTAGGGTGACAGGAGGTCAAAGTGAACTATAAAATGGAGGACTCGCAACTAGCTTTCTTCAAACTGGCAAAGCTGTTTGGATGAGCAGCGAAACGTTTCAATCTCTCAAGAAAAAGAAGTCTACTTGCCATAACATAACTTCCAGATAAACTCACCTGGATGACCGAGAATCTTCACAGACATAGGGTACAGTATAATTTTTAAAATGGCCACCACACTGGATTGGGCTCAGAAGCACACCAGCAGCAAATGTAGTTCGACATGGTGGTACGTTTCTGTACTAGTAAAGTAAGCAGTTGTGTTTTGCACCAGCAATCCAAGGGTGAGGCCTGTTGCTGAAGATAAGATCAGAGCTAAGTTTCTGATTAATCCTCTTGGCTCAAATTAAACACCACTTAGGGGTGGGGGGAAGGCTTCATGTGATTCTGAGAAAAGTTGGGACGGGTCTGTCTTACCATTTATACCTCCCAATAGGATCCCAAAAGCCTGGTCTAGAAATTTGGCATGGACCCACTGTTGCTTGCTTGTAGTAACTGTAGAAGCGCAACATTTCCTCATAGGATGGTCGGTAAGAGCCTGCAAAGAAGAGTAAGAGTGGTCATAATATTGGGATTTATTTTATTTTGGGGATAAAAATAAGGCATTGGGATTTATTTTATTTTTAAATGAGTAGATGCTAGGACAATGGGTTTAAAAATACCAACATATCTGTTTGCTCTTATGTTAGCATTTTTGATGACAAAACAGGGTTATAACACAGCAGCCTGAGATGGCTGAAACTGTACTTTATTCTCTTACCCCAAGGAATTTCAAGTGAGGAATGGGAAATCTCAAGGAATAATAGCACAGTGTGAGGGTTTCCAGCTTGGTGCTGGGAAGATAACAGAAAGTGTGCTAGCAGAGTGCTTTGCTCCATTTCAATCAGCACCAGCAATTTTTCCTATTCTGGTTATTCCCTACATGAGATGTGTGTATCAGATATAGACTCACTGGGCAGGTTTGTTTAATTTTCTTAAGCTTAGGGAGCTTGATGGTGTGACGATCCCCCTTTCCAGAGACTGGGTTTTCAGAGGCACAACCAGGTTTATTTCAACATCCCACTGTTGTGCCACAAATTGTGACGACACCGTCCTTTTACACACTGAATTGTGATGGGAATGGTAATGCTGCCACCTTTTATTTACTTAGTAATGCTGCCACCTTTTAAACTCGTCACCTCATGAATTAGGACTGACTCAGAGATATAAAATATAAAATAATGACAAAGTTTATTGAGAAGATAATAACTATAACAATATCTGAGGATGGTATGTGTTGCCTTTAACATATACTGTAACAGATTTAATCAGCTCCACAAGCCTCCCTATCTTAAATAGCTAGTAAACAGTATAGCCCTCACTGCCTGACAGAACTCTCAGAGAAAAGTGCTCTCTTCCAGCACTCACTCTCAACTTAACTGCACTCTACTGAACTGCCTAGGCTCCACCCTTTGTATATCATACCATTCCCCGCCCTCCTGCTGGGATTGGCTGAATTTGTATATTCATCACTCCTGTCTGCAGGGTTTGTCACAGATGGTAGACTTCAGCGGTCTAAGGAATAGACCAGGCTAATAACGTTTGTTGATGCCCTCCTCAAATGAATGCTTACCATTCTTGGGCAAGCCTTGGATGACACGGACAGCTGCTTCAAACTGCTTCTGATAATCTGGTTCGTCTGCTTTCTTCCCCATTTGTGCCAAGTTTGGAATAGAAATGAGCCTTGAAAGGACTCTGGAGAGAGAAGGAAACAGGGATGAGTTATACCCAAAGTCTCTAACCACTCATGGTGCCATGGTTCAACTGCTGCACTTCAGCCAAAACTGTGCTCATGACCCATGGTTCAATCCCAGGTAGTTGGCTCAAAGTTTACTCAACTTTCATCCTTCCAAGGTCAGTAAATTGAGTACCTAGTTCACAGGGGAGTGGAGGGGGGAGTATCTGTAGCCTATATAATTAAACTGTAAATGGCCCGGTTAAACTGATTTATGTGCTATGGGACACCATATAAGCACTATGCTGTGTTTTAATTTTGTTGTTTTGTTTTGTTTTAGGGGAAATTAAGAAGTGCTGGGGAGAAGGCTCAGGGAATCAAAACCACTCTTCTAATAATTAATCTCACACTCTTCTACCCATTATCCTCCACCCTTGTTGAAGATCAACTTACAGCTCAGAAAAGCTTAGGACTACAACTCACCATCATCGTGTTTAAGAACAAACCATGACCATAGGTGGATTACGATATATTTGCTTCGCTTATCCTCACACGCTGTAAAGTTACTTCTGGAGGATTTCAGATGATGAATTAAGGGACGAGGTAAGACAGCTACCCAAAAGCTGTCTGGAAAGTTTGGAAAGTCCTGATATAGAAGAGTTCTCACACATATAAACAAGGCTCTAATGAACAAGCGTGAACAAGTCTAATCACTGGCCTGATCATTTTAGGTTTCACCTGGAGTAATTTTATTTTAAATTAGTTCATCTGTTTCAGACAGAATTTTATGGAGGGAAAGTTCAGATGTTGTTGTGTTTCATCTGAGACAATGTAGTGCAGTGGACAGAATGTTGGATCAGGAAATCTTGGTTCAAATGCCCACATTTGTCAGGTTAGGGTGTGTGTGTTGTGTGTTGCGTCACTACAGTCGTGACCCCATGTCTCTGAAGTTTTCTTGGCAAGAATACTGGAGTGGTTTGCCAGTTCCTACTCCAGGCAGTACTTTAATCTCTTCCTCAGCTCTCTCACATGCCTGGCTTACATGTAAACTCACTGGGCAAGTGATGGCAGCAGTAATAAACCATACTTTGAACATGTCATTTATTTATTTATTTATTTATTTATTTATTTATTTATTTGATTTATACTCCGCCCATCTGATGCAGCTTACAACATTATACAAAATACAAAAAAAAAGTTCAAAAACCCTGTGAGTGTTGCCATAAGTCAGAAGAATTGATACGATGGCACATAACTGCACAATAAAAGCCCTCTCCAGAGCACCCAACGTCTAGTGCCCTAGTGTCAAGTCCAGTACTATGTTGGGAAGTGTTTTAGATCTGAAAAGCAGAATGTAGGACAATTACTCCAAGATTCTTCTCTCACTGCTAGTGATGTCACCTTGGTCAAAGCCACCTTGACCCAGTACACAGGCAGTAAAATGGGGAAACTCAGGTCAGATGCATGTGAGCACTCTTGGAATGACCCAGGATAGTTCAGTACTTGTTGACCTGCACAGACTTGTTTTGAAGCCAGTCTTTTCCAACAAGTTCCCTGGCAGAAAGCACAGAACAAGCGGGAAAAATCAAACAAGTAACTCAGTGAGAGGACGAGTCTCTTAGTAACCCCCCCCCATCCTTGCAAGTGCCAAACTGGACATGATGTACAATGTGCTTAACATTGCACAGATGACAGTGCTGATCCTTGCAGGGGTGAGAGGTATTAGATCACAACAAATACGGAAATATTATTTTATTGTCTCCCCCCTCCCCTTGCTATCTTGAGGAAAATCCATCTAGGCCCAGGGAAGCTGATGTTTGAGCACATAAGGGTCTGGTTGGATCAGACCTCTCTAGTCCAGCATTCTGTTTTGCAGTAGGGCCACACAAATCCTTCTTGGAGACCAAAGCAAGAGGATGTAGGGGCAGCAGTTCTTCACTGGTGTCTCTCAGCAGCTGGTGTCAGAGGCATGGTGAATGTGATCAGGGATGCAGATTGTGGTATGTTCACACTATGAGGTAATCCTCCATTGATGCAAACAGAAACAGTAGAAACACTTTTCATCTCAGGTAGCCAGGAATCATATTCATTCCTGATTTTGTCCTGCTAACCAGGCACTTGACTGTACACCTTCCTGTCCTAGGTACTGCTTTCTGTGCCCATGAAACTGATCCAACCAAAAATGTTTGCTGTGCAAGGCAGAACAGCAAACGGCACCACCTCTGCCTCAACAAGTCAAAGTTTGTGGCTCCAGGGTTAGCTCAGTTATATTGGGACCTGAGGCAGAAAATCCATACATGTGCCTCTCTGCTTTCTTGGCAACAAAAAAACCCAAGGTATCTAGCAACACAGGTTTGCTGTCCCTCTTAAACACCCAAAAGGCAGTCTTCTGAGTCTGTCTCATAAAAAGGCAAACCTAGCCTGGAAGTGGAAGCCCCATATTGAGAATCTTAAATCCTTGGAACCACCAGGTGTTCTGCTCTGTGCAATCCCAACATTGCATCAAAGGTTTGCCCTTGCTGCCTTCAAGCCCAATATCCTCCTCTGCAGCATCGGTTCACCCCGTTACCTTTTTCTAAAACATATATATATAAAAGAATATGCTGCACTGAGCTGGACCCCTCTCCATGTTTTGGGAGTTTGCTGGCTGCAGGAACAATTGTGATCTCACAGCTCCATTCGTCTGCCCCTCTTTGTCCTGAGCTAGCGCGAAATTCCATCCCTTAATTTCTTGCTTTCCTGACAATATGTCCCAGCCCTTATCGAGCTTGCCACACCAATCACGACCACCCACAATACCTAAGTGCCCCTTTGTCGACTTTTGACCTCTTTTCTTCAGCGGTTCGTTTTTTAAAAAGACAGTGCAGTCAGAGGAACATAAAGCTTGTCCACCTGCAGAGGTTCCTTCCAGCCTTACCTTGCACAAGTGGCTCCTTAACGCCACAGTCTGCCCGGGTCACCGATTGTGCAAACCTCTTGTTTATTATTGCGATCAGCTGACGCCTTCAGCTTTTCACCTTCTAAGTCCAGCCCACTCACGGCTTCCGTGACGGTAAAGTGCGTCTCAGCCAATCGCCGTGCCGCTTCGCATTCCGCGTCTACTGTCTCCGCCAATCAACGCCAGGCAACCCCTCGCCTCCCCTTCGAATATACACTTCTCTCTGACCTTCATCCTCCCTCTTTTTCCTTTTTTTTTTTTTTTTTTGCAAAGCAGCCTCTTTCGGTCTTATGTGCCAGCGCCACCTTCAGGAAAATACAGTAAATTTCTTTGACAATCAAAGATTTACGCTCCAACTTTGGACAACAACGCCTTCTTCAGGGAGAAACCAAAAGTAGCATGCTGGGATCGCTCTTAATATGTTTGTGTGTGTTGTGTGTTACAGTCGGACTCGTGACCGACTCTTCCTGACTCCATGCCCATGGAGTTTTCTTGGCAGGAATACTGGAGTGGTTTGCCAGTTCCTACTCCAGGTACCTACAGCACCTGGTGGTCTCCCATCAAAGTACTAACCAGGGCTGACCCTGCTTGGCTTCCAAAATCAGGCGAGATTGGATGTGCTCAGGGCATCAGTACAGTAACTGATTATATCCTTGTTCTTATATCTTGGTGCAAAATTTGCACCATAAAAAGGTAAAGGTTCCCCCTACACATGCGTGCTAGTCCTGTCCAACTCTAGGGTCAGTGCTCATCTCCGTATTCAAGCCGAAGAGCCAGTGTTGTGCAAGTCCATGGCCATGTGGCCGGCATGGCTGCAAGGAAACACTGTTTTACCTTCCCGCTTTTTTAATGGCGGTACCTATTTATCTACTTGCATTTACATGCTTTTGAACTGCTAGGTTGGCAGGAGCTGGGGTTAACAGCAGGAGCTCACTCCACTGCATGGCACCTGGGATTCTAACTGCAGAGCTGCTGACTTTGCAGCTGACAGTCAGCTGTTAATTTCATAATAAAGGACAAGGGTAAGAGTAAATGTAAAGGGGAACAGGGTTTTTAGGATAGGGGATGACACATTAGTACATCCATACGCTTTATTAATATGTTATCATTACTTTCCAACTTTGTATTTTCTGCCCTATTACATATATGTTGTTGCTCTGTCTTCAGATACATTACATATTATTCAAGCTCTTCATTTCAAATTGGACTTTCAAACTTATTATGTATCCATTTATACACTGGTTCCCAAGTTTCATTTGCTATTTGAATTGTTTGCTTTTTTAAAATCTAAGATGTCCATTCCCACCTGGGTGGCCTAATTTTTATATTACAGCAATTAAGACAGACATTAATTGTGCACTGTTTTTCTGCCAATAAGGTGTGATCGCACAGGAAAATATGTCATATTTTGAGCTCCTAGTGGAGCAGAAGTCTATTATGATCTATTTTCTGGCAAGCACATCATGTAAGGGGAGTTGCGCTCCAAGCTGACTTCAAACCATGCCCAAGTCTGACTTTTTTGGTCTAGGTTTAGGGCTACTACTTTTGGGGGCTGAGGTGGAGTGATTTCCTGAAAGAAAGAAAGGGTCACTTTAAGGAAGACCATTCCCTGCAAAGTGACCCTTTCTAATGTGATCAAACATGAACCTTTCTCACAATCTGATCGTACCCTATATTTCAGCCTTGGATTCAACTAGATTAGCATGTTAGAGTTATCTCAGCCAAACCACATTTGATTAGGCAATAAAATGGGGAGACAGATACCATCTGAAGTAGCCATGTCCATTGTTGGTGCATCTAAGTAAAGACACCATGAAGTTTTGACACACAGAGGATCTTGTAGTGATATTCTCATGAAATGGCTGTCCTTTTTCATCACCAGTCTCTACAGATGGCAAAATTCCATTACAGATTTATGAAAATTCTTCAGGAATCCCTGTGGAATGACAGTATCTGACATGCGGGGGGCGGGATGCAGAAGAAAGTAAGGGCAAAGATAATAAAACAAGCTATGATTTCCCTCAGGAAAAAAAAACCTTTATTTTCCCTATTCATGTCTTCATCTGAGCATACATATCTGTCTCAAATGAAGTGCCAACCCAATGTGGCACCTCCCATATTCTACTTCGTCTCAATATAAATCGCTCCTGAGTGTCCACCCCCCATAATAGGTGCTTTGTTTCATGTGCTGTAGGAAGGAATGAGAGTTATAAAACAGCTTGGACAATTTAGTTTTAGATAACACCATCCAGATAACCTTTTTCGTAGATTAACCCCTGACTGTGTCAACTGGGGAATCTGGGAAGCTTTGTCCAAGAAACTCATCACATTGCTAATTTCCAATTCCTAATGAATATGGAAATATCTGTCTCCTGTGTACTTATACTGATGCATTCTGCATTTGTGACTTGCTAAGAAAAGAGTCTTTAAGAGATTGAGATACTTTTTTTTAAAATCCATGTGCTCTTCTTTCTGTCTATATAGTTTTAATAGTATAATTTAATTGTGTTTTTACCATAATGACATCTATCTATTGCTCTCTGTATGTATTTTAACCTTTTTGTGAGACACTGAGTCTCAGCTCTGGAAGAAAATGAGCTAAACACACGATAAGTAAAAGTGACCAAATGTGAAACAATCCATTTGGGGGCTAACTTTCTGATTTCACATATATACCGATGGTGTCTGAGCTAGCAGTGCTTAACAGAGAAAGAGAAGCTGGGATCCACACCACATACTGTCAGAATTTTCCATATAACTTAGTGAAATACAGGAAGTATTACATCACATGTAAACACTCTCAGAACCACATAAATGTGTGTCGTATATGCATACACATGCAAGAGCGTGTCACGTACAAAAACACATAGCAATAGGAAGCCACACAAACACCAAGTCGTATGCTTCAGACAGTTATTTGCACTAGGGATCTAACTAGTCGTGTACTTGGCAATTTAGGAAAAAATGTCAGCAATTTTTCACATTTTGCCCTTGCCTCTGTAATCCCAGGAGATTTCCTGGGGAAACAGTGGGAAGAAATTCTGAACATTCGCCCCCCTCCATTTCCTGTGCATGCTGAATGGTGCTGTGCTTTTTGTGCCTGAAGTCTTTTCCTTTGCAGGATTTTTATATCTTTTTATTGCTCTGGTCAGTTTCAAAAGGGCGTGTGTTTCAAAAGCCACACAGCAATTTGAAAATGACTAATATAAACTCCCGAAACTGGCAAGAGCAAATGGAAATCGACAAAAGATAATAGGTCAGACTTAACCGTGCACAGGATATCAACGGGAAGGGCAAAAGGGCTTCTGTCCTGAAGCCCAGAGGGCAGGAATAACAGGCAATGTAGCTATGCATTCAAAATGCTATGCAGTCATAGCATTTTAGCTTTTTAAAATTCTGGTTCTACTTATTGGATGGTTACATGACCCATACCCTTAAAGCAGCCTCTAGTGAAAGGGGTGGGCGGAAAAAAGGTGGCATGGCTATTCTTGTGTCAACAGGACTTAAAACATCTGTTCAGAAACTACAGCCTTCCTGTAATCTAGCCCTTGCAACTGTTTTGACATTCACCTCCCAAATTTTATTAATCATTGATGTATACCTACCTCCCCAACATTCCCATATAGAATGTAAAGACCAATGGGCAAAACTAGCTGCTTATATAGATAACTTGTTATCATTATTTCCAAGTGCTTCTTTAATGATAGCAGGGGATTTCAATGCAAGAACTGGGGGAAATGATGAGGTATTATTTGCACAGTTTAATATATTGCCGCCGGACCCAGCCTCCCACTGGTGTTCCCATAGACAATCTAAGGACCGAGGGTGTAATTATGCTGGTCTTTGTCTTATGGAAATGGTAAATAATTTGGATTTGGTATTACTAAATGGGAACATGGAAGGTGATAGGCCTGGAGAATTCACATTTACCTCATTGGCAGGTGCGTCCACCACTGATTACATCATAGTCTCAAAGGACCTGATGAACTTAATTACTAATTTTGGGGTTGAATGTCGGTCTGAAAGCGACCATTTTCCTTTGTCTATCACACTTAATTTTGGAGCCAACGTGGTGATTGCAGACAAAGAAATGGCATTCCCACCTTCATCTGAAATTAGAGCTGCCCGGGTCAAGTGGACTACTGAACTAGATGCTTCCATGAGACAACTACTTCTCACAGATCCCTTTTCACATTTTGGTACACTGATCACAACCACAGATTCCATCTCAATTGCTCTAGACACTTATAAGGACTTAGTCCAGTACCTCCAGCCCTATCTAACATATAACACAAAACCCCGCACTTCCCATACCAGTTGGGGGAAAACGTGGTTCGATTCTGAATGCAAAATGGCAAAAAATGAGCTAATGGCCAAACACAGATTATACCGTGAACATAACTTAGCCAGGATCCCTCCTGATTGGTTTATGCTTAAGAGAAATTACAAAGCTCTTATTAAAAAGAAAAAATTTCAAGCTCAGAGAGAGACCTGGCAACGTTTGATCACTGCGACCATCCTTAATGACTCAGCCACTTTTTGGAGAATAGTGGCAGGGGAAATGCGGGAACATTCCCTCCGGATTGTTTCTCACATTTTGCCTAATGCTTGGGAGGAACATTTTCGGAATATTTATTCTATACACCCTGATAGTGCCCAAAGTCCCCTGACAGGTGATGGAAATCTACCAGACTGGCCTCCAGTCTCCCCTGCGGAAATCTCTGCCCTGATTTGCAAATTGAAAGCTGGCAAAGCTCCCGGGGTGGATTATATTTCAGCAGATTTTTTAAAATCCAACTCCGATTGGTGGGCCCCAGTATTGGCATCTCTGTTCTCTTGGATTAATTATACAGCCCATTTTCCAGAGGACTGGAGTCTCGCCATTATTGTCCCATTATTTAAAAAGGGCAACAGGGGGGACCCCGCTAACTACCGGCCAATAAGCCTACTTAGCATTGTTAGCAAGTTATATGCCAGCCATTTATTGAACAAACTAACCGATTGGCTGCAAACAGAGAATCTGTTGGCCGAGGAGCAAGCCGGCTTTAGGGCGGGAAAATCTACCTTGGACCAGTGCCTTATTCTTCAACATCTTGCTCATAAATACTCCTCTCCTAAAGGTGGTGCCTTGTATGCAGCTTTTATCGACTTCAAACAGGCCTTCGATCGCATCCCAAGGCACAAACTCTGGGCAAAGTTTGAAGAGACAAACATAGACAGGAGACTTCTCCTGTTAATGCGACGTCTCTATGAAAATTCCAGTTCACGAGTTCTCTGCAATCCAGCAGGAGTGTTGTCTAACCCAATTCCATCTCACAATGGGGTAAAACAGGGTTGTGTTTTGGCTCCAACCTTGTTTAACTTTTACATAAATGGTATTGTGAGAAATCTATCGAATTCTGAATTTCATCCCCCCAAGTTATCTTCACGCCCCATCTCCATGTTATTGTTTGCTGACGACATAGTCTTGTTGTCTTTAACTTGTGTGGGCCTGAGAAGGTTCTTGAGGGCCTTCTCCGACTATTGCAACCATGAGCAATTAGCAATAAACTACACGAAAACCAAAGTACTTATAACCAGTAGAAGAAGAATCAAACATAAATGGGTTATAAACAACCACCCCATAGAGCAAGTTTCATGCTTCAAATACCTGGGAATAGTTTTTAGTTCTACAGGCTCTTGGGTCTCCCATCTAAAACAAGCATCATTGAATGCCCAGAAAAGTGCTGCAGCACTAACTAGATTCTTCTATTCTAAAGGAGGGCGACAAGTATCTCCAGCAATCCAGGTTTTCAAAGGTAAAGTTATTTCTCAAATGTTGTACGGTTCCCAAATTTTCGCATGTTCAAATGTTCATCCTTTGGAGGTAGTACAGACAAAATTTTTGAGATCAGTCCTGGCTGTACCTCCCTGTACGTCAAACGTAGCTCTTCGCTTGGAGGCTGGTTTAGTACCTATAAGAGCACGGGTCAAAGTCCTCATGATCAATTATTGGTTAAAACTTATATTCGCTACAGAAGGTTTGGCCCCTCTGGTACTAATTGACTCTTTCCAGTCAGAATGGAAACAGCTTGTAGTAAAAGAAATACAGCAAATTGGCTTCTCCAATAGTATTCTAAAAGAAATGGGCTACATTAATGCCAAAGCTGCAGTTAAACGTAGGATCTGGGATATAGAACTCCAAGAACATGTGAGCCTTTTGGGTAATCACAGTGGAGTTACTTATAATGAATTTACTATACCCCAATACCTGACTGGTTCAATGCCCCCAAAGATTATAAGAGCCTTCACTTTAGCCAGATTGAATGTGCTCCCTTCCAAGGTTTTGGATGGGAAATTTCAGAATATTCCCCTCCCAAATTGCTTGTGCCCATGTGAAATGAATCAGGTAGAAACGGTCACTCATGTACTTCTCTATTGTTCTTTTTATCGTGACCTACGCAAGGAACTTATTCAACCTGTTATTAATAAATTTCCTGGGAGACCTGCCAAGTTCTATGTGAGGTTGCTTCTTTCTGACAGGTCCCAGCAGATTTCAAATTGTGTCGCCAGATTTTGTACTGCTGCAGTAGTTGTACGTAGGCTCATGATTGCCAGCAATCCTAGCTCCTGATGATCATATAGAGCGTGGACTCCACTTAGGGGTTTGATGTTGACTCGATTCTCAATATATTATTTTATCTATCTTCTTAATATTGACTATTTATATAATAGTCCTGTTTGTACTTTGCGGCTTTTATCAAAGGTTTTACAATGTTTTTAAAATGTTTTATCATGGCAAACTGTTTTATTCTGGTAAACTGATATTTTGATATTTCTTGATTTGGTTAAAAACCGTAAATAAAGATTCATTCATTCATTGTTGTTGGGTTTTTTTTATATGTCATGCTGTGGAACCGATTATTATTTTTTCTGGAATTCTTGTATGCTACTCCTTGTTAACAGCCCCGAGTTCCCGTCTGGGAAAATCTGGCAGTAAACAAACAAACAAACAAACAAACAAATGGCCAACTAGGAGCCACCTGTCTCTCCTCAGTTTCATATGATTCAGGTCTTTTACAGACTGTGACATCTGACATGAAGATGTTGTGTTTCTAGTTGGCCTGGGACTAATCTCTGCTAAGTGCAACGTTCAACCAGCCTCTGAAACAGAGAACCATCAGCCCAACTCTTCAGCAGATTGCATCTCTGAGCAATTTGGCTCACTTCCACTATAAAAAACAAACCCACATGAAATTATGTTTCAAAAAGGAAACAGATGTTTAATATTGCTTGTATTCAGGATAAACCAGTGGTACAGCATCTCAGTCAGAACATTGTTGACAGCCTCTGACTGTAACAAGTCCTTTATTTAAATAAATATTCCAAGTTACAAAACATATTTTCTGCAATAATCATTTATTATTGAGTCACAATCTTTTAGTGCTGAAGAATTGGTAATATGAAGAATAGCCTTAAAACACTAGCTGAGCACAGGAGGACCTTTAAGACTTTTCAAAATAACTTTGCCCTTTAAGCTACTATTCATTCATCTCTACCGTTTTTGTTGAACTTCAACATATTATGCTGCTTCTGACATTCACCAATTTTTGATTGAACTCCATAATTGATGATAACATCAGGTCTGACTTTATAGGTTGCAAAGTTCTGCAGCTGCCGCCTCTCTCTCTCTTTTTCTCTTGGATTTTCCATAGCATTTATTACATGTAGCTGGCTAGAGAGCTCAGTAGTGGGGCTACAGGCTGCACTGCAACAATACTGCAACAATATTATTGCAACATATGCAGCATTCCACACACAAACAATTGCTGATGTGCTGCCACATCTCCAGGTGGGTTCGTCTGGCTAGTGTTCTCGATGATTCACAATATTCTTGAATGGATCTTTAGGAGGGGCAGGAAGGCAGATAGTTGACCTCAGTTTTGCTTGTGAATAGCTGGACCAAGCCTACATCACCCATACGATATATTGATACAATATTTGCATCACGTGCTTTATGGGGAGAAGAGGAAAAACGGTCATCGAACGATGCAGACTTTTTGTGTTGGGAGGGAGTATGACAATTTCATCAGCACATAGAGATGGACACGAAACTTTTTTTTGTTTCATTTTTCATTTTTCGTTTTGTTTCAGAATGAAATGAAAAACAAACTGATTTTTAAAGAAAAATGAAACAAAATGGTTTCCTTTTGTTTTTTTTGTTTCCCCCCAATTAGGTGTGTCTGTAAAAGGGGTCCCTGCCACCACCACCGAGCCCCCATGGGGAAGCCTTCTGAGGCTGCAGGGTGTCCTCCTAGTACAGGGGTGCCCAAACTTTTTGTAAGGAGGGCCAGATTTGGTGGCTGAGAATGTGTCAGGGGCCTGTTGCAGAAGCCCGCGCAATGGCTGGTTGGCCGGCCCGCCCAGCCCCACAAGCTTCCCGGCAGTGCTGGTGGTGGTGGCCCGCCCCCTTGCCTGCCCACCCAGCTCCACAAGCTTCTGCTCACCAGCCGGCTCACCTGCCCAGTCCCTCAAGCTTCCCGGCGGTGTCAGTGTTGGTGGAATATTTTTTTAAAAAAACTTGGGGCGAAGGAGGGGGAGGGAGGGGCGGGCCAGCTAGCTGTGGGCCACTCAGAATGGCCTGACTGGCCGGATTTGGCCCGCGGGCCGGACTTTGGGCAGGCCTGTCCTAGTGCCTGCCGCCACTGCTGTTGTTCCCTGAGCCCTCGCAGGGAGGCCTTCCGAGGCCATGGGGAGGCCCTCTAGTGCCTGCCATGGCTGCCAATCCAGCGCGGGGCGGCCTCACTGAGGAAACCATCTGAGATGGGTGGGTGATGCCGGCGTGAGGCCCCACTGCTGCCGCCGCAGCTCCAACAAAGCCCAGAAGGAGGAGGAAGAAGGGTTGAATACAAGCCCTCAGAGGAATGAAACATTTTGTTATTGTTTCATTTTGTATGATTTTTTTTTCAAAAATCCGTACAAAACGGAATGAAACAAAATGCAGGCGGGGACAAAACAGAATGAAATGTAACACTGTTTTTCCATTTCATGCCCATCTCTAAGCACGTGTTTTTTCTTTCATATTTAATAAAAATATGATAAAATACTATTAATTTTTGTGGGTGCAAATTGCATTAATTTAGAAAGAAAAGTCTCACTATGGCTCATTCTACTGTGTTCTTGAAGTAGTGGACAGCAGTACAGTGACCCCCACCTATCGCGCGGGTTAGGGACCTGACCCGACCTGTGGTAATTGAAAATCTGTGTTAGGTGGATGCAGGTTGGTTTGGGCCTGGGGGACCTAGCTGGGGCCCCTTGTACTTACCCCCAGCCTGGTGCTGCCCAGGCCTTCTTAGGCCTCAAAAGGACCTTCCTACAAACCAGAAGTGACTTCCGGTTCACAGGGAAGCCTTTTTGGGCTGCCAGAAGGCCTGGGAATGCCCTCGCAGGCCCATTCGCGGCAGCACCAGTCCTGGGGTAAGTACAAGAGGCCTGAAACAGGCCTTCCCCTGTTACCCCAGGAGACCACTTTAGACAACCCGTGGCTCCCCCCCCCCCAATTGGGCATGTTGGGGGGAAGCCACGGGTCATTTAAAATGTCTTTAAGCAACTAAGCCAAGGGCTTGGCTTGGTTGCTTAAAGACAATTTTTTTAAAAAAATACCGCTTCCCCCCCCCCCCCCACATTGGGCGGGTAGATGGAGAAGTGGCTGTTCTTTCAAACTTTTTTTCTCTCTCCTAAATCAAGCACTGATGAGTTAAACAAATGAGTTAAAAACCCTCCACTTCTCCCTCTACAAGCCCGATTTTTTTTTTGGGGGGGGGGAGAGAAGCAGAGGGTTTTTTACCCATTTTTTTCTCTACTGAATCAAGGACTGATGTCTGCCATCAGCGCTTGCTTCAGGACAGAAAAAATGGGTTAAAAACCCTCCACTTCTTCCTCTACGAGTCCAATGGGGGGGGAGGAAAAGCGGAGGGTTTGTAACCCTTTTTTTCCTGTCAGGGTTCCACTGTACTGCGGTCCCGCGATATAGTGGGACCGCAGTATATGAACTGTGAATGGGCGGGGAACCACTCTACTTTACACTCAAATAAGCATGCCACACAGCCATATAGATGCACCACACATCAGAAACCCCCCCCCCCAAAGCTACATGTAATAACAAACAGCAGAAAGCAGTATGCCGCATATAAGAAAATAATATGTTTAGGGTACCCTTTCTTCAGTGACTAATGTTCCTTCTTTCCTTCCAGTTATGGATAGAGATATCCTGAAAGCATTGTTATTTGGACTTCTGCAAGAAAAATATGTCTTACTCACAGGAGATGAGTCTTCGTGACACAGTACATATTCGCTCTTTCCCTCTCCTGTGCTCTATAAGACACAGAAAAGGAAACTAATTTGTCTTTGTACCTGAATGCTTCCTTCTCTGTTTTCTTTTCATGGTGAAATAACCTGAGAAACTAGGAAACTGAGCACCATCATATCTTTTAGATTTTCCAAGTTCCCCAGCAATAGGGCTGAAAAGTCTGGAGACATAGGTAAATCTATAACTGCCTTCGTTTGCTTCTGTGTCTGTACAAGAAGCAGCAGAGTAGGTGTGAATGATAGGCATTGGCTTTTACAGAGAGAGAGAGAGAAGCAAATTTTAGGTGCCAGTCAGAAGGGCACCAAGGTGGTGTTCTGATCTGGGGGACTCCAGAGCTCAGTGGCATAAATTCTGTCATGCTGCACACCTAGGGTGGAACTGCCAGGTTAACTTGTCTCTCTGGCACCTCAGTGCCAGGGAGAATGAGGAAGGGAGGGAGGGTAGGGGCCCAATTATATCACACTAGTGTTACACTGGCATTATTTGTAGTGAAACAATACGATGCAGCCGAGGAGTGGAAAACGCAGTTGCGTGCTGATAAACAGAATACTCAGAAGAAAATATGTATAACCTGCAGGTCATAGGTCTGTAAGACCAGTCCTAGGAGAAACAAAATAAAAGTTATTTGGA
Organism: Phrynocephalus versicolor; assembly: GCA_023846285.1. Classification (NCBI taxonomy): domain Eukaryota; kingdom Metazoa; phylum Chordata; class Lepidosauria; order Squamata; family Agamidae; genus Phrynocephalus; species Phrynocephalus versicolor. The sequence continues at coordinate 3,766,363 of JAHTLZ010000111.1, read as the reverse complement.
AGATGAAAACTGTTGGTGATGTCTGTTTTCCTTCCATATACCTAGCATAGTGTTCTGCTTATATACCGCCCCATACCACTTCAAATTTACAATTTAATTTTCTTCAGATTATGGTACCTTCAGCCTTTTGCAGCTTGATTGACTATTTGATAATGAGGCCAGTCTTGTGAACAAAGAGACCCTAAGAAACTCCCATATGCTACCATTATTTCTATTGCACATTGCTTAAGCACCTGGATCTGTCTGATCAATTGAATTTGTCCTTTCCAAAAATCTAGGCTTAAAGGAAGAGAATATATAAATAAATTTCTTGCTAGCATTTTATAAGGTCTCTATTTTAGTACATCTTAATTCTTTTGTTTCAATTTGATACATTATTTCTGATATTCTTAGTTTTTATTATGCTGTTCTTACCACATTCATATTGCTGATATGAATTTAATTTTTGCTTTAGTCTTATTTTGTTGCTATTTTATATGGATATTAGTATTTTGTGTTAAACATCCTGAGAGTAAGATGAATAACAGCAATACTGTACTTTTACATGCAAGGATCCTACTTGTTTAATATGCAGGAAGCCAAAACTGACCAATATTAATACAACTCCCTCAAACCCTCCTGTTGTTGAAATTGTCAGTGTGGATGAATAGGAGTCCAAAGGTGAAATATATTTCTAGAACTTGTTTCAACTGACCAGAAACAATGGATTCATATCCTGAATTTACAAATTAGGGTGGGTCTCCGATCTCGCCTGATTTTGGAAGCTAAGCAGGGTCGGCCCTGGTTAGTACTTGGATGGGAGACCTCCAAGGAATACCAGGTGCTGTAGGCACCTGGAGTAGGAACTGGCAAACCACTCCAGTATTCCTGCCAAGAAAACTGCATGGATATGGAGTCACGAAGAGTCGGTAACGATTGTAACGACACAACACACACACATACAGCAGGCCATACATAAGAAAAGCAAAGTGTTCTGCTTCTATACCATTCCATACCACTTCAAGTAGTCTCTGGGCGGTTTACAGTTTAATCACAGTATGCAGGCTACACATTGACCCCCCCTTCCAGCAAGCTGGGTACTAATTTTACCAACCTCAGAACAATGGAAGACTGAGTCAACCATGAGCCTGCCACCTGGGGACTGAACCCCAGGTCGTGAGCACAGTTTTACCTGCAGTACAGGTATTTAACCACTGTGCCACTTGTTCCCCAATGACTTTATGTTTGAAATCACTATCAGAAGAGGATCACTAGATTATACAGCTTTAAAAAGGGAACAATAGGCCAATTTGCAAACAAAGACTTTACAGTGGAGATGAATCATCATGATAGCACAAGAGAACCTTGAAAAGACCTTTGTGCCTAAGACGGGCGTGGGCAGATAAAGGTATCATCCTAGATAGAGTTGGGGGATTTCATCATTAAAAGCATTTTTTCTCTCATGCCCAGACACTGAAGAAGAAGAAGGATAGAAATTGTCCCAAATGTCTCCATTGTGTTTGGAGGAAAATAAACATCTCTTTAAAACGCTTTTAAAAATTACAAGGTCATAAAAGTTTAGAATGAAGAAATGGGTTGTTCAAGAGGAACAAGGTGCCAGTTTTTTAAAAAAAAACAAATGACGAGTATAGCAGCAGCCAAATAGTGAGCATTCATAATTTCAGGTTTCAGACTGGGGTGGGTGTATCCTTCAGTGGGCCAGGCAAAAGGAAGCACTGTATAGTATCTGACCAGGTAAGGGAACATTCATTTTTAATCAACAGCACCACCCGATGGTCACTACAGTCAGTACTTGAAAGAAGGAACAGAGACCATGTTATCACTGGATATTAGAAACTACTGGTACCTTGAATGACCAGGAGAGATATGGTGTATGGGGGGGGAGGGGGCATTCCTTTATTTTTCCATATGGTGGCTAACACCATTGGTATTTATACATGCAGAAGAGGAAACACAGCGGTTCCTGCAGCTAATTTACAACATGTGACTAGCCTGGCACACACCTGGCATGCACCTGGCACCTTGTCAGCCAAAATTAGTCATGGTAACTTTGCAGTTCGTCCTTTGCATGCTTAATACCCATTAGGATTTGAGCCACCAACCCTGGGAATTATAGATATGTCACCACATGTCCTGTCATTTCCCAGAGATATACTTTCCCCATTTTCAAACCATCTGAGAGCAGCTAGGCTTCTTTGCTGTTTAAAGGACCTATTTGAAATCTCTTTCTCTCTCTCTCTCTCTCTCTCTCATCTAGGTTTGAGCACTAGAATCAGAATGCTTAACAAAATTGCTATAATCCATTAAGGATATTGATTCACCCTTGATTCCAGTAATTGTTTGGAACTAACCTTCCTAGCATTTGTTATAGGTGAAAACTAAATAAAAATTAAATAAAAATAAAAATAAAAATAAGATATAATGTTGGCACCTCAAAGTCTAACCTATATTGTTTTAATGTGACCTTTCATAGACATGTCCACTTCATCAGACAAGTCTGTTTCATCAGACATTCATGTCTGATGAAGTGGATTTGTCCATAAAGTGATTCTATTTATCATCATCCTGCACTCCCATCAGCCTCCATACCCCCATATCTTCTCCTGTCTCCTTCTCCATAGCAATTGAAAAAGCCAGGCTTCATTTATTTTAATTTATTGATAAGTGACACACCACTGCACTGATTTGCCATCGATCTGAAATAGCACTGGATTGTAAAGAAAGAGGGAAGGGGGAGAGAGATTTCTCCCTTTCTCTTTCTGTCTTCCTCTCCAGTTCCTCTTCTATCTCCCCATCTGTGGAGAGGAGAAAGTCTGCTTTTAGATAGATAGATAGATAGATAGATAGATAGATAGATAGATAGATAG
>JAHTLZ010000111.1:3651738-3763486 GCA_023846285.1 Phrynocephalus versicolor | reverse complement strand
GATAGATAGATAGATAGATAGATAGATAGATAGATAGATAGATAGATGGATAGATAATACTGTATATTAATCCATTGGTTTGTCACCAAAGTGAAGCAATGCTGGATTGTTAAAAAAAAGATTGAGAGAGAGAAAGAGAGAGAGAGAGAATCACCCACCATGTCCTCTCCTGTCCCTCCCTCTGCAAGGAACAGGAGAAACCTGGGTTATTATTGTTTTCCATTTATACTTTTTTCCATTTTCCATATCTCTGCATTAGCTTGCCACCCAAGTGGCACAGCACTGAACTGTTGTGGTGAGGAAAATACCTGTCATTGTCCCTTTCATTCAATACTAGTAATCATGCCAAAATCGAAACTAAAATGAAGTAATCCCACCCCCCCAAAAAAGTGCAGATAGGCATGACTAAGGGTTAGATTGGTCTGTGATTTTCTAATCTATACTGTACAATGTATGGGCAATGGAATATGGGACAAACGAGCCTGCTCTCCAAGTGTTCCCAAAAATTCAAGATAAAGCGGCTTCCTTGTTTGATCTCAAGGTGGCGCTACATCATTGTATTGATCAGTCCCCCTGTCGCCTAACTCTGTGCCTGTTTGTTTGAAATTCCAAGATCTGTCTTGCACCTGATCCAGCTTTGACTGTACATTTTAAAATAACTTGGCTTGTGCGGGAGCAATTGCACAGATGGGCAAATCTGAGTGATCATATTGAGTGATCAGTTTCAAAGACTTCACAAGACTAGTGTTGCTCATCCTAAAACTCTCTGGATTTGCTGAATTTAATTCCCATCACCTCTACCAAGTATGATTGTCTGGTTGGGGTAGCTGGGATTCATAGTTCAAAATCTTTGGAGCACACTGGGTTGCAGAAGTCTGCACCAGATGCTGCTCATCTCTTTCTAATCTCTTTCTTATCTATGAGAGCTGGATCTTAATTAAGCCCCTTTAAAATTTTCCAGGAATGCATAGAACTGATTTTAGAAAATCAAGAGAGTGGTTTTGTCAGATTAGATGCTGATTTAAACTTATGAATCATGTGAGTAAAGTTTAGCCTGCATATTTTCACTTGCCTTCTCCTCTGATAGCACTGTCACATGGAGCCTACAGTAAACGTGTTTGCTTTCATCACAGTTAGCTACAGTTGTGTTACAAATTCTCTACTGTGGTCAGTAACACTACCAGTATTTATGGAAACAAGCCAACTTCATAAAAAAACATGTTTTTTAATCTGGGATGTTAAACTGAATTTAAAACTAAGCACAGTTACCTAGTTGGATGCAACACTAAAGTGTGGCTAATGGAAATGGAAATTAACACTTATGGCCATTTCCTTGCAGACACCTGTGGACCTACTTGTAGCACAAAGTTGCTGAGGGAAAAATATATTCAGCTGCTATGAAGAACAAGGCCACACCTGAAAGGAGTCAGTGTTCTTGAGAAACTAAAGGTTCATGAGGACATGTTGGGTTTCTGCAGCTTAATTGTATTTATTAGACTGAATCTACTTACCTATTTCTTGTAAACTGATTAACCTTGTTCATTTCATTTTTGTTTAGTATATAATTTATATTGATTACTGTTATTGTACCTATCAGCTGGATTGTATTTTTTTTAGCTGTGGCGTATTCAGAATATTGATTCTGAGACAAATTACCATTGCTAATTAGATCTTGTTATTTCATTTATTGAAATTAACTGGTGTTAAACTGAATTTCTATTCATTTATGTTTTCTGAATTTTGGCACCTATAACAAAGTATGATGATATTTCCATATAAATATTTAGTGTGTCTATTCCTTAAATTTGTTTGACTGATTGTTTATTTTGACACAAATATGTTGTTTTTTCTGTTAGCAGGAATGAAAATAAAATTATGAGTATTTAATTAACTTGTAATATTTATTTTACATTTCCTTACCTTGACAATCATTTGTCATTTCAATGTCCGCTGACTCAGTATAGAGATCTGTTTCATGGAACACTTTGTGGTCTGCTTCATTTCTCACTAAACTGAATAATTTTATTCTCTACTTAATCCTCACTGACTATCATTTATTCATATAGAAAACATGACAAGCTTCACTCCAGATCCTTGGAAGACAGCCCCTTGAGAAATTCCCCAAGGAATTTGTTTCTTGCTTCAGTAGTTAAATATTTCTGCTTCTTTTTATTTGTTAATTTCTTATCCTATGAGGGCTTGATGCGCCTGGATGTCTTCAGTACGGAATTTTATAAATGGATTCTTGGAAACCCAAATTTATGACAACTACCTGATCACCTTTAATATAATTATTTATCTTCCCAAAGGATTCTAAATTATGAGACACAATTTTGTTTGTCATTCTAAAACTCTCAGCAACACCCATTCTCTGACATACTTAAAATTCTAGTTTTGATTATAGATTCTACCAATTCACCTCAGGCAAAATGGGTTATGGGCCCTTCCTCTTCCATGTTTCACTTCACAATTCATAGCTGGAATGCAATATTAGGATTAATGTGTTTTTCGGGTGGTCAGGTAGAGTCCATGAATTTGGATTGTTAAGAGGCCATTGACAAAGCCCCACACCAGCTTCTCTATTCCAATTCTCAGGCAAAAGGCTGATTTTAGTTATAAGATCTATATCTGTGTCAACAGGTTTGCTGCCTTAACTGAACTGGTAATTGACTCTCACCACCAACATCCTTTGTCTGACTTGAAGGCAGCAGATTATGGAGTACATTGCTTTCTTTATTACCCCCTCTCAGCATCTGCCCTGTAAGGGGACAACCTTACCCTGCTTAACCCAGGGCTAGTCCCGGTCAACCATTGTGCATTTGAGGTCTTTCAAGACTATTGTGTGCCTGTTTTGCAAACTTGGTGGCTTCTGAATTTCTAATTGATCAAATCACCAGGAAACCTCATTTCCATTTGAGTCAAGGTGAAAGCCAAAAACTGCCTCTCCAACATAATTAAAACAGAGAAATGAACCGGGCAGGGGGAGGGGGGCAGGATTCAGCACATAACGGTGAAGATGAGAGAAGGGTAGGTCCGCCTGAGGCAAGAACCCCCCCCCCCACACACACATTTTGGAGGTGCCCAAATTCAGGGTGCTCATAGTTAGCCTGTGCATGTTTGTTTGTGTGTGAATGTTGGGCAGGCACACAGGGGAGCCTAAGTGGTTGCCAGCTGTTGCACCAAGCTGTATCCCATGATGCATCTCGGAGGATGCTCACCGGAGCCCCCGGAGGGACCACTTGCCTCCACTTTTAGGGAGGGAGCGCAGCTGCTGTTGAAAAACAGAGCAGCGGGGAGGGGGGAAGACCCTAAAGTAGCGATGGCTGCTAAATACGAACGTGAAATTTTTGATAATCAGCGCGTTCCGGTTTGCAGCCAGAGGCGCAGACCTGAAAGAGGTGGTGCTGGTGGAAAATCCAAACTTGGCCGAGCGGGGAACTCTGGGCGTCCTCAGAGGCACCCTCCTTGTGCCACGAAGCCCACGGCACAGCCACGGAGTTCGGATGGGGTGGAGAGAAAAACTCCTTGCAAGAAGGAGCCAGGGAGGGGGCCCGCCCTTCTCTCGCCTCCCAAGCCCGGGCAAGTGGGCGGGAAGGAGTTAAACGCCTTTTGCCTGCGTTGTTGAAATGTGAGAGTCCCTCGCAGGCTCTGCCTCTCCAAATCGGAGCGCTGTGCCCGGGCGGAAAGGAGGCTGGACCAGCAGGGGAGAGGCGGCGGCGGCGGCGGCCAAGCCGGCGGGTGGAGTGCCCGTTTGTGGCCCCCCGTGGGTGGGTGAAGAAGACGGGGTGGGGGCTTGGGGGTTGGAAACGGGGAAAGTCATTTTTCTCCCAGCCATGATTTGTGGCAAATGGAAGAAGTCTCGCTCCGAAAGCCACCGCCGGAGCCGGCACCACCACCAGCAACAAGAGCAACCGCTTTCAGCCCAGACTCACGGAGGAGTTGCCAAACTCTCGGGCCACCGCGCCTTTAAAAAACTGGGTGAGTGGAGGGCCTTTGGCCGGCCGGGAGGGAAGGAAGGAAGGAAGGAAGGAAGGAAGGAGGGAGGGAGGGAGGGAGGGAGGCGAGGGCCAGAGGAACCGCACCCCCCGGGACCTGCCTCGCTTTAAAAGACCCCCTTCCAAAACTTTTCTAAAAGGCGTGAGATCCAGGGTTCAATTAGTGCCACGGTTCAGTTCGGTGTAGATGACATCAAGCGAAGATAAAAGGGCCTCTGAGCAGTTGCAGAGTGCAATTTTAAAAATGTCTCCAACAGTTTGGCAGTGTAGGGATAAAACGCGGGGGAGACTCTCTGAGCAGGCAGGCTGGCGGTAATAGACAATTAATCACGATACCTTTTCCTATAGAAAGTAAATTTTGTAGCCTAAAACCTTTTCCCGCATTCCTGGAAGTGGAAGATAATGCTGGACATTTAATGTTGGGCTTCTCTGATGTTGAGGCTGTGCCTCTGGATCTGTGTTTGTTGTGTCAGGACCTTAGCCTTGAGGCAAGGGAAGTAATTAGTAGCTATGCATCTTTTTGCAAACATACCAGTAATTGGGGTTTCCACACAGTTATAGTATTTTGCATAGTAAAGTATTGCTTCCTGAATGCCTATGCGCTTACTATTAAAGGCACCAGGAGTATTTGACTGACTTATTTTTGACCTCTTAGTGCATTAGATTATGTAGACATTAATTATTCTGGAGATTCCATAAAGCAGTTCTTGGTTGGTTTAGGACAGAGATAAGGAGCATGTGGCGTTCCACATGTTGCTGTTGTTTCCATCCTCCCTCATGCAACAACATCTGGAGAGCCACAAACTCCTGGTGCTGGTTTTGGAGTTGTCATGTTTGGAAAAACTGACTTCTTGTACTAAAACTGAACTTCAGGCGGGGGGGGGGGTCAATGGGGCTTTCTTTTAGTTTTGCAGCATAGTTCAAAAATTTTCCCTTTCTTTGGAAAATTCAGTCATGCTGGCTTGGGAAACAGTCACTCTAATTCAATGCACACAACGGCTGGGAAGAACGAGTTTATGCAGGCAGATCAATGGTGCCAGGTGCAATGATGGAGATTACTTAAAAGAAATAGCTGTGCATTTCCACCATTGTTTATATGCTAGACAAGCAACATCGGGTGGAAGGCGATAGACAGATAATATCCAGCAGTGGATAATGGATGAGTAATCTCATTACATAAAGCCTAGTACAGGGGTGGGTAACTCATATCCTTGCAAATATTGCTGAACACTCATGGGCCGTAGTCAGCATAGCTGATGGTGAAAATTCCTGGAAGCTCGAGTCCAAAAACCTTGGACTGGAGGGCATAATTGCCTATTCCTTCCTTAGAGCATTGTGAGTAGTGAGATAGTATTAAAACCAAGGCTGTTACTGGAACGAAAGTACTTGAGTCAGTTTAAGCTCCAGTCTGATACCAGATTTCCTGGGAGTGTGTTGCACTGAACAGTGTGAAACATTGAGGTAGCCATCTATAAGATTATAATATAGTGGAACTGTGCTGGAGTAGAGGTCTCCCATGATTTTTTAAATATATATGCACAGAATAAAGTAGAAATGCACAGAAACGAAATGGATTAACACAGTAAATGTGTAGTCAGGTTTAGATAGAATTCAGCCCCCCTCACACTAACCTTGCTAATCTACATCAAGACTGGCTTTAAGAGGTTGAGCTGTATTTACAATATCCTGATTATAATCTCTTCCCTATGATGAAAGTACCAGCTGGTCTACTCTTGTCTCAGCCCCTGCTTCATTTACCACCCATGTCCAAAAAAATACTAAATATTGCTAGGCTGTTTTGCGTGGTCCATGTGAAATAGGAATTACAAATCTGTGGCCCTAGAAATCCTTCTGGATTTAAGATCCCGTCATTTGACCACACTGAGTAAGGTGGATGGAGGCTGAGCAGTAATACTAGGGAACCACGTGTGTGTTTGCTGAAAATATTTTTATCCTGCCTTTCTTTAGTTTTTGTTATTTATAATTTTTATGATGCAGAATATGTATGTAAATGTAGTTTTGTTCATGCTGTAAAAAACCACCCAGAATAGTTTTCTGCTAGAAGGCTGTGGTATTTATTTCTTTATTTATTTTAGAGTATTTTTACCCCACCTTTCTCCTTGGAAAAGGACCCAAAGCAGCTTACAGTAATGAGGGATAATATACAGTCCAGTACAATTAAGACATGTTCAAGTAATTGAGAACAAGGATTTGAGGGACACCTTACAGCATTAATAGACAACATTGCATTAAAGGTACAAGGTTATAAGTAGTTATAAACACAAAGTCTATGTGAACCTATAGATTCATATAAAAGACACATAATAGTAGTCCATCATTCAGGGGAAGCTACCTTGAATAGAAAGATTTTGCCTGTTTAGCACAGAAATCAAATAAATCAATAAATACTGTATTTCTCCTTTAAAAGAACCCAAGACAGCTTGCATTATTTAAAAAAATAACACTCAGAAGCTAAAAGCAGGAGGTATACAAATATTAAAAATGAATTAAACAAGTACTGTATTATAGTAAAAACTGAATAAAATTAACACTAAAACACATTCAAAACAGCAGAGCACAACCATCCATTTGAATCCACCAGAGCACAACCAACACTCAGTCCACCAGTTATGGAAGGAAAGCCTGCCTGAAAAGAAAAGTCTTGGCCTTGCGAAAGGACAGCAAAGATGGGGCCAGTCTGGTCTCTTATGGGAGTTCCTGAATTGGGAAGCCGCGACAGAGAGGTCCCTCTCCCATGGACCCATCAGATGCAACTATGAGGGTGGTGGGAATGAGAAATGGCTTCCCCTGATGATCTTAAAGTCTAAACAGGCTCAGTGTGGTCTTTTAAATACTGTAGTTTGGATCCAAGCTGTTTAGGGCTTTATATACCTGTTCAAATCAGGACTTTGAATTGTGCCCAGAAACAGCCGCCAGTGGAGCTGCTGTAATGGGGGTTACATGATATCTGTAACCAGCCCCAGTCAGTAATGACCCTAAGACGTTTCTGAACACTTTCCAAAGGCAGCCCCAGATAGAGCATGTTCTAGTAATCCAGTCGAGCTGTAACTAGGGTATGTGTCACCCTGGTCAGACCAGCCCGCTCAAGAAACAGGTGTAGCTGGCTCAGTAGTTTTAACTGTGCAAAGGCACTCCTGGCCACCAATGAAACGTGGGCATGCAGGCTCAAAGATGTAATGAGTAGCACCCCCAAGCTGTACATCTATGTTTTCAGAAGGAATGTAACCTCATCTAGCACAGGCTGCAACCTTGTCTTGTCTGGATTAAGTTTCATTTTATTCACCCTCATCCAGTACATTACGACCAAACACGGATTTAGAACTGAAATAGCTTCCTTGGATTTAGATAGAAAGGAGAAATAGAGTTGGGTGTTATCAATATACTGGTGACACCAAACCCCGACACTCTGAACAACCTCTTCCAATGGTTTTCTATAGATGTTACATAGCATAGGGGACAAAATAGATCCCTGAGGGTCACCACGGGCTAGTGGCCAGGGTGTCAAACAAGAGTGCCCCAGCACCACCCTCTGGGTTTTCCTGTCCAGGAAGGACTGTAAAACAGTGCCTCCAAGTCCCGTCCCAGAATGAAAGCCCAGAAGGATACCATGGTTGATGGGACACTCCCCATGTCCAAAACCTCCTGTCCAGTTCCAAGGTAACAAAAACATTCTCCATCCCATAACTAGGCCTGAAACCAGATTGAAATGGATCTAGATAATCCGTCTCATTCGGAAACCCATGGAGTGCCTGTTCCCAACTCCTTCTCTAAATATGTTGGAATATGGACAATTCACCCTAAAAAATTAGCTGTCTTGTCTCTTTCTGCTACCATTCAGGGCATGCTGTTGCTTTGAAAGAGACAATCCTACAACAGAATGTCTTATAGAAGTGCATCAGGCAGGTTCTGTTGTTGGTGAATTTGTGGCCATCCCATATTAGGTAGACATATGCATACCCTTCAACACTCTTGTTACTGCTTGAATAATTTGAGTATAATTATAATGTCCTAACTTGCAGAGTTGTTATTAAATGTAAGGGAATCACTTGGAACACTGGAGCTTTGTTTTATTGTCTTTTTAACCTGTACAGTATCTGTTTTAATTCAAGTTGTGAACTCTCTTGGATCTCATACTGTGAAAAAAATACAGTGTATCAATCATTTGATTGATTGGAAATATTTTTATCCTGCTTTTTCCTTAGAAATGGCCCAAGCCATCTGACATAATTAAAAACACAATATTAAAAGCTAAAACAGCAAATTATTCAAATATTGAAGAAGACCAGTAACAATATATTACAAATGTTAGGTAAAAGCATTATAAAAACACCTGTTTATTGTTTCATAGACAGTCACTAAGGAAAAGCCTGCCAGAAGATAAATATTTCTGCCTTCTTTCAGAAAGACAACAAAAATGGGGTCAGCCTGGTATCCCGTGGAAATGAATTCCAGAATCTGGGATAAGTGACGGAGAAAGCTCTCTTTTGTTTCCCCATCAGGCACACTGGTGATGGTGATGGGGCTGAGAGAAAGTCCTCTCCTGTTGATCTTAACAGCTAGGCAGGCCCATAAAGGGACATCTGGGTTTTGAGATAGCTTGGATCCAAACCATATAGAGTGTATATATAACAGTGTACTGTATGTATAACAGTGTATAACAAACGGTTTGTATAAATTCCGGAGGTAGGGGAATCGCCTATGGGGCAAATCTGTACAACAAAAATGGGATCACTCTGTTTTTAATGCATTCCTATGGAAATTTGTATAAAGGAAAATTTGCTTAACATAATTTCATTTGAAACTAATTAATTCCTTTATACAAGGTACCACTGTACAGAAATATATTTTAAGAGTAAAACAGAGAATGTTTAGCAGTACCTTACATTCTAAAATACAGGAGGGTATAGCCTGAAAGGCACATTGTAAAAGCAAACTGCAGAGTATCCATCTCTAACATACATAATTTAAAAGTAAAAGCATCATAAACTTTTAAGTAATGTTTAGCATTTAAGTATGCTACATAAATTGACACACATGAAAAGTTACTTTTTAAGTACTCACCCAGTTTGAATCTATGAAGGAAAATCTATGATTTCTGTATCTTCTGTGTGCCATCTCATTATCTTTTTCCTCACACCAGTTCCTTGCGTCTGTTTGGCTTTGCTTCTTATGAGTCAGTTAAAAATGTTAGGCCCAGAAACTAGGTGCATACATTTTCTAGTTTATTTATTTATTTATTTTAAGATTTATGTACCACCTGCTCCCCAAAGAGAACTCAAGGTAGTGTACATAAGAATAAACAAAACACAACAACAACCACAGCAACCAAGAATTAGCGGCAGGAACAAAATGTAGGTATAAAAATTAAAAAAAAATAATTAAAAAGCCCCCAGCAGAACTAGAGTTCTTTGTACCTCCTTTCTGGCAGTTATTTATATCATTATTTCTCCTTCATCCACTATCAATAATCCTTTCTGCCTAAAGGTCTTGGGGTCGTGAAGTACCATGAATTTTTTTCCAATAGGAAATCCTGTTATTCCTACAGGACTTGTAACTACAGTGCAAGGGCTTGTAACTCAGAATCTGGCAGCTTGCCATTATCACAGTAAACAATCTTATATTGCAAAGCCGAGAAAAAAAAGGCGTAGAAAATAAATGATCTTGTCCATTGTGGTATTGGAATACAAGAATATTGTAGCTACAGAGAATTATAATCATAGGACCTGCAAATACCATATTTCGCCATTCTACACATTGCAGATTTTGACCAAATATTGTATTGTAATTCAATACACTTTCAATTCATTTCTCTCTTTTGTTTATGGTTTGCTTTTGTAAAACATGTTCAACTGCCAGGAGTGTTGTTATATAGTGGCTTTGTTTTTAGACTTGGCTGGAAAACAAGCTGATTATTCTGCAGTAGGCCCTAGTCAACTGCAATTTAAACCTCATTTTTAAAATGCAGTGCACAGTTTAATGATTGCTTTTCTACAACCCCTTCATTATTTTAGCATTCTATGTGCAAAATATCACAATTTGATATCCCCCAGACAAGTGAATGTAGAAATGTTTTGCTCATAAATCTACTTTGTTGTTATTTAATGCTCATATGTGTGAATATTAAACAGTGATGTTGGCCGTTGTATGGTTATGGTTGACGACTGGTTTCTATGTAACCTTCCACTTAGAGATGAACATTGGGAACTGTTTCTTTTCTTTTTGAAAACGTTCTTAATACGTCCATTATTCATTAATACTTCAATTCAGTTCTTTCACTTTCTGGGAGCTTGAGGATGAGATCTCTACTTGTGCCTTTTTCCCAGAAGGATAAAATAAAGTGGTAGTTTTTGGCTGAAAACTTTGGTTCTTTAATCTAGGGCAGAACTAGATGTAGTTGGAACAGAACACATTCTGTATTTGTTCTCGAAGGGAAAAATAGAGCATCATATTAACAGTAGTATGCAGCACCTGTCGCTTTGATAGATACGCATGAATAGCAGTTCATTATCCTGTGTAGGTAGGTATGGTTTCCTTTCTCAGAACTGGCTTGGAGCTGTTGGTCTGCTTTCTACACTGAATCTGAAGTTTAAAGCTCAGCTGACTTTGTGTTTTTCTAAGGAACTCTGCAAAGTGTCATTCTTGAGAATGTGAAAGGATTTCACAATTCTTATGGTTATAATTTGTCACAAAGCTTTATTGCTGGAACAAGAGTTAATATGCTACTTGCTACTTCTGTTGTACCACTTTCCCTATAAGCTCTAATGAATATGATGGTGTAAGATGTCCCTTCTAATGCCTTAGAATAGACCTTTAGAATTCAGATTTCCAAGACTTGACCCTTCAAGGCAATTCAGCAGATGGTATGCACAATTTGTAACTCAACAGGTTGAGCATAACTCGTCTTCTTCATGTTCTTGTGCTGTTGTCTGCCAGGCTCTGAACATATATGAAGAAGACCCCTTGTAGACCAGACTAGGGGGTCATAACCCAACATCCTATGTTTCCAAGACTGATGGCAAAATATTCTAGGAAGCAGAGCCTGGGTCATATAGGGAAGAGATTGTAGAGATGAAAGGTGAATACTGTACGACAATAATTCTTTGTACTGTACAGAAATACAAGAAGCGGATATTGGAGTTGCCAGCAGGTAGGAAAAAGAGGAGTCTATCTGGGCCTCGAGTGAGTCACCAACTACAGTTGGTGGACAGTGTTCGAAACCTGTCTATATTATTTTTTTATACTATAGTTCCCAGAATTTTATGGGAAGCATGCCCATTTGCTTTGTTGTCTGGGAGTTTCTTGGAACTGTGGTCCCCAAAGACCTTTTCAAGCTCTGTCTGTCCCTTGCCTTTGATGGCTTACATATTTTCAGGGGATGCGATTGTTGTTGTTGTGTCGTTATAGTCGTGACCAACTCTTGGTGACCCCATGGAGTGTTCTTGGCAGGAATATTGGTGTGGCTTGCCAGTTCCTACTCCTGGTGCCTACAGCACCTGGTATTCCCTGGTGGTTGCCCATCCAAGTCCTAGCCAGGCCCAACTTGGCTTGGCTTCCAAGATCAGGCGAGATCGGATGTGTTCAGGGCATCTAGGCAGCTGGGTATGCAATACAGAGTAATTAAAAATAAAAATCTAACAAAGGTAGAATTGAGTTTGACAATTGCTGTCTTTCCACAAGTAGACAAAGAAGCTTTTTTTCCAGACAGGCTTTCCCTTAGTGATTGGCTGTCTGAAAGTTTTTTTTTAAAAAAATTGAATATTGTGCCTTGGGTGCTTTGAATCTGTTTTGGTATTGATTTTGTTTACAATTTTTAGTGCGGCATTTGTTTGATTCTTTTTAAATATTTGTATGGATAATGTTTTTAGCTTTTAAATGTTGTCTTTGGATGACGTAAGTCACATTTTGTCCTTTTAAATGGGAAAGGTGGGATAAAATGTTTTAATTTAAAAAAAAACACACATGCAAATACACATGAAAATCGAACCACTGATTGCAATGATGCATTTGTCACTCCTCACTCATCCACTCCTTCTGGCTGGTTTTATAAACCAGGAGGAGCAAGGATCCAGCACACAGGTGGTGATTTTTACCTCATCAGCATTGCTTCTTATAAGCTGGGTTGGTGTTCTAAGCTACAGCCAGAGTGCAGCCAGTGTACAGAAACATTGGTTGTTGGGAGTGACTGTAAATCCCAGAATCTTTCAGCCAGCAACGGCAAGGGCCTTGGCACCGGGACTCTTGTAACTATAGTAAATGTCATGAAAACTGCAAATTCTAGTTTCACCGAAGGATCCCACCAGTGTTAATATAAGATTGAGCTGTCAGTTTGATCAGTTTTTGCAAGTTGTTGAGATTGCTTATCCTACTTTAAAATATTTTTTCTGTCTTCAACTGCAGTTGTGATCTAGTGAATATTTAGGCCTGATATTTATGAGAATGATGCTAGTGGTGTGAACTGCATCCTAACACAGGTTTGTGGTGGTGTTGGTAGTGATGGTGGTGTTTTAAAGAGTACAAGTATAAGAAGAAACATGCTCAATCATTCCAAAGACCATCTAGTCTAGTCTCAGTCCACAGTGGCCATTTAGATGCCTTATTTTTGATGCTACACAGCACTGTATCTCACGGAAAGCCTTCTTTTATAAGTTTAGTATCGATATCTTCATCTTGCTTTGACTGTCTTATTGTTGAATATGCCAGTAAAGGTGCTTGCTTGTCGACAGCATAATTGATTGATCTTTATCTAAGACCACTGGGCAACTTACATAGGCACATGGTGATTGTACATCTTTTGATGGGGTGGGTGGAGGCATCTGTCTTCCACTTGTGACTTGGATCTATTGTTTGAGTAATCTACAGATATTTTCCAGCTTTATGCCTGCACTATGCCTATGGGATTAGCTGGTACTGCATAGGAAACAAGTGTCAGGCTAAAATGGATCTACAGTACTGCATAATCACATTTTCCACCTAGCAGTTGCGAAAGATCTACTTTTATTGTTGTCATGAAAAGCAGTCTTGAGCTATAAAGAGAGAATTGAACCAGTTTTAAATCCACAGTAACAAAAATTAGGAAGCCATTTAAAATGTTACTGCAATCTTTATCAATTGTTCTGTTCCCCAATATAGTACTAAATGTATATGATAATTATTATGCATCCATCCATCTGTTGCCATGTGTTCTAGACATCCTAGCAGTTTGAAGGGGATACCACTTCAAGTGGTGTCCCCTACAAACCATTCAAACAGGGATCAGGCCTTATTACTGATTGTTAAATCTGCCATCTTTTAATTCTTGCTAGGAATAAATAACTTCTAGATTACAAATAAAGAAATAAATAACGAAACTGGGAGTAAGATGGCTGTATCAAGTTGCCTGAATTAAATATAGTCCTCTCCTCTGTGAGTTTGTGCTTTCCTGGGTTACCCCATTCAGCTTCCAAACAGTGAGGTGCACACATCACTTAGTTCAGAGGTTTCAAACTTGGGGTCTCTAGACACTGTTTGACTCTGCATTGCATAGAGTCCCTCACCACCAGCCATGCTGCTAAGTGAAGCTTCTGGAAACTGAACTCCAATACTCTTTGGGGACCAAGGGTTTAGAACAACTACTTTAATATGTTGGTGTTCAGCTGGTAAGTCGGGAGACCCTACAGGTGGGTCACATGGCACGACATACAAAGGGCGCCACTGCCATTTTTATTTGGAAGTTTGTTCTTTGTTTTTTTCAGAGAGAGAAACAGAAGTATGAGTAGAAAAAGAGGCAGAACAATTATAAGGAATGGTTCCTGTACCTTTTGTGTAATAGATGGCATTGGGACTGGAACAGCTAGACATATGGGGTTGAGAAAAACAGAACCTGCCACAATTATTGCTCCCACACTGTTGTTATAGACACAGGTGCGCTGCCTTTGTGTTTGGTCAGCCTGGGCAGGGAAGAACAGCAGCAGGCACTCATGATGGCAAATTAAAAAGATGCCCCACATTGCCAACTGGAGTTAAAATTAGATTCTTGGGTATTAGAAAAGTTGGATGACTGTGTTAGTTCTCATTTCCAGTGAGCACTGTACCAAAAACTGAGAGGACAACCTATATTTCGATACAAGAACAGAAAGATACTGGGTGTGCCGTAACATGCTCCCATGTGGCAGTTGTGTACTCCAGGTCCAGGCAAGCCTGCACTTGCCTTGTATGTTGTTCTACTAGCCAGAGTTCCAAAGAGCCAAGGTCAAACATTTATTCATATGTATAATCATATGCTGTACTATATAGACAGAGCCTCTCTGGGGGACCCTTCCCTTTGGTCTCTTGCCAATGGGCATTGAGCTGCCAGCTCATTTCAGTTGCTTAGGTCAGTGGTTCTCAACCCGTGGGTCCCCAGATGTTCCTGAACTACAACTCCCAGAAATCCCTTCCAGCACAGTGAGTGGTGGAGGCTTCTGGGAGTTGTAGTCCAGGAACATCTGGGGACCCATAGGTTGAGAACCACTGGCTTAGGTCATAATAGAAGCAACAGGCAGAAAGCCCTTCCACACACTCTGTCTCCTGAAAACCTTATGGTCCTCCCCTACCTTCACTAGGGATGTGCAGCCTTAACTTGCTGCCCCCTGCACTGGTTCCTGTTCCTTTGCCCTGTATCTGGCTGGCGGAAGAGGAGGTCAGCCACCATGCGTGCCTGGCTGGGTTAATGGGAGGCGCTGTGCATGTCCTCACATTTTCCACATCTGGGAATTTAATTAAACGGAGGTGGGCAGCCAGGCAGTTCCATTCTAGTTGCAGGTTTTCCTTCAACCCCATGGTGAAATGTCCCTCCTCCCAACCAGTCATTTGTCATGCTACCCTTTTGCCCCTACACTGGCCCTTTGAGTGTGAGCTGGTTTCATTTCCGTAGGGGATGTACAGGTTGTCAGGAGGATCAGTGTGCCATTTGGCACAGTCCTCCCATCCAAATGGCATGTTGACATCAGGCATTTCTCTGGCTCCTTTTGCTGTCAAGGCTCAATTGAATGTTTTCCCTTTCAATTGAACACTGCCAGTTGAAAGGGGGAAAGAGGAGAACAAGTGACTTTTGACAAAAAAAAAGGGGGGGATCAGCATCACAGAGTTGCTAAGGAGCTCCTTTGGTGCACAAGGAAGCTAGAAAGGAGGTGATAAGAGGGTGCCAGAAAGTGAGGGAGCCCCCTTTCTCTTTCTGCATCTGGAAGGAAAGAAGAATGTGGAAAAGGGAAGGGAAGGGAGGGGAGACAAGCACGAGAGTAGTGGGGGGGACACCCAGGGAAAAGGAATTGGATGGGTTTCTCTTCCTCCTGAGGACTGTGTACACTTGTGTGTCTGTGGGCGCTTTTACACAACCAGAGATTTGGACCAGAGATCTTGGGGGTTTGTTGCTCTTCCTGTGTTCCCACCCCTCCACACTCCCTTGCTCCTGTCTGCCTGAGGGGAGGGAGAAAAAAAGGGAGAAAAGAATGCAGGCTCACCTCCGTCTGCCCCGCAACCATGGAAGCTAGCATTCCAGTCTCTTAAAGGGGCGGGGGCAAAAAACAAACAAACACAAGGCAAGGAGAGCCCGGCACTCACTGCTTTACATCCGCATCAGAAATTTTTCACCTTCAGAGACCAGGTACTTGAAAAGCGCGCTGGGATGCGCATAGGTGGGCATGCTCGTATTTTTTTAAAGTCCGGAGCTGGTGGGAAAACATTTTAAAGCTCCGGATCTGGGAGGCCTTTGCCTCGGATTTTAGGGGTCTTGTAAAAGCGCCCTGTGTGTGTCAAGCGAGGTGATGCACAAAATCGAAGGATGGTGAATTGCTCTAACAGCTGTCAGGGGGATTTGCTAAGAAAAGGCATTGCATTGCTCAAGACCTCACTAAATTATCCAGTTGGGAAGTGAAATTATTATTTTGGCCTATGGCAGACTATT
The DNA here is from genome assembly GCA_023846285.1 of Phrynocephalus versicolor. Classification (NCBI taxonomy): domain Eukaryota; kingdom Metazoa; phylum Chordata; class Lepidosauria; order Squamata; family Agamidae; genus Phrynocephalus; species Phrynocephalus versicolor. The sequence goes on along the minus strand of JAHTLZ010000111.1, from coordinate 3,747,550 downwards.
GGTGAGGCACTGAATCACTTACATTGCATTTCTTAAAACGTTTCTTTCCTTTGTGTGTATTACCAATTGAGAAACTGTCTGCAGCAGAAGTTTTGTTCAGCAATCCACACCAAGGCAAAGAAAAGTACTGTATAACATTTCATTTAATCTAAGTGATTCAGCACAACACTGATGGTCTAGTCTAGTGGAGTAGAGGAGCTGGGGATCTGTTCAGTTTGCCAACATCTTGAAGTGGCTCACTTATTCATTGACACTGGAAAGAGCCTTGGAAACTTTGATAGCTGCAAGGCTCAGTTTTAGCCTATTCCTGGCAACTGCATGCCCTGGGAATAGACTAACGCTAGAGAGCACCACCCACATTAAAAAAAAAATAGAAGCTTCTGACAGAGACTCAAAAGAGTGTGGGTTAGAGTGCTGGGGAGCAAAGTGATCCAGGACTTTCTTTCTTTCTTTCTTTCTTTCTTTCTTTCTTTCTTTCTTTCTTTCTTTCTTTCTTTCTTTCTTTCTTTCTTTCTTTCTTTGTGATTCTTGGGCAGGAATTCATAAGCAGTTATGGGTGACTTCCATGTGTAACATTCCTTCCAGGGCTGTCCATGAGTCAGAGGAGCTTTTGAGTAAAGGGAAGTTCCTTTTCCTTCCAGCAGGTCTGACCAGAGAGCAAAAGTTTAATGAGTTTTTGCTCTACCAGCTTTTTTCCAAAATACTGTATGACCCTAATTTCTATGGGATTTGCAACATTGGATTTTAGCATAATGATAAAGGGATTAGGTTTCCCTGAGTCTGTCTCTCTCTCTCTCTCTCTCTCTCTGTCACAAACACACACACACACACACACACACACAGAGAGAGAGAGAGAGCGAGAGAGAGAGAGAGCATGTTGCAGCCTCTTCCGGTATCCATCATACTGAGATGTCACTCAGCTGACACAGGTGTGGATGCCTGGGGAAACATAAGGTGTGGATGTATTACAGATCTGCTTGTGCCAAGATTCCAGGCGTGCAAAACATTCGAATACTAGGAGAGCATTCATCATCTCATCAACCAGTATACACCAAAAGCCCAGCTGTTGACCAGATTTAGCACTTGCCTGCCGGTTTATAATGTTCACAGAGCTCCCACGATAGTCATCTATAAGTTACATGCATTAAAATCAGAGCTTGGGGGAAAATACTTTTTTGGACTACAACTCTCAGATTTCCTGAATGTCCATATTTTCTAGGGGATTCTGGAAGTTCTGGTAGAAAAAAGTATTTTCTCCAGGCTTTGATTAAGATAACATAATACTGTAGTACATAGATCAATTGTTTCCTCTGTCAGATCAACAGTCACTTCCAGAGTAATATGTGCAGAAGAAAAATTAAATAGCTGTTGTGGGTTTTTGGGCTGTTTGGTGGTGTTCTGGAAGTTTTTCTTCCTGACACTTTGCCAGACTCTGTGGCCGGCATCTTTAGAGGGTAAGGAGCTCAGGGAACTAAGAATTCTCTCTGTGGTCTGGGGTATAGAGTGAGACTGTGTGGTTTTCAAGTTGTGGGAAAGAGGCAACATGTCCTATGCAGCAGAATAGGTGTTAGTCATTGTATTGTGATGGAGGGATTAAGAAGTTTCACTGCAATCAGGGGTGGCAGCCAGGGCCGGTGCATCCATTAAGGCAAACTAGGCAGTTGCCTAGGGCGCCAAAATGGACAGAGCCTGCTGGCCACCCTGCTGCCCCCCCGCCGCTGGCCACCACCGTCCGTCTCCCTGTCGCCCATCGCCGCCCATCGCCGTCCCCCCGTGCCCGTCGCCGTCCCCGGCCATCCGCCGCACCCTGCCGTCGGTGTAAATACTTTTTGTAGGTTGTATGTTGAAAAAACACAACCTACAAGGCGGGGAGGGGGAGGAGGAGGAGGAGGAGGAGGGTGCAGCGGCCACCACACTCCCCGCCTGCTTGCCTGCTTTGCCGCCCGCTTGGCGTGTGGCAGCGAAGGCGGCGGAGGGGGGTCTCATTGGCAAGCTTTAGCCAGGGGAAAGGAGGACTGTTGGTGGAAGGGTGTACAGCTTCCTCCTCCTGCTTCCCCTCCAGGCGCCCCCAGATTGCTGCGCTTGGGGCAAATGCACCCTTCCACCCCCCACCCCCCAATACGCCCTTGCCTTCCTGTCTGTCTGTTTTGGGGGTGAAGATCTCAATAAGGAGATCCAAAATGATGGGTAGATTCTGCTGCATTTTGTGTGATCATTTCCTTCTGCTTGAAGGAATCTAAAATGATTCCTTGCCCTCGGAATATACAGCGAGCTAGTGCGCTGAAGAGTTCTTTCCTATACACCCAGAGTAATAACTTGAGAAGAAATATTGAAAGGCTTCCGTATAAGCAAAGACAAACATGTTCTTCCCATACTTGAAAAAGACGTGTGGCTCTAATTTCTGGACATATTCTGGACAAATGCCTTAACCCTTTAGTGGTGGGCTAGGGCTGTGATGAATAGGAGTGCTATCAATACTATCCCCTTCCTAATTTTTTAAAAATAAACAAGAAAGAGATGGAGAGAGGAGAAAAGCAGATGGGGTGACTAGTGGGAAAGAATCAAGCACATAAGGAACTCCTTGCCATTGGATTGGGTTAAGACAGTTCCTTGAGACAACTGCATCACATATGCTCCAGGCTTTAGTCTTGTCTCTCTTGCTCTTTTGCTCATTAACCCAAAGTGCAAAAGAAAGACACATTTACATGAAGTTGTGCAAGAAGTAGCGGTGTTAAGTCTGCAATAATTAAAGATAAAAACCAAAGAAACAAAACAAAATAAAATACAAACAAAGTGGCACCTTAAGAACTAACTACTGTATTATATTTTAATGTAAGCTTTTGTGGATCAGGTCCACTTCTTCGGACATACAATAGCAGAATGAGATGGTCATTAGAATATAAGTTTCATACCACATATTCATTGGCTGTTGGATATATGGTATATTTGCATATACAGTGATTTGGCTTGAGTTGTTTCAGGCCTGCGTGCATACAATAGTGTAATGAAGAGAGGTGGACAAGGCCTAAGGAATGCTGCAAGCAATGTCAATGGAAACAGGATAAAATATGAATGGAATGTCTTGCAGAACTAGTTAAGCAGGAGGGGTAGGAGAGTTACGTAAGTGTGGCAGGGATTAAGTATAGATTGCAGGGAATCTCTTATGTAAAGTACACTGGATATTTGTGTGGCTGATCTATGAGATACAAAGAAAAGTTAATGGGGGATTCCCTGGGTTCATTCAAAGCGAACTCTGCGTGTGTCATTGCCTTTTGAAATCATTATCCTCAGCGTTGCCTTACTGGACTGACAAGGTTATATTTCTTGAAAAGCTGTGCCTGCTACAGCGCGTGATTCAAGACATGGAAGAAAGATAGGTTGTGCTGGGCCTCTCATACAAAGGAGTATGTGAGATATGACAACCTAGTATTTAATCCTGATGAAGCTCCTTCTTTCCAGCAGGGTGCTCCCATCTGGGACAAACAGATATTCAGCAAACACAGTACTGATTCCGTAGCAGGGATCATTCCAGCTCATGAAACTTCTCTTCGAGTTTCTCTCTGTCATATACAGTGGTACCTCTTAAGACGAATTTAATTCGTTCTACGGGTCAATTCATCCTATGAAAAAATTCGTCCTATGAAGCACAGTTTAATGCAGATTCCCATAGGAATGCATTGAATTCATCTTGCTACACATCCCGTAGGAAAATTCGTCTTACAAGGTTTTCCTATTCCCAAACATTTCATTCGTCTTATGAATTTTTTGTCTTAAGGGGCATTCATCTTATGAGGTATTACTGTACTAAAAGAGCTGCCTAGATGCCCTAAGCACATCCGATCTCGCTTGATTTCGGAAGCTAAGCAGGTTTGGCCCTGGTTAGTACTAGGATGGGCGACCACCAGGGAATACCAGGTGCTTTAGGCGCCTGGAGTAGGAACTGGCAAGCCACTCCAGTACTCCTACCAAGAAAACTCCATGGACATGGAGTCACGTAGAGTCGGTCATGACTGTAATGACACAACACACACACACACAACACACACACACACACACACACACACACACACACACACACACACACACTGTACTAAAGGCATAGAAACACTTCCAAAAATAAAAAGAGATAGCTATAAAACCAAGAAAAAAAGTCATGGTCCCGATACAGCACATATTGTCAAAAAAATAAACATTCTCTTTAATACCTGGTATGTGGGCACTTGCTGTAGTTAAGTCACAGATGAGTGAACTGCACTCTTCAGCTTTGCAGAGGCATTTTTTAATTCACTGGGGCAAAATACAATCAACCAGAAATTAAATGGGTGGATTGAATGCTCTGGTTTGGCAGACGGCCCTGCTTTAGTGAGGACAGATACAAATGAAGGTTGATACAAATTAATAGCTACTTTGACATAGATCCATTAATGAACAGAAACAGACCCTGGCCTGGCACAATATGGCATAAAGTGAATTTCTGAGAATGACAAAATGCAGTGTAATAAATATATCAGAAGAACAACTCTGTCAGTCAAGATGACCAGTTTCACTGCAGATCTTGAACTTCACTTGAACAGCGTCCATGAAATTTTCATGAGTGTTGATATGGTTTTGATTATGAACTATATTTTGTCCAGCTCCCCTGTGTTTTGCTGCCTGTGCAAGTACAAAGCCTATCCCTTAATATGGGTCCTCTAACAAGCGCATTGGGCTGTTTGAGTCTTGTTGGACCTTTTGCCCAGATAACGCACGAAGTTACACTTGATATGAGAATCTTGGGGGAAAAGAACAGCAAGACATTTCCATGACAGGGTCAAATTCTTGGAAATCACAAGTGAATACAATACTCCTCACTTCCGACATTTACATTCTACAGAAAGGACTAGACACTGGACAGAAGAGTTCTCTTGTCTCCAACATGCTTGTTTAGTTTTGTTTGTATGGAGGAGCCTAATGCTCACTTGAGTTCCCACTTTCAAACTGAATTGGCACATACCCAAGTGGAGGCTTTTATCACCTCACCAAGACTTAGGCCTGGCCGTGTTTGTTAAGAAACCCCTCAATTCCCTGTTCTTAAACTTGAATATGTCTTAATTGTACTGGACTGGATATTGTCCTTCCTTACTGTAAGCCGCCTTGGGTCCTTTTCCAAGGAGAGAGGCAGAGCAAAATATTAATAAATAAATAAATAAATAAATAAATAAATAAATATGTTTCTTTCTCCCCTCAAAAATTTTGGGATAGTTGAAGAACTGGACAGTGTGAAGGATATGGTCTCCACCCATCTTAATACTTGACAAATTAGGATTGTAGTGTCATGCTTTCGTATTATAGTATCCAAGTTATTTGCCACTTCTGAGCCTAAAGACAAATCTGAGGCTGGCATAAAATGTAGAGGCAATAGGGTAGAGGGCATGGAGTGGGGTGGGGAAGAAGGCATAGGCAAGCAATAGTGAACTGGGTGGGATGAATGTATGTATTTACTTATTGGCTGCCTTTCTTCGGATAATGGGATTCAAAGTGGCTAACAGAGATTAAAAGAATAAAACCACAATAAATAATGCATTAGAACCATTTATGGTAGTAGTTAAAACACATTGAATGACTGAAAACACTTAGTTTTCAAAACTTAACTAAAAATGTGCTTGTCTGCTGGAAGTCCCTGTTTGCTTGTTTTTTGATTGGTTGGTTGGTTTTTTTGGATAGCCTGTTCCAGTTTCTTGTTGCCGTATCCAGCTCAGGAAAAAATGATGGTTTTCTGAAATTCTGGCATTACAGGTAAAAATAAAAGAAAAACAAAACAAAACAAAATACAAAAAAACAGGTATGAATCAGCAATATGACTATTTCATCTTGAAATTTGCCCAGTTTTAAAGCACTGTACTAGGAACAAGGAACAAAGGGGGAGGATTTGTTTATGGATTAAAATTTTCTCCATATTTATTCAACTAGCATTTATGGAAGGGACCCCATGGATCATCGTCCAGCCCCTATCAAGGGGACACACTAGGATAGGAATCAAACTCCCTATTTTAAACTCTGTAGCAATATGCCTAAAAACTATTGAGCTATCCAGCAGTTCCTGTTTATTGGTTTGTTTTTCTGCTGTTGGGATTTTTAATGTTGAATGTTAGATTGCCTAATGTTGCTGTAAATCGTGGGCCAGAAGCTCAAAGGGGTGGTCTGTTACATGTATCGTAAAAAAGCTAGTTGTCAAATGAGACTTGCTGAGCTACTGAAGATATATATGATATTAAATGATATTAAAAGTTACTGCTCCCCATGTTTTAGATGACAGAATTCATCAGTCCCGAGGTCAATGGCAGCCTGATCCTCCGTGCATACTGTTACTTTAAGAATATCCTGTAAATGTCACAAAGTATTAATGATATAGTATACCTGTTGCTATGTCTTAGATACTTGGAAAAAAAAGATGATGTTGTGGTTTGAGGCATAGTTTGGTAGCAGCACTAAACACTTCTTTTAAATCCACACTGACTCTTGAGCTGCTCTTGTACATCCTCCTGACCTTTTAAAACCCAGCTGTCTGTAAACACAAATTATCAACACACAGATGGCAGGCAGGGACAGGGGACTTGTTTGGAATGAGGAGAGAAGGGAAGTGAAGAAAGTGAAAAGAAGAATTGGCCGAAGCTACCGACTATTGCAAAGTCGTCCAGATTATTGTTCCGTGTCAAAGCCAGGCCAATATATATATTTTTAAAAACAATACTGACGATGTGGTTGTTTCTTGTCAAAATATCAGCTAGATTCTTTCAGCCGGTGATCAAAGGGGAAAAAAAGCAAAATAGTGCCATTGGCTGTTCTTTTTCAAAGCAGCTGGAAAAACGATAACACTGTGGGTGGGTTTTTGTACTGTTTATCATGCCGGAGTGAAGATGGCGGTTACACAACTGTGATTCTTCGCATCTTGAATTGCAGGAGATTGTAAACAGGAAGCGGTGTGTCAGTTTTTGCACCAGCCTCAATCCCTGTTGGTTCACCTTCATCCCATCGCATTCCACCGCCCCATGGTTTTGTTAGACCTTTGGAAAGTTTACACCACTCCCATCCTCCTATATTGGCTTGTCTTTTTATTTTTTCTGGAACACATGGCAGCTTTCATGCACAAGAGGGAGGCCTCACGGGTCAAGAGGTATTTCTCCCCACCCCGTACCACCAAGAAGAAATTGCTAAGGCCTCAGTCCAGAAAACATCATCAATCTGAGGCCTGCACTGACTCGCTGCCCTTCCTTGGTTTTGTCCGAAAACACTCACCATCTATTAAAGCCCCATAGAGAGCATAGCATGCTGAGCTGAAGGAAAGTAGAAGCCCTTGGCGGTTTATTATATATATTATGTTTTGGGAGGATTATTGTCATTGAAGTTTCTCCGCCTCCTTTATTTGAGGTATGGGAAGATAAAATAGAAATGTTAGGTACTGTGGCTGCTGCAAGCCCTCCATTTTTTATTCTTTTATGGGGTGGTATTTGGGTATTGGTTAGTCATGCTGAGAAAACCTAACCAGACTAGTCCAAAAGGCATTATCTTGAATATTGCCATTGAATGCTCACCATTATGAAGGCCTGTGGGCTGCACAGAGGGAATATGGAGACTCATCCACAGCTTTTGTGATTTCCTTTCTTTGTGGTAGGGAGACTGGGTGAAAAAGAGGATGATGTTCCTGTAACTTTAATAGTTGCTCCGAAGAAGAAATTTCAGCCAGTGCATGCATTTTCAGATTCAAGCTACACCTGCTTAAATATTTCTCTTCGACAGAACTATTAGAAGTGGAGGAACCCTCTCCTTTTCCATTTGCTCGCCCTACTCTAGGATGGTTCTACATCCTAACTTTTCTTTCTGAACTGTTGGTGTCAGGGAGAGGGGAGACTCTAACGAGGTAGGAATCTTCTACATAGCTGGTACAAGGGGGCACTAAGGGATACTGAGGTCTGAAAGTCAGAGAAATGTCTGTCACTCAGCCCCCACCCTCTTAAGTTTGTTTGCCATTCTCGGGTGCTGTGAAGGATGGTGCCCCATTGGAAGTGCTGAAGGAAGGTCCAGCAGCTAGCCCAATTAGATTCTATACCTTTTATTGATTGATTGATTGATTGATTGATTGATTGATTGATTGATTGATTGATTGATTGATTGATTGATTTGACTTGTATACTGCCCATCTGGCAGCCTTGGCCACTCTGGGCGGTTTACAACAAAACATGGAATTAAGAGGTAGAATACCTTCTAGCTTTTTGCCTCAAATATAATGTCCCAACCTGGTATCTCTGTGAGAAGAAGGAACTGTTTCAGACTGTTGTTGGAGAGGAAGCCCAATGGTTTATTTCAAGAGCTACATGATAGGGTAGGGTGGATGAACTGAGAAGAAACCATTTTACTTTTTCCTGTGTTGTTCGCTGACTGGACAGCTCCGTGAATTAGCTCTCTGGCTGCAGAGACAGAGTTTGGTCTCCACTGTGTCTTCCGGAAGATGAGCCAGCCTGTGTGGCCTTGGGCAAACTGCATAGTCCCACAATGCCCTGAGAAGAAGGGAATTGTAAACCTATCCTGAGTACTAATAACCGCCTTGGGTCCTTTTCCAAGGAGAAAGGCGGAACAAAAATACTCTAAAATAAATAAATAATAAATAGACTAGATATCCCTGAAAAGGATGCCTTAAGTCACAAGGGAATTGCTGGATCATTCGGTGGTTTAAGTATCTGGCCAAAGAGCTGGAAATTTGGAATTCATTAATTAATCCTTGGCAGGAATCCATGGGGCACCTTCCAGCTTTTCAGTTCTAAGTTTATTAGTTTGATTAGCTTGGTTGGATAACTCAGTAATGTAATTTTCTAGCTGCAGACACTGAAGTTGGGATTTTGATTCCCTAATGTGGAAAAGAGCCAGCCTTCTGGAAGCTGCACCACCCCAGGCCAAACCCAGCAGAAGAGAAGGGTAAATCACTTCTGAAGACTCGATGCCTAGGAAACCCTGGAAAGGGCTGCCATGAGTTATAAGTAACTTGATGGCAAACAATTATTTATTTATATTTTAATGTGTCCTTTGGCTTACTTCTCAGCTCCTTGGGAGAGATCTATTTGGCTGTACTAATTGTGCTCCCTCTCTTGTGCTGCCTTTAATATATCTGATGAAAATAGCAGAGCTTGGTGAAATTGGCGTGTTTCCTGGAGAATTCTAGGAGTGGTAGTTCAAAAATTGTGACTTTTCCGATTTAGTTCAACATATGATATTCGGCCCTGAACTTTCTCTGCCCTTGACCAGAATAAATTGGGCCCTAGTGCTGCTTTATCCTTGACACAATTTTGTTGAAGAAACACCACATTGGAGTTCTATTTGTGTGCGTCGCCTGGGATACTCTCAGGCCTTCTCAGCCTGTGGAGAAAGGCAGGCCTTAGGAAACGGGAACAGCTAAGAGTTAAGCTGCTTTATATGTTGCTCCAGGCCCTGCTGACCACTGGACTGACAGTATCTTTGAGTTTGGGGTCTCCCCCTCCTCTGTCCTTAAGGCAGGCTGTTATATAACACTGACACTCAATCACAGCCCAGAAATCAAATTACAGCGTGCTTCCAGAAAAGGCCGAAGCTATAGGGAGAGAAGCAGCAAGATAAATATAACCATCCTTTCTGAAGGAGCATGACGTTGAGGGCAGCTACTTTGGTTGAAGGAGCTAAGGAACATCGTTCTTACATACTTGTAGCAAATGTGCTCCCCAGAGGACTCCTCCTTATAGAGCCTATGGAAATGAATATATCAAGAACCCATGCACAAAAAGGAAAACCAGGCAGGATCGGGGTAGAGGTGAGAGGGTAGGATATTACTTTCAAGAAGTACAAAAAAAAAATCTTTGCTCTCCCTCGATCAGTGAGTGTGTATAACTGGCCTGAAATGCTAAGTGTCTTGCAGGGCAGGGTGTTGAAAGTCAGGAAGGGAGAATGAAATGGAGACTGCTGGCAGAGAATGTTTTTGGCTGGGTGAAGCCTGAATAGAAGTGCTTTGTGCTGTAACATTTTGTTGCAGACCTCATTTGTACAGGCAATCCTTATATTGATCTCTGCTTGATGTATGTAGGTTGGGTTGCCTGCTTGTTTGCTTTCTGTGTCTGACTGCACAACAAATATTTCAAACCCTAAATAAATTGATTCTACATACGTTACCTTCTACACAGTGTATTATAATAATTCTGTCTCCAAATCACACAGAACTGGTGTCAGCTGTTTCACAATCATAAACATATCTTTTCTCTTTTCTAAAAGGTTAGTTTGATCATTCTCACCTTGATCCTGCATAACCAAAATGTCAAAATCTTGGATTATAATCAACATAAATTTCTAATTTTTCGCCTTCTTGTTGTGCATTAGGTATGGTACTTAAAAGAAGTAGTAGAGCCCAAGTACCTCAGAGCATGCACCGAGGTCTTTCTTTCTCGGACAAAATCCCTTTGAAAATAGAACTACTCCTGTTTCTTGATTCCAAGGAAAATTCTTTTGGAGGTACAGTAAACCAAGACTGGCTGAGCAAAATCACAGCCCCACCCTGTACTCTGGATTACGTATATTGTATAATAATACAGTACAGACTTCCCCCCCCCTTCCCTGCTGTCAAAACACTGTAACTATGCCAGGAATTGAGCTGGAATTTAGAAGGGAAGGGCAACAACAGAATAAGAAATATACTGTGTAGCCAACTTCAACACAGTTGCCTGAAGGACCGCTAAACCCAACTGCAAACAACAGCCATTGATGCCGTCTGTTTAATCTCCTGTCATTTGAGATTAAGTGCTGAATACAACTCTTGGCTTCCTGACCCTGTGTTGCTATTATAGTTCTGCAGCCTGGGATCAACTGAGGATCTTACACATTTTCTCATCCTCTTAAGCTGCCCATATATTCAGGTGCTGTCTGCCGTTACATGGACATACTGTACATTTTCCAATAGAAAATAACCAATGTGTTTTCTTTATTTCTTGTCTCTTTCTTCTGCTACAAAATTATAATATTGCCCATGTTTTTATCTTGTGTTCTCTCTCTTTCTGCTGCCAGAAAAAGCTGGATCAAACCATAGAGCAAACATGGTCATAGAGACACAAGAAAACCCTCAAGGATAATACACCAGTGTTTCAGGATTTCAGCTTTTTCCTATCATCTTCTAGGATAGACCTTAAGGACTTGCATGTCTGGCTCTGTTTCTCCTTCTCCCCCTCTAAGCATGTGTTTAGATACCTATATTTTACTCTGCACCTTGCCTTTCTACCCCTGTAAAGGCACCCAGTGCAGAGTAGCTTGGCTGGTGACATATGCTGATTCTGGCAACCATTATTGTCTCCCAGAGTTGGACAAAGTGGTGAGGAAATGAGTTTGCTTGGCATGGGAACAGAAATCTTAAAAATCTAGCAATCTCAGTCACTGTCAGCTTTGTAACTACATTTACTTGAAAAACAATTGCAGATGCTTTCCCATCAACATGAGGAGTTCCGTAGTGGTGGGGGCATGGCTGGGGCATGTGTCCCTGGATTCTTCTACTCAAGATATCAAAAACCTGTAGCCCTCCAGATGTTGTTAGTCTGCAGCTCCCATCAACCCACCTTTGGTTATGTTGACCAGAGCTGATGGGAGCTGCAGCTTGAACAATGTTTGGAGGGCTGTATGTTCCCAGGGCCGGCTCTGCCATTAGGCATAGCATGGTAGCTCCCCTAAGAAGCAGCTGTGGATGTAATGTAAGGGCAGCAAATTATTTAAAACGTTGTTGTAACTTGAATGACAAGGAAGATCAAATCTCACAGTATGGTCCGACTCGTGTGTTAAGGTCACCAGGAGAGGCCTTTCTCTCCATCCTGCCTCTCTTACAGGTATGCCTTGTGGGAACACATGAACGGCCTTCTTGGTTGCTATGCCCAGACTCTGAACCCCCTCCCCGTGGAGGCCAGGACTGCCCCATCTCTGCTGTCTTTCCGGAAAAAAGGCAAAAACCTTTCTGTTCAGGCAAGCTTTCCCTGAATGATGGACTACCTACTGTGCCTTTTTATGGATCTACCATACATGGCTACACACTTTGTGTTTATAAACACTTACAAATTTGTGTTTAAGTGGAAGATCGATTTACGAGATTAATTTGTTCTCAGCGCATGCTCGTAAGTCTCTAATCTCGTAAATTGGGGAGCAGTTTCCCATAGGAATTCATTGAAAATCAATTAATCCATTCCAGAGGAACGGATTTCAGTGCATTCCTATGGGAAACCGCTTTAAACAACCCACTACTTCTCCTCCCCAACCTGCATAGTTGTTGGGGGGAGAGAAGCGGCGGCTTGTTTAAAATGTCTTCGAGCCACCAAGCCAAGTGCTTGGCTCAGTGGCTCGAAGACATTTTAAACAACATGCACTTTCCCCCGAAACACACCTGATTGAGGGGGAAAGTATGGGTTGTTTAAAATGTCTTTTAGCTACTGAGACAAGCACTTGGCTCAGTGGCTAAAAGACATTTTAAACAATCTCTGCTCCCCCCAATCAGGCGTGTTGTAGGGCAAAGCACAGCTTATTTAAAATGTCTTTGAGCCACTAGATAAGCACTTCCTCAGTGGCTCAAAGACATTTCAAACGACCTGCCGCTTCTCCCCTAACATGCCCAATTTGGAGGGGGGAGCAATGGGTCCTCTAAAATATCTTTTTGCCACTGAGGAGGTACTTCCTCTGTGGCTCAAAGACATTTTAAACAACCCACCATTTCCTTCCCCCAATTGGGCACGTTGAGGAGAAAAGTGTGGGTCGTTTAAAATGTATTCAAGGAAAGCAGCGGTCGCGGAACAGCTCTACCACCAACGCTTGCCTCAAAGACATTTTTAAAAACCTGCTCCCCCCCCCCCAAATCAGGCGGGTTGCAGGGGAATGAGCAGGTTTTTAACAATGTCTTAGAGCAACGGAGGCAAGCAGCGGTCATAGCCACCGCTGCTTGCCTCAGTTGCTCGAAGATATTAGGATAGGGTTCCTTCATAAGTTGAAAGAACCTCATCTATCACTCATAACACACCAAGGAAAACCGCCAGCGGATTTCCTCTCGTAAGTCAGTTTTCTCGTACACCGGGCACATCGTAAGTCGGGGTAGCACTGGTATATCTCTCCTTGTGTGATAGCATTGATATTATGTTATCAATTGTTACATTTAATGTTTTCTTAAAATGCTGTAAGATGCCTCTCAATTCCCTGTTTCTCAAACTGATTGTGTCTTAATTGAAATGGACTGCATAGTCTCTCCTTAGTGTAAGCTGCCTTGGGTCCTTTTCCAAGGAGAAAGGCAGGGTAAAATACTCAAAAACAAACAAATAAAAAATAAAATAAAAGGAAGGGGGAAGGTGACGATGGAACTACAGTACAGTATTCTGCCAAAACAAATTAGCTGTTTTGATTAATGCAATATTGGTATATCTGTGTATGTGTGTGGGTTGCTGCTCCCCTTCTTAAGCAGCAAAAACATCTTGGGCTGACCCTGCATGGACTACTCTACACATTTAGAGGAAAATATCTGAGAAAAACTGGGTTCTGTATCTCTAGGTTCAGTGAGGGAGCAACTGGATAGACTTGTACATCCTCTCACACACCAGATCAAATACAGTATATCAAATATATATGTAAATATATATACCAAATATATCCTACCAGTGATGTATGGTACCCAGTCTTGTACTCATTAAAGCTAAATAAATATTATGGTGGCTGGCCAAGGTACCTAAATCCTACAATGCCACTGGAAAGTACTGAAACCTCATCTCTGCACTGCTACAGCACTGTTCATAAATGACCACCAGTGGTATTGTTCCTCCTTTACCCACCTAGGCCAGTCTTCTCAGAAACCTGTAATACACTGGTTGGAATGGCATAATGGTTTGTCCTGATTTATTTATTTTTTGCACCATTTTTCAACAAGCATCATTCTGCCCAACCATATCTTGGAAATCTGAATTTTGGATTATAACTAGCCATCTTGGCTAGGAGAGTTTAGGAGCAGTGGTCCAAATGAACTGCTTTTCTACAATCCCCTCCTACTTTACCCTTGTCTGTATGGTCTACAACTTGGCCAGTAGCCTGTCCGTGACATGACCCTCCCACAGTCCTTTTTAGATCTTCATTTGCCTGCTGTGGAGTCTAACTACCGGCCCTCTTTAGAGTATGCCGCTGCTCAAGAGGCAAAAGTCTACAAAACAGAAAAATTTCAGAAGGAAAAATCCTGTTTTCTTCCCAGTAAGTTTCGCAGATGTTTCTGTTTTGTTATGTTTTTTTTTTTAAATTAGCCATCACATCTCTAGTCATGACCTGTACCCTGCTGGTCCTGTCAAAGGATCAGATATTGTGTATGTGTGGGAATGATTATTGTGTTCCAAGCAGTAAGATATTCCAGACCTTGTCATAGAAATAATGCATATTTCTGCCCAAACAGTTCTCTGAAAACGAAGTGATTTTTTTAAGTATGGGGAAAAGAGGAAAGGAGATGCTGCATTTGAACCTCTTTTTTGACCACCCCCCTCTTTCAGACGGTGGTTTGATTATAATTAAATTGAACGGTTTTGTATATGCATAAAGGTAGTCATGTCTGTGCTAATGCTTCCTATGCTGCAGGGCTGGCATTCAAAATAAGGTTCCAGCGTTGAGTTTAGGCTCAGATTAATCACAGGTAAACAAAAGTGTCTCCTTGGTTCTTTAATCTGAGGCATACATTGATTTAATTCCTGCCACTTGTCCCACCCCCACCCCCACCCCCAATATAGGACTGACAGATGATGAAGATATCAAGGTAATGCTGAGGGGGTCCTACTTCTGGAAAGTCAAGTCCCATCGGCCACAGAAGCAAAGGTTGTACCGGCTTCAAGAAGATGGAATGACCATCTGGTTTGAGACCCGTTTTAAAAAGGCTTATTCCAAACATGTCTGTAAGTCTTAGAGTGTTTGTGTTCTGGTTCTTCTAAATGTGGTTGAGCATGTGAAATCCTAGACTTTGGTAAAGATCTGTCTGGAACAGGCAAGCCTTTTGTTCAGAGCCATATAACTAGCAGTTCTGGCACCTGGAGCAAGCAACCTCATCTCCCATTCACTCTGTCTTAAGGTGTGGTTGGAAGGCTTGCGGTTTATATTCCTGCCACTCACTAGTACTGTAGATCCACTTTTAGTGCTCAAGAGCAAAGCCAGTGGCCCGATCTTAGTTACAGCCCTGCTTCCAATCGAAAGACATAGAACGCAGTACTTAATTGTTCCAGAACCTGGAACTAGGCTCCTTACTTTTTCCCAGACAAGAGAGCTTAAATGTTAGAATTAGAGTAAATGATGGCATTATATAGAAATGATTGTAATGGGTGGAATTAGACAGAAAGGAGCATCAAAGTTGAAGGAGGGTTAGAATTGGACTTGAAGAATAGAATAATAGAAAAGAACAATACTTCATTGTCATTGTACAAGTACAACCAAATTAAAAAGTGCCATCCAGTCTGCCCATCACTCACTCCCAATATAAAATTCCAAAACATAAGCCTACCATTAAAAACAAACATCTGTATACATACTCTTACATTCTCTCACCCAGCATCGCTTGTACCCGTTATAAAACTCTAAGCCAGGCCTGCCCAACAGGTAGACAGTGGGCTACCAGTAGCCCGTGAAGGGTTCAAAAGTAGCCCGCCAGCCATCAATTAAAAAGTGTGAGGGGATAAGTTCTCCACCTCTACCTCCCCCAACCCAAGGATCACCACTGCCCCAGCAAAGCTCTGGTTCTGCCAGCCCACTGTCTCAGCTGAGCAGGGCAGACTGCTCTACTTACAAATATTTTTACTTATGAGCATATGCTCGGAACAGATAAAATTCATAAGTAGAGGTTTTAATGTAGTAGCCCTCAGGCACTTTTGTTCGGAAAAAGTAGACCTTGGCCTGTTCAAAGTTGGACAGCCCTGCTCTAAGCCATAAAACCAAACGTATACACACACACACAGAGACATGTCCACATGTTTAGGACTTTTCTCTTCCATGTTTCTGTGATTCAAACATAAGGGATTCTTCTCTCTGTGTGTGGGCACCTTTGGAACATTTCAGAGCCTGAAAAAAACTTAATGCCTATTCTAAATAAATGGTAACAAATCACCAGGCCCAGATGGCATCCATCCACGAGTTCTTGAGGAACTTATCGATGAAATTGCTAATGTCCTAGAAAAAATATATAACATTTCTCTCAAATTAGGTATTGGAACGTAGCGAATGTAACACCAATCTTCAAAAATGGATCCAGAGGTCTTACAGGCTCAACAGTGGTGGTAATCCAACATGCCTGCCTGAAGATGATGTGTTTTCAAACCTGTTATCTCACATTAACATTAAAAAGTGAGTTGTGACTCAAGAAAAAAGCAGAATAATTTCTTGGCGAGCAAACACCTAAAACTACCTAATAGATGTCCAGTTGAACAACTATGAACCAGCATACAAATAACAGATGCAATCCTCACAGGCTTGGGATGCTCACTGTTGGAATAAACAAATTCACAACCTCCAAATCCTGGAGGTTGGTGTACAACGATAACTGACAGATAGGTTTAATAGATAAACGTGTCAAGCCCTTTTGCTTTAAATGCAACAAGAAATGTAAAAGAAGTAGTTTATGCTAAGTCATTGGGTTACTGAGGACTGTTGAAAGGTGATGAAGAATTTCAGGCTCCTGACATGTAAGACCTGTATTCTGATTTGGGATAAGTTGGATAAGGAAGATAGATGAGATATGCACCTTTAAACATGGCTCACTTTTTCTACAATTACATAAAGAGAAGTTGATGCTTTTTCCCAATAGTCTTTCTTCCCAAAAGCTGTGTCTGACTTCCATTTTGATCAAGCTTTGGTGTTGCCCCCCCCCCCCAACTGCTGTGTCACTACACAGACACTTGATGTTTGTAGGTCTTTGAGAACAAAGCAATTCTGGAAGCCTTCAAAATAGTTAAACAGTTACCAGGAATTAAAGAAAATGGGCCTGTCATGCTTTAGTGGATGTCTGATTGGATAGTGAGTGTGGTTACTCTATCCTTCCAGTTAGCAAGAAGGCAAATTCTTGTCTTTGAAAGGCCATTCTGCCAGAGTGCTTGCTGCCTTTGCAGCATTCCTAAGGGGGATTCAGATGTCAGAAATCTGCAAAGCAGCAACATGGTCCTAGCCGCCGATGTTCGTTAAACATTACAGATTGGACATCGAGGCGAAACTCAATGCTTCAGTTGGCAGAGCCGTTGTCTTCTCTATATTGGCGTGACATCCTACCAGCTTGTAAGCAAGCTTGTCAGTGACCCATAGATGTGAATCGTGGAGACCTCTTAGAAAGGCAGGTTGCTTATCTGTAACTGTAGTTCTCCAAGGGGTTATCTGTGAATTCATGCAACCCACCCATCCTCCTCTTGGTCTGTCACATAGGAATCTTTTTAGCAGCAGACTAGGGAAATGGAGGATACAAGTGGTGAGCATGTACAGCGGGGAGAATAGGCACTAACAGTGTTTTCAGGCTCTGGAATGCTTGAGATGACCTGGCAGGTATGGAAGGAATCCATATGTATGAATTCCCAGATGACCACTTAAAGAACAACTGTTACAGGTACCGGTAAGTAAGCTGTCCATTTTAGTTCAGGTGCTTGTTAATAGAGGTCAATCAGTGAGGAATATTTCTTCTAACCAATACCTTTCCCATTCCTTTTCATTTTTTGTTATCAGATACATCCACCATTGTGGGATAAAAGACTAGGTAGAGTAGAGTTATGAGCAGTTGACGTTTCCACCCTAAAGACTGGCATTCGACCGCAATGGATGTTCTGCGCCTTATATAGCAGGTGCGAGAAATGTGACTGCAACCCACAAACAGACCATGCTCTGCCATTTCAAACATTCCTGTCTGTGACTGGGTGCAGCATGCTAGAATATTGACTCCGCCGGGATTAAAATGATTATATATAAACCGAAATTAGGTCATCTCCTGTGAGCTTTTATTGTGTGTATCTTCTGCTTGTCCAGCACAAAAGCTTTACTCCCACCATTTAATTATAGACAGATATGAAACCTGAATTCAAAACTGAAAGAACAGAGCTTAACAGCCCAGCATTTCACAAAAAAGCATAATGGTTTTCCCTTGAACCGTGATACAGTGCAGCTGTTTAAAATATGGGGAGGTAGATTGCCTAACTGCTGTGGAGCTTTATACCACCAAGATCCTGTGCAGGTTGCCACATAGTAAGTGGTACCTTATATAAAGGAATTAATTTGTTCCAAATGAAATTCAGTTAAGCAAATTTCCCTTTGTACTAATTTCCCATAGGAATGCATTGAAAATGGATTAATCCCTAATTGTGACTGTTTTTCTGTTGTACAGATTCGCGCCATAGGTGATTATTCTGTTAAGCGATTTCTCCCTATCTCTGATTTTTTTCTTTAAGCGGATTTTCTGTTAAATAAACTGCTTGTTATATGAGGGTCCACTGTATATGATAGCATCCATAGGAATCCAAACTATGAACCCAGCCAGATATCTCTTAGCCTCAATAGTCTTCATAATTTGTTTTAATTCTCATAGTTTTTCAGCTATAACCTTGTTACACTGTTGCTGCAAAGACCAAAATCCAGCTGATAAAACCCACACTCTTATGGAGAATCACACAACAACTGTTTTCATCCAGTGAGCGGTCCTTTGTGCAACTGGTTTCCTAGCTGATTTTGCAACCAGCTTGCAACTGGTTATGTGAAGGAGAGCCTACTGGGAGGTGGATAATTGTGTGATTGCCTTATGTAATTACATAGTAGACTCTGACCCAGCAGTCTTGTGATACTTTAAAATAGTGCTTCCCAACCTTAGATCCCTCAATTTTTTTAGACCACAACTCCCAGAAATTCTGGCCATCATAGCTAGTGAAGACATCCAAGAACATCTGGAGATCCAAGGTTGAGAAACACTGGTTGAACAATTAGCAGTGCCCAGAAGGTAGCAGTCGTGCAGATTCATGTGTGCAGTGGGGCAGTTCTAAAGGGTTCCAAGTTCTATACCAGTCTGTATTATGACATGTGCTTTGAATTGTGTCCAGAAATGGATGAACAACAAGTGGTGTTGTTTTAGCAGTAGGTAGTCTCTGTATTTTCCTGTTGTTGTGCCAGGTAAACATTTACGCTTGCGGGTGGTAATGGACACATACAATCTAGACTGAATCACACTCATTTGGACATCTTTGGGAGGTGCATTGTTCTCCACCTGCACTAGCATTACATATTTTTCTTCAGAGGGGTAGAGTTACACGTCATTAATAGTTGGATTATGTGTGGAAATAAAAATGAAGACTTTTTTTAGAATAGAGTCCCTAGGATGGGGAAATGATGCACCATTTTAATTTTGGCTGCCATATAGCTTGTTTATTTGTTTTTTAAAAATATTGTCCCACCTTTCTCCTTAATAGTGCCAAAGTTAAAAACAGTACATAAACAAATATTTTTAAAAAATTAAACAAGTATTATATTATAAATGGTCAGTAAAATCAATAGTATTTTTAAACAACAGGCCAAAACAAGCATTTTAAATAAGCCCTTTCAGGCTGCCAGTTACTAGGCAAAAACCTGCCTGAAGAGAAAGACACCTGCCTGAAGACAAATAAGCCGCCTCACACAAAGGCAGTCAAGATGGGGCCAGCCTAGCTTCCCTTGGGAGGGAGTTCCAGTGTTTGGGAGCAGCAACATATTCATATACAGTTCTCTCATATTCCAGCCAAGTGTGCCCATGAGGGTGTGGGACTGAGAGAAAGGTATTCCCTGATTATCTGAATTCTCAGGCAGGTTCGTAGTGGGAGATGTGGTCTTTTAGATAGCTTGGACCCAGGCCGTTTAAAGCTTTATAGGTTAAAACCAGTACCAGTTGTTATTTATAAGGCAGTGTCCCTCAAAATTGGCATCCTAAATGGTTATGGGTAGGATAAAGAGCAGAAAGATCGTGAAGGAGGGTAGTCGTGATTCTTTGCATTCATACTGCACTCCCCTTGTTAATGTGTTGCCCTTCCCGGATATTTTAGAATTTAGTTCCCATCAGTTCAGCTTCTGAGACAATAATTTGGAATCCAGGGAGCTGTAGCCTAAAACTTATCGGACCCATCAAGTCTCATCAAAGGGTCATCATTATATAACTTCATATGAATTATTTTGGTAACATTTACAAGAGCTCTGATGAGTAGGTTGGTATTGATCTCTGCATTACAACTTTGGAGCTAAAATTAAGAAAGTTATGGCTTGATTAAGGCCAGTTTGAACAAATTCATGATAGGGGCAAAATTTGAAATGAAGTTTCCCTGATTCTTATAGTGCAGTCTATTAACTGCTATAGTAACTCTCCATATTTGTGTATCAGTTAGTCTAGTCTGAAACTGGAAATACTTGTATGTGTTTGACCAGGACATGAACCTTCAACCACCTACAGTTTATTCCCACTCAGAACAGGGAGTAGCACAGGGTGAAGTATGAGCTTGTTTGCTTTTTATGGATCCTTCCTGTGGCCAGTGAAGGTAGATTATAGGTTGCTAGAACAAAATTTGAAAAGGAACAGCCTTGTTTGAAAATGGCTGGTGCAGGGGAATTTATACTTCAACAAATGCTTGGCAATGTTGTTCCACCACTAGCTTTAAAAGTTTGTGCATATAGTTTTGTACAGGCACACTCATATGCACATACAATGGGTAATGCCTCACATTGATATTAATTTAGTGTGGTTGTTGAATCCAACAAGGTGAGCTGATATAGCTTAGAGCAGGCATGTCCAAATTTTGGCCCTCCTGATGTTTTGGACCACAACTCCCAGAATTCTAAGCGTACATTGCCAAAGGCAAAGGACTCTGAGAGTTGCGGTCCAAAACATCTGGAGGGTTGCAATTTGGACATCCCTGGTTTAGAAGGCGGGAGGACCTGGTTGAGGAGCTAAGGGAGTTTGAAATTGCTATTGTGGCTTCTGGGAGAAGGGCCACCCTAGAACAAAAGATATTTGTGTATAGCTTTGCAGCATGCTACTTGCATTGATTTTGGTAGAGTGCCATAAGGAGGGACTGGTAAACCATTATGGTGCATTTTCTACTTAGAACACCCTTGAGGAGTTTTCACCAGTTGGAATCGACTTGACAACACAAAATAAGAGGAGAAGCAGCAGGAGGAGAAGGGCCATTAGGAGACACAGGGCTGGTCATTGTTTCTCAGGCTAGCCTAGCTCAAAGATCATTGTGAAGGTAAATTGGAGAAGTATAATCATGTCTGCTGAGTGTCATGTAGGAAAGGTGGTTGCTGAAGGCAGTTAAACAACCATTCAACATGAAGAGTGGGTCAGAGAGAGGCATTGCTCTCATCAAATAGGGGTTTTCTCCATCGTCATCTTCTTCTTCCTTTGAAGGATGAAATTGTGCTCCAGAGTAAGTAGAGGAAAAGTGTCTTTGTTTCAGAGAGGGTGAAGTGTGTAAAGGAAAGGGATAAGGGATATTTAAAAAGCCCTAGGGTATTTGGGAGCTTCATGAAGTTAGAACCCAGGAAAGTTCTTGGAGCAATCCAATGTATGGTGGTACTGTACCTTGTGTAATGGGTACAACTGTAGGGCAGGAACAGGCCACCAGGGGGCTCTCCATATGAGCAAAAGGGTAAATTTAAAAAATATACAAAGTAAATAATTAAAAAACGTATGTTGGTGCTACAAAGATAAAAGAAAGATTCCAAAGTTTAGGGAAATTTTGTCCATCATTTCTCCTCCCCACCCCATCTCCTTACTTTCACAGGGAGATGTTCCTTAAAAATAACTGTCAACCACTTTAATAGACAGACATCAGAAACTGGAGAGGTTCCGGTTTGTTATGAAACTTCCCTGGGTATCAAATAAATGTTTCATATCATTTAAATAGAAGTGTAACAGAGTTTGGCAAAGAACAATGTGAGTTACTGAGTGCTCAAATCACTAGCTCCCACCTTTTCTTCATTGTGGAGATAATAATTATGTTCTAATTTATAGAGGCATAATACAGTCATGCAGATTCAGATGTCACTGTAAGCCCTGGTTTGTATTAACTGAAGTGGGGGTTTTTTGTGGCATAAACTATGAATTGTGCAGCTGACAACTCCAATTATGGTTTGTGTTCCTTATTTCTGCTACGATTGTTTCCTCCTTCTTTTATTGGCTTTTGTTTTAGTATGGGCATCTTAGGAAACAAGCCAGAGACAAGTGATGGATATCGAACATCATGTTTCAATATCACAGTTAATCCTAATTTAAACAGGCCAGCTTTCACAGTCTAGCAAAAGACTGGTTTCATGGCCTCATGGCATAGGTAGGTTTGCACATCAAATCGAGCCAATCCTTGACTTGTTATAAAGTGTGAACAAATTATGTTTGGGGAACTCTTCAAGTAAATAGGAAAAATGCTATACATAGATGGACAGACATGAGCCTCATGTGGGTTACTTGCTGTAACCCATCCTCACCTGCTTTTATTTCTCTCAAATTCATTTCCTCAGCTAATTTTCCTTCCAGATACTGTTTTCCTGTAGTTCTTCAACACGTAAGCCAGGAATAAAAGAAGCTACTGAATTCTGGGTTAGATGATTAGACATTCTCTCTCAGGATTGCCTAATAGTAGCTCTCCTGGGTCTCTGCCTAGCTGGAGGTGCTTCTCCTAAAAGGAACATGTTGCATGCTGACCGTATGCTTTGTCCTAGAGCTATGACTCTTCCGCTTTTACACGACCCCTAAGATCCGCTGGCCATTTAAATTCGGACCAGAGATCTTCGGGGTTGTCACTGTTCCTGTGTTCCCACCCCCTCCGCACTTCCTTGCTCCTGTCTGCGTGAGGGGAAGGAGAAAAAAAAGGGAGAAAAGAATGCAGGCTCACCTGCGTCTGCCGGTGGAAGCCGCCCCGAGCCCAGTCACCATGATTCCTGTCTCTTAAAGGGGCGGTGGGGACAAAAAAACAAACACAAGGCGAGGAGAGCCCGGCACTCACTGCTTTACATCCACATCAGAAATTTTTCACCCTCGGAGACCAGGTACTTTTAAAATGTGCTGGGACGCGCTTAGGTGGGCGTGGTCACACTTAATTTTCTTTAAAGTCTGGAGCCGGTGGGAAAACAATTTTAAGCTCCGCATCTGGGAGCCCTTTGCGTCAGATTTTAGGGGTCGTGTAAAAGCGCCCCAAGCTCTTTTATGGAAGGTCAGTAGAATTAACAGGATCTGAATTCCCATGTGTGCTCACAGTTTGGCATTTAATCTTGACCTCTCACTGGTGCTATAATCTTGTCCATGTGCAATTCCCATTTTCATGCCCTGTCTTCCAGTTTCCATCCTGCACATTGAAAGTGTGCGTGACGGCTACCAATCCGAGGGGCTTCGGAAGTATGGCAGCTGTTTCCCTGAGGAGCAGTGCTTCACCATTGTCTTCAGGGGCAAGAGGAAGAACCTAGATCTGGCTGCCCTGAGTGTGGCTGAAGCTCAGCGGTGGGTGAGAGGGCTGAAAAAGCTGATGACCCGAGCCGAAGCCATGAGCCAGCGAGAAAAGCTTGAGCAATATCCTTTTTGGGCAAGCCACTGCAGCAGTGGCACTCGTCCTTGGGAATTAAGGGGTGTGCTTTGGAGGAAGGCTTTTCTGAACTGAGGAGGCTACTCAGCAAGGTCTGAACCTGGTTTTGGAACTGTAAGTGAAGACGGCTCCAAGTCAGTAGGGTTAGAGCTTGCCTAAATCCATTGGCCATTAGGCACAGGAGGTCCATCAAATGCATTATTTATTACGATTGGAATTATACATCTCAAAGTAGTTTTGAATGTAATCTAGTCCAGTCCTCTGCCAGTAGAGGAAATCAGCTGCTCCAACATCTCTGGTGTGGCGCGGCAAAGGGCAGGATGAAGAGCAAAGGAAATGGAGGGAGACTGCAAAGTCAGCAAGGCAAGTTGTTATTCCTTCTAAATTGGAAAATTCCCCAACAGGCATAGAAAACACACCTCAGTGCAGTTCATGTCTGCTCAGGTGAACATTCCATGCTCCATCTTTCAGGCAGTTCAGTGGATGGCATTTAAAAGCATGGAATGTAAAGTTTCAATGCCTTTACATTCCCCCCTTCTCTCTGATAATTTAGGAGATGGGGAGCTGCTAATGGGTCAGAGGTTTCCCATCAAAGGAAGGTGCCTCTCAAACACATCTTCTTCAAGTGTGTTAAATATAGCTCTTTTCCAGAGGGTACAAAAGTTCCTTTTCCCTTTGTTCCAGTCCTGAACAAGCACAGGGCTCACCACGGTTTCTGTTCATATGTCAAAAAGCAGCAGCATCTGGAGCTGTGGTAGCAAGCAAAGGGAAGTGGAATCTAGCTGCTTTGGAACAAGAGTGATTGTTAGCTTCTGTTAACTATTAAACTCAACTTTTGTTAACTGTTTAACTTTCAGAAATCAGGCAACACCTTTTCCTCTTTGGGTATGGCTGAGCTTTCTGTCAAGTAAGGCAGGGTGGGGGAATGGTCACAAGTTATAAAAAGAAAAGAATTGTTTGGGGTGGAAATAACCCTTAGAAATCCAATTCCCTGTTGTATCTTTGCTTTTGGGGCTCAAAACAAATCTTTGGAATGAATTATACATGCGCTCATGGAAAGGGTGAAAAAAAAACACAGACAGACAGATTGAGCCTTGCATCATCTGGATGGTGGGATAAGTACTTAAAGAGTTTATATTTTTCCTCATACAAGTAGGCCTCTGGTCTGTTACTACCTTGTCCCCCTAAATGAGTGTGTGTGTGGGGGGGGTTACTTATGTCCCATAATTGGTGCCATCTAATGCTTTTGCTATGTCCTTACATCTGGTTCCACCTGGATTCATGACATTCTACATCAAGCTGACAAGAATAAGGACAATAAGATGAGTTTCAAAGAAATCAAAAATATGTTGCGCATGATCAACATTGACATGAATGACCTCTATGCCTATAAGCTCTTCAAGGTATTTTCCCCGCAAAACGTATAGCTTTGCCTTGTACCTCCTTCTGTTTTCTGCCTTGTATCCTGCATGGCTATGACTTCACAAAATGTATTAAATGAAGGGTGCTCACTTGTGAACTTAACCAACTAGTCTGTACCTCCCCTGGTCCCTTCGTTTCCTTGGTTAAGAAGCAAATGGGAAAATGGGGGGGGGCACTCCAGGGGAATATATTTGGTTGTTTTTTTTATTTTTGGCATTGGAAATAAATTGTAGACAAAATGTTATGCCATCACGGTTACTGACTGGTAGAATTGTACGATCCACAAGCCATCATATTCCATTTGTAAGTCTCCCGTGTTGTCCAGTTGCTTCCTCCATCTTTTGCGTACAGTTAAAGACAGAATAACTGCCCAATATATATATATATTTTCTAGTTCTATGAGCTGTCCGTTGGGAAGCATTCTTAAATGTACACATTTTTTAAAAGGAGGTTTCCTTTGTAGTCGATTTTATAACTGCCTTTTGATGATCATCTCTTACTGTGAAAGGCAGCCTACAGATATTTAAACCAATCAACCCAGCCTGTTATTTCAAGCTCTTACGTGAAAGTGTGTCTGTTCTCTTTGGCTATTCTTTTTCCCTGGCTTCTTTCCCTACAGAGACTGTTTTTCTCATTTTTGTTCCCCCGAGCCGCTCCCTTCTTGCTGCCTTCGCAGGAATCCTTCTCTCCTAGGCGTTAGTCCATCTGCTATTCTTTCCTTTGTTGGTTCCATGCACTCTGCTGCTTTCTGGGGACAGAGTAACTCAACCAGTGGGAGACAGAAATAGCAGAAAAGACGGTTTTCCTATATTTGGATTGGACCCCAAACTGGACCCCCACTCATGAAATATCTTGTAGGCAAGAGGTTTTATGTGGGGAGAGCTGCAGCCAAAGTCACATGGTTCCCTGGCCATGCCGGACCTTTGAGAAGCAGAACCAACACTTTGAATCAGACCTGGCATGAATCTAATGGCCAGTTAGAAACTGTGCCAGTATTGGTTGTTTTATCTCTCCTATATAATAGTGAAGCTTCATTATCTCCTCCTTCACTTACTAATGCAAGGATGGTCTACCGCAGGAATGTCCAAACTTTGGCCCTCCAGATGTTTTGGACCACAATTCCCAGAATTCCAACCCTGTATTGCCAACGACAAAGGACTGTGGGAGTTGTGGTCCAAAACATCTGGAGGGCCAAGGTTTGGACACCACTGGTCTACCAGTTAGCCCAAACTCCATCATAGCTCCTTCTCTGGAAACATTTTTCCAGCTGTGCTCGCTTGCATCTTCCCTTTGCTCCTCATTGAGCACAAGCAGCAGATGAATGATATAAAATGTCCATGAATTCCCGCAGTTTACGATGTTTTAATTGCAGAACACCAGTTTCTTTAAGAAAGAAAGAACAAGCATGCAGACTTGACTTCACTGTTTGCCTCTTTCCATTTTGAGCTCTGCCTATGCTTCTCAGTTACCTCTTCCTATTCCTTCCATTCATGATGTTGAGGCAAGGTTGCTTGCTCTTCCTTTTCCTTTTGCCAGGAGTGTGACAAATCGAACAATGACCGGTTGGAGGAATCGGAGATTGAAGAGTTCTGTACGCTGCTCATGGCGCGGCCTGAGCTAGAGGAAATCTTCCACCGTTATTCAGGCGAGGACTGTGTGTTGTCAGTCGAAGAACTGCGGGAATTCCTTCGCGATCAAGGCGAGGAAGCAAGCTTGCAGCAGGCGGGCGATATCATCCAAACATTTGAGCTGAATGAGAGAGGTACGAGACTTATGTACATGCTTCAAGGTTGCAATGGTGAATTTCCCTCTGGGGTTAGGATAATGAGTTGCCTGTGTTATGCTGGTGCATTACAGGTGCATTCAGAAAGCATGAATAACTCGGGCAAGTAACAGATGCCTCTTTATGCTTCATGTAATAGGAAACGCAGACCAGACAATACAAAACAAAACACCAGCTTTGCAATTAGAAATCATGCTTCCTGAAAACATAAAATACTACAAGGTTTCTGCCAGTTCTCTCCCTCCTAAGCCTTTTCTCTCTATGGCCAGTAAGACATCTTTCACTTCTTCCGTTTTCAAAGTATCAGGTTTATTATAGTAATGAAACATTAGGTAAAGCAACTTGTCCAAAAATTAGGTAAAGTAACTTCTCCCCAGATCTGGCCTTTCGGGGTAAAATGTCCTCTATCAACAACTTTAAGCCACTTCCTTGAGGGTTTAACCCTTCCTTGAGGGTTTATCTGTGGATAATGGTAGCTTCATGTCTGCCCCATAATTAGGGAGTATGGGTTCAAATTCTACATTTCCGCAGTGGAACACCCAACCAGCAGCAGGTTTCCAAACTCTTTTGCCCGGGTCTCAATAGGAGTTGTCTCATCCCAGGAGGGTTCCCATGGGAAGACAGGCATTTTCTAATCTTTCTCTGAAAGGCTTCTCTTTCAAAGCACTCCTCTTTTCCTCCTTTCCCTTTCTTCCATTTCATCCCAATAAGGGAGCTCCCACACCTTTTTTCTTCTCCTCCCCTCCTCTTGGGCTACTTCCCTAGGGGCTTTCAAGGTGACCCACTCCACTCCCTTGCCCAGGGGTCCTTTCTTCCCAACCTTCCTCCATTTTCTCTGCTTCTGTCTCTTTCCCAGAAGAACAAAAAGTCCTACGGCCTTTGAGATAAGCCAGTTTCTTTATGGTTGTGGGAAAGAGGGTGCACCATCCTCCTTACATGGATCAACTTATAAAGAAGACACCAGCACACAAAGGGGGGGTGAACATATCTTTATTAGAGATGGGCACAAATAAAAAAATGGCATTCTGTTTGTCATTTGGAGGGTCCGTTTCGGTTCGTTTCCGTTTTTCGTGATTTTTGCAAAAAATTCGTTTTCATTTTCGTTCGTTTCGTTACCATTTCATTACCATTTATTTCAATTTTTTGTGATTTTTTAAAAGGATTTTAAGCAATTCACTCATATTGCAGTAACGGAAATGAAACGCACGACAAAATTTCCGGTGTTTCTGTTCATTTTGTTTCATTTTAGAGACAACATTCATTTGTCGTTTCGTTACATAACGAAACGAAAAATGAAAACGGAAACGAAAAATTGTTCGTTTCGTGCCCATCTCTAATCTTTATTACGTTTACATGATAAAGAGAAAGAAAAGGCAGGCATTGATTGATGCTAAAAGCAGGAAAGGAATGGAGGGAAGGGGCTGAGGTGGCTTTGGGCAGCTGGAAAGAGAGTGAGGAGGGAAAAGGGCAGGAAGAGTTGGTAGAGGTGGTAAAAGAAGATCCCTGGATGGGAGTGGGTGACATTTAAGCTCCCAGGAGAGGAGGCGGAGCGGGAATGGGCAAGAAAAAAGGCAGAGAAACCGCTGTACTGGGGAGAGATGAAGGAGAGAGAAACGTAAGTGAATGCATGCATTCAGAAATAGAGAGAGAGAATGTCAGTCTGCCTGTGGCGGAAGTCAGGCAAGGAGGCCTTTTTCACCTCCCATCTGGAGAGACCAGGGGTGGCGGGTTTGGGAACAACGGATAGGGTGAATTTTCCACAAAGAGATATTGCCAGATCCCTGATAAGCCTGGGCTGTGAAGCAGATAGTTCCTTAGCTGTTTCAAAATTATTAGTAAAACCAAAGGCATCCTTCGGGTAAGTTGTGGACTTTTGGTTGGGGACAGAACCACTCATTAGAGGAGGAGACCCATCATTTAATGATGTTTCCAGTTCAAGCGTTATTGTTAATAAAGCATTTAAAAAGGAGCCCTTGTTGGAGTCTTCTCTGCCAGTGTCTCCTGCAGTGAAGGAGAAGGGAGGAAGTTGGTATGGCCCTCACAATGGTGCCCAATGTGGGGCAATGGTTTAAGCATGAACCCATGTAGTAGTGTCCTCAGGTGAGTGAAGTGTTACCTCAGGTTATCTTATTGTTGTTTTCCGATAAGCTAATTTGACTAAGCCTAAGTATGTATAACTTAAATAACTGCCTGTTTTTCCGTTGTTTATCCCGGCTTCCACTTCCTTCACCTTTCTTTGTGATTTCTCTTGTGCCTATGTTTGGATGGTTCACCCTTCAGGGTAGAGACTTGCCAGACCCGTTCATTGTAAAGCAAAATTATATGTGTCGAGGGTGCTATGAATAACAGTACAGTGGTGCTTTTGAGTTTTGGAAAGCTTTTGTTTGTGCGAAGGGACTGAAAGCTGCCTTCTGGGGCTCAAATTAGCATTACGAAGAAAGCGTGGCACAAGTGAAAACAGCAGCATTTTTTTCCGACCTCCTCCACAGAACCAAACATACCATATGTCATGTCTTGTTTTTAGAAAAGTAATATTTTCCCCCTTGCCCATACCGGCCGTTATAGCTGTTATACTTTAGCACACAAAGAGCCAATCTAAGCATACCATATAGAAGGGGGAAGATATAAGAAGATATAAGAAGGAGAAAGGGAAGGAGCACTGAAGGTAGAGTGTGTGGAAGAATCAGATGTAGTATTGCTGGTTCTGGTGGTGGTCAGATGTTTCCTATAATGTGTATTTTGGGTCTTATTGTGTAACATTCTTAGCCACTGTCGCAAGGTGTACATGTTAGGCGTGCTTTATGGACGGAAGTGTCAAATCCCTCCATTAACGGTCTTTTCTTCCCACAGCCAGGCAGCACAGCCTCATGATGTTGGATGGCTTCATGATGTATTTGCTGTCCTCAGCCGGAAATGTCCTCAACCAGGCCCACACTGAGATTTACCAGGATATGAGCCAGCCGCTGAGCCATTACTTCATCTCCTCTTCTCACAACACTTACCTGACTGACAATCAGATTGGGGGAGCCAGTAGTACAGAGGCTTATATCCGGTAAGAAGGCTTCATGCCGAAGCTGAGAACAGCTATAGCCAAAGTGGCTTTCATGGAACAAACTGAACAGGAAAATGTGTGTGTGTGTGTGTGTGTGTGTGTGTGTGTGTGTGTGTGAGAGAGAGAGAGAGAGAGAGAGAGAGAGAGAGAGAGAGAGCACATAGGTCACCCCATAACTTTCACAGCTCATTGGGGATTAGAAGCTGCACCTCTCAAATCCAACAACGTAACTATTATACCACACTGGCTCCCACTGTGGCTTTTGGAAGTCAAGGCAAGTGATAGGGAAAATCCTTTTAATGGCCAACTGGTTTGCATTCTTGAAGATCCCAACGAGCGTTTGTGGAATCACAGCAACAGGCAACAGGCGTGGAATGAAATAGATAACCACAAGCTACAAGAGAGGATGCCTGGCTAACTGACTACTTGCTTGTTCTGTGGGGGTTGCATTCTGTACAAGACCCAAATCCTATTGCTTGGTGTGGTAGTGTACTATTTTATTTATTTATTTATTTATTCAATTTATATGCTGCCCACTACCTAAAGGTATGTGGACGGGTTACAATCAAAAGAATTAAAAAAGTTAAAACATAAAATTTATTTATTTATATAGCTTGTATGCCGCCCACTACCCAAAAATTTAATAATTTTAAAAATTATTAAAACAATAATAAAAACATTACACTAAAATTGCCATCAGAGGACCCACAATCGGTTTTGTGTCAATTAAAAAACTTCTGGAACAAGAAGGTTTTTACCTAGCACCGACATGTCATTAATGTTGGCGCCAGGCGGATCTCACTCAGGAGGGCATTCCATAGCCTTGGGGCAGCTGCTGAGAAGGTCCTGTGTCTACAAGCCATCCCTCTCACCTCCTTGAGGGGTGGCTCTTTCAAGAGGGCCCTGGGCTCGATCTTTATTGCCGGGGAGGGTCATTTGGAAGAAGGCTGTCCTTCAGGTATCTAGGTCCTAAGCCATTTAGGGCTTTATATGTTAAAACAAGCACTTTGAATTGGGCTCGGGCAACAATTGGTAACCAATGCACAATTCTGAGCCAGTTGCAATCGCCAAACCATATTCAAAGGCTGCCCCACGTAGAGCGCATTGCAGTAATCAATATGGGATGTTACCAGTGCATGCGTAACTGCTTGTCCAGGTAGGGATGGAGCTGGTATATTTTCTGCAGCTGAAGGAAGGCACCCCTGGCCACCAAGTCCAGAGTTAGAACGGGGTCCAGGAGCACCCCCAAGCTGCATACCCTGTCCCTTAGGGGGAGTGCAACCCCATGCAGGACAGGAATATGGCCCTCTAACCTATCCAATGAAGCACCCATTAACAACACTTCCGTCTTGTCTGGAATGAGTTTCAATGTATTAACCCTCATCTAGTCCATAGTAGTGTAGGCCCACTGAATTAATGAAGACTGAGTCAACTCCTATGTAAGTTCCATTGATGCAAATAGGCTTACTCTAACTGTGACTTAACTGGGTCAAAACAAGAAGCAGTTAGAGTAGACCCATTTGAATCAGTATAATTTGTGGAGAAATTGATTCACCAGCACCCACTGATTCAATGGACTTACTCTAGGGCAGTAGTGGCGAACCTTTGGCACTCCAGATCTTTGGGACCACAACTCCCAGAATTCCAAGCCTAAACTACCAATGACAAAGGACTGTGGGAGTTGTGGTCCAAGACATCTGGAGTGCCAAAGGTTCGCCATCACTGCTCTAGGGTGACCCACTATATTAAACAAGAGGATTTGGGCCAAAATGAAGGAGTACTCATGCCAAAGATGCAGGAAGGAAAAGGAACAACCTTTCTTAGGGACTTAGGCTGGGAATCATCCTTTTAGTCTTTCTGTTTATGTCACTTTTCCCAGACTTAGATGGTTCCCCTAATTATGTGTCTCATAATCCTTGAAGGAACAATGTGAAAAATCACTCTGTGTATCCCTTATGGTGAATGAATGGCATCAGCTGTTTACACCTTGTCATTAGTGGTTATTTCTAAGCAGAGTGTGATGAAAGGCAGACCTGTTCAGCAGGATATCTTTCATTCCTGTGAATCATTGTGACTTGAATACCGGAAACAGAAATTCAGGCAGCAGTACCAATTATCTTAGCCTTTGCAGGCTGCAGGAGTTATTGACCGGGTGTATCCTTTGTTGTAGCATCCTCCTTGTAATGGCCAGCGAAAGTAACACATCTTACCAGTTTGACTGGAGCAGTGAACTTAAAAGGGCAGTCCATCCAATGCAACATACGTTGGGCAGTCCATCCAGTCCAAACAGTGCTTCAGGATTGTTCCTCAAACAGCCACTGATCAAACCAAGGAACGACACTAGCACATTACTGGTGGGAAGTTTTGAAGTTTTGAACTATAACTCTCAGAACCCCCATTTGCAGGAATGCTGTCTGTGGAACTCTTGGAGTTGTAGTCCAAATTCACAAATCTGCACAGCTCTAAAACTCACTGTTTTGCTTTGTTTTATCTGTCTAGCCCAGACCTTGCCCGGTGATTTGCTTTTAGATCTGTGTTGCCTACAGACCTTGCTTGCCTGATATAAGACCTGACCCTTAATTGTCTGTCCTCCATCATTTCATCTGCCCCTGGCTCTTTGTCAGCTTGTTCCACAACCAAACTCACCTGCTCCAACTTTGGGTCCATCTTTGAGCTTAGCCAAGTCCTCCTTGACTCTCTACCTGGGTTGAGCGGAACTAATTAGTGCCCAGTAAAACTAGAGGAAAGAGACCTAATATGTTCCACACTTGATGGGCATTTTCTCAAAAATGCCCTGAGCACATCTGATCTCGCCTGGTTCTAGAAGCTAAGCAGGGTCGGCCCTGGTTAGTACTTGGATGGGAGACTACCAGGGAATACCAGGGGCTGTAGGCACCTGGAGTAGGAACTGGCAAACCATTTTAGTATTCCTGCCAAGAAAACTCCACGGACATGGGGTCACGGAGAGTCGGTCATTACTGTAACGACACAACACACACACACAAACAAAAAAACTATAGGAAGGAGACCTAATATGTTCCACACAGATGTTCACTTTTCTCATAAAAATATAAGAAAATGAAAATAATTAACTCCAATTTTTTTAAAAAAAGGCCATCTCTGGATCCCATAATTTGGATGCATGCTTGGTTGCTCATTTACATATGATGGTGTCCGTTTTTTGAATTCCAGAAGCACAACCTTTAAAATGTATATGTGAAGCCTTAAAACATTCCAGACTTGTGCAGCCCTAAGCTAGGCTTCATTTCAGCTTGGCCTCAGGCAGTGTCTTGCTCACCTAGAAAACCAGTCAGCTGAATGACACCATAAGGAGGGCATGCTCTCCTGCCCACATCCTTTCTTCTTCCACGCGAGGCTTCATCTGTCTTCCCTTGGCTTGGCTGCAGGGAAGAAGTGCAAAAATCCATTGCTTTATTCCCCTCCCCCCACCCCCCCGCCCACTTTCTGTGGCAGGGCGCTGATGAAAGGATGTCGTTGTGTGGAGCTCGACTGCTGGGAGGGGTCCAGTGGAGAACCCATCATCTACCACGGGCACACCCTCACCTCTAAAATCCTCTTCCAGGATGTCATTCAAAGCATCCGGGATTATGCATTTAAGGTAAGGTGAATTGTATTTCCTAATACAGTGGTACCTCAATTTACGAATTTAATCCGTTCCAAATGCATACTCTTTAAGTCGAACTATTCTTAAGTCGGGGTACCTATCTAAAAAATTAAAAAAATAAGTTACAAAATAAAAAAACATTTGTAAATCAAGCGGACCATATTTAAAATTTATAAGGCAGCAGTTAAAATGCCAACAATTCCCCACTTTTAAGTTGAATTACTCTTAAGTCGAGCTGCTCTTAAGTCGGGGTACCACTGTACTCCTTTTGCAATGTGAGTTTGGAACAGGAAATGGCCATACCTGGAATTTTAAATTGGCTTGAAGAAACTCTTCAAAGCATTTGCCTGTCAGGAGCAGTTTCTAAGATTTTAGGAAATGCTGCTGCTTCGGGTACAGCACTTGCCTGGCTAAATGCTTTCAAGCGTGGCATTTAGAAACTTCTCAGAGATTAACAATTTATGGAAGTCTTAAGTGAAATCCAAGCAAGATTACTGATCTAATAAACCTGCTTCTTGGAAAAGGAGAGAGTACAAGATCTAAATATCCCAGTTAGATTATTTCTACTGTGCATTCTCTGTGTTGCTGCCATTGAAACTAACATAGATATTGCAGGGAGAGCAAGAAAGTAGCAGCAGCAGCAGCTAGAGTACTGGTACAGTATAACAATAAGATTAGAGTGTCTGGATAACAATACGATTCTAGTCTGAATTCTGAATTTAGATGCAAAACAATAAATGACTTGGGACCTAAATATTTGTGAGTGCTTCTCTGTGTGTATGCTATCCAGTCAGGGAGGTCTAATGAGAAGTGTTCATCCTTTGTCGTACAACTTAGAACAGCACACTGGCTAGAGCACCTTGGCTTTCTTCTTGGAGGCTTCGTTGCAATGACATTGGTTTCATTTTGACACTATTATGGGCGCTTTTACACGACCTCTAAAATCTGCTGGCAACTTAAATTTGGACTAGAGATCATGGGGGTTTGTTGCTCTTCCTGTGTTCCCACCCCTCTGCACTCAATTGTTCCTGTCTGTGTGAGGGGAGGGAGGAAAAAGGGAGGAAAAAATGCATGCTCACCTGCATCTGCCAGTGGAAGCAGCCCTGAGCATCCCCATAGGGATTCCTGTCTCTTAAAGGGGCGGTGGGGACAAAAAAAACAAACAGAAGGCAAGGAAGCCTGGCATTCACAGCTTTACAATCCGCATTGGAAGATTTTTTTGCCTCCTGGAGGCCAGGTGGGCGTGGTTGTACTTAAGTTTTTTTAAAGTCCGGTGCTGGTGGGAAAGTATTTTTAAGCTCCAGATCTGGGAGCCCTTTGCCTTGGATTTTAGGGGTTGTGTAAAAGCACCCTAAGTTAAAACATGGCTCTTTGTCAGTGTCTTTGGAGTGTAAGATCCTGGCTGAACTAGCTTGTGGAGTTCTTTGTAATGCGTGTGGGTTTAAATGGCTTCAAATTGTTTTAATTGCCTTCTGTGTTTCAAACGTTTAACTTATGTAATTGTGTGTGTTTTAAACTATTTAAATTGTTTTACATTGCTTACCCAATACCAAAAGATCTTACAATGTTGGGTTGACTATAACTGTTCCAGATGAAGCCATCTCTTTATCAAAACATGGTGCCTGCAACTGATCATGCTTACCTTCAAAGTTATTGCCTATTCACAGGCACCAGAAAGAGTATTCATCGTATTGTTTTTATAAAAGTGCTGTGTTCCCAAGAACTCCAAAGGAATAACAGTGTTCATCTGATTTCTGGGTTTTGAGGAACACAAGTGAGAAGGTGCTCTTGATCTTCTCTCGCTCTAGTGGGCATTTCCACAGGCATCTGGTGGGCTTCTGTGGAAAACAGGATGCCATACTGGGCAGGCCTTTGATCTGAGTCAGCGGCGGGGGTTCTTATTGTTTTCTTCTTATTGTTGCAAAAACTAGAAAGTCCAGGTGCATCACCAGGATGAACACATTATTTGTGATGTAAGCTTTCTATGTAGACTGCCTGTTTGTTTAATATGTTGGATGCATCTGCTTGAGCTGGCAGATGCTCAGTATCCAGCTGAATACTCTTCTTACAATTCACGGTACATAAGAACATAAGAAGAGCCATGTTGGATCAGGCTAAGGGCCCATCTAATCCAGTTTCCTGTATCTCACAGTGGCTCCTCGCACGAGACTAGATATCTGTCTCCTGATTCCACTCCCCTGCACCTGGCCTTTGAAATACCCTGTTTTTAAGCCTGGAGATTACACATCCCCATCATGGCTTGTAATCTGTGATGGACTTTTTCTCCAGGAATCTGTCCAATCTCCTTTTGAAGGCATCCAGGCCAGATGCCATCACCACGCCCTGTGGCAGGGAGTTCCACAGACTAACAACTAACTACATTGGTAGCTGCCATCTTTCTTTTTAACAGCGACTTCCATTTGCTTCACAAGAGGCAACAACTGTGCTTGAAAATGCAGCACAGAGGACCAGTAGTGTGCAAAGATTTATCTCCTTTTCTTTGTATTTTGTGGAATGTTCGGACCTCTGATCATACAAAAAAGATGGGAATCTTGTGTAATAAGAGACCTCCCCTCAAAAAGTGTATGAGGGGAAAGAGACTGAGAAGAGGGCAGGAGATGCTTTGAGCAGGTAGCCGTTGCCTTCTGAAGCCATTTTTGTATTTTTCAGCACTCGCCCTATCCCTTGATTCTCTCCCTGGAGAACCACTGTGGTCTGGAGCAGCAATCCATCATGGCCCGCCACATGAAGACTATTTTAGGAGACATGCTGCTGACGGAGCCTTTAGACGGAAACAACCCCAAACAACTTCCCTCACCGGAGGTAATGCCATCATTCGCTGTTTCTGCTGTCAGCTCTCTATTTAAGGACCCCGTTGCCCTCAACGTTAGGCTACCTGGAGCCCATTAGATGTTTGGATGATGCACCTTGTACAACTATGGCCGAAGTAGAAGTCCGGTTGAGGTAATGAGGGTCAAACTGAAGAAGATGAGGAAATTGATTTGGACAAGCAGAATGTTTCTCTTTTCATGGCCCCGAGGGCCAAAAATGTGCTTTAAACAAACAAGTCAGGGGTTGTTTTAATACCAGTATAGAGTTTGCCCTTGAGCGGTGATCGTAGCCCAAATATTTATGAGAAAGGGAACAGAAGCTGAATGAGCTTCAGTCAACGGCACAGCTGAACTGTTGCCAGGTTGCTTTCATGTTTTTCTTACTTCCTTCTTGAACTCAACAAAGCTCTTTGTTTTACATAACTGCGTTGTAATTGTTCCATTAGCAAGGTGCTTGTTATTGGTCTAGACCAGTGATGGCGAAGCTTTTAGAGACCGAGTGCCCAAACTGTGATTCAAAACCCACTGGTTTTTTTGCAAAGCGTCAATACAGCAGTTTGGCCTGAATACAGATGGCTGTGAAGGGGTGATGTCGGGTGTTCACAGAAAGGGCTCTGAGTGCCACCTTTGGCACCCATGCCATAGGTTCGCCAACGCTGGTCAGGACTGATATTGGAAAAGGTCTCCTCAAGAGCAAACAATACTGCATGTATCAGCTTCGATTCCCCCCCCCCCCTTTATTTTCTGTAAATTGGCAGGGCTCCACAAGCACAAGTGAGCTCCAGTCAGTCCATAGTGAAGTAAAGCCTGGTGTTAGGTAAGCATTATACAGGGTGAAGAGATAAGTGTTCACATAACTGACTGAGACAAACAAATGGCACGCCTCCAGGAATCAGTGAATAAAATAACTAAAAGGTGTGATATAGAATTAATGAGAGATGTTTAGTGGAATGTAGGGTGATATATAGTATACATGAAACCACAGAACAAGCACAGATTGCCCTCATATGGTAGAAACCCAATATTTTTAGAGCAGGTAGTAACACTTTTCAGATCCTGAAGATGGAAATGCTTCAACTAGAGAAGGAGTTTTAAGGCTGCAGATGGGTTAGGGCCCTTGTTCATGTGTTGACCACACACATTGGGTGGCTCTCGTTTGGCACATCTTCCTTGGTCTCTAACACTGCTGCCATCTTGCTGTGCTTATGCCAGGTTCATGCTATCTTTCTCGGACGGACCTTGATGTAGGGCAAATCCCTATGTCTTGCCCACCTCAGACTTTGGGGGGCAGTGGTGGCCATTCCTTAATGAGTTAGAGCTGTCTGTTCATTGGAACCAGTTAACAAGTTCTTTAATGTCTCAAAGTTGACTCCTCCGGTGGGCAAAATATGCTGAAGGGAACAGGACGTCAAAAAAGTGTTTTGTGACAGAACTGATGCCCCCTTTATGTTTGCACTTCACAAATAACAGTCACCATCTTATGTTTCCAAGAAACAAACTACAAGTAGGGTGGTGACACTTTTGCTAGTCTTAGAAGACATGGTAGTGTTGCCCTGTAGTAGCATACCAGGAAAAAACAAAATTAAAGCAAAAAAAATGTGGTGCCTTAAAGACGAATTGCTATATTTTAATGTGAGCTTTTGTGGACATGTCCACTGAAGAAGTGTTTCTCAGACACTTCCTTTTGCTAGTAGTCATGAGGCTCTGGCAAGTCCTTGACCCCAACTGCTTTCTGGAGCTGGTTCTGCTCCCTCAGTTAACTGGATTATTAGAACGCCACATGGGAACTTTTATTAAACAGCTGAAATTCCTGATTTCTCTTCTCACAGAAGCTAAAGTGGAAGATACTGGTGAAGGGAAAAAAACTACCTGAGGGCAAGAGTGATCCTGAAAGATTCAACTTCATCTTCAACCCTGAAGAGGAAATGCAGGAAGATGATGATGATAGGGTGAGGTTTCTGTTTCTTTTCCTAAAACGATGGCCTAAAATTCTTCCAGACCAACATCCCTTAGAAATACCAATCAAAAGGAATTAGGCCGCCTTTCTCTCTTTCCCTCCTTAGTGGTTTTCTTTGCTAGGGGAGAGAAATTGAGTCATGACAACTGGACTTCTTTTCTTTTAAGAGCGAAATATTTCACTACTCATCCAAGTAGCTCTTTGGGATGAGTAGTGAAACGTTTTAATCTCATAAGAAAAGTGGTCCAGTGGCTGTGACTCAGCTTCTGGATAACCTCGCTGGGATGACTGAGAATCCAAGGAAGGAGCAGTGAGAAAAGATGGCAGCAGGTGCTGTTGTCCACACCCCCTGTAACATTATGTAAATGTGGTGGGAATGAAGCGCTATAAAATGTTTGTCTGGAAGCCTTCCAGCAGACAATGCAAAAGAAAACATCTAGGGCACTCTCCCTCTTGAAGGGCCAAATCTGATGGTTGGGTGCAAAGATGGAGACTCAAGCCTTGAGACTCACCATCAAGTTGGACTTGA
The DNA here is from genome assembly GCA_023846285.1 of Phrynocephalus versicolor. Lineage (NCBI taxonomy): Eukaryota > Metazoa > Chordata > Lepidosauria > Squamata > Agamidae > Phrynocephalus > Phrynocephalus versicolor. The sequence goes on along the minus strand of JAHTLZ010000111.1, from coordinate 3,708,769 downwards.
GTTGCATTGGTGACTCAATTTGGACTCAAGGTTTTTTTCAGTGACTCAGACTTTACTCAATTGTGCAATGGAGGTGCTGCTTGGGAAAAAATCCCATTGCCTGCTTCCCTCTCCTCCTTTCCCCAGGCAAATGATCGCCAAGCCTTAGCCGGGGAAAGGAGGAGGGGGAAGCGTGCTACCGAGGTGATGCTTGGGAAAAAAATCGCCTGATTGGCACTATCCACATGCTGTGTGGTTTGCACAGGAGAGCCTTAATTGGAAAGAGACTCACAAAGTGGGCATAAGAAGGAGAGAACCTTCTTCATCTCTCCCACTGTTTCCCCAGGATCTGGCCTCCCTTGCTGGTTGGGTGAGACACGGTTGGGGCGGAGAAGCGGGCACAAAAATTGACTTTGTCCCCAGGCGCTCCAAACTGTAGTTATGCCACTGCTGGCTATCCTAGTTATTTTAAAGGTGGGACTGGTCTTCTTAATCATTTGATTTATATTTTTTGTTTCAATAGAAATATTTGATATTTATACATTTGATTTTAATCAAAAGATGATATGAACTACAGCAGGCTAGGGAACTCTTCCAATTATTTGCTATGTATGTTTTGGCTCCCATCTTCACCTGGGAATGAATTCTCAGTGCTCACATCCTGACCAAACTGTTGTTCCTGGGATTATTTCTGGGTGGAGGTGGTGCTAGAATTTGGAACAGCTGAACAAATACAAGTTTGTAATAGTGCGTAGGCTGACAGAGGGATATATTTTATTGCAAAGTGCATAATTTATGGGATTTACTACCACAGACGACAGCGTGGGTCATAAAGCTTAGAAAACTTAAAAGAAGGATTGGACAATACAAAGAGGTAGGATCTATTGTGGGTATTAGACTGACCTTGGAAAAACTACTGCTTTGGACCAAAATTTCCAGAATACCACAGAAGTCATGGGTAGTAGAATTCTGAGAGTTCAAGAAAGTAGCTTTTCCAAGCTTTGACTGAAATGATTCCAGTATACAGTTTCCAAGAGTCAAAGACTGTATGGCACCAAATATCAGGTGCTTGGGAGCAATTCAAAGAGAGGAGCCTTGCCTCCATTGTCTTGTCTGTAGATGTTCTGGTTTGGCTACTGTGGGAGAAACAGTGTTGAGTGGCTGAACATTGAGAATAGTTGATGAAATCAAATCTAACATGGTTGTTCTGTGTTCTTAAATGAACCCCTATGAAATGCATTTGATATTTCTCACTAGAGAGTATTTTTTCCCTTCCCTTCTGTGCGTTCCTCACTTCCAGTCGATATCATCTCTCCAAGAGATCAAGCCATTACAGGTGAGTACTCCTATCTCTTAGAAGAGGTTGCAACAGTGGGTAAGAGATTTGGTCCAAGTGGGTGAAGCTGCGTCTTGTCCAACTCTGGCATACTAATCCAAATGTAGTGGTTTCTCTGCACATGAATTTTTGGTTGACAGAGTTATGACTAAATGCAGGGAAAGATTCCAGTTGGTTCTATTCCCATAAAGGACCCTCTAGGACAGGCATGTCCAAACTTCTTCCCTTCAGATGTTTTGGACCACAGCTTCCAGAATTCCAAGCCTGTATTGCCAATGACAAAGGACTGTGGGAGTTGTGGTCCAAAACATCTGGAGGGCCGAAATTTGGACATGCCTCCTCTAGGAGGTAGTTTCTGGCACTGTGATGTGTTACGTGGTGTGTAGAACACAACCAGGTGAACAAGAAGAATCTCATGGAAAAGAGGCACCTCCAGTCCCACACTCACAGGGCACACCTCATATGGAACAGGAAGTGGCATGGAATCTGTGGCCTGCTTCAGTTGCAGGTTTCAGCAATTGATTTTCTTTTAATAAATGCTAGCATGAGAAGACACGTAAAGCCCTTGAACAAGTGATTCCAGCAAGGTGGCTTGGGAGCTCCACCCTATGCTATTATGGGAGTTGGCCAGTGATTGATAGCTTACATCAGTGGCACTGGGGACAGACAGATCTTGAAAACGACAAGTGCTAGAACCTGCATATTCTTTGGAATCTAAACCAACTGGATTTCCCCTGGGCTTTTGAAATTATTCTCTCTTGGCCATAAGTAATGTAACCTTGCATCAGCAAGGTCACAAGTGTGACTTGCTGCCTTGTAAGCATTTTCTCACTGGCCTAAATAGGGTGGCCACCTGATCTCTTTAGGGGAGGAGGTGCTTCCTTCTGACTGTGTCTTCTGTCTAGTGGGCTGTCCAGTGCAGGACTGCTTTAAATATCCATAAGGATAGATTACAGGGATCCTGAGATTCCCCCACGCACAATGAGCACCTGGGCAGCAGAATGATCAGACACATAGATCCCCTAAACACTGTCTCCCTCACTCAAGTGAAATATACTGTAATTGTCTTTAAATGTTTAAAGCCATATCTAATTTTGTGTCAGTGCGTATAAACTAATATATGCATCTGTGTCCTCATTTGTCCTCTTTTCTGGGCAATGTGTGAGCGGCTGCCTCTATTTCCAAGGCATTTACCTTTGCTGCGTGTTGTGTCGTTACAGTCATGACCAACCCTTTGTGACTCCATGCCCATGGAGTTTTCTTGGCAGGAATACTGGAGTGGCTTGTCATTTCCTACTCCAGGCAGCTACAGAACCTGGTATTCCCTAGTGGTCTCCCATCCAAGTACTAACCAGGGCCGACCCTGCTTAGCTTCCGAAATCAGGCGAGATCGGATGTGCTTAGGACATAGAAGAGCATTTATAACAGCCTTTTGAAGGGCAAGCAGTGACCTGGACAAAGAAACCGAGAAATCATCCACATTTGAGTTTACAAAGGTTTCCCCATTTGACAGTCTGAAGACTGTTTTAGCCTCTCCTCTGCAGGCCACCTGGCAAGCCTACAGCAGGAGTGGTCAACACAGAGGCCATGGGTAAGTCCTGAGGTCCCTGTGCTGTGCTGCAGAGTTTTGGTTGTGCCGTACCAGGAAAATAATTGCTTTGAGCTGGTTAAACTTCTAGATCCCTTGTTTTTAAGAGTACTACCCTCCCAAAAGAGTCCAAGAAGTGCACTCCACCTTCAAAACATGGAGCATACATATTTCTCTGTATAGAGAAAATGTGGTATTTCGTTGCTGCCACTGCGCTCCTGGGATTTCGCATTCACCTTGAGATCAAGGAGCATAGCTGCTGGAGACCCTCTTTACGTGGCTACAAGTGGCAGTTTTGTCAGCACTGGAATGCAGCAGCTTTGGGAAAGCCATGGTGCTTGGGGGATGGATGGAAGTGGTCTAATGACAGCCACCAGATATCCAGCTCTAGTGTGCAAATTTGGAGTCATCTGTGCATAAGGTACAAGGTGTCATCATGTCACCATTTCTCCTTCCCTTTCCAGGCAAAAGATGCTGTACAGATTTCACGCGAGCTGTCTGATGTGGTGGTTTATTGCCGGACCGTACCATTCCATAGCTTGTCTCGGGCTCTGCTCCACCAGCAACCTACTGAGATGTCATCTTTCAGTGAACGGAAAGCCAGGAAGTTGATCAAGGAATCAGGTATGGCTGGGCTCTTGGAGAAGGCCTTGGGCTGCCTGGTGGGTTGATGTGTCCCTTGAGAGTCGCCCCCTCTCTTTTGATGGAGTAATGACAACTTTGTGTTTAAAGGAAAGGGTGAAGCAATATGCAGCAAAGATTAGCACAGAGAGCAAATCTCTGTGCATTGTATGTAACAAGAGGCATTTATAGAACCAGGCTTAACAAACCACTAAAAGGTGGCTTTCCAATATTTGTCCATTTTCTCACAAATTCAGTGGAAAGAACTTTCAAACTCTGTGAAAAAAAAGCTTAACAGATGTGTCCCTCCTTAACCCATAAGTAGGATCTTGACTTATTGTTTCTAAGGGCGCTTTTACACGACCCCTAAGATCCGCTGGTCCCTTAAATTCCTGCGTCTTCACCCTGGCTGCTGGCTGCGTGAGGGAGGGAGGGAAAAAAAGGACAAAAGAAGAAAGCCTTACCTCCCCAGTGCGGGTGGGAGCTGCCGGGCGAGCCGCCGGTGACTTCCTGGTTGCTCTTAAAGGGGCGGGAGGCAAAAAATAAAAACAAAAAGAAGCGAGGAGAGCCCAGCACATCCGCATTAAATATTTTTCACCATCAAAGAGCAGGTACAAGAAAAGTGCAGCTGGGTCGCGCTTAGGTGGGCTGGGTTGCACTTAATTGTCTGCAAACTCCGGACCTGGTGGGGAAACATTTTTAAGGTCCGGAGCTTGCAGCCCTTTGCCGCGGAGCTTAGGGGTCGTGTATAAACGCCCTAAGTACTGAGTGTGGAGAATCTGGTGGATTATAGTGGCTTGTTTCAGAGCAACAAAACAGGACCCTGGGTCAGAGGCTACACTAAGCTATTATAGTGGCAGATTAAGTAAGTAGGGGCTTAACCTTTCTTGGGTACGTAGTTTTATCCACTCTTGGGAAGAAGTAAATAAAATGAGTTCCTCATTCACTAAAAATCTGACTTAACATTTTGTAAAAACACTGAGCAGTTTTGTGATCAAGATACCGTATTTAGGATTAAGGACCAAATCACCTTGAGGTATATAGTTCATTTAAAATGGTCTTGGATATAACTAGTAAAGATTGGACTTAACATTGTGTAGTGTGGCATTGTGTGGTTAGGAACAGAAACAAATGTATTTTATGTCCACACACTGCAGAATTTGGATTACTTATTTGAATCTAGAAAGGAGCCGGGGACTGTGACCAGAGAAAAAGATGGCAGAACAAAATCTTATAGCCTAGGACAGGGGTGTCCAAACTTTTTGCAAGGAAGGCCAAATTTTTGAGGTGAAAATGTGTGGGGGCCGACCATCCAGCTGCATTTGGCCCCTGGACCGGACTTTGGGTAAGCCTCTAGGACATGCAAGGAGGCAGGGAGGATGCTGCAACAACAGAGCTGGGGGTGGGTAGGCTGGGCGGGTGGCTGGGGGGGGATGGCCGGAGGCAGGGAGGGCAGGCAAACCATAAATCTGCAAGCTGACATCTCCATCCAGTAGGGGGGATGTGTGACTGAGACGGTGGGGAGAAGAGGCCGCGGGCCACTCAAAATTTGAAAACGGGCCGCATTTGGCCCCCCCCCCCGGGCCTGATAAACATGAATGTACTAGTCACTCCAAGTTTGTTCACACACCCCTCTTAAAGTGTGCGCCGACTGGTTGTGGACACACTGCTATCGTTGCCCACTGGGTAGGCCTGGGGTCGTGAGACGTGCCCTTTCAAACCTTTTGGATGATATATGGAAGTTGAGTCATGGCAACTGGACTACTTTTCTTGAGAGACTGAAACGTTTCGCTGCTCATCCAAGCAGCTTTGTCATTCTGAGGCGAGTCCTCCATTTTATAGTTCACCTAGACCAGGGTGATGTGAAATGAAGGTAAACTATAAAATGGAGGACTCGCCACTAACTTTCCTCTGACTAACGAAGCTGCTTTGATGAGTAGCAAAACGTTTCAGTCGCTCAAGAAGAAGAAGTCCAGTTGCCATGACTCAAATTCCAGATAAACTCACCTGGATGAGTGAGAATCTTCACAGACTTTCTGATGATAGAGTTCATCAGCCCTATTAGGTTTAGCCGGTAACAGGGGATGATGGATGCTGTGATCCCAACATAATCTTATAGGTCCACACAGTCCTCGTCCCTGGGTTAAGGTGCAATGAAATCAGCACCATCACCAGCTGCCTCTCTATCTCCCCATTAGCCTGGGGCTGTAACCTGTGTTCTTCTGCCTCTATTGCTTGCAGGAAACAGTTTTGTCCGATACAACATTCGGCACCTTAGCCGTATCTACCCACTAGGCCTCAAGATGAACTCTTCCAACTACAATCCTCAGGAAATGTGGAATGCTGGTTGCCAACTTGGTAAGTGGAAAACGTCAACTAGAAGCACCCAAAATGGCAGCTACCTTTCTGCCTAATGTTTGGAGCTGAGGAGATGAAGCCAGCATGGGCCAGGGCCAGTGCGAGCCTTCTGACCTAACCACTCCACAGGTGAACTGGAGGCATAGTCGCCATGCCCAGAAGAAGTTGCAGAAGCAGGAAACTAAGGTTGCTGGTGGCTTGAGGTAAGGTCTCAGTCTGAACGGGAACACTGCACTTTCCAGGAGGTGCCAGCTAGCATGACCACAGACAGTGCTGGCTGCAAAATTCTGCAAGATGGTTTCCAAAAAATAATTTTTGCAGGCTTTAGCCTCAGTGCCTGTGCCACTGCCAAGCCTAGTGAAACAAGTGGACATTTATTTATTTATTTATTTATTTATTTATTTATTTATCCATCCATCCATCCATCCCACCTTTCTCCTTGGAAAAGGGCTCAAGGTGGCTTACAATAATGAGAACAGATATACAGCCCTGAACATTTAAGACATATTCAGCTTTAGAACAGGGAATTAGAAGAGGCATCTTAGAACATTAAATGGTAAGATTAAAGCTACAAAGAGCACACAAAAAGAAAAAAATCCATTATGAGGGTTGGAAACTAACATGAAAAGCACTGGTGTTTTCATGCAAAGTATGTTTTAACTTTCCACATAAAGCATTCATTGGGTTTATTCTTTCCTACGGAATTTGGAAGGTCTGATTATAGAAACCTTGTTTTTGTTTTTGTTTTTTTATAGGGCAAAGTGCCACACAGACAGGGATAAGGCACATTGTCAAAGAGCAGATAGATAACTTAGGTTCAAGGTCTTCTACAGTCTGTGGCCAAAATCTTAGCCTCTCAGCCATGTAAAACTGAAAGTGCACACTTTCATGTTACATTTATTTGAAGGATTCTAAAATATTTAGAAAGCTCTCAGATAGGAAGTGACAAAGAAAGATTTTCAACCTAAGACATTTTGGACAATGTAGTATAAGAATATTATACAAAGTACCTTTGTAGTTAATGAATTTTCACATCATAATTTCCATTAATTTTGAAATTGTGAAAGACAGTAAAACCACCCTATTTTAAAAGTGAATTCTCTTCTCAAAGCAAACTCTTTCCATAAGTGTTACTTTGTTGGTAGTCGATGGCCCACACTTCCCAGCCATCTCTCTAGTTTTTTTTTTTTGGTCTTGTACTCATCAAATTATCTCTGAACTGACAAACAATTTCTAAGCAAATTCACAGAAGACTGCCTGTCAACAGAACTGAGGTTTTTTTTTTGAGTTCTGTCAAACATTTCCTCTTTTCTTCCTCTGCTTTATCCTCTAGTTGCCCTCAATTTCCAAACCCCAGGGGTAGAGATGGATTTGAATGATGGACATTTTTTGGTGAATGGCCGCTGTGGCTATGTGCTCAAACCTTCGTTCCTGAGAAACAGCCAGAGCACTTTTGATCCTGAAGCCCCAAGTCGTAGGACTGGCCTACGGCCAATTGCCCTCACCATCAAGGTATAGCAATAGGTGGAATGTCTGTATGCAAAAGGCTTCCATCGGTCCTTCTGAGGTTGGTAAAAGGAGTGCCCAGCTTGCTTGGGGCAGGGGGGAATTTGCAGCCTGCATAATATTATTGCCAACCACCCAGCAAGTGCTTTAAGCTCTATGGGGCAGTATATATATCAGCGGCACACTTTCCTCTGCATTTTCCTACTGCTTTGATGTGTTTGCCTGTAATACTGTATATACTTGAATATAAGCCTAGTTTTTCAGCCCTAATTTTGGGCTGAAAAAAGGGGTCCTCGGCTAATATTCGGGTCAATACTTTTAGCCACTAAGGCAAGTTTGGGTTGGTGGCTAAAAGTCATTTTAAACATTGTGCGCCACTTCTCCTGACCCCCCCCCCCAGTGGCTAAAAGTCATTTTAAACATCACACACACACCCAGCTCACAAAGGAGGAACTGCCAGGCCCTGCTGCATTTCCCACCCTAGGCTTATACTTGAGTCAATAAATTTTCCTAGTGTTTTGGGTTTAAATTAGGGGCCCCGACTTATACTCGGGTCGACTTATACTCGAGTATATATGGGTAATTGTACAGTACAGAAAATAGCTGAACCAAACGTGCTGTTGGACAGTTGAATTGGAATTCCATATGCACAGTTAGGGTTGGATGTATATTTTAGTCCCACAGCACTCAGAAGTAGTGCAGAATATTTTGGTTGGTGCATTACTCATCTCCTTAACGGTTTGATTGGGTTGTTTTTCTTTTTTGGATGGTCTCTAACCTTCTGGGGTTACAAAGATATGTTGAGAAGTGTGTGAGCTTTGTCCACGGAGCTGGAGAGATAGCTGAGTACAGTTGTCAGTGGTGGGGGAAGGACTTCAGGGTATTTGTCATTGTCAATTGTGATGTGATGCAAAGCAGGTTGAGATAAAGCTCAACCTGCAGAATAAATCATGAGAAGTAAGAAAAATGATGGAGTCTCCTTCTTTGGAGGTTTCTAAGCAGAGGCTGGATGGCCATCTGCCAGGAGTACTTTGATGGGGGGTTCCTGCATGCCAGGTATGTGTGTAATAGATGGCCCTTGAGGTCTCTTCCAACTCTTTGACTCTATGACTTTGCGGACATCAACTCATTCTACTTCAGTGTGAAATTTGGTCTGAGTATTATTTATTTATTTATTTACCACCCGTCTTCCCAAAGGAACTCCGGGCGGTGAACAAAGAGGGCAAAACAGACCCAAAAGGAACAATACCTCAGTTGGAACAAAAAAACAAAAAACAAAAATAAAAGAATAAAATATAGTATATTGTATAAAACAACTCAACAAAAGAGTCGACAGTCATCGGCAAGACGGTGCAAAAAAACAACAACACACTAAACCAGGTCACCAAATGGAGTTTTAATTTCCACAAGAGCAATGTAAGGGTGCAAAAGGGTGCCAGAAACAAAATGAAATAGAACAATACAAACCAAACAGCAACACAAAAAACATTTCGTTTCTTCTTGGGATAGTTGTGTAAAAGGCAGAATTTCAGTAGCTTGTTGTGCCAGCTTAATCTACTGAAAACCTCTCTTCTGCCCACCTGAAAAGGAAACAGAAACCCTGCTTTCATTTGAACAGACCATAGTTCTTCTGATACAGGGTGTTTTGGAATTTGCATTTTAAAGTGTCCATCTTCGAACTGACTGATTTTTATTTTTGATTCCTAATACTGGCTTTCAAGATTTGAAGCATGTTTCCTACCAAATGTTACAGTGCTGGAGGCGGAGGGAAGCCTGGACTCAGTTTTTTCTTTCTACTTTTCCCCTCTCTGGGCAGGTGATCACAGCTCAACAGCTGCCAAAACTGAACAAAGAAAAGAAGTCCTCCATCGTGGACCCCTTTGTGCGTGTGGAGATCCATGGCGTTCCCGTGGACTGCTGCAAGAAGCAAACTGAATACCAGTTAAACAATGGTAAAAAGGATGATCTACGACAGGGGGGAAATAAGGATTGACTGTAGGGCAAGGGAGAGGAATCTGTAGCCCCCTAGGCATGTCCAAACTTTGGCCCTCCAGATGTTTTAGACCGCAACTCCCACAGTCCTTTGCCATTGGCAACCTAAGCTTAGAATTCTGGGAGTTGTGGTCCAAAACGTCAGGAGGGCCAAAGTTTGGACATGCCTGCTCTAGATGCAACTCAATGCCAGTTCCCATCAGCCCCAGCCAATATCTATCATGACAGGTGCTGCACTTCAGTAACATCTGGATAGGCACTTGTTTCCCACCCTATGGTAGTGCAGTCAGACGCAGACAGACAGACAGACAGACAGACACAGAGGGAGAGAGAGAGAAAGAGAGAGAGAAAGTCCCAGATGAAATTTCAGCATCACTGCATAGCAAAGAATTTCAGGTGGGACCCACCAGGAATACCCAAGATATTGCACTCAAATATTTGTAAAGTCCTAACTCTTGGGAAAGATATTTATGGACTATTATTGAAGAATTCTGAGGGCTGTTGTAGCTGTGCTAAGGCCTGCTTGGATCTACCCCTGATCAGCCATAAGGAGCTGCCCTATTCTGCCCGAGATCTGGCTCTGAATAAGATACCTCCTTAATATTTAATAAGTGGTAGTTATTAGTTTAAGACTTCCTATTGACAGACCATCACATCATCTGGTAAAAGGAAAGAATAATTTTAGTTTCACAAAGAACAAAGACTCTTTCTAGAGTAGGAAAAGCCAAATAGCTTTGAGTACACAAATCACCTTTCTCACAGAATCTTTAACTTTTTCATTGTTTTAATTTTAAAGCATATTTCCAGCCAACAAAGTCAAATCTCTTACATCAACACATTCTTAAAACTGGAAGGCACCCTAAGCGGGTATGTCCAAACTTTGGCCCTCCAGATGTTTTGGACCACAACTCCCAGAATTCTGAGCTTACATTACCAGTGACAAAGGACCTGTGGGAGTTGTGGTCCAAAATATCTGGAGGGCTGAAGTTTGGACATGCCTGGATCATAGAGTCCATCCCCAGTCAAGGCACAAGGGGGAATTGAACTCCCACCCTCTGGCTCTCCAGCCAGAGACCTATCTGTTTCCTAAGAACCTTGTTGCAAGGCAGCAGAGGCGGCCCCTCCACCACATCCTCCTCCTAAGTGTCTCCCTCATTGTGATGACTCCCCTGCAGGATTCAATCCATGCTGGAATGAGACATTGACATTCCAGGTCCGTGTTCCAGAGTTGGCCCTGGTGCGCTTTGTAGTGGAGGATTATGACACGACATCCAGCAATGATTTTGTGGGACAGTTCACCCTGCCATTGCTGAGTGTGAAGGAAGGTGAGTCTCCCTCTTTCAGTTCCAGGAGAGCTCTGGGGTGCCTGCCTCTTTGTTTACTCTTACTTCTCTCTAGCTGGGGGCGGGGGACCAACTACAGTTTCTGGAGCAAGGTTCTGAAGCTTTTCTACCACTCTCTCCTTTCCCTTGTCAGAACTGGAAACAATGAGTGAATCATAGAAGGGTGGTGTAGGGGCCCAAGTTAATCCTGAAACAGCAGCAGTTGGGGAGGAGAGTTGTTGTAAATCAGCTGATTACAACAACTCTCATCTCCAACTGGTGCTCGTTTAGCACTAGCTTGGCCCCTGCGCCGCCCTTTTATGATTCACTCATCTTGTTGCGTCAATTGCTATTGAAATCTAATCTGCCTTTGGGAAATGCTAAATTCTTCACCGCAGGCTTCCCATGAAGGGCGGAATTTACTGATCCATGCTCTTAACTAGGGACAACTTTATCCACACTCTGCCATTCTGCCCAAATTGTGTTTGCTTCTCCCAACTCCCTACTCGCAGGCTTTCCTTTTTCCAGAACCGCTACCCAGCAGTGTGTTGTTCTTCTGAGACAAGAGGAAGTAAATATCATTGTCCAGAAGGCACAGCAGCTACTCCGAGGAATTTTTGCCTTCTCCTGCAGTCCATCCGTCCTTGTCACGCCTGTTCTTTCCCATTTCCCCCTCTTTCTTCTCCCACACTTGGCTGGCCACACCAACTTCAGGGATCCTCACCTTTCTTGCCTTCTTTGCGGCTACAAATCCATGTTGTTTGACATGTTCAGCCTCTTGACAAAAGCCAATGGATGCCGCATTCTCAGCCCTCACTTGCTGCTGGTGCTGATCCAATCAAATGGCTGCGGTGCAGTCAGCGGGCATGGCAATTGAATAATGATACAATGCTGGATGGACTCTAGGCCTGAGACCCGGTGAACATGGGCTGAGGCCCACCAGTGGTTCCTGCCCAGAGTCAGAGGGACATTGTTCCAGACAGTAGGGACCCCTTGGCCTGCTTAGTGGAGATATGGACACTAGTGTTGGCACTGTAAAGGTTTACCAAATAGCTGGAAGAAAATGTGCACGTCATCAAGCTTGGTTCACTTTACCTTCTGCTTGCAACCTGCCACCTCCTGGCCAGCCTCAGCCCCTGTAGCTGTAATGCAGAACTACCACCGGGCATTGGCCAGAATGGCACACTTGGTTGGAGCCAGTTGGAATGTGAAATGAATTTCATGGTTTTGCGTGATCCAGTGGTTCTCAACCTGTGGGTCCCCAGATGTCCCTGGACTGCAACTCCCAGAAGCCTCTACCATTTGCTCTGCTGGAAGGGGTTTCTGGGAGTTGCAGTCCAGGAACATCTGGGGACCCACAGGCTGAGAATCACTGGCATAATGGAAGGCCTGCTGTGCTTTAAAATGGCACCCAATGGACATTATTTTAAAGAGCAGTAAGGTTTTGACTGGGTTATAGAGTGACTGGATGGTGGCGGCAGGGGCATCTTGGACAGAGAGGGAGAGTGCCTCAACTTCCACTGCTGCTGCTGCTGTGGACATGCACCTCCAGGCTGCCACTGTCTATCTGCCCACCAGACAAGCAAGCCCAGCAGAGGAGGAAGGGCAGCTGGGTCCTTGGTTGCTCCATGTATGGTGAACACTGAGCGCCGGCACAAAAACGAACCTGACGTTTAACGAGGTTACCATTGTCTCCCCCTCAGGCTACCGTCACATCCACCTGCTCTCCAGGGATGGTGCATCTTTATCCCCAGCCACACTTTTTGTGCACATCAAATGCAAGAAGATGTGAAAGAGAGCAAATGAAGAATCCACGTCCCACGGCAGGAGAATGGATGAGGCGTTTCATTCATTCTGATACTGTCAGCAGTTCCCCCAGGCAGATGAGTACACCTGGGCCACTTGGAGGAAATGGTGCCACCCTAACCCCAGCCCCAGAGAATGGACTGGAACAGGGGACATGAGGCCAACCCATTTGCATTAGGGTCAGAAAATTGAGGAATATTTGTGCAATTGAGGATAAAAAGCCATGCCACATAGTGACTCATAGAGTGCCTCGTCTGGGTAGGAATTTAGGTCTTGGAGGAAGTCCCACCATAATCCCTCCAGTGTTCTGAGAAGAATCCCCCACCCTTATTTTAAGATTCTGACAGCCATACAGCCCGTCGTGAGCTGCAGCTAAGCAAAAGATTATTACGAATCTTGCTCATTCTTCGGATAATGTCCAAAAGTGGGAGCAGGACTTTTGAGAATGGACTGTGGGAAGGAACAGAGGACGCGAGACTGGTGGGGAAAGGCATTGTGAACCTTCTGCACACCAGAAGATGCAAGCCACAGGCTGGGATGAGGAGCCCGAGTGAGCCCACCTGTGAGAAAGTAGGCTCAGAATCAGATTGGAATATCGTGTACGTTCCTAGGATGCCAGGTTCATGCGCGCTTCATTAAAAAAAATCCAAGTCTTAATTCTTTCACCTGGCACAGTTTAAATCAAGTCTGGAGATGGCTGCCCTGGCAATCAGCTAGGAAATGTAAGCCAGAAGAGCAGAGCGCTCTATCTCAAGGCAAGAGAGCCATGCTTTGAATGGGGAAACCTTGCTTCATCCCATATTGCCAACAGAATTAGGTTCTATGGCAGTTTGGAGTGGGCTAGGGCTGGGGGGGGGTAAGTAATGCTGTGTTGTACCTGTTCCAGAAGAGCAAGCCAAAGCTAGGTTGAACTAGCCAAGAGCTTCTTGAAGTTTATAATTCTGAGGATTATTTTGTGGCGCCTTCGTGACTGCTTCAGAATGATTTATGCATTGATACAAAAGAAAGGCGTTAAGGGTGCTCAAAGTCACATGTATTCCTTACTCAATTTCACACTCCCTCACTAACCGTATTTTGGTTTTTTAAATGCCAGAAGTGCTTCTGGGAGCTCTGAGGAGAATCTCTTCAATGTTGGCTATAAAATGTGCCAGTCCTGAAGGATGTAATGGAGCTGCCTTCTATGTAGCTTTTCCCTGGCTTAACATGAAGGGGACACATTATAGGCTCAATGCACATACTCTTTCAGTGTTACTGAGTGTTTAAAAATGTACTCTAAAGGCTGTACTTAGCAGCTAGTGGCTGTTTTACCAGATCTGGCCAATAGCTTGACGGTCATTCCCTTGTGTGTCCTGCAGAATGCTCCTGTGGTTACTGACAAATCAGTCCCACGAAGTTCACTACAGCTTACTATCACATGGGGTGATGATAGGACTATAGCCTTAATGCAGCATTTTGACTGTAGCCACGAAATCTGTTTTTTTATTTTATTTTGCAACACTTCGTTGAACCACTGTCATTAAATGAATCTGAACTGTGACCGGGTCTGAACAAGCAGGATCTTGCTATTTAAATGATCAACTTGGGTTTGATCACAGAGGAAAGGGAACACCTGCTGCCCTACAATAATAGCAGATGAGCAATCTTACTTGTGAGGTCGGTCCACGTACAGGCAATAAGTGCAGCACATTTAGCCCCTATTCATTGTGGAAGTGGTTGCGGATGAACCCTCAAGTGCCTTTCAGCCATGTTCACTAATAGCGTTAGCTGTCACCTTTTATAGCTTTCCTTCATGACCACCCCCCTAGCTGTTTTCCAAGTCTTAAGGCAGGCATGTCCAAACTTCGGCCCCCCAGATGTTTTGGACCACAACTCCCAGAATTCTAAGCTTAGGAGGCCAATGGCAAAGGATTGTGGGAGTTGTGGCCCAAAACATCTGGGGGGGCGAAGTTTGGACATGCCTGTCTTAAGGTATCCCTCACACTCTCTTTTTACAACCTTTGTTGTGGCCGTTCTCAACTCCAGCTGCTTCCCACAGAAAGCACAGCAACTCCTCCCTTCTTAATAGCCCACACGCTCGTTCTGAGAGGCAGCTTACGAAGCCATGCCCAATGGATTGGTTCCCCCAAGTCATCCCTACAAGAGAGGCTTACTTGCTGACCTGGCCTTGACTTCCAAGCAAGCTCCAGCTGCAACTCCTGACTGGGCCGCAAATTAGAATGTTATTTCTAAACAGGAATGCATAGCCATTTGGGAATCCCCTTTGCAAATGCCATCCATTCAATACCACACCAGCAAACTGCATCTTCGCACTTTTTTTTTTGGAGAGGAGGCCAGGAAGTTTGGTGGCCAATTATCCTACACTGTATGTAGCTTTATTAGACAGCAGCTAGAATACAGCAAGAAAAGGGATGGTGCCTCTGGTTTGTAAGAGACTGTATCAGGCCTGTATGTTATTCCAGTTCCCTAGAAAAGGGAATCAACTCCCCAAGAAGCTGGAGGGTGGGTGACATGGAGTGAGGTCATTCAGAAAGGTCACTGGTTGATCTTTGCCTAGTGTTCTTTCAAGTCAAACCTACTTTCCAAGCTTGTGAGATGAGTGAAATCCTTTCAGGATGGTTAACAAGCACTCCTGCCTTCCAAAACGTTAAAAGAAATGACCCAAGGGCTTTCTATCACGGATTACTGTGGTTTGCCCCCCCCCCCAAAAAAAAATCTGGAACTCAGCAAATTCTCTCCAGTTCAGGTTTCAGTTAACTCTTTTTTTGCTGGACCATAATCACGCTGAGAGCTAACCAGTTTACAAAGCAGACTCAGCACACTTGGATTGCAAGAGGCACTACAGTAATTTCAGCATCCTACTCATTTCTTCTCTGTGATACTGTAAAAAAGCATCATCTAGAGAATTTGATTTGCAAGCTTTTATATACTGTATTAAAATTGTTTTAATGTATTGAGTAGGCATAATAAAAGCATTTCATTTGAACAGAAATTCTAAATGGAAATACTGTAAATGCTAAAAGTTCTCTGGAGCACATAAACAAGAAAATGTAATTGGTGCCAGAAACGTTGATGGGAATGTATTCTGATATCTAGGAACTGTTGACCAGGAGTTGATTAGCATGTGATGTGTTCACATGTAAATCATTGATAAATTTGGTGTCTGTATTGCTGAATGTATGGATGTTAGTTCTAAATTTGTTTTCATTTTCTTAGGTTAGGTTTTGGGAGGTGCAAGGGGGTGGATCTGTTTCAGTGACAGTAACAGTTTTTTGCTCTCAAAAAACTGTTCTGAAAATCAAGTATCTGCTCTTAAACCCTAAATCTGAACAGGACCCTAATATTTTGAACTCTTCTCATTTGTTAAAATTATTTTCAGTCTGATATTTCTAGTGTTTAAGTACAGCTGAATTCTATGATGGGGAGAAACACTTGTACCCAACTTTTCTGTGGACCGAGAAAAAAATATCTAACATTTAGCTATCCATGGACCTCGCTCTCCTCCTGCCATGCATCTAAATCTTTCCAAAAGGTCCTTGTTTCAAGGGTGGTCACAACAGCAATGAGTTCCTAAACTGGGGAGGTCAAAGCTATAGCTGAGATCTGTGTGTTCCCCTTCCTTCAAAACAACTGTAAACAAGTGTCACTCCTAACAAGTGGAAGGCTACACTGCAGACCTTGTAAAAGATACATTCATTCAGGGGGGGGAAAAGCATTATTCTTCAACTTCATTTCTTCCAGGAAAAGGTTGAACCAGTTCTGAAATTATGCCCTAGAAGCCAGCAGTCACAGATGAATGTAGCATCTCTTCCCAAATAGCTAAGAAGCTGGGTACACCATTGCACCCATTACATGATAGGCTTTCTCTTCCTCACAAACAATACATTTTTGTAATAAATTTGAATATTTTTTTACCCATTAAAAAACAAAACATTGGGACAGAAGTGACAAGTCAGCCAATCCAGCAACCAACTTTAGAGGGTTAAATGGAGATGGAGAGTAAATTCAATTACACTGGAAGTAGGAATCTGGGCCATTGCTATTTTACCAGATTGATCAAATCCCAAGAAATAAAACAGGTACGCATGTGTGTCTATCTGTATCATATAACCCCGCCAAGCCATAGCTATGTATTGAGAAGTTTCTCCTCCATGAAGGGTCTTCCTAAATTTATTCTCTACCCTCTTTCCCAGGGGGTGGCATCCTAAAGATTGATCTGGAACAAAAAGTGTCAATGGAGTTTTTGCCATCTGTCATTTCTTGAGGTGACCTCCAAGTGGCAGGAAATCAGCTTCTAGCTAAAACTCAAGAGGCAGCTGTTTCTGATAGCAGGCAATTATTGCTGGATCACCTTGTCAGGACAGATGCAGAATACTGTTGGGATACAACTGCCTGATCATGAAGATGCCCACCTAGAACAGTAGGGTCTGAAAAGGCAAACAACAGCACACAGGACAGCTTTTGGCATATACGAAGAGGAAGAAAAGTCATTAACAATTTCCTTACTCTGCTCGTATGATAGTTAACAGACGTTAATCATAATTTCAGTTCAATAATATTTCCAAGAATATACATGGCAGGGCAAAGGCAGGGTAAATGAATCTAGTATAAGCTTACAATGGGTTTTTTAAAGGTCAGAACAGTTTACAACCTGCTCAAACAATTGTTCACATCCATAAGTTGTCAGAACACAACTCATTCTTATGCCCCTGGCATTCACATTGATCTTCATCTTCTTCATAAACATATCCTTGCAGTGGAACACCACTGCTGGATCTTCAGCCCAAGTAAGCATCTGAAGACCATACCCATTTGCCAATAAACACACAAGAGATAAAAAGACAAGAGAAAAGGAATGTTCCATATTTATCACATTGTAAGAATGCTAAACAGAAGATTGTAATGGCATGATGAGAGAGATGCACAAAACGCCCATTCCCAGAAGTCTGGAATGGTGAATATGTCTTCATGGTAGCACACCTCATCAGATGTGAAAACAAAGCCAACCCCCAGCCCCACAACCCAGCCACAATTTCAAGTCCATGCAGGACCTGGAGCCTGTAGCACTTCTGTAAAACAGCTATGGATTAGAAGGTAAAGCTCCAACTCCATCTGGTAAGAATGCTACACTGAAACAGGTGTGGCTTCTGCTCTTGGGAATGACGGAGAGTCGTGCAAATTCGAGGAGTATCCTGTGCAGAGAGAGGCCTTCTGAAGCGACAGCCACTGATCCTCCCATGCAGGATCAACAGTGATTTCAACAAAACAAGCAAAGATCCAAGGGAGTGTACCATTCTTAACTCTATCCTCCCCACTCCATTTCTACTGCTGAAGTACCCTGCACTGTGCCAGCCGAGCAAAGAAGGGAGTCAAAACACTTTTGCTGTGTATTTTGCTACAAGGTACATACAAAACATCTTCTGGCTTACAGGGGAATTTCCACACCCACCCAGCCATGCATGTGTCCTTGGGACTTCTAAGCCTTCACAAATGCCTCTCTGCCTAAGCAAGGAATGTCCGGTATCGAAATCTGGTGGGATCCTATCTAGAATAAAGCATCTCTCTCTCTCTCTCTCTTTTTAAACCAAAAGATACTTCGCCTCTTTCTCAAGGCCCAGGCTTGTTTCCTCATTCCTGAAAAGAGGAGATAGCTTTCACTCTCTAGCAGAGCATTCCTTAGTGGAATAGGGAATAAAAGTGCTCTGTGCCTGCTTCCCTTCCTGGAGAACTTTACTTAACCTAGGAAAGCATTCCCTGATACAGAGAGCTAACTGATAATGATCCACGTTAGTCAGATTGACGGCATGTGCTTTGACCGGGGAAAGGGCAGGAATTAAAGGACGTATTAACAATGGTCAAATCTATTTCATATTGACTGACTGAATGTGGAGGCCACTGGTGCAAAGCCCCTGTAGGTAAAGGCCTACTCTTTTAAAACTTGAGGAATAAATCTACAAGGCCAACTGCAACATTTCTTCCAGAAACTGCCTGTCGGTTATGGATTGCCACTTTTCCCAGCTTACATGGGTTTTCTCCCACTGGTTTATGAAAATACACAATGTTATAATTTCCAGCCCACATTTCTCATCCTATCAGCACATTCTCACGATGGGATGAAGCAGAGAATGTTCTTCTCAAGGGCAGGCAATGCAAGCTGATCCTAGGTGGGACGGTTGGTTCCTTTAAGCAGGAAGGAAACATTGCAGCACAGAAGGGTTGATGCACCAGCTCCGTTGTTGGAAAACACCAAAGGAATGGAAGTTCAAAGGCAGAGGGTTGGGGCTGTAATGTAGCACAATGGAAGCCTTCAGGTAACTCCCTGTCAAGGACGACACACTGAAAAACTTCTGCGCCAGAGCAAGGAACGGCCACTATGGGTTCTAGGAGCCAAAAGGCACCGGATGTCAGTTCAGGAATTCAAGTATTGCACTCCAGACCTATTAATGCACCTCCAAGGGTGGAGAGATGGGTTTTGTCAAGCACACCATCCATCCTTCTGCACTGCTGCAGTCCAGCAGTCACTAGAATAGCCCTTTAATTTCCAAGATAAATCCTTTTGAATATGGGTCTGGACTCTGGAGCAGGGCAGCCGTTTGCTCCATGCACCAGCAAGAACATACAAAGCTCATCGGCTGAGGCCAAGTGTATCCACAACAATTCAACACTGTAGCTCAAATGTGCATTTGGCAACATTAAAAATTTGGATGTGCCCAAATTACAGAATGTGACACACCGCTCCTTCTACCAACCGTACCTCCTGCTCTGTGGACGGAAAAACAATCTAGGATTTTGTTTTATACAATATTTCTAAGACAAAAACTTAAGCAGACTGATTGCCCAACCTCTGTTTCTAATTCAGGTGAACAGCAAACATTTTAAAAATATAGAATATATAATATAATTTTTATTATTATTCACCCGTTAACTCCAATATATGCCAATTGTGAGCTTGTTTTCAGCAGTTACATTCCCTTGATCATGTTTTGTATGAAGGGTGGGGGGTGGGGGGGGAGAAGAGGCCGAGTGCCGATGCCCACCCATTTGGCGCACTCACTGGCACACCATACAATCACGTGTCAGTGGACAGTTCACGTGGCCAGTTCACGAGCCACAAGTGCCTCTGCTGAAGGGGGGGTCACACTTCCATGGAAATCTGAGCCGTAAGGACTGGCAGTTCCACTCTGGCCCAGCTCTTCACCAACTCTGCCTGCGCTTCTCCAGAGATGTACTGGTTACTGCAACACCAAGCCAACCTGTAGGACACAGATCAAGGGAAGGATCAAGAAAGGTTTCAAAGCATGACCTTTTCCCTGTCTGTACACCAGGGGTGTCCAAACTTTGGCCCTCCAGATGTTTTGGACCACAACTCCCAGAACTCCAAGCCTGTGTGGCCAGTGACTAAGGACTGTGGGGTTTGTGGTCCAAAACATCTGGAGGGGCCAAAGTTTGGACACCACTGATATAAAGAGAAATAGGTGGTTCCTATTCCTCTCTACATCCCAACGGGTTTTAAATAAAAGTCAAAACCTTGGGTACTGTGATTGAATTCCAGAAGAGGTAGGCTCGCAGCCATAGCAAGGGGACTTTGATTCCACAGAAGAAGCTGAGCAAATACAGGTCACTGAGAAAATGCACACACAGAACCTCAGCTCAACTCCACTTAATAGTTTCATCTACAGAATATCTCTCCAAGGGGCACTACGAAGATGTCTCAAGATGTTTTGTAAAGAAATATGCATAACCCAGCAGCAATTCACACCCAGCAAGGAATTTACAACCTATATGCATCTCTATAAACTCTAATCATCTTTCTGAATTATTGAGAATTTTAGCCGTAGATTGCAGCTCAACTTTCAAGCCCTCAAGACTACTGCCAGGCCCAACTATCCCACTTGTAAATGAGGACACCTACTCAATCCAACATCTCTTTCATCCCTTTATCAGGAACCAGTTTTGCATACTCTGGGATCACATCCACTAGCAAAGTCTCACTCGAACACAAAGTGAGGGCTGGAACTTCTCAGATAAAGAAAACAGGCCTGTGGAAGGCTAACAGAAACCCAGGAAGGGATTTAGGCTGGTGTCTTGACTGGGACTTAGAAGGTCCAGGTTTGAATCCAACTTCATGCCTGAAGCTCACTGCCTAGCTTTGAGAAATCAGCTTAACAAGCAGCTGATAGCTTAATGGCAGCAGTAAATATAGTACAGTGGTACCTCGAAGTACTTCCCAATGCCCTGGTTTTGCTTTGGAAGCAGAGAGAAATCCCCCACACGGGAGGAGGTGCAGTGGCCATGAGTGTGTGTGGGGCTGCTGTCTTCCCAAACGGGGCATCAATTTCCAACGATTTCAGATGCAACCCTCCCCGCAAGCATGTGGATTGAAAGGGTGGGTGGTTAGGGTTAGGGTTAGCTGCTGTAGGAGCGGCTGGGACTGGGCTTGGGCTGCTGGGTTCCTAAATGTGGAATCCAAAATCATTAGAAACCGAAACCCCATTTAGGAAGACAGCAGCCCCACACACTCGTGGCCACTGCACCTCCTCCCGTGTGTGAGATTTCTCCACGCTTCCAAAGCAAAACCAGGGTATCGTGAAGCAGAGAGAACCCCTGCATTTCTTGCTGCCGCAGCGCTTCCTAAGCTTGATCTTGGGCTACCTGCTCTCTCCCAACAGGGCTTTTGTCTTTTGGTTGTTGCAGGCTCAACAGAGCAGGTAGCTGAGAGCAAGCCAAAGCCAGGCAGGCGCCAGGGGTCCTGGTTATTGCGAGAGGCACTGCTGGGAGGGGAAGGGAAATGAAAGAGAGGCGAGAGGTGGGGCTACTAGCTAGCAAAGCAGGGAGGGAGGCAGGCAGGCAAGCAAGGAGGCAGGGGGGGTCAAGAGAGAGTGGGTGAGTTTTGCTGCCTGCCACAGCGGCTGCTGTTTCTGCTGCTGCCGCCACTGCCAAGGGGGATCTCTGTGCCTCCACCAAGGGGCACTGATGCATCGCCCATTCCGCCACCCGGGAAGCTTGAATGGCGAAGGACACTCCTGGTCATTGAAGCTTAGCGAGCGGTGCAGCGGCGCACCTTCACGCCACTCGGCCTGCCGAGCTACCCAGCGGGGGTGGTGGGGTGTCCTGGGTGAATGATTTTGCCCCTGGCACCCTACCACCGCTGTCGCCATTGTCACCTTTGGATAAGAGTGTTTGCTCCTATCTGCAGATTTCGGTATCTGTGGGGCGGCCCGGAACCGATCCACCACAGATACAGGGGTCCTACTGTATACTGTTTTATATGCCAAGAAATGTCATAAAACACACACACAAACAGCTACAGTCATCTGCTTGTTTACAGAAAGTTCCTGCAGTGTTTTTCAGATTCAAATTCTTCAGGCACAAGGACTAGAAATTCAATGTTGTAATTTTTCTGTTTGTTAAGCCATTTGATATGGGCTAAATGAAAAGGTCAGAATCCTGTGCACTCCACCAAGTGACTTTTGTACCTGTTGCCAGGCTTTTTCTGAGTGTGAGAAGGCTACAGTGCTTCTTTGCACTAGTCTAAGCCCTGTTAGCTGGGACCATCTCTGGCTTGGGTGGAGGCACGACGGCGATCACGTGGAGTGCTACACCCATGTGGCGTTCTCCTCCACAATTCCAAAGAGAAGACTGGCCTGAGTTCCTCCAAATTACATTTCAGCTGCCTGGTTCTCCATTAGAGAACACCATCAGGACTCTGCAAGGCATGATCTGAAAGACCTGCAAGCATTTTTCTACGGGGAAGCAGAGTCTGCTTACCTTCTCTGGCCCCATGCTGGGGCATTTCCAATTATACAGATAATACTGCAAATTTCCGTCGCCAATGCCAAATTTCAGCTTCTCGAGAAACGTCTTGTTCTCCATAAGATCCAGTGCATTGAAAACGTCAAAGCCCTTCTGCTCCCAGGGAGATAGGAAGACAAGAAGACACCAGGTTTATTTCTACCCTTTATAATTCTTAAGCATTTAAAAGAAACAAAAAACACGGAAGAAAACAAGAACCTTGCTTTAAAAAACAAGAACCTCAAGATACTTGCACGTCTATCTCTCATATATTTCAGGACATGTTTATTTGGTCTTGGATATTTCATGAGCATGATTCTGTTCTTTGTACTTTTCTTCCAAGTGCTACCAAAACAGGCTGATCATGCTAAAAAAAAACCCCACCAAACAAAACAAGAGAAGAGCTCACCATCTTGGCTAATATAAGGGCATCATTCATAAGGTCAAGAAGTGGTGTCTTGGTATGGACATTGTAGAAGGAGTAAGCTGCCTTCAAGCTCTTGTGGGTCGGATGGTTCATAATGGTAGAGGGCAAGGTATAAAAACTCAGGAAGTCCGTCACCTCCCCATCAGTGTTCTAGAGAAAACAAAAGACAATAACTCAAATTGAGCCTCCAGAAATGACACTGTCAATGCTCAGCCACAAGGAAAAAAGTGTTTGTGATGGTATCAGCTTCACCCACCTTCATGCCTGTCCTCTCGCTTCTTAGGAAGGTGAGGCATGAAAGGTATTTCTGCCTCTCTCAAGCTATCACATACTTCTAGTCGAGGCCAAAAGCAAAATGGAATAGCAATTCGGTGGGGAAAGCAGTATATGTACCATTTCAGACTGCAGGTCAAGAAATGCTACTTGTGAAAGCCACCTCAAATCAATTCAATTCAAAGGATTTGTGCTTGAATGCACTGGCTGATTGGTTTTCTTTTTAAATTTAGAGGACTGCAAAAAACAATACACACATGCCAAACTGCACAAATCAATGTGGCATTTCACAAATGAATGCTGGAAACCCATTGACAAAGATTGTGCATCAGTCAAGAGTTCTTCAGTCCTCACCAAATGTATCTATATCTTTACCCGATCAGGGGGTCATGTATAAGTATGATTGTCATATAGACTTACTCTTATGTCTGGCGAAGTGGAATGTGAAAACTCGCTTTAAAAAATAGTCAGTCTTTAAAAGCCACAATTTTAGTCCCTTGGTTTTGTTTTGTTTCATTTTTGTCTGATATTCCTCTAAAGCATGTCACACATGTTCTTGGGTTTTATAGCTAAACATTTTATATCTACTCATTAAGAATAAAGACTCCCCCTTCACATGTGTGCTAGTCGTGTCCGACTCTAGGGGCAGTGCTCATCTCCATTTTTAAGCCAAAGAGCCAGTATTGTGCAAGTCCGTGTCCGTCTGAACGCATCTCTGCTCATGACACACTGATTACCTTCCCACTTTTTATGGCGGTGCCTATTTATGTACTTGCATTTATATGCTTTCGAACTGCTAGGTTGGCAGGAGCTGGGGTTGGCACCCGGGATTTGAACCCCTGAGCTGCCAACTTTGCAGCCGATAGTTTCAGTACTCTAGCCCGCTGAGCCATCGCGTCCCTTACTCAGTAAGAATAGGAGTGCATAAAAGTACACCTTTGTGGATTTTTTGGTAAAACAAATAGAGGTTTGAGTCTGTATTGTTCATAAGGATTGGGGAGGCAGCCTTAGCACAGCCTCTACGTCTGCCTCGTGGCGCAGTGGTTAAATGCCTGTACTGCAGGTAAAACTGTGCTCACGACCTGGGTTCAATCCCCGGTAGCAGGCTCAAGGTTCACTCAGCCTTCCATCCTTCCGAGGTCGGTAAAATGAGTACCCAGCTTGCTGGGTGGGGGGCAGCAATGTGTAGCCTGCACACTGTAATTAAAAATTGTAAACCGCCCAGAGACCACTTGTAGTGGTATGGGGCGGTATATAAGCAGAACACTTTGCTTTGCTTTGCTTTGCTTTAAAACAAGGCTTGGAAACTATAACCACCCCCAAAACAAACAAACAAACAAAAAGGAATTTCTCCAAGCTCTGTCAGAGCGTAACATGGAAATGCCTCACCTCCACCACAAACGTATCAATGATGTTGACTTGGGGCAGAAACCAGTGCTCCACTTCTTCCTGATTCATGACTGGGGTCAAGTAGAATTGTCTCAGATACTCAGAGAGAAGTCTGTGCACAGCGGGGATGTCCTTGTGCTCCATCGGCCGCAACCCTGGAGTCTTTGGGGTCTGGGGGGGGGGGGTTAAGATAGGAGAAGAACAAACACCTGTTTGCTTAAAAGCCTTTTGGTTATCCAAGACCCTGGTCTGCCAGGAAGGAAGCAGTTTAAGTGGACCAGTGAGGCTCATGCTGTACACTGAGCACCTCTCAGGAAAGGCCACAGGGCAGTGATGCAATGGGTTTAGTGCTGGCAGAGAGGGCCTGGAAAAGTTCCTGGCTCAAAAAAAATATATATGGAAAGCTGCTGCCAGTCAGTACAGTAAGACCCCTGTATCCACTGATTCATTAACCACTGATTCAGTTATCCACGACTGGCAGAGGGAAAAAAATAAATAAATTCCTCGGCAGCCACAAAGCAAGCTACTGTAACAAAACAGCATCTGCAGAGCAAACAACTGTCACAAAATAAGTTTTTTTAAAGGGGGGGGGTTGACGTTCTGTCTTATCCAAAATTTTCGTTATCCAGGGGAAGGCCTGGAAGCAATCCCCAGTGGATACCGGGGTCCTACTGTACTTAGTTGGACAAAAGACAGGCCTGAGCCAACATAAGGCAGCCTCAATTTTCCTGAAAGGAGACAACTTGATACCATTATTACTTGTGTTCCCCCCCCCCGATGGCATCTACAGGGCCTATTCTGAAACTGACTGTGGCTGCTGCTTGTTCTCTTTCTGTACCTGGGCACTGCTGTGTGCCCTCTGTGTGTGTGTGTGTGTGTGTGTGTGTGTGTGTGTGTGTGTGTGTGTTCCCTCTGCTGGGGCAGCTGGGCAATGCCACTACAGCGAGGCTCAAGTTCTGTGCCATCAACCTATGTGCCATTGTGCCATGAACCTATTATGTGCAGGGTTGCCAAGGAGGAAACAAAAAAGGACATAAGGAGATGCCTTCTGACCATATATTCCAATAACCAGAGGCTGGGCAATTTGCTGCCAGTAGAAACAGGCTCACTTTAGAGTAAAGCCTGTGTGGGATTAAATATAAATCCCAGACCCAGAAAGGAGGCTATGCAGTCTGAAATCCCATTTGGAAGCACATGCAAGAGAGGCAGAGAATTAGGGGACAACCACAGAGTGCTTCTTCTCCTGGAGACTGAGTGCATTTAAAGGCCTTTGCTCTCCTCCAGCCACACATGCTCAGTAGTTGCCTATTGGAAGAAAAGATCTATGAAGTACCCCCAATCCCAACTGGGATGCTCATATACAGTTACCTATGGCACAATGACATTACCTTTTTCTGAAACACACTGCCGTGCTTCTGATTTGGTGGATAATCTCCAACTCGTCATGCTACTGTAGTTGATATGGTTGCTGCAGGGTTGCAACGGGGGGGCTAACAGCTGTTACTATGTGGCACTCAATGCCCTGTGCAGCTGCCTCCTTTGTGGCCATCAAGGTCTTTTCTGTAGCCCAAACTGATCCAGCCCAGGAAGCAGATGCTGCCATGGAGGTGCCTGCCTCGTAGAGCTGAGTCTGGCGTACAGAGAACCTGCTGCTATCTCCACTCCAATTTCCAATAACTTTAAGAACATAAGAATATAAGAAGAGCCATGCTGGATCAGGCCAAACGCCCACCTAGCCCAGCTTCCTGTATCTCACAGCGGCCCCACCAGATGCGTTTGGGAGCTCATGAGACTAGATATCTGTCTCCTGATACCACTCCCCTCCATCTGGCCCTTGAGGTACCCCCGGTTTTAAGCCTGGAGATTACACATCTCCATCATGGTTTGTAACCTGTGATGGACTTTTCCTCCAGGAATCTGTTAGATTCCCTTTTGAAGGCATCCAGGCCACATGCCATCACCACATCCTGTGGCAGGGAGTTCCACAGACCAACAACGCACTGGGTGAAAAAATATTTTCTTTTGTCTGTTCTTACTCTCCCAGCCCTCAATTTGAGTGGATGTCCCCTAGTTCTGGTATTTTGTGAGAGGGAGAAGAGCTTCCCTCTATCCACTTTACTCATACCCTGCATTATTTTGTACGTCTCAATCATATTCCCCTTTAGGCACCTTTTTTCCAGACTAAAGAGCCCCAAATGTTTTAGCCTTTCCTCAAAAGGGAGGTCCCCCAGCCCAGTAATCATTTTAGTTGCTCTCTTTTGCGCCTTTTCCAGTTCCACTATGTCTTTCTTGAGAACTTTAATGGGCACCCAGCTCTAAATACTTCTAGTAAGTATTTTTTACCATGAGAAGCAGAGAAGAAGCACGCAGCCAATGACTGTTTGAATCCAGACACTGGTAGAATGATGCTGGTCCATCTTGCAGTCCCTTTCCAAACAGCACCACAGTCCACATCATAGGGGGCCATCAGCAAGGAGCAGTGGAACCAAGCCCCTTCTCTAACAAGCCAACCAGAGACCTCTAGGCTCCCCCTCCCGTTCTATTTAGTGCCTTGCTTGACACTGGAAAATATTCTTTAAATTAGCAGCCATTTATTAGGATGAATACAGCCAACAATATAACGGAGGAAGCAGTTAACGGCTACGTATCATCCACCACCTTGCATTGCAACCAGTCCTTTCCAGACTTCTGAGAGCTGGTGTTTGTTTATATCCAGAGTAAGAAATGGAGACACCCTTCACTTTCGTGCTTTAATCTCATGGAGGTATAAAGGAACTGTCAACCTGGAGGGAGCTCATTCCCATGCTTCTGCACGTTTCACTCTCTACACCAGCCCACTGCAGTGTCTCCGTCAGAGATGAAAGAGCCCGTGCTGGCATGTCTCTGATTCGGGAGGGGATGCTGCCCAGATGCAAAGATGAGCCAGACCCACCTATTGAAGACAGTATCTCAGCTTTTACTAACCCATCTTTCCTGTGAACTAGTGCTCTGGGCTTGACACTGATGGCTCACATTGCATCTTAAGGCAGAACAAGTGATTTCATGGCACACTAGGTATGCTCCACATACAAGAATCGTCTGTGAAGCTACTAAGGAAGTGGTATGTGATAACTGGAGTGGCTTAGCAATGGAGGAGGACAAAACAGAACAGAGCTGATTTTGAGACTGTCTCTGGACATAGTGGGGGCAGCTCAAACATTGGTTAGAATAAGAGCAGTGGTTGCGAACCTTTGGCCCTCCAGATGTTTTGGACCACAACTCCCAGAATTCCAAGCCTGTACCACCAATGACAAAGGATTGTGGGAGTTGTGGTCTAAAACATCTGGAGTGCCAAAGGTTTGCCATCACTGGAACAGAGCCTACAAAGGACCTTTCCTAATTAGATCAATGTTGATTGGATCCCCGGTGAGGTTCTTAAGGAGGAACCTTTTCCCATCAATGCAAAGCAGTTGGGATCCCTACATTCCTCACAATTTCCTTCTCCGTTCCCTTGGCTGCATGCAGAGCGGGATACTTCCTAGTTGCTGGTGGAAAGGTGCTTCCCCAAGGGCCCCAACTGAGAGCCTACCCTGCCCATCACAGACCTCTGGAAGCCGATAGAGCTTCATGGTGCGTTGCATAGTCATGTTCCTGCTCAGGTGGGAAAACTTTACTTCGATCAGCTTGCGTGGATTCAGGGAGCGATGCCAGTACCTGCCGAAAAGAGGAGCCTTCCAGGTTATTCATCCCATTCGTTTCCCATCCTTCCTCCATGGAGGCCTTAGAACGTGAATCCTGTCGGCAAGGCCTAACTCAGTATCTCCTAAAATTGGAGGTACATTTTACTCTGGAGCCCAGAAAGATACATGCACATTATTCCTCAAGAATCTCCCAAATTAAAACTACACAGAAGCCTAACTCGTTTTATTTTCCTTCCAGCACCTCAAATTTCCTTGAACTAAAGCTGGGGAAAGGTGTTTTTGAACTAAGGCTTTTGAAAGCACTTTGTTTATTCCTTTATTCCTTCAAGCTAAGGTCCAGAGACCTAATAGTTTATTGACAATGGCAACATTTCCCATTATGTAGTGGCTGCAGAAACGGAAGTCGTGGCGTCCACTTTCAGTGGTTTTGGCCTCCAACTTTCAAATTCCCCAATAACTTCCCCAGAAAAAATTGGGGAGCTAGAGACGACAAACATCCACCACTCATCTGAAACAGAGTCTACCTTCAAGGCTGCATGGCTTTCTTGAGTGTATATTCCTTTTCTTTTGAAGGGGGAAAAAAAGACATTTGCCGTGGTTCCTACTGAGAGTCATATTTTTGGGGGGAGGTGCACTCCACAAAGCCTAAAGGACAGTGAGGCTACGATGCTCTGAAAGCACTGTGGTAGCAACTTCTGCTGGGCAACAGGAAACGAAGGCCTGAGGAAGTCACACAGCCTCAGAAATACAGTGGTACCTTGTATAAAGGAATTAATTCATTCCAAATGAAATTAGGTTAAGCAAATTTTCCTTTCTACAAATTTCCTACAGGAATGCATTGAAAACAGAGCAATCCCTAATCGTGACCATTTTTATGTTGCACGGATTTGCCCCATAGACAATTCTGTTAAGTAAATTTCCCCTATCTCTGGAATTTTTTTATGTTGTACAGATTTTATGTTGTACAAACTGTTTGTTATACGAGGGTCCACTGAGTGCCCTAGTCCTAAGTGAAATGCAGGTGCTTGTAGGTGTCATATTGGTTGAAGCTCCTAAAATATCTGCCTGAAATACCCCTGGAGAATTCAAGAAGCTGGAGTCCAATAAAAGGAAAAACTATACACCTATTGCTATGTACTAGGAAATCCTGTGGCAGCCTTGCTCAGGACGACTCTTTGTCCATACTGGCAAAAAGATGGCTGTAGGAAAACATTTCACGTCTCAATGCAATAAGAAAATGCCTGTTTAGCTGAAGGTATGCTTTACGGTTATGCTTTAGCTCTTACCATGGAGCACTTTTGTGTCTCAGCAAAACAGGTGTCGCCCAGCCAAGCCTTCACAAACTCACTCACTCCATGTGTATTTCAATGTTAGGCTATTTTGGTTTCAAAGAGATCCCTAGCTGGCCAGTATTCTCCATTTCTTCTCAAAATACAGAGGCCTGAAGAAGAGCCTTCCAGAAGCTGACTGGTTCAAGAAAGTGATACTAAGTCTTGTTTAGTGATACTCATCTCACGTTTGGCGACTTGCCTCGTGGAGCCTCGTGGCGCAGTGGTTAAATGCCTGTACTGCAGGTAAAACTGTGCCCACGACTTGGGGTTCAATCCCAGGTAGCAGGCATGGTTGACTCAGCCTTCCATCCTTCCAAGGTCGGTAAAATGAGTACCCAGCTTGCTGGGGGGGGGCAATGTGTAGCCTGCATAATTAAGCTGTAAACCGCCCAGAGACTACTGGAAGTGGTATGGGGCGGTATATAAGCAGAACACTCTGCCTCCCGCTTCCTATTAACAGCACCTTCCCACAACAGGGATCACTCAAGCAACCAAGGAAAAGACTGGGGCCTTGAGAAAGCCAGAAAGCCAAGCCGGGCTATTGGCATTTACCTGCAGGTCCCAACAGGTTTCGGCAGTACGACGCCCGCCGTGTAGACGGCTTGGAAAATCCCCTCCAAGTGAACCCGCCGGGTGATCTCCCGGATCAGAACAGGAGCCACGCGCTTGGAACGCAGTTTCTTGTGCACGCAGAGGAAGTTTATCTCAACCATCTTTTTTTCCCTTCAACGTAAAACAAGCCAGAATGGTGAACAAAGCTTGTCAGTCACGTTTTGGAAAGAATGGGAGAAAACAGCAGAAAAGGTATCTAACTGTCCGGAATTTAAGTCTTATTTCTGGATCTGTTCCTCATCATCTGTGGCTTAAAAATAATCATTCTACATTAGGCTACAGTCAATTATTCGCAACTCACAAGATGCGTCTTTGTGCACTCCCTTGTTTAATGTGAAAACTACTAATACACTTTTGGGAGTCTAATTAAAAGTGAAGCAACAAAGGCAAAGAATTTCCCGTATAAAAAAAACCACCATCTTCTGCTAGATCCACAGTGAAAAATTCCAAATAAATACTGGTAATCTCTCAAATAAGTGGCACTGGGACTTGCCTCGAGGTCTGGTCTATACTCCTTAGTGTGTGTTAAGCACTTGGCACATGCCCTGAGACCCTGGGCCCCTTGGAGCAAAGATGAACCCATGCCATGAAAAGCAGCTATGGTTTCCCATTAAAGACCACAATCCCCGATTTCAATTCATAAATGACATTCAGGGGTGTGAGAGAGGGGTGTTTCCTTAAACTCAGAAAGAGATAGAAAAGTCTGGCTGGACTTACATATCATATATGTGAATAGCAGCGGGAATAGCACTGATGAAACCAACCAGTTTCTTGCTTGAGATGACCCTCACCCCACAATGCCACTGGGGAAGCCAGCCTGGGGGACGCAGAGCCCTGGAGAAAAGAGATGGTTCCATTAAGGCATTTTGTTTCGAGAACCTCGGTGATATCACCGTCAAAGCAGACATCACTCACGCGAGCTATAGAACCTCACGGAGCATAGGATTAGGACAATCTTTGTTCAAAGACCCCCAAAACCTGGCAAAGAAGATGGGAAGATAATACGGAAACGGAAATTGTCTCTTGCATGGGGGCATCAAGGTAGTTCCTCACCCAAAATAAAACATCCCGAAATAATAGATTGCAAGTGGATCTAATCTAAATGGCTGCACAGATAAGAGTTTTAGAAGCACACAATCAGCACCCAGTTGAACCATATTGAAGGTGGTTGGGGGAGAGAAAGCAAGATAGAAAGAAGGATGAGATTTCTACCAGTCAAAACTGAAGCCTAATACATCAGAATGCATTATTTGATCTGGTTTCAGTCTAAATAAATTACAGACTGCTGTTCATTTTGGTAAAATTAGCCTTGTTAAGAAGACCCCCTACTCAAAGAAACTAAGCTGCAACCCTGTTTACCTTGTCTGTTTTTTTACCCCCAAGTGGGCCCAATATTAGTAACACCCAACATCTTGCTTTTTCTCTAATAAATGCACAATAACACACATGACCCTAACTCCTTCCCCCCTTGAGAGGAAGCTCAAGTCTTTGAGTATGTCATGCTAAGTCAGAGTATCTGACTATTCTTGATCATCAAATGAGTTTCATGGACAAGAACCTGGATTTCTGAGTTTGGAACCAGATCTAATGATTGTACCAGATAGGTTTTACCCCAATTAAAATGCTGGCTAGCTAAAAATACCTGCAGACTAGAAGAATAACAGAAAAAAGGGAAGAAAGAGTAGTTCTGTACTGAAGTGAAGCTCCTTCCTTTGCAACCAGTCTAGAAACTGAAAAAAAGGAGCTCAGGCCAATCCATCTCTCATTCACTATCTTACCACATTTCTATAGTGACCACATGTGAAGGCACTTCCTTTTCTCCATGACCAACACAGAAACCGATCATGTTGGTAAAGGATATACAGATTGTTCCTTTGCTCTTCCACCAGATTACTTAATGACATGCAGTTACATAAATGCTTGTCTCTCTGGCAAGTGATTCAATATACATTCGATATACAACTGATTAAATACAATTGACTCAGTAAACCTGTTGTTTCAATAGCCCTGTTGAGGTTTACACTCTCTCAGAAGTTTTTACCCAGAAGAATGTCTTCGATCTTTTTTGTTTTGGACTGAGTGCTCCAAGACTGGGACTTAATCAGAAAGACCACAGGTCAAGATGAACCCATTCAATGGCATTCTGTCCAAAAGCAATACAGTTGTCCCCCGCCTTTTCGCGGTTCATATACTGCGATCCCAGTATGTCGCGGGTCCGCAGTATATGAAAAAAAGCCACCTTGGGGTAAGGAGGAAAGGCCTTCCCGGGCTCATCGGAGGCCCCAAAAGTGCTTCCCCACAAACCGGAAGTGACTTCCGGATCACTAGAAACCACTTTTGGACCTCTGAGGGTCCAGAAAGCCCCTTGCAGGCCCATTCAGGGCAGCGCCAGGTCTGGGGTAAGTACAAGAGCCCCCCCCCAGTCCCAACCTGACCCAGCATCCGCATATTGCAGATTTTCAATTATCACAGGTTGGGTTGGGTCCCTAAACCCAGCAATAGGTGGGGGTTTACTGTACACGTCTTCAGGGCCATGTGGAAGAGTGGCTAGTGCTGCAGCGGGGCTGGGAAGACTAGGTGCAATTCCCCATCTGGCAATGAAGTACATCAATGAGTTTAGGCTACTCAATCTCTCTTAACCTAACCTACCTTGGAGAGTTGCTGCAAGAATAAAAATGTGGAGGAGAATCAGGTACCTTGAGCTTCTGGAAGGAAAAGTGGATTAAAAAATGCAACAAGCAAACAAATAAATCTGCATGCTGGGCTCCAATGCAGGAAGGGAACTGGAAGGAGATCACCTCGAACAGAGTCAGTGAAAAGCGACACTCACCACAAAAGGAACTCTGGTGAATAATCAAACCGGAACATATTGTCATCATCTTCCACATAGTTCTCGTTGAGGAGGGTGTACAACTCTTTGAGCTAATGAAATCAAAACACAGAACCATAATCAGCTTACGGAAGTAAAGCTGCCTCTTGCTAACTGAACAACCACTGTAGGGAAACCACACTAGCACCACTAAAATTAGGCTAAACAGAGATTTGGAGGCCCCAAGTTCTATTACTCTCCAGAGGCCCCAGTAAATGTTGTGTTCTCTTGCACAGCTCCCGGGGTGGGGGTGGGGGTGGGGGCAAGCATAATAAAGACCTCACAGGTTGTTTAAAAAAACGTATTCCAAACTGCAAAACAGTATGCAATTCAGAGGTGTTATATAATAGCTAGTAGCAATTTAAGAGTGTAATGACTTTTTCCATAATACAGCAAACATTTGTTGCTGTTAAAATGAAAGACCAAGCAGGCCTCCGACTAGCCACGTGGGGCCAAATTCTAAAAGGTAGAAAGGCTTCCCCGAACGGGACCTCACTGCAAAGATGTTTCAACGTGCTTAGTGTGACAAGATCTGTTCTGCTATGGAAGTGTGACATAGAGATGGGCACGACTTAGCGGTATTTTCGTTTTCATTTTCGTTTTTTCGTTTTCGTTACGTAACGAAACGAAAACAAAAAACGGTTCAAAAATGGACCGAAAATGGAAACGAAACGACTAATTTTGAGCTAATTTTCGTTTTTCGTTACTGGAAAAACACATAATGGAGCTAAATGGGGAGAAACGAAAATTTTTTCGTTTTCATTTTTGTTTTTTGTTTTCGTTATGTAACGAAACGAAAATGAAAAATTTTGAAATTAGCTCACGGAAACGGAAACGAAACGAAACGGACCCTAGCCGAAAACGAAAACAAATTTTTTTTTCTGAGCCGTGCCCATCTCTAGTGTGACACAAACAGGGAGAGGCAAGGCATACGGGAGGCACCAAGGCGAGATCCAGTGGGCTCCAGCCACGTGAGCCAGGCTCAACCCTGTGGGATGAAGCAAAGGGAAGTAAGCCTTCTCCTGACAGACCTGGCAAGAGAAACTTGCTTCCCAGGAGAAATTCAGAAGAGGGAAGGGAAGAAATGAAGAACTGCGAAGGAGCAAGGAACAGCTTGTGTTTAGAGCAAATGGAGACAGAAATGGTTAACAGGTTTATCTACCACAAGGTAAATATTTTAAAAGTAAAAATGCATAGGACCGGGACCTTGGAGCTCATGCAGAAAGTGGCAATAATGGATGAGCCTTGGATAACTGTTGAGGGAAATGGAGGGCTGGTCTCAAGGGAAATCTTCTAGGTCTGATATGTTCTGCCTTATCCCTACTCACCACACCTCGATCCCCCAAGTCCAGGGCATCCCACATGAATCCCTGAGGCAAGGTGTAGGGTTCCTGGCGGATATTGTCCTTGTCGGGTTCTACCGGGCCATGAGTGTTCACTACTTCTCCTGAGACAGGAAAAAGAAAGAGTGAGAGCAGCCTGCCTCCACCCATGGCCTAAGAAGAGATTTCTGTTGTGGCACCTGGCCAATCCTCCAACGATTCTAGGCTTGTAGGTTGCACTTCGATACCACACTTTGTCTGGGCAACTTCACCCTCATGGCCTCAACTCATCCAGCTTCTGTCGATTTCTGGCCAAGACAGCTATTTGAGTGTCGTCCCTAGCACGAATATGGGATTCTCCATCTCCTAGCTGGCTCCTTACCTAACAGAGTCTTTGGCCTTGGAGAAGGAGCCGGATTCCTCCCTTTTCATGCAATTTACATCACCTCTTGCACCACTGTGGAAGGCATGATTTATACACTGCTGCTGCTCCCTGCCCTTTTGCACCCTACTAAAATGTCTTCACCCAAAAGAGATAACTTCCCTGTGTGAAAACATGGAGAGAAAGAGATTATTAACCCATGTACCTAACTTGGGGACTGGCTGTGTGTCCCAGAATTGATAGCTGCGCTTGGTGGCTTCCTCCATTGTTTTTGCAGGTCCTTGTCCTACTGAGAAGAGTTCAATGGCCTTTTGAATCTCTTGCATCTTTTCTGCTGGCAATGAATTCACCTGCAAACACAGCAAAGGGAGGATAAATCAGACTGAGAAGTCCTAATTTTTTTGCCCTTCCTTCCTTTAATGTACAGTTTACAATGAGTCATGAGGGGAGAAACGTTTGGCTCCCATGCCCATTAAAGCTAGACACAGGTAGCCTGAGGTCATCCAGATGTTACAGGAACAGATTTCATCAGCCTCAATCTGCCAATGTTCAGGTGCTGTAGACATGTATAACATGATTTGAAGGTTTACTATACAGTGGTACTCTAACTTAAGAGCATTTCGACTTAAGAGCATTTCGACTTAAGAGAGGAAAACTGTTGGCATTTTAACTGCCGCCTTACAAATTTTAGATATGGTCTGTTCGACTTACAAGTTTTTTTTCATTTTTAAATTTTCAAAGTCAAAGTCAAAGTCACCTTTATTGGCATAAAATAGCCAATTTTCATTTTTT
The DNA here is from genome assembly GCA_023846285.1 of Phrynocephalus versicolor. Taxonomy (NCBI): domain Eukaryota; kingdom Metazoa; phylum Chordata; class Lepidosauria; order Squamata; family Agamidae; genus Phrynocephalus; species Phrynocephalus versicolor. The sequence goes on along the minus strand of JAHTLZ010000111.1, from coordinate 3,673,395 downwards.
TAGATAGGTACCCCGACTTAGGAGTAGTTCGACTTAAGAGCATGCATTCGGAAGAGACTAAATTTGTAAGTCGAGGTACCACTGTAATTATTTAAAAACTACACCTCTCCCAAATTACGATGTGCACCGACAACATGGCAAATGTAGCAAATGTAAGTGTGACACTGTAGGTAAAAAGCACCTCTTATAACCTTTTATAGCCAAAGAAATAAGGAAATTTGGTGTGGATCTCCTATCCTTGATTTAAGATCAGCATTCTTAGAAAGAAACAATTGTGTAGGGAGAGAGGTATCATTGAATAAAGATCCAGCTACAGACTAGCTGGAGAATTAACCCCCCCCCTTTTTTTTTACCTTTACTGACTGATCCTGGACTGATTCAAGCTGATCCCCTTTTTCCTTCTTCCGCTTCTGTTTCTTTTTCTTCTTTTTTGCCCCACTGTCATCCGCTGGGCTTAAACCACTGAGGAACAAAGGAAACATGATTGATGAACTTGAAATGTCCTCTGCTGAGACTAGGGATTTAGAGATGTGTCAAGAGGGTCAAATCTTGATTTTGCTTAGGATATGTTCTGCATATATAAAGCTAGGGGAAGTCATTCACCTGTTGAAGAAAAGCTGCTCTGCGGAAACTGTTACTGAGAAGTGTAGCTAGGATGCTTTCCCCTGCTCGGCCTCAGCACCTTGTAAAACATGCCTATGTGGTTATAAAGACTGAATAGCGCAGCCGTGGGCACTATTCAGTCTTTATAACCAAATGGCGAGGGCTACAAGCATCAAACACATTGAGTTAGATGGTCAAGAACAGTCGTTAATAACTTTGGAGAAGATAGAAGTAGATTATTGCCCTGGCTCCTTCAGCTCTCTAAAGCCAGAAGCCTGAAAGCTACAAACAAGCGAGCATAAATGGAATCAATGTTTTTGGTTCATATGCAGTATTTTGTACAGTTTCTTTTGTTGTAAAAAAATGGTACTGTGAGTTCCAAATCTGAAGGGAAATGAGGATGGGAAGAGGGTGGTTGATAATAAGTGCCATTACTCTCTCACTTGGAGGACCCAGAATGACCTGCCCTGCTGGGCCCCTGGGCTGCCATTTCCTGCCATCTTAATGAATCTTCATTAACTGGCTGAGTCAGAAGCCTGGACTAAATCACTATTTGGTATGCAATTATTTGACATAGTTATACACTGCCAGCCCAGCCCAGCCCAGAGAAGTTATTATTACCTAATTCAGTGTCATTTGAGCAGCTTTCAGCCCAGGGGCCAAATTCAATTGCAGAGCTCATCAGATGTGGAGCAAAATCCAGTGGTAGGTAGGTGGGGCCAAGAGGAAAAGATGGGATTAAACTAAAAACCCTTACTGCTACCAGCTAAGATGGTAGCTTTCCAGCCTCTACAGAAGGAAGTAAAAACACCTGCGGAGGCTCAGAAACCACACCCAATAATAACATATTGTCTGAGTAGCCTTTGTAACTGATCTTTCAGTACAGGCAGGAATGTAACATCCTTGTACAAATTCTTTCCCTTTTTCAGTGCATTTTTTTTTAAATTACTATCCTGTGCATTAAAAAAATCTATTTTTCTTATATAAATAAAAAGGATATAAAGATTATAATAAAATCCTTTGTATTGCAAATGCATACATTCTCCAGCTGCTGCTGTTGTAGCTGTCTGCCCATTGAGGAACACCTGAACAAACTTTCATGGAACTTCAGTTTCAAGTTTTCTAATCATAACCTTCAATAAACTGCATGTCACTCATTGGCTCGAAACCCAGCCCACTAGCTCTGCATGCACACAGTGCTTTTAGTTAGTTCTAGGTGTCAGCAAAGCCTTCTAGCTTTGCTGCTGACTAGAATTTATTAGACTTGCTCCTCCATTAATACTAAACCATTAATACTAAATCTCGCAGAAGGCTGTTAAAGATAAGCTGACAGCAACATGAATTGTTGTACCATCTCAGGTAAGGTGGGCTTAGGAACCAAATGTCATGCATGCTGCTACATTGTCCCTAGAAACACCTAGAAATGGCTGAAAAACAGGCGAAGGGAGCGTGTGACTGGATCTGCAGTGACTTTTGGGTTTCTAGGGAATGTGGGCTTGGAGTCTCCCCTACAACTCATAGAGCCCAAACCACAGCTCATGGAAAATATATGAGCAGAATTTCTTTTCACCCAAACCCGCGGTATTATCTGCATGAAGGGCTCTGAGGTGGGTAGAAGACCACATGTGCCGGCTCCATTATGTCACAACCTTAAATACTGACTAGGAATTGAACTCTCTACTACAGTAGATCAATAGTCTTTAAGACTTTTTAACACTGAAGAAAAGCCTTCTCACACAGTTTGGTCTACTGGCAAACTGCTGCATGCTTACCACAGAACCATGTGTATTACATATTATGGGCAGGATCGTCCTTTACTTTTCTCTACACCCTCTGGCTCACTAACCAGAGACAGAGACAAAATGAAGACAAATACAAAATTCCCTGGCAAAGTTCAATTCTGAGCACACGCTCATCCTCAGAACAGGTTTTCAGTGTTAGAACTAGACAGGGTGAATTGATTTTAAATCCAATTGATTTAAAGCATAATTTAGCATAAATCAATTGGATTTAAATCTCAGTTTTTAAAAATGGATTTTCTGATGGTTTAAATAAACATTTTTTTTTAAAAAAAAATTAAATCATATTAAATTTTAATTGAATTTAATTTTTAAAAAATCTTTAATTTTTATCTACTCTGGAACTAGACATTGCGTACTTTTTTCACACAGCATCTCCTCTACATTTTCCAAACTTTCCGAGTTTCAGCAATTTAATAAAGCAGAGTTTTTGTGGTCACTACTTTGGTCACTACTTCTAAATGTTTGGGAGATGGAAAACCTTGAAACCCACCTTCTCACTGCCCCTGCAGTTAAGGGCTGTGGACACAGAATAATATCCTGAGAAGCACCCTTTGCACACGTGGCCTACCAGATAGGACTCCTTAGTCTCATCAATACTCTGACAGAAAATGCACCTGAGAATTAACATCCTCCATGTATTCAGGGCTAAAATAGCTGTAAATCCCAACTATAATGGCACACTATTTTAAAAAATGGCACACAAAATAGCCAGTAGTAAGAAAATGCAAGTAAAACAAACTGAAATTAAATCTGAATTGAAAATACATTGACTTTTAAAAATATAACCAGTTAAAGCAAAGCAAAAGCAAAGAGTTCTGCTTATATACCACCCCATACCACTTCAAGTAGTCCCTGGGCAGTTTACAGTTTAATAACAGTATGCAAGCTACACATTGTTGTCCCCCCCCCCAGCAAGCTGGGTACGCATTTTTACCAACCTCGGAAGGATGGAAGGCTGTGTCAACCATAAGGCAGCTACCTGGGATTGAACCCCAGGTCGTGAGCACAGTTTTACCTGTAGTACAGGCAATTAACCACTGAACCACAAGGCTCTTTCAACAGCAATCTAACTTAAATACAGTACCAGCAATACAACGATCTCTGACTTCTGCCTCAAAAGAGCAGGAATAGCCTTCCTTGGTTAGGATTCTGGAAACTGGAAGCACTCTTATTAGCTGTGCCTCTGATAATGGTGGACCCATTATCAGTCCCGAGGGGGGGGTAGCACTGCATTTTCTGTCTTATATCTGTTATACTTCTGTTATATTGTTGTGTGTTATTTTCTCTTCCTTGTGTTATTTTGCTGTTTATCTGTTTTTTTTTATAAATTTGTAATAAAATATAAAATAATAATAATGGTGGACCCAAGAGTAGAGCTTTGCATAAAAAGGTTAGAGAAGCCAGGAAGCTCATGAAGGAGCATATCTGTCCCCCACCTGATAGGCTCTCAAAATAATCAGTAGTGCCACAGGCTATTGTTTTAATGCTGAATGTGTTACAGGCAGAAGGTATAGATCTATTAGAACAAGGACAGAAAGATTCAGAAATAGTTTTTACCCAATAGCAGTAACCATGCTAAATTCTGTTAAAAATTAAGTTGACGGGTAATATTAGTGTTGAATGTGTTACACATATATTGTATGGGGGATTGTGTATGGTTGTTGTTTTTTAAATTGTAGTTTTTATGGCTAGGGTGTGAATGTTGCCAGGTGAAAGAGTGTAGGGATGTGTGTATATGTTTGGTTTTTATGTCGGTTTTAAATGAGTGTCAGTGATGTTCGGCATGTGAATGTTGGAGTATGTGTATAGATGGTTTGTTCTTAAATTCTAGATTTTACGTCTTGGATTTTTATGCTGGGTTGTGTGAATGACTGACTGGATGGCACTTTTAATCTCGTTGTATTTATACAATGACAATAAATTGCATTCCAATTCCATTCCAATTATTGACAATCATGTTGGTGTGTTTTCTGCAATTGTTTACCAGCACACAAAATCTTTGAATATGTATATAAAATGGAGGTTTCAAGAGCTTTCCAGTTAATGAAGCAGTGTTGCAAGGGCCGCATGCTTCCTGCAACTGGCCTCAGAGTTCTGGAATAGTCGAAGTCTCTGAACATAATTCAAAGGCTGTCCCATGTAGAGCAGACTTCGAGAGCTGAAATCAGATGTGACTGTGCCAGGCTGCATAAAGATCAGAGCCAGGCGTGTCAACCTTGACTTCTTTCATGCCTGCACAAGGAATGAAACAATGTAAACAAAAATTGCAAGATAATGTTGTATATTATGGCAACATAACTTCTCAAAATCTGGGAGGTTCTGCACATTTTTGAGAGATTTTTGCACATATCTTGATCATGTCAAATTGAAATCCTCGTTCCCTTGTTGGCCAGACTAGCAAAAGTAGGAGCACTGGTTAGGATTTGGGGATTGTGCCCAGACACACTATCCTTGTGTACTGGCTGCGTGTACATGCACAAACTAAGCTCCGTGAAGGGAAAAGGTGCTGTTTTTGCCTAGATACTAAAGCAGGATATAGGCCACATCCTGTTCATAAACACAGAGCCTAGGACAGTGATGGCGAACCTTTTAGAGACCAAGTGCCCAAACTGCGATTCAAAACCCACTCATTTTTTTGCAAAGTACCAATAGAGCCATTTAACCTGAACGCAGGTGGCTGTGAAGGGGCGATGTCGGGTGCCCACAGAAAGGGCTCCGAGTGCCACCTTTGGCACCCATGCCATAGGTTCGCCAAAACTGGCCTAGGCGCTCCATAGATTTACCTGCTTCATGTGCTCTATGCTGTCTTCACCTCACAGGTACAGTAGCCAGAGACATTGCCATTCATGACACTGGGGCTTTTGCTTGTGCAATGGAATAGTAAATGCAGCATAGAAAGAGCAATCATGGCATCAGTTGCCCATTCCATACAAAAGAGAAAGAGAAAGAGGATTTGGGCCATTGCTTCTCAGCTCTGCTCCAATATCTCACACTCTGCTTAGTCATGCTGGCTCTAATCTAAATGCTTGCAAATCTAACCTGGTTAAACCCATAGTTAAGCAGGCACCATACTTAAAGAAAGTAATCCTGTAGGAAGCTAGAAGAACAGCAGCGCAGGTCTGGATGATACTAATGGTCAGGGTTTTAGATGCTGGTAGTATAACAAAGCCAGGCCGCAATGAACAGCTATCAAACTCTCTGGCAGAGACACAACCATATTCCATTCAGTTCCACATGCAAGACTCAGTGTACATTTGCCTTCACGACCCAATTGTCAGAGAATATTATATACCTCCTGTATCGTGCATGCTCACAGGCTAACCCTGTTGCACGCTCAAAAAGTTATGCCCCTGGTTTTTTAGTGTAGTGGTTTTCATCAGTATGATAGAGGAAGTGCTAGGTTTTCTCCTCCTCTGGCAAAAAAATAAAAATTAAAAAAAAATAACCATAACATGGAAAATTCAAATTTTAAAGTGTTCAATAAAGCAGGAAAAGACGTTCATAACTGATCAGTTCTACTGAATGACTACATCTCCTGCAATTATTTAAACTAGACCTGAAATTTAAACAGCTTTTATGTACTATACCTTCAGGTTTGGTTGAAACAACATGACATGCCATGTTTAAGAAAACTTAACTTGGGTATTGACTGCGAATGCAAGTGGACTCCTACCCTAATGAAAATAGAAATCCTGCATTATAAAGTTGTTAAGGATATCAGTCAGAGTGACAAAGAGATGCCAGTGTTTATCTGGCTATGTAAAATGAAAGAATTAAATGCAGGAATTGTTGGTGATACACTTCTTAGGTCTCAGTGTCACTGGCTTAGATTTATTGGAATCACACCATCCGGTGCAGTGAATAGGCCCATAGTGTAGTGTGAAAGCTTTTTATATGAAATATTTGTTCATTGGGCTTCATGTAATAAAATGTGGGTGGAAGAAAAGGTCTACTTGGTGGCACTGCCTTACAGTGTCTTCAGTCCTTCCTACAGGAGAGAATGCAGAAAGTGGCCTTAGGGGACTCATGTTCAACACCATGGCCACTGACCTGTGGGGTACCTCAGGGTTCTGTTCTGTCTCCTATGTTATTTAACATTTATATGAAACCACTGGAAATTATTTGTAGTTTTGGGGTTAAGTGTCACCAGTATGCTGATGACACTCAGCTCTACCTCTCATCACCTCTGGATTCCTAGGAAGCTATTTTGACTTTAGATCAGTGCTTAGGTTCGGTAATGAACTGGATAGAGATGGGCACGAAACAAAAAAATGGCATTTTGTTTGTCGTTTGGGTTCGTTTCCTTTTTCGTGAATTTTTGCAAAAAATTCGTTTTCATGTTCGTTCGTTTCGTTAACATTTCGTTAACATTTCTTTCAATTTTTTGATTTTTTTTAGGATTTTAAGCAATTCACTCATATTGCAGTAACGGAAACGAAACACACGACAAAATTTCCGGTGTTTCTGTTCGTTTTGTTTCATTTTAGAGACAAAATTCGTTTGTCATTTTGTTACGTAACGAAACGAAAAAACAAAAACAGAAGCAAAAATTGTTCATTTCGTGCCCATCTCTAGAACTGGATAAAGAAGAAAAAACAAACTAAACCCAGAGAAGATAGAGATGGTCAGTCAAAAAGGAGATCAAGGGATAGGGATACAACCTGTCCTAGATGGGATAACCTCCCACATTGAAACAAGATGTGCGTAGTTTGGGGGTGCTCCTGGACTCATCCTTGAGCTTAGATACCCAGGTCACAGTTGTGGCCAGAAGTACATTTGCAAAATTAAAACGAGTGTGCCAGTTACATGCGTTTCTTGAGAAATCTGCTCTGGCCACTGTGACACATTTCCTAGTGACCTCCCCGCTGGACTACTGTAATGCACTCTATGTGAGGCTACTAATGGAAAGTCTCAGGAAACTTCAACGGGTCCAGAATGCAGCGGCCAGATTGCTGACTGGGGTGGGTTACAGAGATCACATTACACCCATACTAAAGCAGCTCCAATCAACTACTGGGCACAATTCAAGGTGTTGACCTTAACCCACAAAGCACAAAATGGTCTGGGTCCAAGCTAGCTCAAAGATCGAATCTTGCAGCATGAACCAACTCGGGTGCTAAGGTCATCAGGAGAGCCTTTTCTCTCCATCCCGCCACCTTCACAGATGCGCCTCAGAAGAACACATGAAATGGCCTTATTGTTGCTGCTCCCAGACTTTGGAACTCCCTCCCACTGGAGGCCAGGACTGCCCCGTCTCTGCTGTCTTTCCGGAAGCAGGCAAATACTTTCCTCTTCAGGCAAACTTTCCCTGAATGAGGGACTTCCTACTATGTAACTTTATATGGATTACCATACATGATTGCATTGACTGATTTCATAAGAGCACCAGTGTTTTCCATGTCACTTTCCACCCCTCATAATGGATTTTTCTTTTCTTTTTGTGTGCTCTTTGTAGCTCTACCATCATCTTTTAATGTTCTAAAATGCCTCTTTTAATTCCCTGTTCTAAGCTTGAAAATGTCTTAAATGTTCTGGGCTGTATATTGCCCCTCATTTTTATAAGCCACCTTTTCCAAGGAGAAAGGTGGGCTAAAATACTCAAAACAAACAAACAAACAAAGTAGCCTGTGTCTGTGCAGCCTAAAAATCTTATGGGAAGAAAATTTTAGAACTGCAGTGGAACTTATCACACATTTGATTTCACCCTCAGTTGCCCCTAGTTTTTCTAGAAGGCCATAAAAAGCAATTAACTTTGAATCTCCACTTTGAAAATAACACAAGCCCTCTGCAATCCAAAGTGGCCTTTACCATTTGTTTAGGACTCTATCTATCCATTGGAAAAATTATATCCTTGGGGCTGAAAAGGGCATTTTGTTGTATTTTCAAAATGCAATTCCAACATGTATTGCTTTTCGTTAATGTTCTTGTTTCCAAAAAAACCCCCCTAGGACTTCACCATTCAAGGTTGAAATCTACCAAGTGATGGGCTCTGCTGTAATTTCTGTTACTTTTCTTGTTATACCACAGTGTGCAGACTACTTTAATATCAAACTTCTCTTCCCTCCCTACTTTTTGTTTACATTGTATGCCCGACAAAGACTTTTTTAAAACCTCAAAAAATCAGACAGAAAAGCTTAATGTCTTTTTGTTGATCTAATTACAACACAATTAAGAGGATGGATTTGTGATCCCGTTGACAACTGTTAAGGGGTAAGAAAGAAGAATCCAAACAAAGTTTGACTTTGCAGGAAGAACAAGCCAAACACTGAACTATTATGCCCAAGGCATTCCTACTTCCCCATCAGCCACTGGCTTGCATTTCAGAGTTGTTGCTTACTCTACACTAAGCAACTGTAACAGGAAAGATGTGGAAAATCCACACAAACAACCTTGGTGCCTGTTAAAACAGGCAAGGGTGGGGATGGGGGAATGTAATTAGGTTTTTTAAAAATTGGCTCAGATATTAGAGCTACTAGCCTTACCTAGCTACAACCATTTCACCCCCTTCTAGATTAACAATTACGGACACTGGATGGTGTGACCCAATCTAACTCAACAACATTATAACTGGTGTATTTTAATTAATAGTTCCCATCCTACTCAGATTAGAAAACAGCTGGCTTTCTGTGAAGAAGAAAAAAGAACAGGTCCCTTAACTCTGCTTAAATTTGAGAGGTGGGTGGAAAAGTACCATGGATAATCTACACTAGCATAGACATCAAATAAATAATCTTAGAAATGCAGAGCTGGAAGGGACCTTGTGGATCATCAAATCCAGCCCCTACAAGACGGCACAGTGAGGAACTGAACTCACAAATTCTTACTCCACAGTCAGATGCCCCAACCACTCAATGGCATCTTGAAGATCAGCAAATCCGTTAATGTGTAAGGTTTTGTGGGCAATGTTCAGTTCCTAGAGTTTATGCCATGATTCTTAGCCTTCATTATCCTATGGAGCTCTTGATGCTTTTGCTGTAGTGGACCCTACCACAGGTACACCTTTAGGAAAGGTTATATACCTGTAGTTACCTATGGGGGAGCTGACTTTAAGAGACCACATGCATTGATTTAGAAAGCTGATTTAACTGATCTCGCATATGCAATACTTTCAAATTTTAGATCAAGTAGAGAATTGGGAATACAGTACAGTATTCTGGATTTCCCGGGGATAAAAAATAGAACTTGTATGACACTGTATTCTAACACCTTAAACCTAATACCAATTAGTCTCAAACCACATACTAAATGTACAAATGCTTTGTGACACAAGTTCTTGTAAATCATGATGATTTCTTAATCAGAAGTGCTTGAAAGCCAAAAGCAGCTGCACACAAAAGAGAGTATGAGTTACTGCTCTGGCCTGTCCTTATGCGATCAGAAGACATGCCCAAAACAGTTCCTCATCCAGAAATAGAAAAGATGGGCTCCTCTGGAAGAAGGAAAGTCTAATTTATTTGAAGTAGGTTTTTTTGCCCCAAGTGGCTTACAAAACTGAGTAACAGCTCATTTCCATGATTTGTACTCTTAAAAACACAGCATGATAAAGAGAATGGAAGGGGAAGCAATGGTTTGCACTTTCTTACACTATAAACATACTCCATTTTTCCTGCAATGAAGTAAATCTGATGTTAATTCAGACAAGTGTATGTCCCAGCTCTCCATGTTCCCCAAGCACTTTCGTAACCAGGGCTTCTCTCTTGGTGGCTCATGAATCTGAATTAGGGGCAAGGCTTCAGCTCTTGTGTTCCCAGAAGTAGGAAACCAAGTCACTATGCTGGCTGGTGTGATATGGGGGCTGGTAGTTTAAGAAGCAAGCTTCCCTTGGCTCAAGGCAGTAAACGGAAATGTCTAAGGCTTTCAGATACTGTTGTACTGTAATTCCACAATACCAACTATGCTTGTTCAGACTGCTGGGAGATGCAGTCCCAACAATATCTGGTTAGCAACTAACTTCCTTGCCCAGGAACAGTGGCTTCCATTGTTCCATTGTGAGGTGAAGTCTTAACAAGAGGTCCAGAGCTGAGAGGTGCTCTTGCATCTGGACCTGCCCTCTGTATCTATTCCTGGAACAATATATCTCAGCTGCCTTCACAGGTTTCTTGGTAACAACTCTATTAAAATTATGACAAGAGAATTTTCATTGTCTCCTTTTGAAGACTATTCGGAAACTGCCCCTGGCTAAAGATTTGATGGCCAAACGAATAACTGATACTTGACATATGACATACAACATCAGTGCTGAAGCATTTGCAACAGTTCATAAGAATCTTCCAGGCACAACTCAAAGTACTGCTTTTAAACTAATGAGCCTAAAAAATCACTCACATATGACTCAATACTATGTGTCTGAAAAAAAAGATGCCTAGATGCCCTGAGCACATCCGATCTCACCTGATTTCGGAAGCTAAGCAGGGTCGGCCCTAGTTAGTACTTGGATGGGAAACCACCAGGGAATACCAGGTGCTGTAGGCGCCTGGAGTAGGAACTGGCAAACCACTCCAGTATTCCTGCCAAGAAAACTCCATGGACATGGGGTCACGAAGAGTCGGTCACGACTGTAACGACACAACACACACACGTGTCTGAAATCTTGAAGTACTCCAGTTGAAACCTAGCAGACCACTATACAGAAATATGTTTAAATAATGAGACTGCAGTAGAACTCTCATGTGGTTTGGGGCTTTCTTCAGGCTGCAATCTTTTAGTGTTTCATTCTTCCAAGCAGACATTCTTTAACAGCTATGTAACTGAGAGAAATTAACAGGTACAATACAGTATTCACATTCCCACACCACCATGGAATGGGGGCAGTCCAACCACTGTGCTTTTGCTAATCATGCAACTCTTAAATGCAAAGGAGAAAGAGTTCACACTGAACTAATAATTCACCATTCTTTTGACAAGGTGCTATGTAGTACTAAAAAACAAAAATAATATGTTTATTATAATATTAAAAGGCTTCATTTAAAAACTGGCTCGTGAATTACTATACCGAGTTGTATCTCTTCATATCCCAATCTACTTGGCCTATATTTAAGCTCCTTTCATGCATCATTCTCCTGGGTCCCGAGGTTTCAATCCAGTACACCTGCTACTTTGCCTCTAATGTTTATATCCGCTAAATCTTCCTTCTTCAACCTAGTCTCCAAAGTAACTTCTGTCCCTCAAAACTATTAATTCTAGACAAAATGACCACTTCACCCACTGCTTTGTGAAGACCAAATATTTCCACAATCATGCTGAAATTTATGTGCCCTGCAACTCATGCAGTATTCAGCATAATGCAGTCCCAGAGTGCCACCAGAAGCTGTGATGAGAAAACATTTCTTATTTAGGGGGAGGATAAGTCAGAATCAACTTAACGACACAAAGCTATTCTTTTTAACTTTCATTTTGTGAACAGCCGGACAAGGAAATTCAAGGCGGTGAAGCAATGTATCTCAATGCCACTTTTGCATCTCGAGTTAAAAATATGTAAGCGAAGGTGAGAGAATGTGCCACCGCCCGTCAGAGAAGAAAACACTGGGAGTCGGATGATGCCTGATTAAGTATAAGGCAACTTCATACGTTCCTTGGCATTTCTTTAAAAAGAAGAGGCAAGCTTCTCAGAACCTATGCAGAATATGCTCCTTTTATAGCTGGGCTTGCATTGCCTAGGTATGAAACCACCACCGCCCTCGCCGTCCTTAATCAGGTCTCCTCATGTGCAAGAGCCAGGCCCGATAAACTGAGTTTTCCCAGTCATGCGGCTGTAGAAAATAGGGCGGGTAAACCATTGGCTTTCCCTTCTTGACTGGCAAAGCAACCAACCACTCAGCGCAAACCACCGAAGCCCTCGCCCAATCAACGGTCACCCCGAGAGAAGTGGGTAGGGCCGATTTTACTTTCCTCTTCTCTTCCCCCCCCCCCCAGTTGCAGCAGGGCGGCTCCCTCCGTGCCTGCCGCGTTCAAAGGAGGTGCCTCAGCTCAGGAGGATTGAATGCACGCGTACCTTCGGTTGTGACTGTGCTCGTCCTCATTCTCGCAGTCGCTGCAGTGTTGGTGGTCGTTCTCCTCTCCTGACTCCCGCCTCACTGCTGTCTCACTGTCGTCCGCCATCTTGGCAAAGGGAAACCCTGGCCGGCTGTCACGCCCGCGATGTGCCCGTACCCCATTTACGATTGGTCCCCCTTGCCCCAATGCATTCTGGGAACTGTAGTATTCCCGCGCGGTTAAAGCGGCTCGTCCTTGGGCGGAAGCAGGCGTGGGATTTTTGCACACACGTGATTTTTCTGAGAAGAACAAGTCTGTGGAAGTTCTCTATCCGGCTAAACATGATGTTAGGATTCTTTTCTCGGTCCCTTCCCACGCCCAAAGCCCTTCAGCTTGATAATACCTTCCCTTTAAAATGTCCGCTCCACTTTTTCTATTGTTATTTTTTAACTTGTAAACCGCCCAGAGTTCCAGATTGGATGATGGGCAGTATAAAAATGAAGCAAATAAATAAATAAATAAATACAATCGTTGCCAAGGCTACTCTCTAAGTCATTTTGAACTGTTGGTCTGTTAGAGATGCTTTTGAAAGGTTTTGACATCCAGTGTGTGTTGAGTTGTTATTAATGTCATTTATTTTATTTGTGACTTGTATACCGCAAGCCATCTAGCCTGGGAGGTGCAAAACATTTTGTTATCATGGCTTTCCCTTATGCTCTCTGACTCTGGGGGAGTTTACAGTGATGAGGGGCACTTTTAAAACAGCCTGAAGAAATAGATGTGAAGACTGTCTATGCTTTGGCTCCTATTTGTCCCCGAGAGCTGATGCTTCAAAGCCCATAACAGTTGTAGAGGTGACAATAATTTTTCAGAAGCAATCCAGAAGCAACAGTAACACAGAATTTTTGTGGTTGTTATTATACGCTACCAGCACCTCACTAGTAACCAAGCCTGAAACAATGCTCTTTATTTGGGAGTTGAGTCATGGCAACTAGAGTGCAAATTGGACTTTATAATTGTAGCCAATTTAAGTAGCCCAGAATGATATACAAATTTTGTAGAAAACAAATTGTGTTGTTTTTAATTTATGTAAATGTTGCCCAGACTTGACAACCACACAAATATAGTTGAGTTTTTTTCTGGAGTCATTTTTAACAATCAGTAATTTTGTCAAACATTTGCTTAGCCTAGCAAATCACATTAGAGTAGGCTCAATGAATCAATGTGGATTTAGTAAATTAACCCCTTGGTAAAGTAAAAGGTAAAGGTTCCTCCCGCAAATGTATGCTAGTCGTGTCCGACTTTAGGGCAGGTGCTCATCTCCGTATTCAAGCTGAAGAGCCAGTGTTGTGCAAGTCCGTGGCCATGTGGCCGGCATGGCTGCAAGGAAACACTGTTTTACCTTCCTGTTTTTTTATGGTGGTACCTATTTATCTACTTGTATTTACATGTTTTTGAACTGCTAGGTTGGCAGGAGATGGGGTTAACAGCAGGAGCTCACTCCTCTGCTTGGCACGTGGGATTCAGACCGCTGAACTGCCAGCTTTGTAGCGGACAGTTTTCAGTAATCTAGCCCGCTGAGCCACCATGCCACAACCCCTTGGTAAGTTCCTTCAAATCAAAGGAAGTTGCAGTTAAGAGCAGGGCTATTTGAATCAATATTCATGGAGAAGTTGATTTGTTATGTCCCTGCTGACTCAACGCACCTGCTCTAATGTAGTTTACTACGCCAAGCAACAGAATTTTGGCCACTAGAAGCATCACATTTTTATATCGAGACTACTGTCCCATTTCTTGTCATACATTCAATACAGTGGTAGCAGTTTCCATTTCTTGATCCTTTCTTGTAAAGGCAGCAGTTCAATACAGGGTAATGTTACAGTGCATTTTTATACCTCTTTTCCTTACGGAACTAAAGGCATCATGCACGGTCATTTCCATTTCCCTGTTTTCTTTTTCACAACAATTCTGTGAGGTCAAGCTATGCGATCTGGTTGTCCCAAGCTACTCAAACCATAGTACCACGGTGGTGGTTTCTCCTTTGCCAAGAACAAAACAAGGTAAGTGATGTTTCTCTTCTACCCTTACAAAAAGCTTGACGCGTAGGTGCCAAGAAGTAATTTGCATTGGACTCGTCCGATCAACCTATGGGTTAGAAATCACCGCGTTCTGCCTTTCGAGCCGCTTTGAACTTTTCATGCCCAGAACCCGCACTGTTTATTCAAAATCCGCGCTCTTCCACTGAAATCACGGCGCAGTCACTTCCATCTGTTGCGATCTAGTCCCAGCCAGACCCCTTCAAGTAATCAAGCACTACGACCAGAGCCCTGACTGGAAAAAATGCAACGGGAAGCGGCTTTAAAAGGACCTTGGCATCCCGCAATAAGTTCTGCGCACCCTCTCTCGTACGCCCATTCATTCTCTCGCGCGGTTGCGCCGCTGTTACTATATTCACCCTGTCGGCTTCAGGCAAGGAAAAGCAGTAGACAGCTTGGGCGGCTACGATTGGATAGATTTCCCAACGTGACTCCTCTCTGCCAATAAGAAGCCGGAGAAGTTAGGCACGAGTGAAGCTCGCCAGGGAGGCGTCGTCGCTCAACCTTTCCAGGCGGAACAAGCGGTAGGTGATGTTTTCTGCATCCCAACAGGTCTCAACGCGTGTAATATTTGTGGCGTGGTATGCAGTATATCAGGACGACCTTGCTTTAGTTAAAGGATTCTGTTTCAGTGAGTCATGCCCAAGCTTCTGAGTACGTGCAGAGTTCTGCCCCTCCTCTCCCGTCAAATATCAGGTGCCACAGTCGGATCCATCATTTCACATTAGGAGGACGGACGGTTAGAAGGGCGCAGTTCACCTCTTTGCAATAAAGGAGCGAGTGGCTTGCCGCGTGAGCTCTGCGTTTGTGGCAAAGAAAAATACCGTGTTTCTTGTCCAGGTTTGTGTGTGTACTTCAGCCTTTTCTGGCTGAGGAATGCTTTTAATAACGTGTGAATTTCTAAAGACTATTATGTTAGCCTTTTTCCACCAGAGAGTTATCTGCAAAGTTAGCACATTTATTTTGCCAGGAATGTTTGTGACTACAGGCAACTCTTTTCAGTGGCATGGGATTTGGTTTAGAGCAGGTGTGAGCAACATTTGAGGGCCGTTTTTAAAATGAAAGCAAGACAGTAAGAAGGCATTTTCTCGCATACACAAAAATAGGCCTGGTAGAGAGTTCCATGTGTGTTGCATTGTTGCAGTTGTGACCGACTCTTCGTGACCCCATGTCCATGGAGTTTTCTTGGCAGGAATACTGGAGTGGCTTGGCAGTTCCTACACCAGGCACCTACAGCACCTGGTATTCCCTGGTGGTTTCCTATCCAAGTACTAACCAGGGCTGACCCTGCTTAGGTTCTGAAATCAGGCAAGATCAGATGTCCTTAGGAGGGCATCGAGGCAGCTAGAGAGTTCCATAAGAATGACAAATCATAATATGCTGGAGAGCTATTTGCAAAGTCACATGTGAGCTGCACTTTGCCCACCCATTATCAAGGGTAGCCTATAAAGCAGGCATGTCCAAAGTCAGGCCCAAGGGCCAAATGCAGCACATTTACAAATTTTGAGTGGCCCGTGGCCACCAGCTCAGCCTGTCATGCATCCCCGCCAGCTGGCCCCTCCCCATACTGGATGGAGGCATCAGCTTGCCTGCCCTCCCTGCCTCTGTCTACCACCACTCAGCCACCTTCCCAGCCTACCCACCCCCGCCTACCCACCCCCGGCTCAATTGCTGCAGCATCCTCCCTTCCTCCTTGTATGTTATAGAGACTTGTCCAAAGTCCGGCCTGGGGGCCAAATGAGGCTGAATGGCCCCCCCCCCTCGCACATTTTCACCTGGCCAAATCTGGCCCTCCTTGCAAAAAGTTTGGACACCTCAGCTATAAAGGTATTGCCTATATAACCTAGTCTTGACTTTGTCAAGAGTTTTTCATGCTCTCTCTCTCTGTCACTTACTCACTCACACACACTTGTAACGGAGGAAGTAGCATTGACATTATGTTCAGAACAAATTCAAGTGCTGAAAGTGCAGGTGTGACAACCTAATAATTAACATTAGCCATTCATAACACTGCTGCTAATAGCACAAGCATGCTGTCAATGGATAAGACAGGGTGACACCTGTTATTTGTGGATAGTGGAATCCACACATCCACTTTCTTCCTTCTCAAAGTAAAAACTAATAAAAGTAATTTGTGTAACACTTTGAAAAGCAACAGATCATTTTCCTTAATAGATACTGTATATTTTGGATTATGAAGTGTCTGAGGTATGATGCTGGACCATTTTGTGACACCTGTTCACAAGGGTTATATGAAAGTCTAATTGAAGAACACGGAGGGGCTACTTCATAGCACAACCTGAGAGTGTTTCAAGTGAATTTAACATGCTTAGTAGATATAATAAGTGCAATACTGCATGACTAAAACAAATAATACTGTAGCTTACAATAGTGTTAGGAATGTATACTGCATTTTGATACTTAAGGCCCTGATAAGATTTGGAAACTGTCATTTTTCCCTCTGGGAATAAAAACAAAATATTCAATGTCAAGAGCTGTGTTTTACGGTATCACCAGGTAACTAACTGCTGGGAAGGTGGGCCACCTATTTTTTGGAAAAATGGCTTGAGACAAATGTTTGGATTCCACTTCACCTTTATTGTCACCCTAATGTGGTTGAAGGGTATTATTGCTGCTTATGTCTGGTAAAGGAATCCGGTCATGGGCCTCCCAATGTCATGCCCAGTTATGGTATATTTTAAAATATCAAAACAAGAAATTATTTTTCCATCCAAGGCACCATAGATTTGAGATGTGTGTATGCACATGCAATAATTATTAGCTTCTAGATTTTTCCTTCTTTTTCTGATTTAAAAATCCTGCTCTTAAGGAAGAGAGTCAGCATCTTGCCTTTTAATCAAGGAGCTAGTTATTTGGCTGCAATATTCAAAAGTGTGCAAGTGACTTTTTACTGTGTGTGTGTTTCTAACATCCACATTTTAAACAGAAGAGTAGTTGACAAAGTTGAGGAGAATGAAAGAGGAGTCATGTCTTGGTTTTTTAAAAAAATTAATTATCTCAAGATGAATTTTACATGTTGGTTAATAACCATATTTTTCCTCCCAGGGCAGAATGTTTCTGGTGGGATTGACAGGCGGTGTTGCGTCAGGAAAAAGCACTGTGGTGGCCATGTTGCGGGAGCTGTGTTGTCCCGTTATTGATGCTGATGTGATAGCCCGTCAAGGTGATTCTTCTTTAAAACACCTGCTTGATGTTGTTGTGAGAGTGAAGAGAAGATGGGTGGAGCAAACAGGGAACTGTTTAATTTGCCCGTAGGCAGATGACCTGCAGTTCAGTGAGGGACACCTCCCCAAATTCCTAGATCCCAGACTCCACAAAGGAAACAAGATTGGATGCAGCTTCTTGTTTCCTGCTACCATATCACTTAATTGTGCTATTTCCATGAACTCAGTATCCACAGGAAGCATCTTGGAGAAGTCCTCTACTCTCAATTATCACGCTTGCATGGTTTTTGCCACCATGGTAATAGTAGTTTTAGGGGAAAGGGTGACATTTTAACTTGAGGAACTGCTGAGAGGATAAAATTCCTAGTGTACTGAAAGCCTAGTACTGTAGTTTGCAACTTTGCTTCGGCGCTCCCAAAGGAATCTGGCCAGACTCTGAAAAATAGCACACTGACCTGAATTTGCCCTTGGCCTGCTCCAGCAGGATATTTTTTTTGCCAGTAATCTGTAGAGTTCTGCTGAGGCAAGAGCAATAGTGTGATTTTGGAGAGCTGACATGGCTTTCTTTTAAACAACTGGTGTCCCCCCCCCTTCCCTTCAATTTCAGTTGGAACCTACCTGCCTTAGCCGTGGTAGAACCTCTAAAAAGTATGTGAGCCAGCTAAAGCTGACGGACTTGCAGGATGTTACCACCACAGTACTTTCTTTGGATTTAGTCAAGAGAGGTGTACTGTACCTAACCCACATGTTAAAGCGGGGATCAGTAGCAACGTCTATATCATAGCCACCTGTATACAGGTTAAATTACTGTATTGGCAATTTACAAAAAAAATTAGTGGGCTTTGAATTGGAGTTTGGGCACTCAGTCTCTAAAAGGTTTGCCATCATTGGTCTATATTATGTTTAGCTCTGAAACAACAACAGAATAAAAGAGGAGCAGGCACACTGTGGTGGTTCGTGGACTTATTTTCTTCCCCATCATATACTCAATTACTCCAAGAACAACAAATGGAAGTGGCCAGAGGTCCACCTCTAATTTTGTAAAACCCCCTTAGGGCATGCTTGTGTGAAACAAGGTGCAGGGCATTCTCACCTCCTTGTTTTAAAGTAGAACCCAACAGCTTGTGGGACAGGGGTAATGTTCAAGGGAAATCAGAGAGTCTGTATAAACGGGTACAGTTGAAGTGGCCCACAATCTACATGCTTCCTATCCCCGTGTCTCAGGGAGGTTTCATATTAACTTACTTTCTGTAGTGGTCCAGCCAAGATGCCAGGCCTACCAGCGCATTGTGGATTCCTTTGGTCCCGAAATTCTCTTGGAAAATGGCGAGATCGACCGTGAAGCCCTAGGAAGCATCATTTTCTCCCAGCCGGAGAAACGCCGGCTGCTCAATTCCATCACCCACCCTGAGATCCAGAAGGAGATGCTAAAACAGATCTTGAAATACTTTGTGCTGGGTAAGCTGTGGTGGAGCACCCTTGAGGCATCCGTTTGTGTTGACAGAAGCTATGACACCTCTCGTTGCCTTGTGTTTAGTTTATTTTTCTTTGCTGGCAAGAGTGGATGGGCTGGGAAAGGCACCTTGGCCCGCTTCCTTGGTGCCTCCTTGTTTGTGCTCATGCATTCATTGTTCACATCTGGAGAATTCTCCTTTCTTGACGCTTGCCCTTTGCATTTTCTACTTCCTTAACATGGCGTTGAAGATCGCAAGCCTTGTGCATAATGTCACACCTTCCGAAATGCCCACGTGGTCTCTCTAAATACACACGCCCTGTACTCGCCCTGGTGCTCTTATAAAAAGCTTTCTTTTCATCTCGATAAAGTAGAATAATGGTTTGACAGCTGGGATTTCTGTGGCCTCTTTCTGTTTGTCCCCTTTCATTCTTCCAATAAAATGGTAACAAATACAGCTGTCAAAACTGTCTCATCAAATGGCAGATAATATCGCTGCCTGCTTTCAGGGCAGAACAGAAGAATGTCCTTATTAGGAGTTCAAACCTACTGAGGGCTGCAAAGATGATAGGGAGATGGTGAAGGTCTTCTCGTCATTTTTTAAAAGGCAAGTGTAAATGCCTTAGAAGAGAGGATGAGAAGGGAAAACGTTGGGGGGGGGGAAGAGAGAGAGAGAGATAAAAACAGACTTGTTGCCTGCCATCTGCTCTTAACCATTCAAAAGAACACACCTACCCCAGCAAAGAAAAATGAAGCAAATTAAGTTTGCTTCGAGTAAATCGCCTCTAAGAATTCCAATCAGCCATAGGGTTACAAAAACAAAAATGTGTGCCTGCGATCCCACAGCGTTTCCTAAGAAAATAATAAACAAGTCCCTAGTCCGGAGGGGAGCAATTGTAAGGACCGAGGTGAGCAAGTGCAGTTACACATACTTAAGCTTGATTGTAAAGATTAGTGGGAGAAAGATTGCACCGTTAAGCCAGAAGCCTCACGAAGAGGATGGCTTTCTGAGGACAGGTTTGAATGAAGGGAGAGGGATGTTCAAGGCAGTATGTCTGATGAAGCTGTTGGGATGAACAGCGAAATGTTTCAATCTCTCAGGAAAAAGAAGTCCAGTTGCCATGACTCAACTTCCAGACATTTGAGGCAGACAATTTTTGCACATAGGAGGCAGAAAAAAGGCACAGCTGTGAGAGATAGATAGATAGATAGATAGATAGATAGACAGACAGATAGCATATATACATATGCTATAATATTTAGCAAGAATTTTAGTTGCATTTTGCAATTGCATTTGACATTTTCTACCCCTACAGGCATGTCGTGTGTGAAACTTATTTTAAAACCAACACTATCGGGGAGGGACAGTGTTTCCCCCTCCTTCATCTAAGGATCCAGCTTTTGGGAGAAGACCTTACAACATGCACATCAAACCTCCAAAGAGCTGCTTTAGATGGGGAATGTTTGCCCTATTTATTTGTAATCTACATGCCATATTTCAGCTTCCCACTACTTCAGAAACAATTTGCGACAGGGGAGTCAGTGTAGTCTCTAGCTGACAAGTGGCTCTTGGGCCAAATTCAGTGCTCTAGCATCTCTTAGCGCAATGATCCCCAACCTGGGGCATTCATACTCACCAGGACATTTAGGGGTATATGGGGGGAAAGTGAATAATGGGAGGGGGAGATATGCCAATAGTGTAAGACAAGATACAAGTCAAAAGTTTTGAAATTAATTGAATGACGAGTAGCAGAGTGGATTTTCTTCATTATTTAACCTCGAGAATATCCCAGTTTCTTCCCTTTTTTATTCTGATGAACGGTGAGGAGTCCCTCCCTAAACAATGTGCTGCGAAAAGGCTACTACAGTGACACACACACACACACACACACACACACACACAGAGGCACCTCAGTCAGTCCCATTAGTGCAGCAGCCATATTAATTACAAATATTTTGCTAATACAAAGGGCACATTTTATGGAAATACATTGCCGAAGGGTACACAGAGGAACAAAGGGTGAGAACCACTGTACTGGTGAAATGAGATTATGAAGGTTATTCATTCACGTCCTTCTGCATACTTTGTGCAAGATAATTTATGGAACTACAGGGGGTGGGGATTAACATTTTGGAGTTCCCAGTAGTAAATTCCTTTTTATTTTTTCAGGCTACCGGTATGTGATCCTGGATATTCCTCTCCTCTTTGAAACAAACAGATTGACAAGGTTCATGAAACATACAGTTCTTGTCTACTGGTAAGAACATTACTGGGAGCAGTTTGGTTTGTTATTAAATACTATCACACTCTGTGCCAGTGGACCAAAAGGCAAAGGATGGCCACCAGAATAGATGTGCTCCTTCTAAATGAACTTAGGAATGCTTTACAAAAGTAGAACAGGTGATACTTTTAGGCTACTAGAAAAATAACAAAACGTTGCTAATATTTCGAGCTTTTTGCTATTTTTCTAGTAGCCTCAAGGTATCACCTGTTCTACTTTTGTATTTGGTTTTTGTAATGGCTATACGGCTCCTCAACTTGTTTT
>JAHTLZ010000111.1:3639650-3651698 GCA_023846285.1 Phrynocephalus versicolor | reverse complement strand
AAACTGCCCAGAGACTACTTGAAGTGGTATGGGACAGTATATAAGCAAAATACTTTGTTTTGCTTTACTTTCAAAATGCGTGGGGAGAATTTTAGCACATGTAGAGAAATGGGGGGAAATTAGCAGCATTACTAAGAAGCTACTTTTAAATTCTTAAATTCATAAAATAATATATTACCCTTGAAGTGATAATAGACATGTTACTTTTTAAAAAAAAAGAATGCTTTGTCAAAAAATGTCCAGAGACTGGCTTTTAGGAGCAGTAGCCTTTAGGCTGGAATTTCTGTTAAAAATACATTGATATTGCATCCTGTGCCCATGGCTCCAAGCCAGAATAAAGATGTAAAGCATTCCAAAATGTTGAAATGGATGCTCCTGTACACTGATCTACAGCCAGAATTCAGCTGTTTGGCTTGAGCCAAGACACAGTCTTGCCAGCTGTCAGTGCAGTACTGTATGGCTTTGTTCTTTAAGTCACATGGGTCTGGTGCTAGTCTTTGAGTTTGTTCCAATGAAGGTCAATGGCCATTTTGTTTGGAAAGGCAGCAGTCCACAGTTGGCTGTTTGGGTACTGCTCTTTACAACAGCAGCACAGCAGCCCGTCTTAATATCCCTTGGGAATGTTGTCCATGTAGCCATTAATCCATTTACAAGGAAGGAGTGCTTTCTTGGAAGCTGTCCTTTTCTCTGCCTTTTTGGGTGGGATTGACTAGCTCAGGCATGTCCAAAGTCAGGCCCATGGGCCAAATGTGGCCCATTTTCACATTCTGAGTGGCCCGCGGCTTCTTCTCCCCAGTGGCTCAGTCTGCCATGCATCCCCGCCAGCTGGCCCCTCCCCATACCAGATGGAAGCGTTAGCTTGCAGTTTTACGGTTTGCCTGCCCTCCCTGCCTCCATCCGTCCCCCCAGCCACCTGCCCAGCCTGCCTACCCCAGCTCCGTTGCTGCAGCATCCTCCCTGACTCCTTGCATGTTATAGAGATTTGTCCAAAGTCTGGCCCGGGGGGCCAAATGTGGCTGAATGGTCGGCCCCAACACATTTTCAACTCACCAAATCTGGCCCTCCTTGCCAAAAGTTTGGACACCCCTGGACTAGGTTGTGTTCTACCCAGTTCTGGTTGAAGTCTCAAGCTTCCCCCTTCAGGTACCTCCTCAGTGGTCCAAGATCCATCATGCTTTGGGAAAGCTGGGTTGTGCCAAGGAGGATACATTCTTCCTCACTAGGCACAACCCAGCCTATCCTTTCAATGACCTCTTGGTGGGGGCAAGAGCACCACCGCTAGAACCGTCCAAATTCAGCAGTATATTGGCTGATCTATGGGGTGGCATGGGAGAGGGAAATCATGCCCGTGGAAATCCAGTAAGGATTTGTTCTAGAAGTGCGCAGACCAGTGGTTTTGGACTACAGGTCCTAGAATTCTTCAAGCAGCAAGCAGAGTTGTAATTTGCACCCCACACCAAATTAATGGTAGAGGTAAAGGTTACCCACATGCATGCGTGCTAGTCATGTCCGACTCTAGGGGTGGCACTCATCTCTGTTTCCAAGCCAAAGAGCCAGTGTCGTGCAAGTCCATGACCTTGTGGCCAGCATGGCCGAACACATTTCTGCGCACGGAACACTGTTTACCTTCTAGCTTTTTACGGTGGTACCTATTTATCTACTTGCATTTACGCACTTTCGAACTGCTAGGTTGGCAGGAGCTGGGGTTAATGGTGGGAGCTCACTCTGCTGTGTGGCACCCAGGATTCGAACTGCCCAGCCGTCGACTTTGCAGCTGACCATTTCAGCGCTCTACCTGCTGAGCCACCATGCTCCCTCCTCTCTGCATTACCCTACCTAATTGATATATGCTGGAATGGATGGCTGCAGGGCTCCAGTTATCGCCGGACTCCAACTCCCACCAGTCAGAAACCCTAGCCTAGGATAAGGGATGCTGAAGATTCGAACCCAACAATATGTTGAGGTCCCCAATCTCCCACCTCCATAAGGTCTAGCTGGCACTGCATTGCTTAATCAAAGCAGAGAGCAGGAATCCAAGCAGAAGTTGGTAACTGCATGGATGGACGCTTTGTACTGTGCATATAAAACCGTTGGAAGGATCTTGACCTGAATTGAGTGCTTCTCCCCTTCTTCTGCCAGTGACCCACAATCCCAGCTCTCCCGCCTGATGCGAAGGAACCAGCTGACTCAGGCAGAAGCAGAAGCCCGCATGGCTGCCCAGCTGCCCCTTGCCCAGAAGGTCAAACTGGCCAACCACATCATTGACAACTCAGGAGATCTCGAAGCCACGAGAAGGCAGGTCCTGAAGCTGCATGCATCACTAGAAAATTCTCTGGACTTCCTTTGGGTGCGCCTGTTGGCCGCTGCAGCCGCAGCTGGGTTTGGCAGCCTTGTGTATTTTCTGTTGCGGCAACTTGTATCTTAATTTGACCTTTCTGTGCTAGAAACAGCAGTAGCATCTAACCTTTGAAGTAGTTTTGCCACTTGAATGTAGATGACGAAAAACTAGGCCATAGTCTGCTGCCCCCCGCCCCCAAAAGGAGAAAAAGTTCCATTCCCTCCTCTTCAAATCCTAGCAAATGGAAGGAAGGGCCATTTCAATCCCTTCAAAGTGGTTCTTGCCTTCCTTCTAATATTCTCACAGATAATTGATCATAGTTGAGGAGGAAACATGGGCAGGATCGTTTTTCTCTCTGTTCTGGTTAGGGGCTGGGGGAGTCAACTGTGCTCAAGCCCTAAGTCTTGTGGGAAGTGGGGCCATGTCGTGGTGAGGTCAGCAGCCTTTCCTAGATCATCTGGGGAGATTTACCGAATCTCTCAGCCTGTAGATCCCAGAAAACGGGGCTCTAGGATCGCCTAGGAGACGCAGACCCTAAGGCAGCTAGAGTCAGTGGTGGGAGGCTTGTGGGATCAGCAAAAGCTGGGTCCTTGCCCCCATAAGCTATCCTGACCACATACTGTGAGAGAGCCAAAGATGGTGACAAGCCCGGATGCCCTGAGAATGGAGGAGAGGAGAAAACAAAAGGAGAGCTTGTGGTCAGAAATGTTGCCTTCTGAGATTCCATTTTGCTATGCTATGGAATTTGCTCCGAACTAGTTTAACATGAGTGCAGACAAAAAAAGTTTGGCTTGTAATTTACCATTTAAACAATTTTTCTTGTGAACATTATGCTGGAGTTAGTAGATATGGAAATGAGGTATGTAGTGATTTACGTAATAATTGTAGCTAGAATTGTGTATGCTATGTACTGGAGGAAGACAGAAATACTGAAGCAAGAAGAACTGATAGAAGAATGTCTGGAAGTTGCAGAGAGGGGTCTATTGTTGAAAAGTTAAAGGAGCAGCAAGCTGTTGAATAGAACTAATACAGTATATAAGCAACACACTTAAGTAGAGATGTAACAAAGAATGTGTTTGTATTCTTCTCACCTCCTTCCCTTTTCCTGCCTTTTCCACTCCTCCCTGTCTTTTTGCCCTTCCCTATATTCCTTCACCCTTCCCTGATTTAATTTACAAAAAATAAAATAAAAAAGACCTAAGCCTTGTGTTTGACTTGATAGTAAACCAACAACAACACTGGCTTTGAGAAACTGGTCTTGTCTTGTGCCGTCTCCACCATAGATGTGTACAGACTGTTACTGACCAGATTTTGAAGAGTTTTATTTTTGCTGGGTCTTCAGAGAACACCAATATAGGAATCGATGGATGTGAATTCAGCCAAGTGGTGTATTTACAGATATAACATGGGAAGTCACTTCTTGCACTGTCCAGACCAGAGAAATGGGGTGTTTATAAGTTTTGAAGAGCTTATTTTGTTTACCGCATTGCATTCAACATCTTTTTATTGAAACAACTTATACAACCTGAGAGTTGTGCTACACCCCAGTCTTAAAATGAAGTCACACCACCCTTTTTATTACCCAAAGAGAGACACAGAGAGAGAGAGAGAGCTGAAGGTGGGAAGGAGTGAGAAAATGTTTTCCAAGCAGCCTGATGATCGAGTGACAGGACAGCACCTTTTCTGGGGTTCGGTTGACACCTGGGAAGACAGGGAGAATCTCCCAATTACAAAAGGAGTCCAGTGTAACTCCTTCTAATGTGGTGTGGACCTTCATCCCCGTGCAAAAAAGCCCAAGGAAGGACTTCCCTGCACTGAGAAAGTAAAATATCCGCTGCCTTTTCCCCTTATGTTCTCAGAGCTTGTACTCTTTCAGTGAAGTTTCTGCTAAAAGGGTAATAAGGAATAGAAATAGGTATAATAATAAGCAGGGAGAAACCTCCCAAGGTCAGGAGGACCCAGGACTGCAGTACAGCGAAGAAAAGATTTGCCTCAGTACATTGTGGAATGTGCTAATCATGGTGGACACTGAATAACACAGGATGGTAGTACAGTACATTCCATGTTCAACTTTTAATTGATAGAAGGAAAGAACCAAGAGACACCAGAGTTCACTAAGGACTGTGAAAGTGTCTGGAAGCTTCTACTCTAGGCAGGGAGAGAATGGCCAATTGACTGAGTCATTTCCATTAATGACTTCTAGTGAGAGCCCCAAATGAAGTGCAGATCTGAGAGGTCCCAGGGAGCCTCAGGGATCAAAAATAAAGTACAGTAGAAGCAATGATATTGTGAATGAAATATAAATAATGAATTACATACACTGTACCTCACTATGATTGAGGAGGGTTGAAGGAAGCAAATTAAAGAAAGGGACAGACATTTTGAAAGATGTCGCATGGTGAAACACACCTTGCAAACTTTCATGCCTGTGTGGAAAATGAAACTGAATTTATGGACGATTTTAGGACATCTCTGTACTACTGTGTTGGTATTAGACTGCTCTTGGGGCAAGATGCACTCTTAACAACAGAGCTGGGAATTGAGCGCCTTGTGCATATTGATAATTGGAGACAGAATAGGTGTGTGCATGCACATTTAAAAGGAAAACTTTATGCAAATGAGGAGACACCCTGGAATAATGTGGTCAGCAGTGACAAAGACCAAGGAGAGCCAACAGGATACTCCAGAAGGCAACTTGATACCGCGGGGGTGGGGAGGATGTCAATGTAACAGAAAGAACCATAGAAAGAGTATTAGCCAGCAAACAATTCGCTTTGGCTGCTACTCCACGTCAGCTTTGTTCTGCTACATTATTTATTCCGGTATTGTTTTTGCTGTGCTCACGTGGTTTTGTCGCTGTTCCTGTTCCCCCACGGATGCTGCTTGTAGCGGTATAAAATGGGGCTCTTATCCCACATCCAATTTGTTGCTGTATTAGTAGCGCAACATAAAAGCTTTCTCCCACATCCGTCACGCTTTCACAAAGGCCGTCACTTCACGGGGCTCTTCGCTTCGCAGCGTGATTGCCTTCGCTTTGAATGCGAAGGCGATCACGTGGTCTCCCTTCGCCCCCACCCTTCTTTCTCTGTCCTCACCATGCGAAATTTTAGGTTCGAATCCATTCCTACCTCACGTGCTCCCTTCGCATTCGGAAGCTTACTTGCAACTTCCGGTTTCTTTTTTTTTAAAAAAAAATACCACGGCGTATCGATGCATCAATACCCGGCTGTCGAGGCGCACAAGCCAGCGGTCAAGCCCGGCACTCAAAGGCCCCTGCGGTTGTCCCGAGGACTTGTGGGCGGCCATCGTGTTTCCCAGAAGCAGAGCAGCTGGGTTGGTTTTTTTGGGGGGGGGGCGGGCGGGGCGGGGAGAGGCTTCTCTCAGCTTTATCGCCCTGTGTGCCCCGCCGCCGCTCTGTGGGTGGGCGCGCGCGGGGGTGTCTTGTAGCGGCGGCACCGACACCCCCTCCCCCCTCCCCCTCCCTCTGCGCAGCCCTTCGCCATCCCTTGCCAGCGGAGGGACTCTGCTCACGTCACCCGGGGACGCTTGCCCCCCCTCTGTTGCCCCTGCCCCGTGTTCAGAAGGCAAGATCAGAAGAACGGGTTTCCCGAAATATCTATGCATCGGCATAGAGGACAAAAAGTAAATTAAAATATATATATATATATATATTAACTGGCCACACGTGACTTTGGATGCGAAGCGGGATGCGAAGCGAGGAAGATTCCCGGCCTCCGGCAGGGGAATCTCTTGCCCCGCTTGGAGCACGGTTTAGGGGGCGTGGTCGGGGTGGCGCCGAACCCAAAGAGGAGGAGCGTGCGGACTGAAGCGATCGATTCGCACGGAAATTACGGCTCGCTGCGCAGCGAGAGGTTCGTGAAGTAACGGCCAAAGATAAAGTGTGACCACACCCCCAGAAGCGAGACTAAGCACAACTTTCTTGTACCTGGATTCTGGTGGTTGAATTCTTGTCGCACTTTCGTTCTGCAATTAGCTGCGTCCTTTGTGAAAGTGTGATGGATGTGGCTGCCTGTTCTGCCTATTGCAAAAGGCTATTTGTTGCTTTTTGTTTTGTTTGTTATGAACAGGAAAGAATTCCCTTCCGTGTCCGGAAGAAATGCAATAATGCCAGAGGACGGGGGTCTCCATTGATTCTTTAGGCACAGATTCTGCTGTGGGAGGCCTGATTAACTAACAATATTTGCTTGCTGCCTTTTACTCAGGGATGTAGTTGTACTGGTAACAATCTGATGTTAGGATGCAAACCTCAGCACCCTGTGAGCTGAGAACCAAAGCACACTTAATACGTGTTTAGAGATAATTTCTTAAATGACTAATTGCCACTGCAGGAGTTTTCCATATATACCCTACTTTGCGAATGAGCTTGCATTGTTTTACGATGGGCGATCAGGACATATGCACCAGCTTCATTTGCAAGTAGAATTGTTCAGTTATGCCTGAATCATCTCAGGCTTGAACAAGAATGGAGCTCAGCTTCTATTTATAAGGTATAGTGTGACCCCCAACGATTGCTTCTCTTTTATTTTCATTTTCCTTGAAGCACTCTTGCACAGCCTGTAAGCAGCCTTCATGTGGAAATGCCCTAACGGCAAGAGGGGGCAACCTTTGGCCTACCACTCAGCTATGGATGTGCTACAATTCCCATCCTGTATCACACCACAATCAGGCTGATCAGGGATGGTGGGAATTGAAGTTCAACAGCAGCCGAAGGGTTGTAGCAGGGTTATTGTGTGCAGGCCACTGTCTGGATGCCCCCTCCCCCAAATATGGCCTCCCAAATGTGGCTCTTAAAAAAAATCCCATTGTATTCTCTAGGAAACAAATGGGACAATTTTGTCATCTTTCTCCCCTCAGAGGCTGCTGAGATTGACTCAGGGTTAGCTAAAATTCTGTAGTATAAATTTACGATTACAGTGGTACCTTGTATAAAGGAATTAATTTGTTCCAAATGAAATTATGTCAAGCAAGTTTCCCTTTATACAAATTTCCTATAGGAAAGCATTGAAAACAGAGTAATCCCTAACCATGACCATTTTTATGTTGTACAGATTCTCCCCACAGACGATTCTGTTAAGCAAATTTCCCCTATCTCCGGATTTTTTTTATGTTGTACAGATTTTATGTTATACAAACTGTTTGTTATACGAGGGTCCACTGTATATATCATCAAACGTGTAACATTTTCAAAATGAGGCTAGAGAGGAATAGGCTTCAATGGTAACTTTATTTCAAAGAGCCTTCAAGACTGTCCTGTATAGATAACTAAGAGGAGTAGGGTGGCCACAGAATCCCAGACACTGGTTTAAACAACCAATTTTGGCTACAGAAAGGCTCAGTCAGCAATGTGTGAGCTGTGGTCTTGAAGCAACTAGCCTGAAAGCATGGGGCAAGCAGTATCTCACTCCTCCAGCAGAGGGCACTGCTAGCCCAATTTCAATGCTGCAGGGAAAGACATTCAGATGAGGTGTGTTTCCGCTTGTCCGCACACCCAGAGTTATAGAGCTTGTGCTCCCTTATGTGTGTGTGTGTGTGTGTGACATTGTTACAGTCATGACTGACTCTTCGTGACCCCATGCCCATGGAGTTTTCATGGCAGGAATACTGGAGTGGCTTGCCATTTCCTACTTCTGGCACCTTATAAGCAATAGAAAAAAGTCTCTGGTCTCCTTAGCTCTCCTTGGATTAATTGTATCAAGGGCACCGAACCTCTGATGTTGTCGCCTTTGTTTGCAACTTGTCTGCTAGGAATGTGAGCAAAATTGGGAAAAGGTGGTCACTGGACCCACATTGACAATCAGGGATTGGGCTAAGCTGTTTGATGCTGATTCATTTTGCTGCATCTCTCTGTTTAACAGTTGCCATTCAGCACACTGACCAGTGGCCTCTTTTCAATCTCTGCTGTTTGCATTGGAGGCCCAACTGGATCAATCCTTAACAGCAAGAAAAACTGGCCAGCGTGGGGGTGGGGGTGGGGCGGGGCGGGGTAGTTCAAATACTGAGAAAAGATGGGAAATCAATTAAAAGAAGAAAGGGCGCTGCTATTCCTGTGAAAAGAAAACGCACAGGGAAAACATTATAAGGACAGTTTTACTCCCCTGCTTGAGTTCTGTGTCTGTGACTGGTAGCACATACTGCCGGGCCTTATCTTGCAAACCTGCTTTGTAGGCACTGGCTTCCAGAATCTTCCAGCTAACATGGCTACTTGGCCTGCTGTCCGTCAGCTAGTAACAAATCCACCTCTCAAGTAACCTTGTAATAGTTGGTCTGCAAGAATATATTGGGGAACTTAATGGTATGAATTAAGTTTTAATCCCCACCAAGCAAACAAGCTACCTTCACTTAAGGCAGTGGTTCCCAACCTGGGGGTCGGGACTCCTTTGGGGGTCGAACAGCTTAGGTCTGGAGAAGGAGGGGGAAGGGGAAAGAGCTTGATAGGTTGGAGGGGATGTCAGTCAATGGCACCGGAGGCTCCAATTGGCTGAGGGTGCCCGTAGATAGAGGGAAGTTCTCTATGGCAGTGGTTCTCAACCTGTGGGTCTCCAGATGTTCCTGGACTGCAACTCCCAGAAATCCCTTCCAGCACAGCAAGTGATGGAAGCTTCTGGGAGCTGCAGTCCAGGAAGATCTGGGGACCCACAGGTTGAGAACCACAGCTCTATGGCACCTGTGGCAGTGGCCTGCCAAAAGGGGCTTGTGGCCTCGTCCAAGCAGGGCAAAGGGTCACCATAACATGAGGAACTGTCTTAAAGGCTTGGGGCATTAGGAAGGTTGGGAACCACTGATTTAAGGTCAGTAGATGCACAGGGGAGGGCATTAGGGGCAATAACCCCTCTTCCCAGCCCAGCAAAGCAACTTTGCCAAACTGGTGGGCAGAGACTTGGCCTAATATTGCCACCTAGTACTGTTCATACGATGGAATTACTGCCCATTGCTTGAATTTCCAGTGTGCGAAGTAAGGAAAGGAAGAGCCTTTTTACACGACCCCTAAGATCCGCTGGCCCCTTAAATTCGGACCAGAGATCTTGGGAGTTCGTTGCTCTTCCTTCCTCCCCACGACTCCGCACTTCCTTGCTTCTGTCTGCGTGAGGGGAGGGAGGGAAAAAAAGCCTTAAAAAGGGACAAAAGAATAAAGCCTTACCTCCGGTGCCGGTGGAAGTTGCTCCGACACCCCGGTTACTTCCTGGTTCCTCTTAAAGGAGTGGGAGGCAAAAAGCAACAACAAAAACAAGCGAGGAGAGCCCGGCAGATCCGCATAAAGGACTTGTCACCTCCAGAGAGAAGGTACTTGAAAGATGTGCTGGGTCGCGGTTAGGTGGGCGGGGTCGCACTTAATTTTCTATTAGCTCCGGAGCTGGTGGGGAAACATTTTTAAGCTCCGGAGCTGGGAGCCATTTGCAGCAGAGCTTAGGGGTCGTGTATAAACGCCCGAAGAAAACAAGCAAAAGCTCACCTGCTCAAATCAGACACCCAGCAGAGAGAAGGCTGTATCAGTGGTTCTCAACCTGTGGGTTCCCAGATGTTCCTGAACTGCAATTCCTAGAAATACCTTCCAGCAGAGCGAGTGGTAGAGGCTTCTGGGAGTTGTAGTCCAGGAACATCTGAGGACCCACAGGTTGAGAATCACTGCTGTAGAAGCCTACCCGGATATTAAGGAGACGGCTTTCTCTCAGTTCCACCCCCCTCACAGGTGCATTTGGTGAGCACTCAGGAGAGGGCGTTCCCTTTTGCTGCTCCCAAACTTTTGGTACAGTCCTCCTCTGTAAACCACACAAAACAAACTTGAAAAGGAAATATGGCCACAGATTGTAATGTGCTTTTCAGGGCGTGCCAGCTGCAGTAAATTGTAACAATCCGTAGGAAGGATAGGAGAAAAGGTGGCTTTCCAGATACTGTGGTACCACAGCCACTATTAGCTGCCACTGTTGTCTCTACTGGCTAGGATTGATGAAGGATACCATCTGCCAACTTCTGGAGGGCCAAATGTTCTCCACGTTGACCTGTGGATTAGCATGTGGGTGATAATAGTTATTTATGCTCATGCAAAACTGTTTATCTAGAGCAGGGGTGTCCAAACGTTTTGCAAGGAGGGCCAGATTTGGTGAGGTGAAAATGGCCCCCATTTGGCCCCAGCTCGGACTTTGGACAAGCCTTTAGGACAGTGGTGGCAAACCTTTGGCACGCCAGATGTTTTGGACCACAACTCCCAGAATCCCAAGCCTGCGTTACCAATAGCAAAGGACTGTGGGAGTTGTGGTCCAAAACATCTGGAGTGCCAAAGGTTCGCCACCACTGCTCTAGGACATGCAAGGAGGCAGGGAGGATGCTGCAGCAACGGAGCCAGGGGAGGGTAGGCTGGGCAGCTGGTTAGGGGGATGGACAGAGGCAGGGAGGGCAGGCAAACCATAAAACTGCAAGCTGACATCTCTATCTGATATGGGGAGGGGCCAGCTGGCAGGGATGCTTGACAGGCTGAGCTGGCAAGGAGAAGAGGCTGCGGGCCACTGAAAATTTGAAAATGGGCCACATTTGGCCCATGGGCCTGACTTTGCACATGCCTGATCTAGAGCCACCTCCAAGATGTATGGGTGCCTCTCTTTAACTGCTCACATTCTCTTGTAACTTTAATGTTTTCTTTTAATGCTGTAAGATGTCCCTCAATTCCCTGTTCCCAAACTTGAATATGCCTTAAATTGTACTGGACTGTATATTGTCCCTCATTACTGTAAACCACCTTGGGTCCTTTTCCAAGGAGAAAGGTGGGGTAAAAATACTCTTTAATAATAATAATAATAATAATAAATAATAATAATAATAATAATAATAATAATAATAATACAGTGGTACCCCAACTTAAGAGCAGCTCGACTTAAGAGCAATTTGACATAAGAGCGGAAAACTGTTGGCGTTTTAACTGCCGCCTTACAAATTTTAGATATGGTCTGCTTGACTTACAAATATTTTTTGTCATTTTTTTTATTTTTTTAAACTTATTTTTTCAATTTTTTAGATAGGTTCCTATCAACATTATAAGGGGATTATGAAAGAAATACACAAATGCACATGTTTATGTGTATAGCAGAGAAAATTAGCTTAGCAGCAGCAACATGTAAATAAAAGTGTAGATACTTGCAATACGTGTTATTGGAACTGAGAGACATAGAGACAGAGATCATGACTTAGAATAAAACTCTTATATTGAATATATACAATAGATAAGAAAAACAACAGCATAACATATATGAAGAGCAAAATATACAACAGAGTGTGGGGTACTGTTTTCTCACCATAAACAGTCCCAATTTACATTACACCAGCCAGTTTCTTTATACACATTTGGAACTCATCAGACATGATTTTAACCAATCACATCCTGACACACCATGATGTCATTAAACTATTCCATCTGTGCTAAATCACTTTAACCTGCTAGTGATTTCTAATCCCTTGCACTTGTGGCTAACATCATGACACTGCATTTTTGACTGACTCCATTTTACAAATTCTCTGTTCAATCTGTTAAATATACATTACATACAATTTGTCAATTCTACATATTATGACAGTTTCCGACTTAAGAGTAGTTCGACTTAAAAGCATACATTCGGAATGGATTAAATTCATAAACTGAGGTACCACTGTAGCAATAATAATAATAATAATAATAATAATAATAATAATAATAATAATAA
>JAHTLZ010000111.1:3600059-3637732 GCA_023846285.1 Phrynocephalus versicolor | reverse complement strand
ATAAATAAATAAATAAATAAATAAATAAATAAATAAATAAATAAATATAATTACCTGGGAGTCAGCACCATTGGAACTTGTTTGTGATCATTTCTGACTAGATAGGCTTAATTTGTAAAATCTGCAGACAAAACACGAGTGAGCTGAAATGCTACCTTTATCTTGTAATCAGAGAGCCTGTAATTTACTCATGTGAACTGGGAATACCATAACAGAAGATGTACAGGTATTGTCTGTGAAGATTCTCAGTCATCCAGGTGAGTTCTTTTTCGAGAGATAGAAACGTTTCGCTGTTCATCGGTCTGAATACAGCTAGTGCAAATCCTCCATCTTATAGGTAGCTTGGCCTCTTGCCACCCTGGCCTGAATTAGGCTCATAAGATGAACAATGGCCTAAATAGGCTCGTTAGCTATGGCCTTGGTGGTGAAGGCTTTCCCAGACAAATCAAAAAGCCTTCACCACCAAGGCCATAGCTAACAACCCATTCTTGATAGGTTTCAGCACCTTAGGCCATTGTTCACCTTAAGGCTAAGGATACTATTGTCTCCCTAACGAGCCTATTTAGGCCATTGTTCATCTTATGAGCCTAATTCAGGTCAGGGTGACAAGAGGCCAAGCTGCCTATAAGATGGAGGATTTGCACTAGCTGTATTCAGACCGATGAAGCTGTTTGGATGAACAGCAAAACGTTTCTATCTCTCAAAAAAGAAGTCCAGTAGCCATGACTCAACTTCCAGATATACAGGTATTCTGCCTCTGATTTTTGTTCTCCTTCTCTGCTGTTTGAAAGCCTTGTTATCCCTCCATTTGTTTAGTAGAACAAGGAATAGCTGAGTCATCCTGGCTCTCCCACAGAAAAAGTACAGAAGCTGCATTTTCTTCTGTTGCTATTCTCACTGAATGTGTGAGAGAGATTATATTCTGATTAAAGAGCATGAGAGTGTTCAATTATAGCTTTAAAAATGCACACACATGGGGGGAACACCTCCCCCTACTTAGCAAATTTTTATGTAGCAGGATGACATGAAGTACAATCAACTGATCAATGCCTGAAGTCCTCATCATTACTAGCATTATTTATAATTAGACAAATGACTCTGCCTCCATCAATTATAGACAACACTTACTCTCCAGGTTAACAACGCCCCTCTCATTGTATTGATACCAGGATCAATGAAAAACAGTCAAGGTCTCTCTCTCTCTCTCTCTCTCTCTCTGAGTAAAAGGGAAAGATTTTAGGAGAAAGAGATTTTACTTTAATGTACATGCACGGTCAAACAGCTGAAGTGAAAATGGTTTTGACTGTGTTTCCGCAGTGGCCATCTTCGGAAAACCCAGAATAGGGTTCAAAAACAAGCAATATCATTGGGTATACCTATAAAGAAAATACTTAGCAATAAGGCATTATGGAATTGTGTTAGAATTCTGCTCAAGAATTCCCCCTCCCCCCAAAAAGTACTGTCTCTGCTTCCTAATTATTGGAGTATACTCTAAACTGGATGTAGATGTTACTTATATATAATAAAATCCGGTAGTATTTTATTTATTTATTTATTATTTCCTCTTATCCTGCTCAACCATTAATGTTATCATGTGGTGAACTTTCGGCACAACACTCTGGGAGTTGAGTCATGGCTACTGGACTTCTTTTTTGAGATATAGAAACGTTTCGCTGTTCATCCAAACAGCTTCATCGGTCTGAGTATAGCTAGTGCAAGAGACCCTTCTTATAGTCAGCTTGACCTCTTGTCCCCTGGTCTGATTGGCTCACAAGATGAACAAAGTCTTAATAGGCTCGTTAGGGAGACATTAGTGTCCATGGCCTTAAGGTAAACAATGGCCTAAGGTGCTGAAACCCATCAAGAATGGATCGTTAGCTGTGACCTGGTGGTGAAGGCTCCTTGATTTGCCTGGGTACTGTGGAAAGTACAGCCTGATAAGTGGCAGACAGACTATGCCGGAGCCCCCCACCTCTGTTGAGGGAGGGGTTTTCAATGCTAACATGAATGGCTGACTATAAGAAGGGTCTCTTGCACTAGCTATACTCAGACCGATGAAGCTGTTTGGATGAACAGTGAAACGTTTCTATCTCTCAAAAAAGAAGTCCAGTAGCCATGACTCAACTCCCAGAGAAACGCACCTGGATGACTGAGAATCTTCACAGACGTTTCGGCACAACAGATGTTTTGGACCACAACTCCCACAGTCCTTTGTTATTGGCAATACAGGCTTGGAATTCTGGGAGTTGTGGTCCAAAGCATCTGGCGTGCCAAAGGTTTGCCACCACTGCTAGGTGGTTCACAACACAGAATAAAATCATACAATAAAACCATTCTGCAACAAATACTGTACAAAGAAATACAGTAAACCCACTTGCTAACTAAAGCAAAGAACGTACCTTTACGTTAAGTCGCAATTATAGTAGGGCCATTGAATCAATAGGGATTTGGTGAGTCAACACATTTCCACTGATTCAATGGGCCAACACTGCTTGCAGCTGGATTTCATAATTTTGAAATGCTGCACACATTTCTGAAATGCATTTATTATTGTTATACAAGAAAGAGTGGTTGAAATCCTGCTGCTTAGTGTGGTAGGTCACACTAGATGAGGGCACTGAATAAATGGCACTTATGGAGTACAGTGTTAACTTGGCTTACATGCTGCTTGACTTGCAGCATATTTAACTTGCAGCAAGAAGGGGCCTGTTTGACTTGCACCGCAGGCTCTGACTTACAGCTCGGAGCCCCAGCGCAAGGCCCCGGAATCGGGTAGCAGCCACAACCCAGCATCGCGACTGCCACCTCCAAACTGCTCCTGCTTTCTTCCTCTCCTCCGGCAGTGGCAGCTTAGGCGAGGCCAGCTCCGAGCACATGGAGCTGGTCCTCGGCCTCGCCGAAGCCACCGCTGCTGCCGGAGGAGAAGAAGGGCCGGGAGCTTGGGGCTGGCCTCGCTGGTTAGACAGTCGGCTCAGTCTTGTAAAAAATCTGGCTGCAGAATTCTGGTCCACAATGGAAGCATTTTAGTTGGGGAGCTGTACAGTTGTGGGACTCTAATGGTGAGCATAGAGTTGTTCAGAACTTGGAACGTCAGGTTAAAAATCAGTAAAACTTAAATGTTTTAAGTTTTACTGACATTGTTGCTATGAACATTAAAAAGTGGGGGTGTATAACTTGTGGACTATAATTCCACTGCCTCCTCCTCTCTTTGAAGAGACATTTCATTTACATCCTCAGAAGGAATCTCCTATCCGAGTCAAATTTGTGTTAAATTGCTGTTTTGGGGGGTCTTTTTCATCATCTGGAATGGATTAATCCACTTTCCCATTACTTTCTATGGGAAAAGTTTGTTTGACTTAAGGCATGTTTGACTTATGTCTAGACCTCCGGAACGGATTAATGACGCAAGTCAAGGTTCCACTGTACTTGATTCTCCAAAACTCTACTAATTCAGTGGGCTCAGTCTTGTTCTACTTACATTAGGCAACAGGATTCCTTCCAGCCGTTCTTAAACAGAATTCATATTTTAACAAAGTTCTTTTCTTTCCCAACAACCTCTTCATTAACAAAATATATAAAGAAAACTGCTAATTGGTGGCTTATGGTTACATTTTCTTGTATAACATGTCCCTAAATGTTGATAGCCTTTCCTTTCAGAGGCATCTAGTCATATTGATCAAGTCTGCCCACATACACCTTTTTGAAGGCTATTATTTCACTGTGTCCTTTTCTCCCTATTATTGGTGCTCTGGAAACAAGTGGGCCACAGTAAGTTTAGCAGCATCCGTCTCGAGGGCTTTCAAGACGTATCTCTAAAGATCCTTGAACCAAACAATTGTTGTCTATTTTCAGACTTAGACAAGAGAGTTATCCCATCATTAGAAGCAGAGCAACCTTAAGAAAGAAAAAGTGTATTATGATCATAGGATGCATTTGGCTCACCTTCATAGGAGCTAAATTAACTTGCCTTTATTTTACACAGAGAGGTGCAAAATAAAGTTGGGCTTAATTTGCAAAAAGGCCTGGTGAGAAACTGTTGCAGTAGCAAGAAGCAGAATTTCTCTTGATTACCATTTTTCTCATAATCCGAAAGCAGACTCTCTTTTTCAAAATGCTGCTTGTTTGCCCATAGCAGTGGTGGCAAACCTATAGCATGGTTGCCACTTGGAGCCCTTTCTGTGGGCACCCGATATTGCCCCTTCACAGCCACCTGCATTCTGGTTAAATTGGTCTATTGGCACTTTGTGAAAAATTAGTGGTTTTTGCCCTTACTGGCCTATAGAAAATGTAAACTCAGCCCATACGTTTTTCCTGAATTCCCAAACAGCGTGGTATTCTGGCCAGGGAAACTGAATTTTGGGCTACCAGATGGTACCTATTTTATAAAAGGAGAACATTCTGACTCCTGTCATGCTAGCTCACCCCTTCTGGAATCTTTCAAGGTGCTTTTGAAAAGGAAATTTAGAACGGGTAGCTGTGTTAGTCTGTGCAAGCATTATCAGGCAAAGCCAAAGGGAAATAAAATACAAATACTGTACAAATAAAAAACCCATGGCATCTTGAAGACTAACTGTTATATTTTAACCTGAACCTTTGCAGACAGTTCCACTTCTTCAGGCATCTCAAGTAGAATCCAGTAACATTCATGCTGGCCTTGAGAGTCAGTGGCATACAGCTGCATCTCACGTGCACTAATTCATGAATATTCTCTATACAGTACTAATACACTTCATTTCTCATCTGTCCCCTTTAATCATGTTACTGCTCACAGTTGGTCTTTATGCTACTTTTTTGCTCTTGCCTTGTGTTCATTTTTCTTTCTCTTATGGGAAAGTTTACAAACCGG
This sequence comes from Phrynocephalus versicolor, assembly GCA_023846285.1. Taxonomy (NCBI): domain Eukaryota; kingdom Metazoa; phylum Chordata; class Lepidosauria; order Squamata; family Agamidae; genus Phrynocephalus; species Phrynocephalus versicolor. The sequence continues at coordinate 3,632,886 of JAHTLZ010000111.1, read as the reverse complement.
ATTTCAAAAGAACCAAACACAGGTCACAGACTACCGCACATGTGAGATGCAACTATTCCCACCACTGAATCTTAAAGCTGGCATGAATGTTCTATATTATGCTGTATTTCACTTAATATGTCTGAAGATCTATGTTATACTGTACTTCACTTAATACAGGCATGCCCAAACTTGGCCCTCCAGATGTTTTGGACCACAACTTCCACAGTCCTTTGTCATTGGCAATCTAAGCTTAGAATTCTGGGAGTTGTAGTCCAAAGCATCAGGAGGGCCGAAGTTTGGATATGCCTGACTTAATATGTCTGAAGAAGTGGACTTGTCCATAAAAGCTAACATTAAAATATAACAGTCTTTTTGGTGCCACAAGTTTTTGTGTTGTTGTTGTTGCTGCTGCTGCTGCTGTTACTGCTGTTGTTTGTTGTTGTTTTTGAGGTTTGACTGGAAATCAGAGCTTTGAAAAATTATTAGTATTGCTACTTTGGACTACAGCTTTCAGATTCCCCAAGTGATATGCTTCTGGGAATCATCCTTCAAAAAAAAAAAACACAAAAAAACCCCTCAATTTCAGCTGAAAGGGCCTACTTTATGTGGCTTGCTGGTCTGAGCCTATAACGGGGGCATGGCCTTCCTTGGTTTCCCCATAAGAGCCCCTGATGGACAGGCCATCATGGCAGGAGAAGACGGAAACTTTTCTAGGGCAAGGCTCACCCTCTCTGGAATTGATAAACATGAGCCGTTCATCTGGTGGAGCAAAAGCAGTAAGAATGCCACGGCATCACGCTAAAACCTTCCCAGATCAATCAGCTATGTCTGGATCTAAGAATATGCCACGGTGGTCCCTAGTCTCCCCCCACAGCCTCTCTCCTCCTTAATTGAAGTTTGTTTGAGCACATCCTGAGAGGACAAGCCAAATATTTAGTTGCCGCAAATTGGCACTCCGGATCAATTACTCGCTGACTTGACAAGTGTCACTTTCTCCCCTTCCGACCGCATCCCTTTGGGTTCAGGAATCAGCATTGTACAAGCTGGGCCCGGGGCCCTCCCTCCCTCCTCCGCCAGCTCCCTTCTGATGCTCCCTTAACAAGCACGTTTTTCATCAGGCTCAGCAATCTATCACCCAAGGTAAGATGAGATTTCCAATGAAGAAAAGTTCTTCCTTGCTAATTCTTTCCATGCAGGCCCATGTCTGGCAGGAACTTTCCCTCTCTCCCTCAGCTTTCAAAGGTGGAGAAAAATAGTCTGTGTTCTTGTGCATTTATCACTTAGGGTTAGTCCGTGACTGCAATGCAAAAGGTGGGCCTGGAGTAATATATTCTTTGGGAAATGAGGGGACATTTACAGATTTCCTACTCCTCCTGTCGCCTCGTCAACTCTGCTTTGTCCTATCTTGCATGCCAGTCCCCCAAAATATTGCAGGCAGACTTGACTGTACACCAGATTTCTCCCTGCTTTGTAGTCAACTTTGTCCCGGTTACAATCACCTCAAATCGACTGGTGATACAAGGGTTCAGTTTTGCTGTGGTTTAAGGGTTTGGCTATCTGGATAGCTCTGTGGTTTAAGTATCTGGCCATGGAGGCCTAGGTTAGGATTGTGACTCTCCACTGTGCCTCCTATGAACAGGACCATTCCCCACCGTGTCTTCTGCAGGCAGAGCCAGCCTGTGTGGCCTTGGGCAAGTTGCGTTGTGCCTGGGCACCTCCAGAAGAAATGAATGGTTCACCAAGAGTCAGAGCTGACTTGATAGCACTAGCCTGATTTGTCCACGACACGACCCCTAAACTCCGCCGCAAATGGCTGCCAGCTCTGGAGCTTACAATTGTTTCCCCACCAGCTCCGGAGTTTGCAGGAAATTAAGTGCGACCACGCCCACCTAAGCGCGTCCCAGCGCACTTTTCATGTTCCTGCTGTTGGAAGCTGAAAATCCCCAGATCCGGATATAATCTGGTGAGTGCCCGGCTTCTGTTTGTTTTTTGTTTTGTTTTTTTGCCTCCCACCTTTTTAAGAAAAGGAAGAGAAGGAATCAGGACGATGACGAGGCTACCGGGCGGCTTCGGAGGTGAGCCTGCATTTTTTCCTTTCTTTTTTATCTCCCTCCCCTCACGCAGACAGGAGCAAGGAAGTGCGGAGGGGTGGGGACGCAGGAAGAGCAACGAACCCCCAAGATCCCTGGTCCGAATTTAAGTGGCCAGCGGATCTTAGGGGTCATGTGAAAAGGCCCGTCCTTTATGGTCTTTGTTTCTAAATTCCAATGGAGCTCCTCCCAATTGGCTTGATAATAAAAGAGCTAATTAGGAATGATTTCAGAATGCAAGTTCAACATGAGAGGTCCCCACCACCACCCAAAAAATCTTGGGGTATTTCAAGACCTAAACAGTTTCATTTTGCCTCAACTTTTGTGGCCCCCAGCCCATTTCTTCAGATGAATCTGAGTAGATGTGTAGCTCAAACCTAAAATTTTGCAGGAAGAATTTCAGTGCTTAGGTATGTGAAATTACCGCAAGGCATTCACATACCAATTGTCTCCTCTGGTGAGGAACTGGGTTCAACCTGAGCAAATAAATATCTCAAAACCAAGAGTTTTGCAGGGCTATATTTATGAGTTACTGTAGACTGTGCCTTCAAAATAATTTATTCCAAAACAAGGTCATTGTTTGAATCAGGGACAGTTCCAGTTTTTATAATCCGCTAGCCCAACGCACACTCAAGATTCTAGTCCTTATGTAATGGATGCATTTTTCTTTGCCCAGCACTTCCTTGACATCCAGTGGTCTTAGCTTGCAGAGGCTGTGGGAGACGGCACGGAAATTCTCGAAGAAAAAGATCAAACAGTAAGGAAAATACTATAGCCAATGACTGAGCAGTGGTTTTTGTGCAGTTCAGTCCAGGAAAGCTGGTGAAAGGGGGTTGGCAACAACAGGAGGCAGTTTTAGGCAGCAGGTGCAATTATTTTGTGAACTGAAGTGCAATGCAGAAGATTGAAGTGAATCTCTGAAGCAGATCAATAAAAAGAAATCTAGGACAGCGTATTTGGACCCTCACAGGAACAACTGTGGCCTATAAAATATCCCTCTGTCCTTGTATCTATGTTGTGTTGTGACAAATGTAAAGCAAAGAGAAAGAAATAAAAGCTTTCCTCCCCCCCCCCAACCCCCATGTTCCAATCCATGTTGTTGCTGGGCAACAGAGGCCTAACAGGTTTTGGTAATGGATCCAAGATAGCTGACCCCTTTTAACCCTTTGAGGCCAAGGGTCAGAAGTGCCTAGGTCCTCCGTATTAATGCAAAATGCTTTGGTGAGATTGCAGCCTCTTGACCTCCTCCCTGTAGGGGACGGAGGAGAAGGACACCGCTTAATTTGGCTCACTTTGAGCCTTCTGTTAGTGCATGGGTACACATGGCTGGCCTTTTAGGAGAGGCCTCCTGCAGCAGGCCAAGCCTGCTGTTACTCTAGCATCCTGTCTCCAGGACTATGGGCGGCCACATGAATCTGAATGGTGAAAGGTAAACAGAAAAGGGTGCTTCTGCTCCACTGTCATTTGCCGTTGGCAGAAAGAAGGCTGGTTGGGCTATGGTGCCCAACCAGAAGGAAGGGCATGTGTTGCATCACCAGAAAGAAAGGCTACCAGGAGTACTGGTTCTCTGTTGACTTTCCTAATCAAATACAAAACCAGAGATGACTTTTGTAGTCAAAACATAATTGCAATGCAATACATCAGAGCAGGGAAGACTGAGTCTTGTTGACTAGAGTCCTAAAAGGTGACTTGAAATTAATATGGGAGGCAGCAGGAGTGCAACTCTGCTTTCCTTTCTTTTCTTTTCTTTTTACCTGGCAGAGCTGATGTTTAAGATAAGTTATTTCAAATGTTATTCTTTAAACAAACGCACACAATCTTCCTTTCTTCCCCAAAATGTATCTGGAAGTTGAGTCATGGCTACTGGACTTTTTTTTCTTGAGAGATAGAAACGTTTCACTGTTGATCCAAACAGCTTCATCAGTCTGAATACAGCTAGTGCAAGTCCTCCATTTTATAGTCAGTTTTGACCTCTTGTCACCCTGGTCTGAAATAGGCTCATAAGATGGACAATGGCCTGAGTAGGCTTGCTAGATAGACAAGAGTCTCCATAGCCTTAAGGTGAACAATGGTCCAAGGTGCTGAAACCTATAAAGTATGGGTCGTTAGTTATGGCCTTGGTGGTGAAGGCTTTTGATTTGTCTGGGTATTGTTGAAAGCACACCCTTATAAGTAGCAGATAGACTATGCCTGAAGCCCCCACCTCTGTTGAGAGAGGGGGTTTCAATGTTCACATGAATGGCTTCCCTGACTCCTCTCTCAAACCACCTGTCTTCTCTGTCTAATATTTGTACATCCTCATCTTTGAATGAGTGCCCTTTGTTCTTCAAATGGAGGCATACTGCTGATTCTTGTCCTGAGCTGTTACCCCTCCTATCTACAGGGAAATGTAATGAACAGAAGGTTGCATTGTTATTTAAAACTTCCTTCATCTAAGCGCTGGTTCTTCTCACACATTCATTGTGCGGTGCCCTGTTTGTGCTTTAAGCAATTGTATGAACAGAAATCAAAAATTTGTCTTGAAGCCTTCAAGCTCCATTTGGTTAATCCAGGGTGACCAGCTGCAAAAGCTATGAGGCTCCTGTTTTTTAAAAGCTGTGATCAGGGGAGCACCTGAGCAGACACAGCTTCTTTCACTTTGATATAGAACTTCTCCAAAGTTTCCAGATTGCTTCTAAAATAAAAAAAGTAAACATGGTGGTTCTCTCTTCTGCTCATCTTTCTATCTTGGTGAATTTACTGGGTTTACATTTGGCATTCATTCTAGAGTACAAGATGTAGTACATGCTTCCTACTCCATTTTAGACATCAGAACAGTACTGTACGGTTGGCTACACTGAGAAATAAAGACCAAGTCAAAGTACTGTATTCAATTTCGTTATACAGTACTATGTACAATGACAATAAAATATCTATCTATCTATCTATCTATCTATCTATCTATCTATCTATCTATCTATCTATCTATCTATCTATCTATCTATCTATCTATCTATCTATCTATCTATCTATCTATCATAAAGTAAAATGTATGGTGTCAGTGGGGATTTGAACCTGCATCTTCTGAAACTTTTAACCACTATACCACATTATGTGCTAAAGCCAGTCCTGCAAATTCTTGGCAGTGTACTAATATCGCAAGAGGAAATGATATTTTTATTGGACTATTCTCAAGTACCAGGGTCCAAAATTCCCAAACTTGCTATATGGACAGTAAGAGGTCCAGCTATATCCCCAAGGAGAGTGTGCATAGATCTTGAGGAGATGGATTTCATTAATGAAAACTTGCTATTTGCTTTATATTTAGTGGTCCAGTAAAAGGTATCACCTACTCTTGCATTTGTGTAATCTTTGGGACTACGCTGGCCCTTTCCTTTTTAATACTGAGGTTGAGTTACTTATTATTATTTTTATTACTCTGCTTATTATGAATTTCACTATTATTCCTTCAGCAGTTATGACTCTGACAAGATCCAGGATCAACTGGGGCCAAGTAAAAAATGACGTTAAACCCATCCTTGCATTTAACATGTAAGATCAATCAGCCTTGGGTCAGGTGTGGCAATAAGATGTAACCAGATCTTGGAATCTTATTGAGTTCTTAAGGAAACCTCTTGCATCACTCATTATTTTTAGGACATGTGGTTGCCATTGCTTTTGCTCTGTCTGTAGAAAGTAGAGTAATTCATGTTATGATTACCAGCACCCAAGAAAAATACAGGGAAGCACTCTTTAGTTTTCTCTGCTGGCCAATTGTGACACTGTACCTTGAAAATACTTTTAGAAATACAAAGGGCTAAAAGTACAGCCTTCGGTACTACTTGAGTGAGAAAATAATAGCACAAAACTTGAAAAATATATATTGAAATACTTCTAATAATGCCCTAAAGTGATTTTTGAATATTACTAGAAAACATTTCTGGTTGCACCAGAGGTAGCTTTGTAAATTTATATCACATGGGTTTTGAAGTGTAATTTTGTTTGACTCTATTACCCTAGAAATAAATGGTTGCTTTTGACCTGCGGTCTAACCCTCTTCTCCTGATGAAGTCCACAAGAAAACCCTGAAGCTGTTATTTGCTTCGGCATACATGGGGGCCTTCTTCTAAAAACAAATTACTAGCTTCAGAATAGTTATGCTCATCAAACCCTCAGCTTGGTGTGTGTGTAGGGGGGAGAGTCAAGCCCCTTTCCTTCTCTGTCCTCATATGATATTATCTGCATTTAAAAACAAACAAATAAAATGGTGCTCCTTAATGCAAAGAACACAGCTAACCTTACATGATCCTGGCTTTATGAAGAAAGTGCTACTCAAGATTCTTCTTTGGAATTACATATTTATTGTTAGCTGGCAGGACTGAGTAATGCTCAGAACTTGAAATCAGAATCGGGCTGGGATTTCCTTGGCATCATTTCAAGAAGAAGCGAAACACGTACCTGCCCCAATGTTTATGTCATGTTCATCACTGCTGCTTTTGGTATATAGGCCAGTAACTACCCAACATTAAAGTACATCCAATATTTTGGCATAAATATGAAGTATATTTTCTTTGCATGGCAGAGCTTCTTCTTCTTCTTCTTCTTCTTCTTCTTCTTCTGTCAGCATTACCATTTCCATTATTTTGCTTTGGTCTTGGCTTGTGTGATATCCTACACGAGTCTTTTAGGAGCATTGCCAGAAGACCTTATTGATGATTGACAGTACAGGTCAAACAGTAAGGGGTTGGGCCCTAATCCTTTTGGTGGACCTTTGCGTACACTGGTAAGGACTACAATTGCAATGATATTCGTAAATTGCTTTTTTTTAAAAAAAAAAAAATCCTTGTTTAGAACTATAGGACTAAATTTATATAGCACCAACTTATATGCTGACCGGATCTTGTCAGTTTAGTACTTGTTAAGCATTAAAAAAAAGGATTTGATTGCTGCTGTAGAGAATGAACAAGAGAGTGGTGATAATATTTATTTATTTATTTATTTATTTAGAATATTTTTACCCCACCTTTCTCCTTGGAAAGGAGTAATGAGGTACAATATACAGCCCAGAACATTTCAAACATTTAAGTTGAGAAGAGGGAATTAGAAGCAGCATCTTATAACATTAAAAGGTAACATTAAAGCTACAAAGAGCACGGCAAAAGAAAAAAAATCCATTATGAGGGTTGGAAAGTAAACATGGAAACAGTGGTGTTTTTATGAAATGAGTCAGTGCAGTCATGTATGGTAATCCATATAAAAGTCACATAGTAGGTACTTCCTCATTCAAGGAAAGCGTGCCTGAAGAGGAAGGTCTTTGCCTGCTTTGGGAAAGACAGCTGAGATGGGGCCGCCCTAGCCTCCAGATGGAGGGAATTCCAAAGTCTGGGAGCAGCAACAGAGAAGGCCCTTTCATGTGTTCTTCTGAGGCTCAAAGTGTGAAGGTGGTGGGATGGAGAGAAAGGTCTCTTCTGATGACCTCAGCACCCGAGCCAGTTCATACTGTGATATTCGATCTTTGAGGTAGCTCAGACCCAGGTCATTTTGTGCTTGGTAAGTTAAGGTCAGCACTTTGAATTGGCACCTTGGATGCCAGAGAAGGGCGAGAGGGAATGGGGGGACTGTGTGTGGACATATGGAACATTAACTTCCTAAAGATTACTGCATGAATTGGGACAGCAATCTAAATTTCAGAGTGCAGTATACAGACGTTCTTATGAACCCAGGATAAACTTCTGTGTGGTTGCTGGAGAAAACTAGCTTGGTTCATGGGAAACATTTTCATTTCCCATGCAGATTTCTCCAAGGTGGTGTTTTCTAGGTTTGTTTGACTTTACCTCCCATCATTATAGGTCAGTATGACTGCTGATCATATTGGTTGGAAATTATGGGGATTGTAAACCAAACACATTAATAAAGTACTAGGTTGGAAAAGACTATGCTTATACCTCTGCATTTAGTACAAGTATTTATGTTCCTCAAATACGTTCAGAAAGGAGATGCAGTCTCCCCCCCCCCCCCCGAGAGTGGAGAAGGCTAAATAGTTCACTGGTCTAGGTATTTGGCTGCAAAGCCAGAGGATGAAGGATCCAGACCTCAGAAGAAGAGAATGGTAAAGCACTTCTAAGTGTTCTCTGCCTGGAAGACCCTGAAAAGAGAAACCACAAGTCAGAATTGACTTGATGGTACATTATTATTATTATTGGCATGTCCGGTAGGAATCACTCTTCAATGCACCAAGTACTGTACATGTGGTTTTCCCATACATAAGACATGGGGCAGATTTACTTGCCTTATGAAGGAGCTTTGGTTATTGAAAGGTTATAGAATTTGGTCTCTTTGAAATTAACTTTTGGCTGATAATATATTCTTCTCTGCACACGGAGGCTGAGATTCATCTTTTCCCCAACCATTGTATAGAAGTAACTTCAGAGTTCTTTCCTCAATATATACCTACTTAATCTTTTTTGTGATAAACAAAGGCCATCCGAGCTGACATTTCAATATCATGTTTGTTTTGCAGCAGGGTGGGGGCAAGACACGGCTGGAGAAAGACAATGGATGCCTTTCTCCATAATATCACCAGAGAGATGAAGCTGAGCCTGCCGCTGTTTTACCCCATCCCCCCCCCCACCGCCTTTCCTCCCAATTCAAATCTATGTGTGTAACTTTAATATCTGTGCTTATGGCACCTTTGTGTGCAAAGGCTTATTGTCGACTTTGATCCCCCCAAAATATGTGTCGATGCAGAGTGGATATTGGGCTGCTACCTTTGATTGGCAGTTTGGTAAACATCATAAAAGCAGCAAGTCAAGGGCACTGTGGATAAGAGGTGGGGGATGAGGAACACGGTTTGTGAATATAAGCATCACCAAGGTTGTGTGTCAAGAAACCCTTCAGCCATGGAAGATATCACACTGAGGAAACGCCAGTGTTTCATGGTCTGGGGATGAAAGGAAGTATGATATAATGGCTAGAGAGCTGGACTGGTACTTGGGAAAGCCCCGTTTTAATCTCCTCTGAAACATAAAATCTAGCCTTGCACTTGTATTTTGTAACGACCACATGGCTCCCCTCTTTTTATTTCAATGAAACTGGCAGGTTGATCTCTGCCTAAGTGACTCCTGCTCTGATCTATAAGTGCCAGATAAAGACCTGCAGAAGCCATGTCCAACCAAAGAGGTGTCAGTGTGTTGCCAAATTAAGTGCAGAGTGGTACTGGTTGGAGAATCTGGGAATTTTAGTTTTTAAAAAAATAGAAATGTTTCCAGGCTCTGAAAATAGGATAAGACATTGGCACATAAGAATTACATAACAGCGGAAATTTAGTGGAACCAGTGCTTTTAGCAGTCTCTCCTGATATAGGAGCCATAGTTAGCTTAGCTTGCAAATAAATCCACTACTAAGCCTGACTTATAGGGTTGCTGTTATTAAAAACTGGAGAGAAGGAAAGCCATGTGTAACATCCAGCTCTCACTGGAGGAAATATGATATATATGTGTAACCAATAATAATTGTAAAACTCGAATAAAAAACCAGTAATTGGCATTGTTATTTTTAAAAGGCAGATAGCGGGGTGTTCAGGAGATTTGGGAGCTACATTGGTCATTCTGGGGTACTGCATTCAACCCATGGGCCACACACGTCTAATAAATAAGTCATCACTTAGACAGGAAGCATCTTGGTGCAAATGAATTACTATATATATATATATATATCACTATTTCCTGAAGACATGGAATTTTAGGCCTGGTAGCCCTCTGCCTTTCTAAGGCTGTTTGAACTATAAAAGGTACTCTTGCTGAAATTCCATGGAAGGTCAATGTTTTAAAAATATTTTTTGCCACCACTGGGAAGCTGCAGAAAAATTGTTATGCTAACAAAATATCTGGTAACATATGAAGCATCTGATATAGATCAGTGATGGCCAACACTGCCCTAGGCTTTCCTGGTGTAGGTGTGAAGTGCTTCTGATTTTTCTGGGGATTGATGAAAGGGCAGCATGACAAGTAGCAGACACATTGTGCCTGAGTCCGCCACCTCTGTTGAGAGAGGGCTTTTCAATACAAACATGTATGGCTTCCCTGACCCCTCTCTCAAACTACCTATTTCATCTAATATCTTTGAATGAGGGGGTGGGTTGGTTCACTCTTCTTTCTGGTGATCAGATGACCTTATTGCTAATGTGAACCCAATCCATCCCTAGTACAGTGCCCCCACCTGCACTTTTGAGCTCCTGTCAGGAGCTTCTAATTTTTGGTGCAGGTAGATATACTGTAGTTTAGTCAATTTCTGGAGCATGCCATCACTGGAAAGAGACCAAAAACAAACCTTGCAGCTCTCAAAGCTGCCAAGGCTCTTCTGTGGTCAATTTCCACCAGTGTTGTGAAGTGTCTTAATCGATGAGCCACTTCAGGATATTGGCAAATTGACTCTGTGGGGACATGAGCCTGCGTTCCCCAAATCCCTGTCTGATGCTCTAACCACTACTCCACAGCAGGTGTATAGCAGCAGAGCTATGAGACAGCTGACTCACCTGGGTTTGTGCAACCCTTAGACACATTAGTCTGGAAATAAACAATATTGAGAAGGGATCTGAGATTCTCCAGTAACAGTGTATTAATAAACCACAACCTGACCTCTCATTGAGTTCAGCCGTTTATTATGGCAAAGCACCACAGAAGCAGACTTCCAAAGAATGGAGCAGTGGCGCTCACAGGTCTGACCCCATTTATCACTCCTTATTGAGATACTCTAGTGTCCACCTCCCAGCATTGGAAAGCAATGAGGTCAATTAACTATGCACATAAATCAGGTCCTTAAAAGAAGAACGGCCTGGTGGAATGGATGGAGAAAGAAGCCCCTTCCTTTATGGGCTGTGCACACTGATCTTTCATGGGACTGTTCCCAGTCTAGGAGGAAGAGAGGTATTACCGCATTTCCCATCTATAAGATGCTCCCATGTATAAGACACACCCCCTTTTCTAACCCAAAAGTACAGGTTCTCTCCTCAGCTTACTTCTGTGTATAAGACGACCCTCAATGTTCAGTCTAACTAACTAACTAACTAACTAACTAACTAACTAACTAACTAACTAACTAACTATATATATATATAAAGTAATGGTTCCAAACTTTGGTAAGGGAGCAGCATGCTAAAAATTGTAGACCCTGCTGCAATTGGGACCCCAGGTGTGGTGAGTGAAATTCAGGCATCAACCTCCCTACTAAACCAAACCCACATCAGTGCCTTAGGACAGTGGTTCCCAGTCTTGGGTTGTTTTCGGAATGCAACTGCCAGAAATCCTGGCCAGCACAGGATGTGTGTGTGTGTGTGTGTGTGCACGCGCGTGTGTGTGTGTGCGTGCGCACGTATATTTGAGACCTGCAAGAAAATATTGCAGCATGGCATACCCATGTACATGTGAGACATATAAGAAAATATATATGCACATACTGTTTAAAGTATAACAAAAACATCAGGATAGTCATGGAAACAAAAGCTGACTTCCAGTTTTGCCCATGTCTCCATCTTTTCCTGAAGACTCTAGCAATGCAGGACTTGGATCCTATACTGTTTCCAAAGAGGTTCAAGACTGAATTGAATTTTGGCAAGGCTGGGGTGGAAGGGAATTCCATAATCAAGGGCAACCGGTGAGAATTCCCTTGCCGGACTTCTGCTGAGTGAACCAGACACATAAGCCAGTGCAGTGCAGGGACTGGACTCTAACTTAGATGACCAGGATTCAAAAATTCCCACTTGGACATGAATCCAACTGGGGAAAGCTTTGGACACAACCTTCCTCATAGGGTTGTGGTGAGAATTTGATGAGGAGTGTGGAAAGCCATGTACTTCAGATCACTAAAGGAAAGGTAGAATATAAAGGTGTCAAAAATAATAAAATGGGCACAGGTAGGGAACTGAGCAGTGATCATAAAGGAAGGCATAGGAGGAAGCAAGTAGAACTATGTTGGTCCTATACTAAAATTAAAAGCCAACGGGGGGGGACCACGTCATGATGCTAGTGATGTAGAAAGCTTCTTGGTATGATAAATGAAGCTGTCAGAATCAATGGTTAACAGCATGCGTGGCTGACTGACAGGTGCCACTCAGCCCCTCTCCCAAGTTAAAGGATTCTTCTCTCTTTGCTTTGTGAGCAGAAGCCAAAAAAGCAAGACCGTAACAATAGCAGCAGCAGCAGCAGTAGCAGCAACAACAACAACAACAACAACCGGCTGGAAAAATAGATTGGGACCAAAATAAATTAGAGGAATTGAATTGAAAACCATGGAAACTAGTGAACATGTATCATGCATTATACCCCAAAAGTGATGTGGATTGATTATACCCATCACAAAAAAATTGGAGGCTGTGAATTACTGCAACTACAGCAGGCAGTAGTAGAGGAGGAAAAAAAAGATGCCTAAAATGATTTTATTAGTACAAGCACAGAAAAATTACTTGGGGTGATGAATACTTTGAAAACAAGAGAAACAAGGACTCAATACTGTATAAGAAACAACAATTCAAAACATAAAGAGTTGGAAAAATAAAGCGCTACTTGCACAGCACCTGAGTAATATTGGTGCAAGGCATGATAATAATTCAACATGGGCATAGCTAACACTGGAAACCATTAAGAAAGAATCCAGAACTGATTTTTGCTGTGCAAGAACAAACACTCCAAACCAATGTGATAAAAGCTAAGATTCAAGGAATTAGCACCAAGAGCGGACTCTGCCAAGAAAAAGATGAAACGGTGTCATACCTCATCTCTGAATGCCCAGTATTGCACAGACTGCAAAATTAGACACGATAGAGTGGCAAAATAACTGCACTGGGCATCAAGCAAAAAATATAACTTGCCAGCCACTAAAAAACCCATGGGAACTTCAGTTAGAGAAGGTGACCGTAAATGATGAAGTCAAGATCTTGTGGGATTTCCTGATTCAAACTGATAGATACTTTGAGCATAACACAACAGTCCTCGTAGAAACAGAACAAAGAAATGTCTGGATCATGGACACTGTAATTCCAGGGAATGCCAGAGCTGAAGCTAAAGAACTGGAAAAACTAACAAAATAGAGAGACTTAGCAATCAAAACATCTCACTTGTGGGTGAAACACTTCAGTAGTCCCTGTAGTCATTGGGGCTTTGGGAATAATTTCACACAATATTAGAAGCAGTCACAGAACTCAGAAATAAGACCATCCAAACGACTAAAAATGGAAGTATTAATAACAGTATACATATACATATATATTTAATAGATACTTAGGCTTTTGGTTAAAACTTGTACAGTATCAGTCATATCAAACCAGTTTTATAATTTTGATTGACTGTGCCTGATATCCTCCTCCTCCTCCTCCTCCTCCTCATCATCATCATTGACGTCTCTTTAGGAGGAGCCTGTTAAATTAAAAACTCTGATCTATTCACTTTCTTCTGCATCCGATTAAAGCTTGACCTGTCTTTATATCAGCTTTGTGAAGAGCTAAGAAGGATACAATCTTTTTCTCTCCTGAAGAATGAAATTTGCAACTACTGATTAGCAATATAATGTATAAATTTTGAACCCCCTTCCTTAAAAATAATTTTTTTTGCAGTGATACAAATTTCAATAAAGATTTCTAGGTTGACACTTCTGAGTGGCAACCTTTCCTCTTTCAAGATTATTTCTCTCCCTGCACCAATGCCAGCTTCTAATCCACACATTAACCTCTTTGCCTCTTCATTGTGCAACTCCTTGGTAGCTTTTCAAGAAAGTTCAGAGAAATAATCTGTTGCAATGAAATCTAGAAGAGTGTTCAGAGAAATAATCTGTTGCAATGAAATCTAGAAGGAGTTGTGGCACCTTAAAAATTAGGAAATTTATTACATCATAGATTTTCATTGAAGAAAAGCAGAATTAAACGATTTATAGTGACAAAACTGCATTAAGTAACATCAAAGTATGAGCTCTCAAGACAAATAAAGGTTTCAAATACAGTACTGAAGAAGCAGATGAAATGTAGCACTGAAATGAATCAATAAAAAAGCCAAGAGAGTTCAGTATGGCTCTTAAAAAATAAAAGTATTCAGTCACATAACTGCTTTCTCAGGCATTTTAATCACACTCTATTTTCCATACAAAATACCATCTATATCAGTGTTGGGGAACCTATGGCACGGGTGCCAAGTTGGCACTTGGAATCCTTTCTGTAGGCACCTGACATCGCCCCTTCACAGCCACCTCTATCCAGGTTAAATCGCCGTATTGGCCCTTTGCGAAAAATTAGTGGGTTTTGAAATGGAATTTGGGCACTTGGTCTCCAAAAGGCTCGCCATCACTGGCTAGGGCCAGGCTAACGACCAATACTTAATGGGGTTGGGAAGGGTTGCATAGGTGGGACATAAATGCACCCCAGGCCACTGTACATTTTACAAGACTATTCAGGCGACTGTCCACCTAATGAGCCTATTCAGATCAGAGTTCCACCAGGCCTTGCCTCTAACTTTCCGCGGACTGATGAAGCTGCTTGGATGAGTAGCAAAGCATTTTGATTTCACAAGAAAATAAGTTGCCATGATTCAGTTTCCAGATAACTTAACCTGGATGACTGAGAATCTTCACAGACACCCCATAGTGCACTAAATTGCAGGACAAACGCTTGTCTGATTGAGCCCTCAGACTTTCAAAGTATTCACAGAATGGGGTTATGTAAAGAATGGCTTTCTTTCATCTGTCTTCCAACTACTACAGTAGTGCCTTCCACTTTATCTGAAACACCTTCCCATCCTTGACCACCCATCATGCCAACTAGAGCAAGAAAGACAGTGGAACAGCAACATAATGACTGTCATTGTACAATTAATGAAATCTCAGAAAAGGTAGTAATGCTGAGCTGGCACCCTACTGGGACCCACCACATCACGTCAGAGATTCTGATACTGAAACACATTCCCAAGAGTCCAGAACTTTATAAACATCTAAGGAAAAATCAGGAGCCAATGTTCATCACAGCTGGCATTTTTTTTTTGAAAAGGGTCAATCACAGGCTGACCCTGACGAATAGTTTGTACCTTGTGCAATTCTTCTTTCCTCTGATTATCCTTCTAATTTATCTTTCCCATGCAAGACAGATAAACTACATGTCCAAAAAAGGTTTCTACTTCTCTTTTCATTGAATAAGCATATGCAAGCAGATATACAACAGTATTGAATATCTGCAGAACATTAACTATATAAATTAATACAATGTTATAGGAATGTGACTATAAAAACTTAATGAACTAAATGAGAAATATAAGCAACTTACCTAACCAAAAGTTAAAAAATGATCCATCGAAATTAAATAATAAAAGTATTACAAAATACTTAATAAAAAGTATTATAAAGGCATATTTTCTAAGACAAGCTATAAAAGTTTAACTCTCAATTAAGTTACATCTCTGAAAAGTGTCTTAAACAAACTATAATGTGATTAAAAGGCTAGACCACAGCATAAGCAATTATAAAATTATTTTCAAAAATAGGTAATACACTGCCATAAATTTGAGATAAAGGTGGGATATAAATAAATCATGAGATAAAAGCCATCGTGAAACTTGAGTCTCAGTATAGACTTTATGGCTACAATGCCCACTTTATTTGTCTGGATTGGTGGATTGTTTCTCTGCTGCTTTTCTCCCACTTTGCTTTACACAATTGCCATCCTATTTAAATGTTCTGGAGAACTAGGATGTTTGCTTACACTCAGCATGGATTATGGGATTCCAAAGAAGAAGAATAAGAATAATAATAAGAAGAAGAAGTCTGATGAAGCTGTTTGGATGAGCAGCGAAACATTTCTATCTCTCAATAAAGAAGTCCAGTAGCCATGACTCAACTTCCAGATAAACTCACCTGGATGACTGAGAATCTTCACAGACATTAAACACTGTTGTGCCCTTCTTTCTCCTCTAATCTTACCTTATTTAGCTATGACTAGAGCTACACAGAGTGGGATGCTTTACCAAGCAGCTGGGGCAGGAACTCTTAAATGGCAGGAAAGGAGTGATTTTCCATCAATCAAGAAGCCTCTCATCTAATTAAGTATTGGTCTTCCCATCCTTTGATTAAAGATGATCCTGGAAATAATTCTCCTCACCTCCCTTAGGCCCGATGAAACTTAATTAGAGGGTTTTTTTTAAAAAAAGTTTGAAAGCTGGCAGAAGGCCTTGCCTTGGGGTGGGGTGGGGGGATGGATCAAGGCTTGCCACAATTTCTCAAAAGACCATTTGGAAAGATTCCCTAGATGTCACACTCTTACTCCCCCAAACCCTCCCCTGATTAATCCCAGGCATGTATGATGCTTCTGAAAGTGCCTAGATACTCGTGTAGTAGTAGTAGTAGTAGTAGCAGCAGCAGCAGCAGCAGCTGTTCTTCTTCTTCTTCTTCTTCTTCTTCTTCTTCTTCTTCTTCTTGAGCACTGAAAGTAGCAGCTGGGACTGGTTTGGGGCATATTCAACACATATGAAAGCCTTGACCCCAAAAGGTACCTTCAAGAGCTATCTTTTGGTTTGTAAGTTGGCTTTGTGTCATGTTTTGGAGAGAGCAGCCCTCCATGTGAAGGCTTCCTCCCTTGGAACGACTGCCCAGTGTGTGTCTGGTAGAAAGATCTTGAAGCATGGGGGCCTTGAAACGGACTTTTCAGAGTACTCATGGACATCAACCTAAGCACCCACCCATGCCATTTGGTCCCAATCTTCCATCCTGTAGACATGTTCATAATATTTCAACTCTTGTGGGATGCTCACTGCCACATTTTGGGGAAAGAAGCATTTGCCATTCAGGCTACGAAGTGCCCTTATTAATACACAACCATTTGCAGGCAAATTGTGTGCAAATATTTGGTTTCTTCCTCCTTGGCCTCCTGACATGTGACTGAACCATTATTGGTGTGGGAGGAGTCCCTGAGATTTCAGAGCTGATATGTGTCTAGAGGCACTCTGCAGGAGGTCTGCTTTATACAGCCATGGTGGTGTGACCTGATTATATGCTCACAGACACTGAACTGCAATCCTGGCTCAGGTATTTATCATTATTAGTATCTGTATTGAGTTGAGGTGGGGGGGAGGCAGGCAGGCAAGGTTTGGGGGCTGCTGCTTCTCCCACAATTCACCAGGGGTAAATGGATGAGATGAATTCATGTTCCCCTCTGATTCTAACTAAGACTATGACATTGGAGCTACAAGGCTGACAATCGATCTAAAATAATCTGGCACTCAGAAATGACATATTTTTGTTTGAAAACTGACCAAGTGGGTTGACTATCATGATTAGTAGCAGCCAAGTGATTTCTTTTCCATGGCTCCAACCCTTTGAAAAATTCATTTATCCTAGCGGCTCACATTACTTACTGTCCTGGACTCCTGGGTTCCATGTTTACCTTTGGTGTTACACTGTTCCCTTAAGAGTTTGCATTTCACGATTAATTCTTCCTTGCGCTCTATCTGTGCCATGCCTAAACTTATCCTAAACCACAGGCCTGTTCCTCCTCGCTTGTCTAGAGGTCCTGACTGCTCAAAGCCTTAAACCTGGCTTTGTGAGAGAATGATACATTTGCCTTGGTAATTTTAATTTCTCTTCCGAGGGAAGTTTTTTCATGTTAACTGTAAATTGGTGGGTTAATGCGATGACTAGGGTCATACACAATATTCTAAATCTGTGCTTTGGCAAAGAACAACAGGTGGGAAGGTGAGTGCCTCAGCCCCCACTGTCTTCTGGTAACTCTGACCCGATCTTAGTCATCTAAGAACGACTGTGATCGTTTATGGGCGTTTATACACGACCTCTAAACTCCGCGGCAAATGGCTGCAAGCTCCGGAGCTTAAAAATGTTTCCCCAGCAGCTCCGGAGTTTACAGGAAATTAAGTGCGACCCCGCCCACCTAAGCACGACCCAGTGCACTTTTCTTGTACCTGCTCTTCCGGAGTGAAAATTGCTTGATGCGGTGTAAGGCTAGTGAGTGCGGGGCTCTCCTCCGTTCTGTTTGTTGTTTTTTTGGCTCCTGCCCCTTTAAGAGCTACTTTACAGAGACAGGAATGTTGCCGCGGCAAGAACGGAGGCAGAAGGAGGTGAGTCACGATCTTTTCTTCCATTTTTTTCTCCCTCCCCTCACGCAGCCAGCAGCCAGGGTGGGGACACAGGAAGAGCGATAAGCCCCTAAGATCTCTGGTCCAAATTTAAGGGAAAAGCGGATCTTAGGGGTCGTGTAAAAGCGCCCTATATATATATTGAAATTAACGGAATGAACTAGATATCGTTAGCCTGATGAAGAATAGACTGAGGAGAGACATCATAGCAGTCTTCCAATACCTGAAGGGTTGCCACAGGGAAGAAGGCATCAATTTATTCTCAATTCTCCTGAGGGTGTGACAAGAACCAATGGGTGGAAACTCATCAGAGGGAGAGCCAACCTGGAAATAAGGAAAAATTTCCTGACAGTGAGAGCCATTAAACAGTTGGAACAGCTTGCTTCCTGATGGTGCGGTTGCCCCATCGCTGCAGGTTTTCAGGAAAAGATTGGACAACCATCTGTCTGGGATGATATGAGGTATCCTGCCTTGGGCAGGAGTTTGAACTAGAAAACCTCCAAGGTCCCTTCCACTCCTAGGATGATTCGATGATTCGGATTCTATAAATGCCAAAAAACACTGATGTTCTCTAATGTGGCACCCTCCAGAAAGGAGGGACTGCAGCTCTGTTATCTCCAGATTTTTTGTTGTTCAGTCGTTCAAGTGTGTCTGACTCTTCATAACCCCATGGACCAGAGCACACCAGGCCCTCCTGTCTTCCACTGCTTCCCAGAGTTTGGTCAAATCCATGTTGGTTGCATTGATGACACCGTCCAACCATCTCATTCTCTGCCGTCACCTTTTCGTTTTGCTTTCAATCTTTCCCAACACCAGGGACTTTTCTAAGGAGTCCTCTCTCCTCATGAGGTGGCCAAAGTACTGGAGCATCAGCTTCAAAATCTCTCCTTCCAGTGAACATTCAGGGTTGATTTCCTTTGTCCAAAACAGACAAAGGGCACC
Organism: Phrynocephalus versicolor; assembly: GCA_023846285.1. Taxonomy (NCBI): domain Eukaryota; kingdom Metazoa; phylum Chordata; class Lepidosauria; order Squamata; family Agamidae; genus Phrynocephalus; species Phrynocephalus versicolor. The sequence goes on along the minus strand of JAHTLZ010000111.1, from coordinate 3,613,778 downwards.
AAGGTGGTAAAAGCTGTGCTTCATCCAGTATTCTTGCATCGTTTTTCTTAAAAGTAAGATTCCTCACTTTTCCTCCCTGTACTTTGATGGTGCTATCAAAGATTCTCCCTTACTCAAAAACCTTTCATGCCTGATCTCTTGATTCCTAATTTCTCAAAGGACGGAGATGAGCTAAGGCCAAGGTGGAGGCCAATGCCTTCATCAGCCATTCGTGAATCAAAGGGCCTGCATGTAACTGGAACGCCAAGGAGGTTGGAGGTTGGCGCTCTACAACAACAAGCCCTCTTGCTGGTCTTGCAGCAGCTTCTCTTGTCTGCTTGCCAGCATTCCGGCTCCACAAGCGGGCTCCCCTGTTGGGCAACTTACTCATGCACTTGGCCAGCTTGCCTGCCGCCTGCTGAGACCTCAGACCTCTTTGACTCCGGGAGAAAGGGGTTAAGTTGGGGATCCTGCTGGCTTCCCGGCTAAGCCTCCAGAACATGATGCTGCTCACACACAAACACCTGCTGATGGACTGGAAAATGTGTATCGATCTGTTGGACTTTGCAGGCGGAGATGATCAAGGAAGAGAGAGAGGGGGGAGGGAGGAAGTGTGTGTGTGCTCGCATGCGCATGTCCATTTGGGCTAGTCTTCCTACACTGCAGACCAAAGAGAGACAGAGAATTCAAACGTAGAATGCTGTACAAGTAGAGCTTACAACAAAATGCTATATAGTGTATCCAGACTTCAAAAGTAATTAGTCAAAACCAACTGGTTATTTTAATTATTCCTTTTCCCCAGTAATAAGAGTACAAACAACTTGGAGCTTCACAATCAAAGGGGTTGCCTGCCTTATTCTTCAGATGTTAAAATCTGCAATAAAGATCTTCTCGGAAGCACCACCAACTGTGGTGGCCTGCTTGACAGGTGTTGTTGAGGATTCTGAGACAATGACAAGAAGGAAGACCATGCTTAGTCCTGTAAACATTTTGATGGCGGAAGTTTTCTGAAATTAGAGTGGTTGATATTAGATGGACGGGCTATAACTCCCTGAAAAGACAATCAGCTGGCCATGGTGACTGTTGCATTCTGGGAGTCTGGGCTCAAAAAAATAACATTTTCCATTTTCGGGAGGTGTCTGAAATACTGTATCTAAAAAGTAACAATTTTAGTTATTTTAGAGAAATATGCAAGTAAAGAAGTTTTTTTTTAAGTGCAACCATAGCAGTAATTAACTGCCTGGCATTTTATGTATAACTGATTGTTTTTAAAAGTTGCTTTTAAGATATACCTCTAGAGTCCTCTTGCTCAACACACCAACTAATTTAGAATAGGAGGCATATAACCGTGTTGGGATATAAGTGGGGTGAGATAATCACCTTTTCCTGCCATATTATCACATTTTAGGCTTGTTTTCAGCCCAGAACTAGAACATTTTATTGTTATATCATGGAAATTTGGTGGGATTTTTGGGGAACAGCAAAGAGGGACGATTTCTTCCATGCCACCCAGAAAGCTCCCATGCAGCCCGACAACAGATGTTGTTTGGAATTAGGGTACTTGAAGGATTCACCGTGGGCGCTATCTCACGAACGAAAGATGCGGTTATTGAGAAACTCCTGCTTTTGTTCTGCATTGGTCACGTGATTGCAAGATGCGGTTTCAGAGATCCCATGTACATTCTATTATTTTCCGCATCTGAAATGTTCCCATGGCCATACCCCTCTTCAAACCTCCTGCAAGAGGAGTGGTTGCGAGAGGAAGGTGAGCGGGCGCAGAGGAAGGTTTGGCACGCACACCTATCACTCCCTCGCCAGGGTGAGTGGCAGGCAAGGCAAGATATGTACATCGGAGCTTTCACGCACTCAGAGCCGAGCCCTCCCCTTCTGCGGTACACAGATCCCAGCATTTAAACAGACAGCCCTGGCAGTGCGAAATGCTAGGGCTCCGTTCATTTGATTAGGAAGGCTTCCAGAACGTTGAGAGCTCAACAGACAAAAGACAGGAGAAAACCCGGGTTACATGCGCCCCCACAGAATTCTGCCATAGGTAAAAATGCGCATTTCTAACCTGATTTAAAAAAATACCCACCCTCGCCCTTGGGTCTTGGAAACCTTGCTAGAACATGGTTAAGTGGGTGTCACCTTCCCCCCCCTTTAAAAGCCCACTGACTGTGGGGGCATGATTTTTGGAGACACACTTCCAGTAAGTAAAAACCGGATCAAAGAGGTTGTGAGATAGCGCCCTCATGAGTCCACATCAATTTGCTTGTGGGCTCTGTTTGACTTCGGAGCATAGCAACGATTGGTCTTTCCTTTCAGCAGGCCATCCTCTATTTCAGTCATGTCCAAACTTTGGCCCTCCTGATGTTTTGGACCACAAATCCCAGAATTCTAAGCTGAGACTGCCAATGACAAGGGACTGTGGGAGTTGTGGTCCAAAACATCTGGAGGGCTGAAGTTTGGACATGCCTGCTCTATTTGAAGGCGGAAGAACAGGGAATATGTAGCAGACATTTCATGAGTAGGGAATATGTGTTATTGTCCAGCTGCAACTCCTATCATCTCTAGCCAACTTGATTTTCTGGCTCTGAAGTGTAGTCCAATCCTAGCCCAGTGTAAAGATCAAGTATCCTAAGAAATCTGAGAAGCAATGAGCCCTGAAGCAAGAGGGAGAGCTCAGCGACCAGTGTATTTTATTAGCTGTTTTTTAGAAGAAGGCCAGACTTTATGGAGATTATTCTTCCTGGAAACATCTAAACCAGGCCTGCCCAAAGTCCGGCCCGGGGGCTGGCTGGCACGCCCCTCCCTCCCCCTCCTTCACCCACACATCCCCCTGTGGCGGCCACAGCTTCCTGTGCTTCCTTTGGTCCCCACCTTCCTTCCTTCCTCCCTTCCTTGTTCCCCACCTTTCTTCCTTCCTCTCTTGGTTTCCACCTTCCTTCCTCCCTCCCTCCCTTGGTTCCCGCCTTCCTTCCTGCGGGTGGGGTTTCAAGGGGCCAGTGGGTGGGGCTTGCAGTGGGGTGGCAGGGTTAGGGAGCAACCCGCCCCTGACACATTCTCAGCCACCAAATCTGGCCCTCCTTACAAAAAGTTTGGGCACCCCTGATCTAAACATTCTGATAATTTATCCATCTCTATTGTTTCTGAGTTTTATGTTCACACACACACAGAGAGAGAGAGAGAGAGAGAGAGAGAAACACACAGACCTTTAGGACTTTGGTTAGAACTGTGATGTGGCTGTAAAAAAGGCCAACGGTAATTGAGGCTGCATTGAGAGAAGACTAGTCTCCAAATTCCATGAAGCACGGGTTCCCCTCTGTTCATCACTGGTTAGGCTTCATCTTGAGTAATATGCCTCATTCTGGACAGCACAATTTAAGACTGAGGCCAATAAACTGGGAAAAAATTCAGAGGAGGGCAACAAGGATGATCAGGGGAACGGAAACCCTGCCCTGTGAGGGAAGACTGAAAGACGTAGGCGTGTTTAGCCTTGAAGAAAGACTGCGGCAAAATAGTGCAGCACTCTTCAGATCCTTGAAAGTTTGTCATATGGAGGAGTGGCAGTTTCGGTTCTCCATCATCACAGAGTACACGGCATGTAAGAATGGGCTCATTTCAGTGGAATATCAGGAAAAAACATCCTAACTGTTACAGGAGTACAACAATGGAACTAATTATCTCAGGAGGTAATGAGCACTCTAGTGCCAGAGACACTCAAGAGAAAAGTAGACACTAGACAAACACTCTTTCAGATATTGAGCAGGGGGTTGGACTCAATAGCCTTGTTGCATTTTTCCATGGTTCTACACCTTATTGATTTTATTGGAATGCATGCTGGTGTAGAGTACAATATATGTTCTTGTTGTTATCACCCTGATAGCAGATTCAACAGACAGAGGAGTCATTTGGTCACACAGTTTCCCCCACTATGATGGGATATATTGCATTTCTGTTTTAAGTTATAGCTATTCTTTCTCAGACCTTTGTCCTTTTGTCTTTGCACCTTTGTCTTTTCTTTTTTTATTTCAAGGGCAAAGAAAATAACTCAGCTGATGTAGTGTTTTCCCAAACAGGTGAACATATGTTCAGAACAAGAACACTTCAAATCCAGCAGATCCAAAGCCTCAACAAAGCTGTTGCCCAATCATCAATTGTTCTGCTTTTGGACCACAACTACAAAGGTTCCATAGCCAGGATGGCTATCAGCAGCAGTGATGGCAGAGGTTTCTACCTCTGGACAAAGGAGGATCATCGTCATAAGTGGGCAGATCTGTATGTTGGGTTGTTGTTTTGTCTCTAATCACTACTCTAATCACATCCTGAATGATGGACTACCTACTATGTGTCTTTTATATGAATCTATATGATCACATAGACTTTGTGTTTGTAACAACTTATAATCTTGTGTGGTTGACACTATGTTTTCATTGTTAGTTTCCATCACTCATAACTTTTACATGGAATTTTGCTCTCTTTTTAACTGCTCACATACTCTTGTAGCTTTAATGTAATGTTGTCTTTAAGATGCCCCTCAATTCCCTGTTCTCAATACTTGAACATGCCTTAATTGTACTCGAGTCTATATTATCCCTCATTACTGAAAGCCACCTTGGGTCCTTTTCCAAGGAGAAAGATGGCGTAAAATTACTCTAAAGTGAATAAATAAAATAAATACTGTTTTTCTAATAAATGCCCCCCCCCATCCAGTCACCTATGGCATCATCATCATCTTGTTCTTCACCTCAGGTAACAAACATTTTATGCCCCTCCCTTTTCCAGCTGGCTATACATATAAACTGGGAGGCTGCATATATGGAAAAGGATTTGGGTATGTTTGTAAGATTTTGCTGCAGCATTTAATGCCCCCTCTCCCTTTCCTTGCAAAACTTATGCTTGAGATGTGCCCAAGCATGGGATTCTGATGAGATAAGTGCCAAGACCCATGGAGTAAAAGTTTCTGTATAATGTTTATCTTCCCTCTGGCTGGATAATAGATCATCTTACTCTGATTATCTACATCTGAAAATCAATCTTTGCCTGACTCCCAAGCCAATCTGTCATTCCTGGCAACGGCTGTGTCTGTCCAGTCACCAGGCTTCCTCCTTTCACATCAATTTATCTCGAAGAGCAAATTTGTTCTTTTTATTTGCATTAGAATGTCCAGTCGGTGCCTATTTCCACTTCACTCCATCGCCTCCAGTGACCTCTCCACTACTCCTATCTCCACACTAAGCAGACTGGAACACAAATCTTTCCCCGGACAAATCAGCAATTGCTCTGGATGGACCCTCCCAAATAGCAAAAGGATTTGTGCGATTGGTAAAAGATCATTGAATTAAGCATGCTCTCTGCAGGCAGGAATTTGGGTGCCATACTTGTGCTTTTGCTGAACTTTCAAGTTGGCTGTGTAACAGACACAAAATCTACAGGTGGTGCTTTTCCCATCACTTCATTTCATGACTAGGATGAAAGCATCACCTGTAGAATTTTTGGCTGACGTCCAGCAACAAAGACTGTCAGAAAAAAGATGACAAAATGAGAAGGGAAGTGAATAAATGGCCAGCTGACCTTGGGATTGTGTAATGTAGTGATTCGTATATTGGCCTAGGGTAGGGGAGATGAAGGTTCAAATCCCACACAGTCATGGAGCTCACTGGGTGATGATGGACCACTCAGTAGCTTATCGCCTATAGACTACCTTCCTCCAAGGACTGTAGTGAGGCAAACTGGGTGGGGGGAAGAAGGATAGCATCTGCTTTGAGCCCCTTAGGGGAAAGGAGAAATTAAAATACAACCGACGTAGCTACCTACTCATAGGTGCAAATCGAATCTTGACTCAAAACCCATAGATATCTTGGCACAGAAGCATCCGGGGTCTAAAAGCCACAGAACCTGATTTCACTAGCAAAATTAAAATGGTATTCCAGCAATACCTATGAGCAGGTGAAGATAAATTTTTGTCACCAAGTACAGTGGAACCTTGTATAACGAACAGTTTGTATAACATAAAATCTGTACAACATAAAAATTCCGGAGATAGGGAAAATTTGTTTAACATAATTGCCTATGGGGGAAATCCGTACAACATAAAAATGGGATTAGTCCATTTTCAATGCATTCCTATGGGAATTTGTATAAAGGAAATTTTTCTTAACATAATTTCATTGGGAATGAATTAATTCCTTTATACAAGGTACCGCTGTACTTTGCAGACACCATTCCAGTTTTTCAAAGCATCCATTTGCAAGGTTATCCATTTCAAGTCCAGTTTAAAGATCAAGACCCCCAAGAACCAAGAGCAGGGACTCGCCCATCTGCATTTGACACATGAGCCTTAAATGCACAGACACCAGAAAAGATGCATAAAATCACATTTTTGTTTGCATCTACAGGAAGCTAAAATGCATTTTTCTTTAAATTATAGTCATTCATTCTATTATGTAAATTTGTGCCCACTCTTGGCTTCCTTTTTGGAGAGGGAGATACCCTATTAGGTAAAGGAATTCATTGCTGAAGTGTGGTCAAGAACTGAATTTTATTGACCTTGCCTGCCCTTGTGCTGCCTGGATACTCGATGTATCTGTGCATCCCAGCAGGAGCTTTCTTTAATTTCTGCCAGCCCAGATCACCCATCCTGGAACTCTCGGTGGCTTTTAACATTAATCAGATGCAGCGGGCGCCATGCCGCCATGGTGCAGTGACAAGACGTTTCTGTATCTCAAGCTGATGTTGTCAGCTACGGTTGGGGAATTTTTTGCAGCTGCCAGGTGTTGAAACTGACAGCACCCCAAAAAACTCCAAGTTGGCTTCCAGCACCAAAATGTCCCCCAGATGCACATCAAAACAGCTTCTGGCACTATCTGTGTGTCAGAATGAAGTAGAATCCATTCCTAGCATATCTTCCACATACCCTGTCTTTTCCACAAGCGGCCGTATTCAGCTTTCATACTGGAGAAGTGAGAACAGCACTGTGCCAAAGGCTTTAAACAGGTCTTGGAGACATTGGGTTTGCTTTGCTTTGCTTTGCTTTGCTTTGCTTTGTTTGTTTGTTTGTTTGTTTGTTTGGGCCTACAGCTCTTAGGATATCTCAGGATGGCCATTCTTGGCGTGCAAACTTGTGCTTTTGGACTATGACTCTCAAAATTCGGGGAGGTGCAGACTATAATCATAAATATGTACACACCTCCATGCTGACTGGAGAATTCAATAAGTTGTGGTCCCACTGTTTTCTCTTCAGAACATGGACAGAGTGGTTCCCCCCCCCCCCCTGTCACCATAGAGTCCCTGTGGTTTTATCACAGGAAATAAAAAAAGGAAAGCTATTGACGGGCACATCCAGGCAGGCCTGAGCCTGAACACTTGCTTTTTTTAGACATTAAGTTTTGTCTCACTTCTTTCTATAGGATTCTAAGCATGCGGTCTCAACATTTTGCCTGAATGTTTTAAAGGCGGTTGTTCTGAGCCATACTCTTGCACTGCTGTTAAAAGCTTAGTTAAGTTTAAGATGAGTACCTGAGTTAAGGCTTGCAAGTCAACAAGTAGAGAGCCAAGGGATATATTTTGCTTTGGGCCCCATAAAGAGCGAAACACAACGCTGGCAGCCCTGTCTGCCTTCAGCTTTTTTAAAAAGTTGCATATTTTAGGCAAGTAGCTTGCTTGGGGAAATTTCTGGTTGCCCCTCAGTGTCCTTCTGCTCTCCAAACCAGGAGTCCACTGATCTGTCTCATGCTCAGTATCAATCCAAGATATTTCTCTACCTGAATCAGGAGCTGATTATGATCCCCGATCACATCACCACAGTCAGCATTTTGACAAGACTTACTGCACTACACAGAACGCTGTTCCTGCCCATAAGGTGATGCTGCCTGCAGCTGCTTGTAACTTTTTGGACTACAGTTCCCAGAATCCCATGAGTATTATAGCCAGTGATTATGCTAGCTGGGCAATTCAGGAAGCTGTAGTGCAAAAAAAAATGTTCCTTTTAGAAGCTCTGGCTTCATCCAACTACAGTGGATCCCCATATAACAAATGGTTTCTATAACATAAAATCTGTACAACATAAAAAATTCTGGAAACGGGAAATTTGCTTAACAGAATTGTCTATGGGGCGAATATGTACAAGATAAAAATGGTCGCGATTAAGGATTATTCTGTCTTCAATGCATTCCTATGGGAAATTTGTATAAAGGAAATTTTGCTTAACAGAAATTCATTTGGAACGAATTAATGCCTTTATACAAGGTACCACTGTATATTGCAGGGCCTGCTTCATTCTGCACAGATGCTGGGCTGGTGCTCTGCCCATGTAGCAGATTAGAGATGGGCACGAAACAGTTTTGTTTGTTTCATTATTTGTTTCATTACATAACGAAATAACGACCCTAGGGGCAAATTTAACATGAAACAAACCGAACCAAGACAAATTAATAACAAATTAACGAAGCCACAAAATGAATGTTTTTGTGAAAATTTGCAAAAAAAATGAAACAAAACACCATTTTTTCGATTCGTGCCCATCTCTATAGCAGATTTCTTTTGTGCTAGAAGCAGGGGCTGCCCTGCTATAAATCCAAGTAGAACAACCTGCTTCAGCAGAGACTTTTAAAGTGTTGACTTCAGCTGGTGTTGATGAAGGTAAAGGGGCAATAAGTTTTGTCGCACTTCTTTCTAGAGGATTCTCTAAGCATGCAGTCTCAACATTTTGCCTGAATGTTTTAAAGGCAGTTGTTCTGAGCCAAAAAAAAAAAAAAAAAAAAAACTACCAGAGGCAAAAACAATGTCTTGGCCCGGGACTAGTTAATACCTGGAAACCCTAAAGTAACATTGCTAATAATCTTTACTATCTGACCTCTATCTTTCATCTAGTGTTTATTTTCCCCATTTTTATATTCTACCTTCCCTGTGGTGAGCTCAGGGCAATTTGCATGCATTTTCTCTCCCCCCCCCCCCAACATTATTCTTCGAACACTCTTGTGTGGTAAATTAAGCTGAATCCCAATGAATTTCATGGCCCAATGCGGATTTAAACCTGCATCTCCCACATCCTAGTCCCATATTCTTACTGCCACAACTAGAGATGGGCACCACTCAGAAAAAAATTTTCATTTTCGTTTTCGTTTTCGGCTAGGGTCCGTTTCGTTTCGTTTCCGTTTTCATGAGCTAATTTCAAAATTTTTCATTTTCGTTTCGTTACGTAACGAAAACGAAAACGAAAAAAATGAAAACGAAAATGAAAATTTTTTCGTTTCTCCCCATTTAGCTCCAATATGTGTTTTTCCAGTAACGAAACACGAAAATTGGCTCAAAATTAGTCATTTCGTTTCCGTTTTCGGTCCATTTTTGAACCGTTTTTCGTTTTCGTTTCGTTACGTAACGAAAACGAAAAAACAAAACGAAAACGAAAATACCGCTAAGTCGTGCCCATCTCTAGCCACAACCCACAGAATCAATAGCTGCCCTCTTCTGGCACACGGCGGGTGGGATGAAAGAACCACGCACACATAACTGTGTGTGGGTTTGAACACGCGTGGTCCGGATGCCTTCCTAGTTTTCTGTGTGTTAAGAGAGGCTTGTCAGAACTCCTGCTGCAAAAGAGAAAGATTAAATTATCGAACAACTAAAACTTGAGTCTCCTTCTTTGCCTCATTAATTTCCTAGGAACTATTAGCTGTCAGCGACCACTGGACCTTACATTCAAATTACGAAGCCTGAATTGCTAATTTCTCATAATCCATCAGCATGCTGACGTTACTGGCTAATATTAGCAGTGTGTTGGTTTCCTCCCTGGAGTGAAAGGGGAAGAAATGGATTCACGGCTTTAAACAGAGAGACAGGGAGAAAAGATTGCCCTGACGAATATAAAAATAACCAGCACTGGAATCCAGAGCGCAAGGGGTGTGTTGTGTTTGGTAGGTTAACCCAAACATTGGAGGCATATTTCGGTGCCTCCAAATTTGTGTGCAATGTCACGGAGCAGAATATGGATGGTCATAGACACAAAATTGGGGAAGGGGAAGGCAACACAGTTGTCTTCTGCTTTCAACAGCTCTGTTTAAATTAAAATGACTGCAAAGAACTCAGAAAGAAACAAAACTGATTTTTTAAAAGGGGGTCACCGCTGCTGAACTAAACACTGGTCTTGAAAGCTCTACCGAGCTCAAAATATCCTTCCCTGTCAAGATTATGTGGTGAGTAACAGTTACACCAGATATTGCTTTGCGAGCACAGGAGATGTAGTTAAGTGATCAAGAGAAAGTCAACCGGAAACATAAAGGCAGGGGCAGCGGGGGGAGGGGGGACAAACAATATTTTTAAAATACTGGTTTTATTTCCAAGAAATTGGTACATTCAGGTTTATTGCTTTTTTTAAAGTAACAAGATGATGCATACAAGAATACATGTTTGTACACAGAAGCCAAAAGAAAGAACATTTCGTGCTTATGGAAGCAGCTTTCTCATTTTGCCAGTCATCTTTCACATGCTCAGGTGTGCAACTGAGTGTACAACCATTGTGCAGACTGGGCTCATCCAAGCGCACAGCAGACAAAAAGCAAGGTTGCACACATTGCTGGCATGATTCCCAATTTATGCTACAGTGATACCGACAAGGTTCCGGACAGAGACTATAACATAAGATGAAGTAATTTATATTGAAGAAACCATATTTCTAGAGAAATCCTCTTTTAGACAAAAGAATATATTCATAACCTCCTTTTGTTTATACTTTCTGGATCAGGTTCATAAAATATATTTGTTTATCTTAAGTACAGTATAGTGTTTCTGTGCAAATCTGTTCATTGTGACATAGCTCTTTTTAAATTAAAACGCACCTCCAGCCATTATATACAAATACAGTACTGTAATAATAATAAAATCAGTGTCAAATGCATACGCAGAAGCTAAATCAATATCTGAAAACCCGCTTACTAAATTTTAAAAAGTCGAGACAAAAATATTGGTAAATAATTTATGTTTCCTTTTGCAAGATAATATGACATATAGAAGTCTTTGCCAATCTAGGCCTCTCTAGGTGTGTTGGCCTACAAATCCCTTCATCGCAGTCAGGTGATGGGATTCTTAGTCCAATTCATCTTGGGAGTGGGTTATAGAAGGCTGGCATATACCCATTAAGGCTTCAGAACTTTGACTTGCCTAGATAGCACGCAACCAGATATCATCCTCAGCTTTTCTCAGCTACTCTGGCAGAATAGCTAGGTAGCTCTGCTAGAAAACCCTGACAGAAGTATCATGTGTGCCTTGAGTTCATCTGATACTACCAACCAATCTAATGGGAGATGTTTTCACACCCACCATCCATTGTGGACAACTTTGTGTCCCAAGTGGTTACAAAAGGGGAGGGGGTGAATTAATTTACTGGACATCCATTTCTTCTTTTGATGCAGTGGGTTCTTAAGGGTCCTGAAACATCCCTTCCCGACAAAACCCATTGTTCTTTGAAAATTATTGCAGCAACAACAAAAAAGAGCTGTGATGTAGCTAAATGTCACCCCTTGCCCACTCCTGTGCTCCATAAAGGAAGACATAATGGTTTGTTATGTAGGCTTGGATTTTTGTAAGGATTAGTACAAGATGATGTAGGTGAAATACTTTAAGGTTTAAGCACTACATTTTCAATCATTTCCTAAATATTGTAATACATGAGTCTACCTTTCTGAGCATGATCCTAATGATATCTCTAGGATTTCTGGGTTTTGGGGTGCTATTCTCAGGGAACTCTCAGAGAACTGCGTTATTTCGCAATCTCTAGCTCTCCAGTGAAAAAATTGTCAAATTCAGCAAGTTGGATTTTCAAATCCTGGTCGTCCATCTCTACTCTGTCGTCATAACTGGTGCCAGGGCTCAGTTGGATCAGTGGAGAAATGTAGGCGCTTTTTGCATCAAATGTCACAAGAAATATGTTTGGGTCCACTGGCTGTCTCCCCAATCCCGTTCCCTTCCTCCTGGTTTTTCAGTGCACTCACTGGTATGGTTCTACTCATGCTCTTTGGAGCAAAGCAGAGAGGAGAAGACCAACATCACAACTCATAAGCTTCTTTTTGCAAGAGCATCAGCAACTTAATCCTTCCCAGTGTTGCTTAGCTTGCCTCTATGAAGTCAAGTCACAAGCCTTCTGCTCACCCTCCTCCCCATGGTAGCAGAAGCTTCTGTTCCATGGTCTCAGGATTTGGCCCTGAAATGCCACAGGATAGTATGTTGTGATTTAGTACCCCTAGATTTCCCCTCCACCACCAAAGCCCCCCCCCACACAGCTACACTATGTACCTCACAAATATCCAGAATTAAGAGAGACCATCATCTTGGACTGTATTCATACCAGCTGTTAATATATCTCACTTTTGAACATTAAAATAAGTGTGCAATTACATGCCCTTGATGGGCTGTATCTAAGGCTTCTATATTCATATCAGCCACCAATACCTCTCACTTTTGAACATTAAAATAGGTGTGCAATTAAATGCCCTTGATCTATTTCTACTTTCTCCTTGACTGCAGTATTCTTCTCCTACCCCTTGTCAAATCATCTTGTTTGCTTAATATGCTCAGGAGCTTGCTAACTAGGATTAAAAGGCCACGGAGATTTGACTTCATCTATTGTCAAAGTCACCTGAAACACACCATTGTTGGCTTGTTTTTGTGTGCTTCCCTGTAGAGCCGTCAAAAATGACTCACCAGAAGACTGAGGCCTTCTGCAATAATCGTGGCTGCTTGGTATTTTTGGTTCGGCACTGAGACATGAATGCAAGACTAGAACATATCACACCCATTGGGAAAAGTACACCTTGTAGTTGCCACTGTTCCTTTCAGTTTACACAGAATAAAGGCACAAGATGAAACACTGACTCAGTTTTAAGTTTAGAAATATCTTCTTGTCACAAAACCTGGCCTTTTTGAGTCTGGTGGTTAAAACAGTGGTTCTGAACATTCATTTATCCAGATGTTTGGGGCTTCAAGTTGGTTAAGATGGCTGGGTTGTAATATGAGTGATTCTGGTTTAGCCCCACTAAACCAAGAAACTCCTTGTGTGTTCCTGGGTCAGTCACTCTCTCAGCTTTACCTGTATCATAAATGCAGCGAAAACACAATAGTGACAACAAACATATTCACTAAACACATTTTTAAAAGCTGTTATCTCTTTTATTTGGGCCTTTTTACACGACCCCTAAGATCCGCTGGTCCCTTAAATTCGGACCAGAGATCTTGAGGGTTTGTCACTGTCCCTGCGTTCCCACCCCCTCTGCACTTCCTTGTTCTGTCTGCGTGAGGGGAGGGAGGGGAAAAAAGCCTTAAACAGGGACAAAAGAATAAAGCCTTACCTCCAGTGCCGGTGGAAATTGCTCCGAGCCCCGGTCACTTCCTGGTTCCTCTTAAAGGGGCGGGAGGCAAAAGAAAAACAACAAAAAGAAGCGAGGAGAGCTCAGGCACTGTCCGCATCAAAATTTTTCACTCTCCCAGAGCAGGTACTTGAAAGGTGCGCTGGGTCGCGCTTAGGTGGGCGGGGTCACACTTAATTTTCTGTTAGCTCCGGAGCTGGTGGGGAAACATTTTAAAGCTCTGGAGCTGGGAGCCATTTGCAGTGGAACTTAGGGGTCGTGTATAAACGCCCAAAGAGTATTTTCTAAGCTGCTATCAGTCCCTCTGTTGAAAAGATAGTGGGAGAGTGATGAGGAAGAATAAATAAATAAATAAATAAATAAATAAATAAATAAATAAATAAAT
>JAHTLZ010000111.1:3559611-3580939 GCA_023846285.1 Phrynocephalus versicolor | reverse complement strand
AAAAAAAGAAGCAGCAGCACTTGTTAAGATAAATTAAATAAGAATAATTGTCTGCCTGTTCCGAAACATTCTCTCTCTCTCTTTTTGTCCAGGGTGGTGTCTTTATCTGCTGCTACAGTAACTAAAACTGCAGGTCATAAATGACTAATTGATTTCTTACGCGGATTAAATTTGAAGCACTTTACACGAGCAATGGGAGGAAAATAAGGAGGTCACGGAGGCTATGCTGCGTTGTGAAAGAGACAAAGAAATTGATTTGAAAATCAATGCTTTGAGAAATGATTAAATGTTCTCCTTGCCAGAATGGACCTAAATGAGTCTCTGAGGTTCTCGCCAAGATGAATTAATTAGAAGACTCTACAGATGCCGGTGGGATGTTGCGTTTGCCGCTCCAATTTGTTCTTCTAACCTGCTGCATTGACGGGGAAGGAAGAGGCCTCTCCGAGGCTTTGGGGAGATGGTGGGGGGAAGGAAGATTCAATATGGTGCTGCCAGCATTTAAAATAAATGCAATGTCTTGCTCCCTTTTCGGAAGCTGGCATTCTACTACTGACACCATTGTTGTTCCTTCATAAAACAGGTGGAACTGGACAAAGATCATTTCCCCAACAGAGGTGGGAAGGGAGCGGATTGGATGCTGTAGCCTTTCACTCTATTCAATCATATTTAACATAGGACCAGCTTTCCTTTTGATGCAGAGCTTGGAAAGTTTGTTCGAAGCTGAATGAAAACAAGCTTGATATGGTGAACCTGTGCACAATGGGGCTGGGGGGTTGGGAGGGAGAGGAGGATACTCTGGGACTTGGAGCATCCTCCTACCACAGGTGCGCAGTTACAGATGGCTTCAGTGTGCCATCACTACTTTCATTCTGCTTAAAATAAACTTTCTGGTGGGATGCTATTGCAGCCCCCCTCCACAATGGCTGCTTGGTAGATTGATAGGCATAATGGTTGAATGGCAGAAAGGCTCCTTCAGGAAAAGAGAAATCAGAAATCTTGCTTCTTCCTGGACTAAGTGCAACTAATTTTTTTTGTTGGTCTTTTTAATGGAGCTGTGAAACTGACTACCCTTGATTTTAAGCCGCTTCTATCCGACTTCTATCACATACTGTGCCTCATTCACTGAATGCTGTGCGAGTTTCACATGACATTGTCCTGTCTCCCACCCTTGTTTCTTTCTGCTGCTACTTCCATTTAATTATTTATTTATTTTTCCTCTATCAGGGCCAGTCTGTTAAGGAGAAAAAGACAGAACGGCTGTACAGTGTCTTCTAATCGCTAGCGTGAGGAGCCGTCTGCCTGGAAAGGCCCTACAAGCAGTTTATTTTCTAGTCACTTTAATATTATTCAATATCCTTCACGATAACAGACGATGTGACATTGCTAGGAGGGAGAGCGTACACACTTTTCTGCGTTTCTTTTTGAAGAGGCTACGCAGGTACATACAATCAAATGCCCATCATTTGTTTAACGAGAGACGAATTTTAGGCAAAAATCCCAAGCTCCTGTCATTCTTCATTCCTTGTTTAGCCTTTCTCCTCCTAATTTTTTTGTCTCTCGTTAGCAGTCAATTTTCCTCTGCTTTTCCTTTGTCCCTTCCTGGAGAAAATCAGCTCTGGTAGACTGGGGGATCCCACTGAAGAAAAGCATTGTGAGGTTCCTCGGATACCATATGTGAGTTTAAGTTGATGGGAGAGCCAACAGCATTCTCAGCAGTCAATTCTCAACATGTGATAACTGTAAAACATGTACCCAGGTTTATAAAGTTTTTGGCCATGTGGTGGAGAAGAGGTATGGGGTGGGAGGATTGAAGGAGCTGCTGAAAGGGACCTGTTGCATGTGTGGCCTCCTCCTCTAGAACTTAGCAAGAATAAATTGTCAGGTTTAGTTGTCAGAATACAAAAGCCAACACACACTCTTTCTCTTTCTCTCTCCCCCTTCCTCTCTCACACACATATACATTTCAGAAAGGGCAGCTGTGTTAGTCTTTTCAAGAATTTGAGGCAAAAACCAAAGAAAAACAAAACAAAACAAAAGACACAAAACATGTGGCAGCTTAAAGACTAACTTTCATATTTTAATGTAACATTTCGTGGACTACACGTCATTCTGCTGCTATATGTCTGAAGAAGTGGACGTGTAGTCCATGAAACGTTACATTAAAACACATATACATGTGCATATACATACATGTTTAACTCTCCCCCCCCCACACACACACGCTTCAGGAAAAGTTGAGAGTACCAAGACTTTTACTCTGCCCTGGTGAGGCAACCTCTAGACTGGGGAAGAGGGAATATACAGAACAAGACTGCAGGAGCTGTTTTATGTGATGGCAGAGTTTGGAAAAGTTGCTTTGGTGACTTCAACAGAGGATGAGATATTCTGGAGGATGTAGTTCAAAGGAATAATTTTCCCAAACTCTATTTGCAGGGGGTTTTTCTCTGTGTGTTTTTCTGGCAAAGCTGCCTGAGATTGATGCCTTTAGTTCTTATGCTTTGCCAAGCTGAGAATTTGGTGCTTAGTCCTCCTATTTCGTATCTTTTTTGTCAGATCATACAGCAGCTTTTGGAGTTATAGAATCATAGAAGTTGGAAGAGACTTCAAGGGCCATCTAGTCCAACCCCCTGTCATGCAGGAACCCCCATCAAAGTACTCCTGACAGATGGCCATCTAGCCTCTGCTTAAAAACCTCCAAAGAAGGAGACTCCACCACCCTCCGTGGCAGCATATTCCACTGCTGAACAGCTCTAACCTTCAGGAAGTCCAAATGGATTCTCTTTTCCTGTAGTTTGAAACCATTGCTCCGAGACCTAGTCTCTGAAGCCATAGAAAGCAAACCTGTCCCAGATATTACAGTACAATAGTGCCCAGCCTTGCCAGATAGTTTTCTAATTGGTCAGGGATGATGGGAGATGTGATCCAATAAGATTTGCTTGACACTTAATTAGAAAACGCTATAAGATAGTCAAACATCAACTCTGCAATGCCACATATTTCTGCATTTTACAACGTCCAGTGGGTTAGTACTGAATTTAGGGCTATTAAATGGGATTAGTTATTCCAGAAACTCATAATTGTTTATTCCTTCAGAAAAATCCATTCAGGAGTGTTATAGGCAAAAGAACCCTGAATGTTGTTACAGAGGTCTCAGAAATTGACCACTGTGTTTGCAGGTCTGTTGAAACATTACGAAGTCATGTCAGCCTGCCTTTCTCTGGGTAAGAGAAAGAAAAAAATTAGGAATTGAAATTGAAGGAAAAAGCAGGATGAAAACAGCCTAAGAATAGTAATCCAAGCACTGATCTAGAAAAGTCCAGTGACGAAAACACTGCCACAACTTCAGCTCATTGAACATACCATCATGCATTAATACTCCAACATCTGTCATATGCCTCAGTACCGTACTTGTTATCAGCTGGAAAATGAAGTGCATAGTTGTTCAGTATCACAGTTTATTTTCTGCTAACCTAGGTGCACAAACTGCAATCAGCCCCCCCCTTTTTTTTTGCAACTGGTCCCTTAGGCATTCTAGCGTTCTTTGCAAAAGACATGCAAGCTGTGCATGCTTGAGCAGAGGTCACATAACTTTTTCCCTGAGGTGGAGTATCTCTTTCAAAATGTCCATTCATTTCTCTCTCTCTCTCTCTCTCTCTCTCTCTCTCTCACACACACACACACACACACACACACACACACACACACACACACACACACACACATGTTTTCAAGTTCCAATACTTGGGGGGGGAGGCAAAGGAAGGGAGGCATTCTTCTTATGCATTTTTTCTCAATTGGTCTTTGATCCAGTCTATTCACTGTACAGTATCTATATCTGTACCAAAGTTGTGGGGGGTTTTTGGGGCTACATCTCCTTGTTGGTAACAGGTCATGCTGCCTGGGAGAGGAGGTCACCCAACTTCCAGAAGCAATAAACAAATGCTTCCCCAAGCTTTATGTCCTGTGTTTATAGCTTTACCTATCTAGCTTAATTATAGATTAACATATAGATTTCTTTCTCGATTTATCTAGAGATCTATATATAGATTAGAGAGAGAGAGAGATTTAGGTATGGATAGATGGATGGATGGAGAGTATTCCTTATTAGAGTATACAAAGCAATCTAGAGTCCTAATATGAGAAGACAGTTGTCCAAACTCACTACATTTATAGAATCATAGAATCATAGTATCATAGAGTTGGAAGAGACCTCAAGGGCTGTCCAGTCCAACCCCCTGCCATGCAGGAACCCCCATCAAAGCACCCCGACAGATGGCCATCCAGCCTCTGCTTAAAAACCTCCAAAGAAGGAGACTCCATCACCCTCCATGGCAGCATATTCCACTGCTAAATAGCTCTTAACAGTCAGGAAGTTCTTCCTAATGCTTAAATGTAATCTCTTTTCCTGTAGTTTGAAACCATTGCTCTGAGTCCTTGTCTCTGAAGCCATGAAAAACAAGCCAGCCCCCTTTTCAATATGACATCCTTTCAAACATAGCTATCATATCCCCTCTCAACCTTCTTTTTGTAAGACTAAACATTCCCATATCCCTAAGATGCTCCTCATAAGTCATATGTTCCAGACCTTTAACCATCCTGGTCACCCTCCTCTGGACCCGCTCGAGGGCGTCAACATCCTTTTTAAATTGAGGAGCACAGCACTGGACACAGTACTCCAGGTGGGGTCTTGCCAAAGCAGAACAGAGTGGTACTATCACCTCCCTTGCTCTAGAAGCTATGCTTCTGTTGATGGAAGCAAGAATCGCATTGACTTTCTTGGCTGTCGTGTCACTCTGCTGACTCATGTTCAATTTGTGGTCCACCCAGATTCCCAGATCCCTTTCACAGGTACTGTTCTCCAGCCAGGTGTCTCTCATCCTATATCTATGCAATTCATTTTTTCTGCCTAGATGCAGGACCCTACATTTCTCTCTGTTGAAACTCATTATATTTGCTTTGGCCCAGCACTCTAATCTGTCAAGTTCATTTTGGATTTTTATCCTATCCTCTAGGAAGTTAGCCACCCCTCCCAATTTGGTATCATCTGCAAATTTAATCAGTCTACTCTCTCTTCCTTCATCCAAGTCATTAATAAAGATGCTGAATAGCACCGGACCGAGAACAGCACCCTGGGGCACCCCAAGGGTCACCCCTCTCCATGCTGAAGAGAAGTCATTTATGATCACGCTTTGCGTACGATCAGTCAACCAATTACAAATCCACCTAACAGTAGCATTATCTATCCCACATTCTACTAACTTCTTACTGAAGGCCTTACTGAAATCAAGATAAACAACATCCACAGCATTCCCCTCATCCACCAGGCCTGTAACTTCATCAAAGAAAGAGATCAAATTAGTCTGGCATGACTTGTTTTTTGAGAAACCTGTGTTGACTTCTAATAATGACAGCATTGCTTGTGAAATAATTACAGACTGTCTGTTTAATAATCTGTTCTAGAATCTTTCCAGGAACAGATGTCAAGCTGGTTGGGTAGTAATTATTTGGCTCCTCTTTTTTCCCCTTTTTGAAGATGGGGACACATTTGCTCTCCTCCAATCTATGGGGACTTCCCCTGTTCTCCAAGAATTCTCAAAGATTATTGCCAATAGTACTTGTGCCAGTTCTTTTAATATCCTTTGGTGTATTTCATCTGGCCCCAGAGACTTAAATCCATTTAGGGTTTCTAGGTATTCCTGTACTACCTTCCTATCTATTCTATGCTGCAGTTTCCACCCTACCTCATTTGCTCTTCGAACTGACTGAATTCATTTTTCCTTTCTGGAGAAAATGGAGGCAAAGAAGTAATAACAAACTACGGTAATAGGTTAACAGAGAGAAGTCTGCAAACATACTGACAACATAACAGATCCCCGCCTAATCTCCTATTGTACCCCAAAGACAAAGCAAGGAATACCTCAGCTGTCAGTATAAAGAGGTGGTCAGGTTCTTCTAGTTTAGGTTAAGCTATGCTTTCTCTAAGCTAAATCTCCCATTGCCTTGTCCTTCCTCTCTTGTGTATGTATACCCCTCCTCTCTCTTTCTCTCTCTCTGGCTGATTTTTATTGGAAAAAAATCACATTTATTCTCTATTTGATGCCAAAGCTGTCACATCTAATGAGGTGCTTGAAGTGAGTGAGAGGGATATGTAGATTTGTGGGCCAGGGAGGCAGTTCAGTGCTTAGGGATGTGGTTGTGGGATCATCTGGGTTTAAAGGGAATAAGTTAGGGAAGTCAGTAAGTTGCAGCTCTTGTCACCCAGCCCTGCCTCAGGTATCTGCAGTGTCTGGAATCAAGTCAGAGATGTAGCCAAGGAACTGGTGGCTGAGAGAGACTGAAACCTCTATTCTTGTTTGTTGATGAAGGGCACCCTTGACTGGAGGACCAACAGACAGAGATGTTCATCACAACTGTCCAAGAGCAAGAAATGTCTGACCTGGTGGGGCCTCTTGTAGCCCCACTGGGCACTGTTCTTTTGAGTCAAGTCCAGCTGAGCAAGCTGCCAGGCATGTTTGAGCAAATGAATAAAAATGAGGTCCCAGGAAAACACATTCTGCTATCAACACAGATCATCATGACTCTTTGTTTCCCTGCTGCAATATAAAGAAATCTATTTAGTGATAGGAAATGTGCATGTGCCAGGAGATGTTTTTCAGGTCAGATGTCTAAATAATGAAAGTTTTTATCAGCTACATGAATACTACGGGAGCCTTATGTAGTAAATAGCAAGGCCTGGAAAAGTTACTTTTTGCATGACAACTCCCAGAATCTCCTAGTTAGCATGGTCAGTAGTCATGCTTACTAGAGGATTCTGGGACTTATAGTCCAGAAATTAACTTCCCACGGCATTGATTAAAAAGTAGGGCATCTGCAAAGTACTATGTAGCATCATTTAAATGCTATTGCATCTGGGAGAGAAAAACCCCAAAGATTTATACTATTGAAGTTCATTTAACCATATGTAAATATATTCAATATATAAATGTACAGATATGGATATAGATATAGATACAGATATATCATAACTGAGGAAGCTGCTTGGATGAGCAGTGAAACATTTTGATCTCACAAGAAAAGAAGTCCAGTTGCCATGACTCAACCTCTGGATGACCTCACTTGGATGACTGAGACTCTTCATAGACATATCATGATTGCACCATTAAGGAAAAATTTATTTATAAATTTATTTGCCTACTTATTTATTTTGATTTGTATACCAGTTTTTAAATTTACATCACCCAAAGTAGTTTACAGACATCCAATAAAGTGCAGCAATCAAACAAAACAAAACAGAAATAGAAATAGAAATAACCTAACCATAACATGCATATACATAGAGTGCCTATGACAATCTTTCCCAAAATGATTCCTTCCAGATATTCAGTACTACATCTGACACAAGAATAGGATAGGCTATGCCAGGGTACCAGCCAAAGTATCCTGTCCTGTCCACAAGTAGTTGCCTCCCTGAGATCCAGGAAACGCAATATCAGTATTTGTTTCAAAAGAGGTAAATATGTAAACATATACCATATAATGCTTTAAGCACAGCACTGTAAAAGTGTAAATAACAAGATTATGCAAACATACAAGATATTGTGATAGCAGCCTGGCAATTGGGTAGCAGGTACAAGCAAGAGTTGAAGAACCTTGGACAGCTCCAAATAGACACCCTCCCTCCTCTCCAACATGACCTGGGCTATACTCTCCAAGACCCACCACTAGGAATGTACAATTCCTAGTTTTTGGGTGGGGTGGGGTGGGGGGGTTGGACTCCAAATCCCAGAATTCTGGGATTTTGCACCCAGTGGGATAGCAGTTCACCAGGATATGTCCTCTATAGAACATAAACAGCAACAAGACTACTACTCCCATGCAGCATTGTGTCAGCTTCCTGTCATCAGGGAATAAGGTCTAGAATATAGGGTAGAAGGGATCTGCCTAAGCCATTCTGTAGGTGTGTGAAATGAAGCTGCCTGCAGGTATGTGTCTGTGGAATGGAAGTACCAGAATTCTGCCTGGAGGATTTGTGGAGAATTCTGTGCTATATGTCTGAAGAAATGGATATGTCCACAAAATGTTACATTAAAATATGAAAGTTAGTCTTTAATGTGCCACATGTTTTTCTCTTTTCTTTTCTTTTCTTTTTCTTTGATTTTTGCCTGGAGAATTCTGGGGTTTCAGTTTTAAAAGCTGAATGGGACATCATCGGATTCTGCCACTTCAGGGCATGGATGAACAATATACCCTAATAGTTTATCTTTTAGTAAACTTCCAGTAGTTTCCCTGCTTTGCCCCTTGCTTGGGTTAGCAGATATCAAGATTGAAGAAAAATAGCAGAATAGATCTCACAAGCCCATCCTCAGCTTTAGAAAATGTTTAAGGAGTTTCTATTCCATCATTTGAATCATCATCACAACAACCTTATTATGTAGGCTGCTATTATTGGCATGTTGTAGGTGGGGTGATGGAGGCTGAAAGAATGGAGAACTCTCACCTTTGACCTCTGTAAAACTATTATTTTGCAGGCATTCCAATGCTACTCAATATAATGGCAGTTGCCAATGAGTAAGGAGGCAGGGTATTTTTTCCTGTCAGGGGAAAGCTGCCATTTTGAACGTCCTAACATTTTTTTAAAAGGCACCTCAAAGAAGGGCTTTCTGGGACAAACAAAATGGCAGCTGCCATGGCCCAAGCAATTTCTCTTTATCCTTGAAATATGGCCCAAGCAATTTCAAGGTAGGCAAAATATCTGAGCAATGATTGTTATATCATTATGGTACCAGCCAGCTATGTATTCTGGCTTTCAACATTAAAAACCATCCCTTTTCTTCTCTGCTCATGAGTGGCTGACATTCTACTGCAAAGGATGGGGTGGGGGGTGGGGGGAAGCAGAGGCTACACACAGCTGGGCTACACAAAATGCTGCTGAACACAAATGCTCCGATGCCCTTCTCAACAATGCTGTAAATCCACAGAGAGCCCAAAAGGCCCGCTTGTGTCTTCATTTCTTTCTGGAGCGTCATCTCCCTCTGGGCACCTGTCATTCCTTATCGATGGCAAGTGATATGGTATACAATGGAATGGGGCAGACCTAGATACTGCCGACTGCTGTCGCCGTTACTGCTTCCTCCAGGTCAGACTGTGCTCCCTCCTCCTTTTCCCTGGCTAATTCTTCACGTGGACCCGTGCTTTCTATAGCTATTTTAGAGGCATTCTTTTACAAAGTCCATGTGAACAGATGAACCATTTAAAAAAAAACATTTGGGGGAAGGGCTTTCTTTTCTAAACATGTCGGGTTTGCACATTTTTCTCCTACAGTGCAAAGTGGGACACAGCTCTTAGTCTCAAAAAGATGAGGATCAAATAATGGTGATGCTAAGGGCCTTTTCACATGACCCCTAAGATCCGCTGGCCACTTAAATTCGGACCAGAGATCTTAGGGGTTCGTTGCTCTTCCTGCGTCCCCACCCCTCCGCACTTCCTTGATCCTGTCTGCGTGACGGGAGGGAGAAAAAAAGGGACAAAAGAATGCAGGCTCACCTCCGCAAGCCTCCCCAAGCCCCATCATCGTCCTGATTCCTTCTCTTAAAGGGACAGGAGGCAAAAACAACAACAAACAGAAGCGAGGAGAGCCTGGCACTCACTCCTTTACATCCGGATCTGGGATTTTTCACCCTCCAAGAGCAGGTGCCTGAAAAGTGTGCTGGGACGCGCTTAGGTGGGCGTGGCCGCACTTAATTTTCTGTAAACTCCGGAGCTGGTGGGAAAACAATTTTAAGCTCTGGAGCTGGGAGCCATTTGCGGCGGAGTTTAGGGGTCGTGTACAAATATCAGTTCTAACCTATGGCAATCTTCCCACCACCTCCACCACCCCAGAGTATCTAGGTATAAAGTTAACAAGACATGGTCTACCAGGCTCTCCATCCAGTGGCATCCTTACAGGAGGTAGCACCAGCGGCAGGGCATGTAACCCCATCAGACATATTTGATCCAGGTCATCTCAGCTGGCCCCTCTCCAGGAGGCCCACTGGGGATGTGAACTCCTAGCCCTGGCATTCCAAGCCAGTGAGCTGTGCCAGTGTTGCAGAGAGATGATGGCCAGTATCAAAGACATTTGGAAGGCTGGTCACTATTGTGTTAGGTTAAAGCTTAATTCATCACACAGCAAAGCAAAGTGTTCTGCTTATACATCGCCCCATACCACTTCAAGTACTTTCTGCGTGGTTTACAGCTTAATTACAGTATGCAGGCTACACATTGCCTGCCCCCCCCCCCCAGCAAGCTTGGTACTCATTTTACTGACCTCAGAAGGATGGAAGGCTGAGTCCACCATGAGCCTGCTACCTGGGATTGAACCCCAGGTCGTGAACACAGTTTTACCTGCATTACAGGCATTTAACCACTGCACCACGGGGCTCCTCACAGAGAACATGCATTTAAAATCCAAGTTATGGAGGCAGGATTTCCTGAAATTAATCCCAGGGTAGGTGGTGATGAGAGTTTGGAAATAACTAGACACAATTAAAGCATAACATTCTACTACTAATGCAAGTGAATAAGGGATATGTTTTACCCATTTGCAGTCAATTGTTGGAGCTTAAAAATTTGGCCTATTCTGGGTTGTGGCTTTGAAAACAGCATGGCTACTGCGCTGCGGTGCTGGGTGTTGTAGTCCAAAACTCTGAAATTTTCTGTTATTTTTACAGTTGCATGGTGCAGCCTCGCTAAAGTTGGAGAAGATATTCAGACAGCTGGAGAGCTGGCTTATCTGCTCTGCTCTGTTGCTGATTGATAAGAACAACCATGAATTTTAAAAGTAGCTAAAAAAACAAGTAAAAGTAATTGTTTCATACAATTTTGAAAAAACAGAAAATAAAAGACCTACTTAAAGAAAAAAAATTCTAACTGCAGGGACAACCAATTTCTTTTGGGGCCATCTTAGACCAGGAACCATTATTAATAATTTCTTAGAAGTAACTTTCCCAGCTCTGTAAGTGGCTGTCTGGAAACATACACACTTCATAGGCAGTCCATTAGGACAGTGGTTCTCAAACTTTTTTTTTTTTTTTTGCCACAGCACCCTTGTTGGTCTAAAAAAACTTTGTGGCACAACCACCCTTAAAGCAGTTTGAATACTTAGGAAAAGAAGAAAAAACAGTGCAAATTTAATGTTCACTTTTCTTTAATGCAATGAATGAAACTGTTTGGATGAATTTTTCATTATTTCCTTGGCACCCCTGGCATACGCTCGCAGCACCCTAGGGTGCCATGGCACCCAGTTTGAGAACCGCTGAATTAGGAAGTTCTCATGCATGATCCTCTTCAAAATAAATGGGAGTACTGCAAGAATATTGTAGTCCATTCTTAAAGCTGAACAAAGGCTCAGGCTAAGGACCATGTCTGGATAAGTTACTGTTTTGGACTACAACTCCCACAATTTCCCACCTAATATTATGGTTGGCTATCAAGTGCTGGGAGTTAAATTCAATAGTGAAGGACACATGGCCACCCACCTACATCTTCCAATCTTTTTTTCCAACATGTGTTTCATTTATAGGCCACTTTCCCTCCAAATAAGGTCAAATCACCATACATGGGTCTCTTCTTCACCAATTTATCTTCCCAACAACCCTGTTAGGAAGGTCAGGCTGAGGAAGTATAACTGACCTGTGATCACCCAAAGGGAAGGGGTTTGAATTCAATCACCTGAATCTTAGGGCCTTTTCACACGACCCCTAAGATCCGCTGGCCATTTAAATTCGGACCAGAGATCTTGGGGGTTCATTGCTTTTCCTGCGTCCCCACCCCTCTGCACTTCCTTGCTCCTGTCTGCATGAGGGGAGGGAGAAAAAAAAGGGACAAAAGAATGCAGGCTCACCTCCCTCTGCCGGTCCAAGCCACCCCTAGCCCCATCGTCATCCTGATTCCTTCTCTTAAAGGGGCGGGAGGCAAAAACAACAACAAACAGAAGCGAGGAGAGCCCGGCACTCTAGGTTACATCCGGATCTGGGATCTTTCACCCTCCGAGAGCAGGTACCTGAAAAGTGCACTGGGACGCACTTAGGTGGGCGTGGCCGCACTTAATTTTCTGTAAACTCCGGAGCTGGTGGGGAAACAATTTTAAGCTCCGGAGCTGGGAGCCATTTGCGGCGGAGTTTAGGGGTTGTGTACAAATACCCTTAGTCCCACCCTGTAACCACTACACCAACTTGGTCCAAATTTTAGATAATTCATCTAATGCAATGGTTCTCAACCTGTGGGTCCCCAGATGTTCCTGGACTGCGACTCCCAGAAATCCTGGCCAGCTCAGCTACTGATGAAGACTTCTGGGAGTTGCAGTCCAGGAATCTCTGGGGACCCACAGGTTGAGAACCACTGATCTAATGGTTAGAAATGTTGGCTAAGTTCATGTCTAGAAGATATGAATTATAACTAGATGACAGGAGCCAATCCCAATGTGATTGGGTGTGTGGCCCTTCTTCCTTAGACAACAAGATATCACTGACATTATGAGACTTCATAGTCTTCAGTGGTTCACTGCCCTTGTTCTGTCTTCTGTCTGAAGTTGTGGACTACAATCCAGAAAAGCTCACACTGAAATAAAACTGTTAGTTTTCAGGGTGCCACAACATTTCCTATTTTTTTTTTTTTGCTATATCTGTTCTGATTGTTAGATGTTGTTTACAAGGGGCCATGAGATCCATGAAGAGGCACCAGGAGTTGGCACCCTTGGGGAAAGTGCAATGCCCCAAGCATATACCAAGGGAGAATGCTGCCAACCATGACCCCACATTGTCATCATTCCTTTTGCTCCTTGCCATCACCTGCTTCCTTGCCATCTCTCTTCAAAACTAACAGCATCTTCAGAGGGATCGGAAAACAGCACCAAGGATGGTGTCTTGGGAATTTTATTCTGGAATGAAATTCAGTTCTTTTCACTAGCAGCCTGGCCATTCGCAAGCAAGACAAATCCTACTGCTAGACAAAGTAAAGCAATGGACCTAGGGTGCAGAGGATGAAAAGCAGTAAAGGAGACCCACCACTTTTATTCTTGAGCAGACCTTTGGTATAATTAGTTTCAAACAGTGCAGGGGGAGGAATTCCTTAATTGTTCAAAGTATCTAATTGCACAGCATGTGTTTTTCTCACCTCGAGTAATTTGCAAATTAGCTTTGTTTTGTGATTTGTCTTTAGGGCTTAAGCAAGGGGTTCCTCTGAAATCTCATTTCACAGACATGAGAATCAGCCCAAATCATGACTTGCCAACATTCATGTGCTTTCAGCTGTGATCATGGGCCATTTGTAACACCTCTGCCCTGAGGCTGTGAAAAGTGACACTCAAGGAAGACACGAGTCTCTTAGATCATGGAGAGACATCATTGCTAAGGGTCTGCAGATTGCACCAGCTCTCTCTATTCAACTGTAGTTTATATCTTCAGTCTCTCCCACCTCCAGCTTTAGTTTTGGGGTGCACGATGAAAAGCATTGTTGTGGTAGCTGATGGGAAGCATCAGAATCTGATTTAGTCTCAGATGGTAAGGTGGACTGTGGAATGAGGAGCCCCATGGTGCAGTGGTTAAATGCCTGTACTGCAGGTAAAACTGTACTCACGACCTGGGGTTCAACCCCAGGTAGCAGGATCATGGTTGACTCAGTCTTCCATCCATCCGAGGTCGGTATAATGAGTACCCAGCTTGCTAGGGGGGAGGGCAGGCAATGTGTAGCCTGCATACTGAAATTAAACTGTAAACTGCCCAGAGACTACTTGAAGTGGTGTGGGGCAGAACACTTTACTTTTTGGGCTGTGGAATAGGGCGGCCCTCTTACATTGTGAGTTTCTCTCTGGCATATTCCAAGTGCTGGAGAAAGGATCTGGCAGGGATAGCAGTCTTGCATTGGTACAATGCCATATCCAAATGCCCACTGACTTCAAGCGATCAGTTGTTGACATGATTCGGAGTGATGGCTGTCTGGACAGGGTGACACTGTTGTGCTTCCTCCCCTCCCCTTCAGCTGTTTTGTTCCAGTTTCTTTTCCCACCCCTCCTGGGCTCCCCAAGTATATAAGGACAAATAGGCAGTGACAAGATCCAGAGTCGGGAGTGGGAGAAGGGAGGAGGTGGAGCTGCCATGTGACTCAGAGGACATGACAAACAGTGACTGTAGGGCGATTTTCTTGAAGAGGATCTATTAGAGATGATACAGAAGAGAGATTTGTTTGTGTGCGTGCCTTTTTTTAAAGAACAGAGGGGGGAAAAGAATAGTTTTTAAAATAATTCGAGCCTGTGGACTTGTACAAAGAAATCAACATATGTCTTATTCCAATAATCTAAAAATGCCTTCCAGACTTCATAACACAATTCTCCCTTTGTAGTACCTCTTCCTTTATGAAAACACAGCAAGCCAGTTTAACCATTTCTATGTGAGGTCAGGCGCTTAACTACTGATGGCCCTGGATGCTGTGCCACAGCAGTCGCAAGAAAGGTCTGAAGGAGGCGATAGTAGGGGCAGTAAATTCAGCATGAAAATGGGGCATAAACCTACCGTCACTTTTTGTTGAGCTGTTCCTGCTTCCTTTTAGTGTACTATAATTTGCGAGCTTCACAAAAGACTCACACTAAGAACAGAAGATTCTGCATGACTAAATGAGAACACAATGTTGTGTGTTGGCCAAGAGGTACAACAAAAAATTATTGATCTATTCTCTCTATTCAGATCAAAGGTTTCCAAGATATGAGCCTGCTTGGAAGGTGTATCTCCAAGACTTCATTTGACAGTCAAAGCAGAAGTAGCTATACAAGTCCAGAGCTTCTAGATTTTTCTAGATCAGTGGTTCCCAACCTTGGATCTCCCAGATGTTCTTATAGTACAACTCCCCAGAAAACCTGGCCAGCACACCTACCGTAGTAGTGAAGGCTTCTGGGAATTTTAGTTCCAAAACATATGGGGACCCAAGATTGGGTATCATACATACACATATAAACACAAAGAGATACAGATGTACCCCCGCCCTAAATATTGTTTTTGGTAAGGAGATGGTCCTGATGAATGATCCATCGCAGGGATACCTATTTGCCACCATGTTATGTATAGAAGAAGGGCTCTGTGCATCCCAAACAAGTGGCCTACCACTGGACAATGACTCATCCCCCCAAAAATCTCTCCTTAATTACTAGGACTCAACTCAGAGCCATAGAATCCTGAGTTTTAGTCCATCAGAGATTTTCCTGTAGGTTGCTCTCTGCAGCCTAAACATCCTCCTCTGGGACTGACCAGAAAGGAGCAATCCAGCTTGCTTTTTTTTTTTAATTGGACGAAGAGAAAACCAATGTAAAACTCCTGAAGCCAAGCTGAAAGCAGCTCAGTCTTCTTGACTGGCTGTTCCAGAGTTTTCCTCCTTCAACTCCTCACAGGATCCACCACATTATCAAAGCGCTTAACTCTCTCTGCAGAGGCTAGCTCAGCAGCATTGTCCATCTGATGGCCTTCAAAACGTTTTGGACACATCACCCATCAGGCTAGCTGGCTAATTGATGTTGTGGTCCCAAAGGGAGCAGAGGGAGAAGATGGGGCTACTATAACATTGCTTGAAGCGTGCATACTCTCTAGGATAGCTGAGGCTGAAAGAACTAGACTCCATCTTGTTGTACACCTTGTTTTTCCACACTTTTCTTTGCGTTTGATTCATCTGGCTGTATTGATGGACAGCTGCCTACTCCCAGCCTGTTGCTCCCAGCCAGAATTCCTTCCCTGCAGCTCTGGTTTGACATTGTTCTTGCAACAGCCTGACCTTCCCTGAGCTTGAACATCTATCCTCCCTTGGCATAGAGTCAGTAGCAGCCAGGCCAGGCTCAAAAGTCTCACAGCAGGCAACGCATTGACAAGATGGTCTGGTGCAGTTCGTGAGAAGGAGAAACACTCTGGAACAGCTAGAGAAGAGAGCTGGGCTGCTTTGGAGATCATCATCAGAAACCATCATCAGGCCTTCTAATCCCAAAGGAATACAGCTCCCAAAAGGAACCCCCACACACATCTTATTGGTAGTTGCTAGAGCATGGAAATAATATCTATAAATAATTACTGTATTTGTAATTATTCCTTTTTCCAGCTACTAAGGCATAACTACATTTTATAGCTATTGTAACTTATTGAAGGGACAACCCCACTCATTCCATGTTGAAATTATGTCATTCTGGTAGGTAGTCTCACGGAGTGGTGGAAAATGAATTCCTCATCAATTAGATGCTCATTCATGCTATGCTTCACTGTTGCTGAATGAAAACCAGGTTTTAAAATGTGACTAAAATAATTGTAACTGATTAATGCATCTTGAATCTGCAGCACAGCAGAGTAGGTGAATTTTTTTCCACCAGGAGTGCGGTGGGGGAAGATAAATTCAGCCTTCTTTCCCAATGTATTATGACCCTGAATGAGATCAGAACCCTGTCCTGAGGAAAAGGTGATGGGTAACAAATCTAATGTTGAAAGCAGCTTTGGCAGCCTAGGTCAGAACATTTTGATATCCTAGCCTAGTACTGTAGTGTTGATTCCAGTCTTTACTAAGCAGTTTCTACATTGATGACATACACCATTGACCCTGTGGCCAGGGTTGGGAAAAGACTGGTCTATACTCTAGTGGGCAATGGAGCTGTGCCTCTGGGATCTCAAGACAGTGGTATCTTTCCCATCACTTTGATTAGGGGGGGGGGGGGGGCGCCCCAATCCTACTGCTAAGGATGAAACCAGGGATTTAGTACAGTGATAGATGGGCACATATATTCTGCCACTGAACTGTAGAAAAACGATTTGGTGCTATTCAGTTTCCTCCATCTTCCTCAGGGGATTCGCTACTGTAAGATGGCACCAACACATCACTGATGCCTCCCCCAGCCAAGTATAACACTGTCAGACATTAATCCTAACCATAAAACACTGGTGGGCACATTGAAGGGGTCAGTGAGCCCCAGCAAGAGCCTAGCTGAGTTCTGGAGAAAAGAAACCTACGAAAAAAAATGGAAGAGAACTTTAGGTTTTTAAATGGTGGCTGTAAGTCATCTAAAAGAGTCGACATAGTGACTAGAGACTGTTGGACTTAGACTTGGAAGACCAGGGTTCAAATCCTCATTGTGTTTTGAGACACCCTGGCTAGTCACTCTCTCCCAACTTGACCCCATATATGGATGCGGTGACAATAAAATGGGCAGGACCACATGCTGCTTTGAATTTATTTGAGGAAAGTTGGACAGAAATGTCTAAATAACTTAAATAAACTACAGGTAAATTGCAAAAAAAAAAAAAAAACCTTTCTTGAAAACTTCGTTATAGCAATACCCTTTTTTGTTGTTTTTGGTCTTTTAAGAAAAAGAGAGAGGAACAGGGTCTCAGCCGAAGTGGCCGGTTTTTCTATCCTGACCTAAAGCAATTGTTATAGAACACGTGGATCAGAAGAGACCCCTGGACTACCACCACCATCATCCCTCACGTGTGACTAGGCTGCCTAGGGCCGATGGGACTTGTAGTCCAACAACATATAGAAAGCCGCCTCTGCTCTAGTTCTCCATCCCCTGCCTCTAACTTTAACCTTTCAGAAACGAAAAGGGGGGGGGGAGGCTGTCTGATCCCCACCCCCACCTCGCCGCCCTTCGCCGCCGCCTGATTAAACCCGGCTAATTATCGATCGATATCGGAGGAGAAGCGATGGTTCCCTGGTTGCTATGCCAATTAAGCTTGGCAGTTCACTAGGTGTTGGTCTGTCAGGAAGAGCCGCTTGAAGCAGACGTCCCTCCCTTCCCCAATTCGGAGATATTTTCCGCAGACCACCGTTTCTTTTTTCTCCAACAGGACGACGCCAAGCGAAAATAGGCAAACGATCCCATTGTGCTGCCGTTGTCGTCGTCGTCTCTCCCCACCCCCAATCCCCCACCCCGCCGCCTTCTTCGCTCCGGTCTTGTTGTCACCGATTGCGGATTTTCCACCGATAAAACAATGGGTGTCGTTAACCTGGATTTTACTCATTCGATATCAGTGTGGTTGCGAAGGGCGTGCTTTGCCCACTTGGCCTCCACAGCCCTCCTTAAATCTTTTTGGCGCCAAAGTCCTCCATTGCTCCCGTCCCCCCCTTTTTTTTTAGCCTCAAGTTGTGTGTACATTTTTAAATCTTTCCCTCACAATGCTGACCTGCCCTGGTCTGTGCACACTTGACTCGGGAAAGGAAGTTGAATTTTATCGTTTCAGCTTAAATGCGAACCCGAACTCAAAAGGTTACACCCTCCTTAGGCAAACTTTTCAGTCAAGGCACACCGTGGCGCTCAAGCTTTTTGGGTTGCCTTGCGACCCTTTTCTCGGAGGTTTGGGTGGGGTTGAGATAGAAAATTGTGGTGCCAAAGCAAATTTATTATTTGCAGTTCCTTATAATTTAGCATTTTTCCCTGGGTTTTTCGCCCAGATCACGACCGCTTCAGCTTCCTGAGCGCTGCAACCCTGTCTCAGCCATCAGCCCCGGCATCTTCCTCTCCTGTTGGTTGTTCACACTACATGTACAGGATCTTCATGCTTCAGAAATTTAATTATTCTTTCCTTCTGCATCCCCAGTCAGAAAGAGGGGCGCCCCAGGCTGACCTACTGTTGAAGAGAGCAAGAGAGCAGCCTTGCTCACTCTAGTGAATAGGCTTAGCTGGCCCAAAGGCTTCCATGGAACCCATTAATGACATGCACACACCCCCAAGGCTCTGCTTCAGAGGAGAGCCTCCAGCTCTTGTGGAATGGCCCTTCCTGCTTCAACCTGGGTCATAATTTCCTGCTGGCATGGTTCCTACAGCACCAAGTGGGCTCCACAGTTCAGAGCAGGGTTTGAATCAGGCACAGGTCATGGGTCTAAATAACTTCACCCCAAGATTTCAAAATTAAGTCCCCCTGCTCCTCACTCAGAGCAACCATATCCTATGTGTACTTTCTCTCTATCTCATTCTTTCTCGCTTCTCACAGTCTCCCCCCTCTCTCATACAGATAGACACTGTATATACAGCTTTTTAACTCACTCCACTATAGGCACCATTCTGCTTAAATCTTTGGGGAGCTTTTGTAGCTCACTTTAAAGCATGTATTTGCATGCAAAAAGTTGTAGGTTCAATTTTTAGTTAGAGAGATTCCAGGATCTGGGTTCCAATAAATAAATAAATAAATAAATAAATAAATAAATAAATAAATAAATAAATAAATCTGTGCACTTCTGATTTCTAGCAACTCCAGGTAGAGGTAGGAACAAATCTTGCCTGAAAATCTAAAAGCCAGTCAAACACTTCTCAGGCTGGCTAAGGATTCTTGGAGGTAGTTAAACATTTATAAACTCTGGACTTATTAGTAATGACACAGTGAGGACTTGTTACATATGTTTTGCAGAGTGTTGATATTTCTCCTCACATGTTTCCAAAGTGCTGATATTTCTCATCCCTTCCTAGCCACAATGACTTCTGTATTCTTTTTCTGGAGTAACCAAAACTTACAGTAAAACAAGCCAAGACAAAATAGCAATGATGAGTTTATTTACACTAAATTATTCTGAGCATGAGAAATTTTGGATTTTGGATTCAAGGACCCAAGGTGGCTTACAATAATGAAGGACATTATACAGTCCAGAACATTTAAGACATATTCAAGTTAAGAACAGGGAGTTTTAAGAAGCATCTTTGAACATTAAAAGGTAACATTAGACCTATAAAGAGCACACAAGAAGAAAAGAAAAATCCATCATGAGGGGTGAAAAACAACATGGAAAACACTAAATCCACTTTTTTCTTCTATGGAAAACATTAGTGTTCTTATGAAATCAGTCAATGCAATCATATGGTAATCCATATAAAGTCACATAGTAGGTAGTCCCTTGTTTAGGGATAACTTGCCTGAAGAGAAAGTTCTTTGTCTGCTTCCGGGAAGACAGCAGAGATGGGGCAGTCCTGGCCTCCTGTGGGAGGGAGTTCCAAAGTCTGGGAGCAGCCACAGAGAAGGCCCTTTCATGTGTTCTTCTGAGACGCACGTGTGAAGGTGCCAGGATGGAGAGAAAAGGCTTTCCTGATGACCTTAGCACCCGAGCCAGTTCATACTGCGATAGTTGATCTTTGAGGTAGCTAGGATCTAGGCCGTTTTGTGCTTTGTAGGTTAAGGTCAGCACCTTGAATTGTGCCCGATAGCTGATTGGCAGCCAGCGGAGCTGCTTTAGTAGGGGTGTAATGTGATCTCTGTAACTTAAACCAAAGTACCATCATTAATACAAGTATCAAATAGTTTGCCTCTTCTGGACTAATGCTAAAGACATTTACCAGTGAATAAGCATGATTTTGTTTTATAAAGGATATACTGTATATTTAAAGCAAGAAATAATAAACGGAGAACCTCTGTAACAATGCATATGTGGTCCTTCACAGAGACCTGGACCGAGTTAATCTGTGATCATTTGATGACTGTATGGTGGAGAGAGAACCCAAACAGATGGGAGGTTATTTTTCATAGTACAGTTTTATCTAGTAAGTACTCTTCAGAGGTGTTAAACTACAACTCCCATCCCCCACCCCACCCCGCATGCTCATGCTGCCTGCAAATTATGAGAGTTGTAGTTCAATATATCTGGAGGATACCATGCTGAGGAAATATGCTCTAGCCCGGTAATATTAGGATTGGGGGGGGCATTTGTCCAACAGGAAGAGGAAAAGAGGCAGGCGCAGAAACAATGAAACCCAAGGACTGGGCAAAAAACAGAATATATCTGCCCCCAGTGCATTAGAGACTGCTATTCCCGGATTGGTCTATTTAGTCACACTAGGTGTTGTTTTAGGATCTCTACTCCAGGCATGATACCATAGTCTTTCGAGACTGAAGGATGCCACTAATGATGATTGGGGGGGGGGCAGAGAGAGATTTCATTTTCCACTCCATGCACCTTCTGAAAGGATGTTGGTGATATATGCAATTCTGTATAGTGTTTCACTCAGCAGTTTAGGTGCTTTAATTCCCACTCTGTGCCTGTTGCGGAAAGAGCCAACCTGTTTGTCTTTGGGCAAGCTGCGCAGTCCCAGGGTGTCCCCAGAAGAAAGGAACAGTAAACCACTTCTGAGTACTCTGTACCTAGAAAATCTTGAAAATGTTGCCATGAATCAGAATTGACCTGACGACATGCAATTATTATTATTATTATAACCCCTCTCCCCAATTCACACACAAACATGTGATATTAAGGCTAGGGTACTTCTAAATGGGTCCTTAAATTTCAATATACCCATAGGGCTGCCTGCCATTCTTGCAAAGCTAATGTCTCCTTCTCTGCCTCTTCCTTC
>JAHTLZ010000111.1:3527429-3558621 GCA_023846285.1 Phrynocephalus versicolor | reverse complement strand
ACACACACACACACACACACACAAACTGTAATCTCTACTTAAAAGTAAGGCACATTGACTGCAATGGACGTTCTGTGCAAACATGAATAAGATTATAGGCTTAATTGGAGCTGAAACAACCGTGCTTTAGGGGGGAAATCAAGTCTGTTATTAAAGGACAATACACAGTAGGACCCCCATATCCACTGATTCATTATCCACTGATTCAGTTATCCACGATTGGCAGAGGAAAAATAAATAATTCAGCAGATGCAAAGTAAGCTACTGTCACAAAGAGCAGCTGTAAAGCAACCTACTGTCATAAAACAGTGGCCGTAAAGCAAGTTACTATCACAAAACAGCAGATTTGGGGAACATTTTGGCGTACTCCCTTATTCACGGTTTTCATTATCATTGTATGTGTGTGTGTGTGTGTGTGTATATATATATATATATATATATATATCTCGACATGGATGGAAACACATGCCCACCTACAGGATCTCACACACAAAATGTCAGATTCAATTTTAAATTGTGCTGAGAATCAGCATCATTCTACACTGGCTGGGAAATTTTGGGAATGTTGAAATTAGTGGGTGTGCCATTGCTCACTTGTCTTATTTATTTCAACGGATCTCATTTAAGTAAACCCAAACACAGTACACATTTTCATGACAATATTATCTACCTACCTACCTACCTATGAATGAATCCCAGAAACTGGTGGTGGATAATGAAATATGTGAAACATGCTTCCCATATTAGGGACAGCTTTGCTGAAGTTCTGCAAGCTATGTGGACTGAATAGACAAAAACATTTGCAGAGTTATCTCTGCTTTCTTCCCACCCCCTAATGCTGCTAAGAATGGGTTTTGAGCCTTTGGATTTGGGAGTCAACATTGATAGTACCCCAAAGAGGTACCTTTCCAGTAGGCTCACATTCCAATTGGTGTGCGGTCTTGAGATCACTGGAGGA
The DNA here is from genome assembly GCA_023846285.1 of Phrynocephalus versicolor. Classification (NCBI taxonomy): domain Eukaryota; kingdom Metazoa; phylum Chordata; class Lepidosauria; order Squamata; family Agamidae; genus Phrynocephalus; species Phrynocephalus versicolor. Next base: position 3,557,663 of record JAHTLZ010000111.1, on the reverse strand, counting down.
AAGCTGGGACACAGACCTAACTAATAGGTAGATCAAATAACCTTTGCAATCCTAACCATTTGTACTCAGATGTACTCCACGTGAGTCCAAACAATCCTACTCTCAAGTAAGTGTGGATGGGACTGTAGTTTAAATGGATAATGAATAAACATGTCTGCTTCACCAAAATAATGTCTGCCTACATGTGTTTACAGAGGAATGGGTCTATTTGACTAAGGTTCACTAAGGTACGTCTTCCCTTGTCAGTGCGCTTACCCTTTCAGTTCCATATGGAAGGGGCAGAAGAGATATGAAGGCATTCTTCACATTCAACTTAACCAAATTGTTGCCATAGAACACTTTTATAACCACCAGGACATTTTGATTTTAGAAAAGGTGACCTAAATAGACAAAGGAGAATAAATAAACCACTAGGAGTTTCCCTTATCCAAGCTCTTTCAAAATCACTGGGAGCTGTGTAAAAACAATGATGTGCTTTTCTTTTCAAGGCGTGGCTGGCATTGTCGCATGGCATTCTTATATAACTGCTAGTGACACAACGTCCTCGCAGGGGACCCTAGTGGCACCTAGCCTGCCACTTTAAAACACAGTTTTCTGGCCTTATGTTCTGAGCAATGTGGTCTAGCTAGCTGCTCTTAGGATTCTCCACATACTGTCACCCTAGGGCACTATGAAAAACTCTCCAGACACCTTGTATTGCTTGAATTATTACTGCTGCCCTCTTACTACCTCTACCAGGTAAGTCTGCCAGGGATTTTGCCCCCAACAGAGCTTGGAGAAATGATTTCCCTTCCAGCATAGCCATTGATAACTGGGGGATTCTGCATGTTATGGTCCCCAAGTCCTTTCTCCAAGCTCCAGCCCAAATCCCCTTCAAGTGTGGTACCATCCCAGATGACAGGAGCACTTCATTCCATGGGTGAATCTTATTGGTGTTGTTAGTCATGGTTGCATCATCATCATCATCATCATCATCATCATCATCATCGTCATCATCATCATCATCATCATCATCAAGCAGCTTCCATATTCTAAGAAAGCTTACCTGTGTCCCTGAACTATGAGAGTTTAATCATTGGATGAGGAACTTATGGCACTCTAGATGGTGTTGGATTACACCTCCCATTATCCTTAGTTTCCTGACTATGCTGACTGGAATAGATGGAAACTGGAGTGGATCTGTTTCTGGGCACAATTCAAAGTACTGCTCTTAACTTATAAAGCTCTAAATGGCTTGAACCCAAGCTATCTCAAAAACTGTATCTCCTTTTAGGAGTCTGCTCGGGTGTTGTGATAATCAGGAAAGGCATTTCTCTCAGCCCCACCACCCTAACAGTTGTTCTTAGTGCACACCTGGGAGTCCTTTCTGTTGCTGCTCCCAGATTCTAGAACTCCCTCCCATGGGAGGCTAGACTGGCCCCATCTCTGCTCTTCTACCACAAGCAAGCAAAGACCTTTTTCCTCAGGTAGGTTTTTCCTTAGTGACAATGTCTAGAAGACAATAAACAGAATGGGTTATATTTTGCTGCTTATAAATCTGTTCTAATTTATTTTTTTACCTAACATTTTAAAATATAATGTTACTATTTAAAAAAAATAATTTAATATACTGTCTTTAGCTTTTAATATGTTTTAACAATATATGCTGCCTTGGGTCCTTTTTAGGAGGAAGGTGAGCAAAAATATTTAGCATGGATAAATAAAATAAGCAAGCAACATTTGGAAGAAGAAGAAGAAGAAGAAGAAGAAGAAGAAGAAGAAGAAGAAGAAGAAGAAGAAGAAGAAGAAGAAGAAGAAGAAGAAGAAGAAGAAGAAGAAGAAGAAGAACATTTTGGTTGAAAAAAGTACTTGTATGTGATCACTTTGAACTGTTGCAGAAAGATTTTTGACAAATTGATTGAGATGTCTATCAGCTTGTGCAAATCTAGACACTTCATGCCAATAAAGCTGGAACAGTATAACCAAAGGGCTCGGAAAGAGGTGTCCCTTGCAGGAGAGAGAAGGAAGTCAACTGGAGAGAGATCTCTGTCTGCAAAGAACTATATGGAGGAAGAGATGACTGTGTCTTTAACCTCTTCATTGCCAGCTTCAGTCTTTTCTTCCTTTCTGTTCCAAACCATCTATTCCTATCATTCAAGCTGTTTTCCTCCAGCCCATAAAGGAAGGAAGGAAGCAAGCAAAAGGGGGAGAGGGGGGAGGGAGGGGGGAGGGAGGGAGAGGAAAAAACCTTGGAGGGGTGAAGAGTAGTTGTGAACTGACAGAACTAGTCTAAGGAAATAAAGAAATGAATGCAAAGCTATAGGAAATGATAGCTAGTCTCTAGCTGTAAACTCACAGGATCATATTTCTTGAGATAGCTGAAATATGTTGTATTGTTCCTCCTGTTTATTCTCTCTCTCTCCCACCCACCCACCCTACCTTCTCTCTCTCTCTCTCTCTCTCTCTCTCTCTCCCTCCCCCCCTTTCAGGCTAAGCCCATCCTTCTAGGTTGACGTTTCATGGAAATGGATAGCTCTGATTCCAACTCTCATATCCAAGAGAAATCTCAACATCTAAGGAGTCAATGTTTTTATTAAGCTAGCTAAAAAGGATCAAAGGTGTAAAAACACACATACATACACATCTGTGCAAGCTTTTTAGTAAACAATATTTTCAATACCCTAGATCTAAAAAGTAAGCTGGAGTTGGGGTAGGGGCAGGGGTGGGTAGGGGTAGGGGTGGGGTGGGGGTAGAGAAGGAGGAGACAGCGTAATCTCAATATGGATTTTGGAATTTGGCTTGTGCCACCAGTTACCTTTGCTTTTGTCTGGCACTCAGGATAATTTCTTGGTCGCTAAAGCTGATGTCTGCCCTGGACAAAATATATTGTCAACTAAAAATCTGTTCTTCCTTCTATATGAAATGGTATTTAGTGTAAACCTATGTGTGGGATGCTTCTCTCTCAAATAAGCACACTTACAATTGAACTAAAAATATCTTTCTCTTTCTCAAACACATGCACATATTACTTTTTCTTACTAGAGCTCCTAAAATCGTTCAGCCAGCAAGATAACTGCAGACCAAAGAAGTTACTTTTCAGTTTTGTGTTCTCCCATAGCCAAATGCTAGATCCTTTTTCCTTTAAAAAAATCATCTCTTCACCATCCTTTGATCCATATAAGCAATTGGGAATGAGACACCCACAACTGCCATCAGTATTATGTTCCCCAAATATATTGAAAATGTTCCTGCAGAGATTCTGTTTCCAAAAAATAAATAAAAAATACAAATGTCCCCAAGAAACTCACAAGCGAAACAGTATCTATTAACAGTCATCTATTTCTGGCAGTCATCAGTAACCTTATTTTCTTCATAGAAGGTCAGAGGAGGAGGCAGATTCTTTATTTCCAAACCTTCTTTGCTAACTAGCCAACAAACATTCAGCCACTCTGACTTCCCTTATAATCATCAAGTGTTGTCAAGTCAATGTGCAACATGTAATGATCGTTTCCTGCATTTTCCAGGTATGTAGAGAATGTTCAGAAATTGTTTCTACTTTTCTTCTTCTGGGAGCACTTCTGAAACAGTGCAGTTTGCCCAAGGCCACACAGGCTAGCTTTTCTCCAAGAGGGAGCTGTCCAGTGGTTGTTCTATATTTATCCAGCAAGAAGTAATCATCTGAATTACAAGAATGACTTGCTATACATCATCTTGGAAAATGAACTTTATATTCTTTCCTTATTTATGCAAAACACAAAGGCTTTCAAATTTGGGAGTAGCAGGGAAAGACAGACCCCCCCATGGCCACTGTTTCAACAGGGGCCCCTTTAATCTCTACACAGAGATTAATAAAAGGCGAGTGTACATCTCAGGGTTTACTCATCACTTGTCTGTGTCCGGTTTTGAAGGTTTTAATTCGAATTTCCTCCAAGTGCGCTTGGACATAAAAGAATCTGCATAACAATGTTGAGTTCATCTGACACCCTCCCCCCCTGCAAAAAGTCAAGCAACAACATCACATGAGCTTACATGAAGCAGCAAAGCTTCCGAAGAATAGGGGCGGCTCAAGTGGAGGCTGGTTTGAGCCCCACCACCTCTTTCATATTCAGGAAACAGGGAAGCAAAACATTTCTCTGTCAAATTTGTGTGCCAGAAAGAGATCATTTTCAGCATGTAATAAAGGTGATTTATGGGGAGGGGGCAAGGTCTTCCAAGTCACTTTGACATACATATTTCATTTTCAGCGTCAGCACGGGGAGCTTTCCCCAAAATTCCATCGCCATCCTGCCTGGATGAAGGGGCTTTTAGGGAGGTAGCCTCTAAAATCGGCAGACGGGTTGCTGTTCCCCTCCTTCCTGGAACTTTCCGGTTTCAAAAACACAGGAGAAATTCGGGTGAGGGACGGGGGGGAAATCGTCCTTTTTCAGAAGGCACTTTCCCCTATTCAAAATCAGTTGGGCTTTTCTCTCTCCAGAGTTTTCTCAGACAAATCAAATAAGAAGTCCAGGAATCTTACTCTGTGTGTGTCTGTGTGTGTGTCTCTCTCTCTCTCTCTCTCTCTCTCTCTCTCTCTGTGTGTGTGTGTGTGTGTGTCCTTTCCTCTGTGTGGTCTTGGAGTCCTGAATCCAGATCAAGCCCATTTCCCTGATGTTCTTTTTTTTCTTTTCTTTTTTCTTTTTCTTTTTCTTTTTTCTTTTCTTTTCTTTTCTTTTTTTGCTTTGAAGCTGGCATTGTCCTTTTCTAAGGGATCCTTATCAGTAAGGAAACATATCGTTATTCCAATAGATCCTAGTACCACAGCTGGTACTAGGATCTATTGGAATAACGTGTGGTGATCTTGCTTCAGGAAAAAAAAAAAAGCTTAGGATGTCAACTTGGCGAGGAGCAGCCGAAGCCAGGCAAGACGAGACGGCTAACTTTTCCCACACGCTCGATTCCTTTCCTTGGCCAAAACAAGAAAGAAGGGGGACGGTGGTGGATTCCTTCCTGGCACCGAAAAGGATGGAGACAAGCACCTCCAGTCCCAAAATGTCGGGGTGAGGGGCTTCCCTTCGGTTCGGACCAAGCAGCCCCCCCCACACCCCCCACACGCTCCTTTCTGTCTGGCACGCAAGTTGAAACTGGACGCTCCCGCCGCCGCCCCCCGTGCCATTTCCCGCCTCGGCTTCTCCTCCCCCCTCTCCCTCTCGTTTTTTTTTTCTTTTTCCAGAAGGGGGTGGAGGAGGAACAGGGAGTTAGGCGGGAAAAGAGGAGCGGGGGGGTGTAAATCAATGATAGCGTCTCATGAAGATGTGCTGAGCGAGCAGGGCGGCGAGGGGGGCGCGCAGAACTGAGGACAGGCGCGTCTCTCTCTCTCTCTCTCTCTCTCTCCCGTTCCTCGCACTTCTGCTCTGCCGGCTTTTTCCCTTTCCTTTTTTCCTTCTCTCCTCTTCTTCCTCGCCAAAGACGTTTCTTCCACGTCAGACCCGGAGTCACCCTCGCGGCCGCCCTCCAAGGGACACCCGAGAGCCATTCGAGAATCTTGAAGGCGAGCCTTGAGCCCAGGAAGGAGAGGAAAGGGGGCCGCCAGGCTCTTCTACAAAACACGCGCGCGGCTTCTCTCCCCACCCCACCCCCCATCATTACCACCCCGGGGGAGACACTTGCCTCCTTTTAAGTTTCGCCTCGATCTCCCCTTCCCTCTTCCCTCTCCCCCCCTCCACTCCAGCGCCCCCTTGCCTATCCTTCCCGGGCAATTCCTCTCCCCACCCCACCTTTCCCCCACCCCCCCACCCCCACGCCGTTCATTAGTTTCTCTCGCCAGGTCGCCCGGGCCATCCGCCACCATTTCGACCACGGGGAGGCCACGGGTCCAGCCCCTGCAACGGCTGAGCCTCGGCCGGAAAACTTTGATCGCCGCCGCCATCGGCGTGGTGATGATCTTGATCCTCGTGATCCTGATCCCGGTGCTGGTCAACTCGGTGGGCATCGACGGGCACTACGAGATGCTCGGCACCTGCCGCATGGTCTGCGACCCTTACCTGGGCAAGACCACCACCAGCGCCAGCATCCGGACCGAGGGGGCCGAAGGGCTCGGCGGCGGCGACCACGGCGGGGTGCCTCCTCCTTCCACCCTGGTGCAAGGACCCCAAGGAAAGCCCGGGCGGGCGGGTAAACCGGGGCCCCCTGGCCCTCCGGGAGAACCGGGTCCCCCGGGCGCCATGGGTCCCCCGGGGGAGAAAGGGGACCCCGGGAAGCCCGGCCCTCCCGGATTGCCCGGCCCGGGTTTGGGCACGGGGGCCATTAGCACGGCCACTTACACCATGGTGCCCCGCGTGGCTTTTTATGCCGGCCTCAAGAACCCCCACGAGGGCTACGAGATCCTCAAGTTCGACGACGTGGTGACCAACTTGGGCAACAACTACGACGCCGCCACGGGCAAGTTCACCTGCAACATCCCGGGCACCTACTTCTTCACCTACCACGTCCTGATGCGCGGCGGCGATGGCACCAGCATGTGGGCCGATCTTTGCAAGAACGGGCAGGTAAGGGGGCCTTGGCCTCGATGGGGTCGGTCGGCGTGGAAGGAAGGCAGGGAGGGAGGGCAGGAGGGAGGGAGGGAGCCGGCATGCCCAGATCCTCCTCTCCGCCGGGATCTGCAGCAGAGAGACAGGATCCACCTGCTTCCTTCCCTTTCTTTCGAGTTAAAAGGGCGAGACTTTTACAGACACTAACAGCATCGTATGATTATTATTATTAGCGTCAACTAGTTATGACTTCAAGACATCTTATTTAAGCACATCCGATCTCGCCTGATTTCGGAAGCTAAGCAGGGTCGGCCCTGGTTGGTACTTGGATGGGAGACCACCAGGGAACACCAGGTGCTGTAGGCACCTAGAGTAGGAACTGGCAAGCCACTCCAGTATTCCTGCCGAGAAAACTCCATGGACATGGGGTCACGAAGAGTCGGTCACGACTGTAACGAGGCAACACACAACCGCATCATATGGTTATTAGCGTCAACTAGTTGTTACTTCAAGACATTTTATAATTCCTCCATCCCCAAAACCTTAAGAATTCACGTTTTCCGCTTGAAGAAGGTTTCTCTCTGTCTCAGCAAAGGAGTTTCCTTTTTCCCATCTAATGATCAGACAACGGCTTTGACCACTAGGCATCTCTCCACCCGCATTTCCTCTGAAGTAGACGGGTGAAGGAATTGGCGCATGTTGTCCCAGTCTGTTTAGGGCTGTCCTCTCACACCCGCCGGTATACCTGGGAGTAAGCCCTCTGGAGCAAAAGAGGACCCACTTCCCAGTAGGATTATTGGTGTGTTTGATGCCTTAAAGAAATTTCGGGGAAGCGACTCATGTGATAGTTTGTTAAGGCATTTTAAAGAGAAACCTGTTTTGTCTGGCATAAACTTTCGTGGACCGGGGAACCTCACTTCGCCCGATTCATCGGAAGAATGCATCCATTTAGTTGAGCGACAAGTCTGGTATGTGAGGTTCATTCGCTGAGGTTTATAGAAATGTTGGGTAAACTGCAAATACTGGATTCTTAATGGGGAGGAGAGAGAATCCCTCCAGAAATTGCACAACCTCACCTCCCAGCAAAGGTTATTATGGGGGGGGGGCATTCCTGACATACAACACTCCCCAGGTAAAACTTCCAAGCCCTTTCCCAAGAATGAGATTTGATAACATGAGTTATGGAATCCGGAAGCGTTTGGCTCTGGATTATGGAGCCCCCTTTTGCAGAGCCAAGGGTTTCATGGATTGGGGGGGATCCCTAAGATGGCCAGATGCAGATAAAAAAGGGGGAGTATGAAGCAGTTCTCCTATTCCTTTTGTAGCAGTGTAGAAGGGGATTCAGGGTTGGGGTCCTTTCCCCCCCTTCAGTCTGCCATAAAGAGCTCCCATATCCTGCCCACAATAGATACAGCACAACAATTGAATAGTTTCATCCTCAGAATGGATGATGTCATTTGTAGATCAATTCCCTTCCAAAGAACCTTAAGTTCCTACCACCAAGTCTTTCCTTGTCTTTAAGGAACCCCCTCCCATAATTTACCGGCTGCTTCCCCTTCCTCAACCACCTCCTTCTTTTGCAAACTAGATGAAGGGGGGAATAGAAGTTATTGGCGAGAACCTGCCAACTTCTGTTTTGGTGTAAAACTCTGGGGTGATCTGGACTCATATTCTAGTCCTACAGCATTAATATTATGTATGCTTAGGCAGAAATAAGCCTGATTGAGACCAATGAGGACTACTCGTTGTAGTGGCAGGACCTTGGATTGCAGTTTAAGTCCATTCTACTGAAATCTCTTCCTGTCCCTGGAAATCCACTACCTTTCATGTTTAATATTTGATACACTTGTCTCTTTAATTTTAAAGAAGAATGAATATTGCCAGACACATCATGTACAATGTACATGAATCAGCTGATATGTGTCCAGTGAAATGATTTTAAAATTATTATCTGGGGAAAAATATTTGAAGCCCTTTCCCCATTTTCTGGGATATTTCAAAGAGGGACCATGTTGTTGTGCAGGTCATTTTGAAAAGTTTTTTTTTTAAGATAATAAAAACTAAAACAGAGATGTGGGGAATATCCCACCAAAATAGAGCACTCTCCATAACCTCCTTGTCCACTACCTCTATAATCTGCTACTTCTTAATCAAACAGTCCCTTTGAGATAGAACCAGTTAATCCCGCCAGAGGGATACCAGCAAAGGATTCTTGACATTTTCTAATTGAATTTCATAATTAAGCCAAGCCTCCGCAGAACTGCTTTTCATGTTGTATCCAGTTACAGATCCATCTCTGTCTCTCTCTCTCTTTCTTCCTCATGTGCTTCTTCTCCCTGCTAATAACTCAGCCGTGCTTAAAAAGTACATATATAGATGCCACCACATCCCAAAGATCACACTTTCTTACTCAGCCTTAATTTACCCAGACAAATTACTACAGACTTAGTTTGGTCCCCACTAACTCGGGTTACGGTTTCTGTGGGAAGGGAGGGGCAAACAGCCATCTTGGTATTTGGCAGCAAACCAAACTAGAAGTCTTGAGGCATCTTTTAGAAAGTAATAGATTTATTAGAACAGATCTTATTACATATACACTACAATATAAGCCATGAATGTGATAAAGAAGTTTCTAATCCACAAACATTTGCCCCATAATAAACATGGTTGTCATGAAGGCGCAATAAGACTCTATATTGTGTGAACTCAAGTTAGTAGGCATAACACCCACAGAGATGCTCTGGGCATGTGAATAAGTCTCCCTTGCCCCACCTCACACAGGAGTACCAAAGGATAACTGAATAGTCAAACATGATCTTTACCATGCACCAATATGCATGGGAACATAAATATACACGTTTGTGCATAGGTGTGTGTGTAGAGCTGAAGGGTTTTGCTGCTATTTTATCCACAATTTCAAGTTCCTATGGGGAAGAATCAGGAAGGATTTCAGGAGGGCAGGTTCTGATTGTACTGTTGTGTCATCATGACATCATCATCCACATGCAAAAAACTTTTCCATTTTCTAGCAAAAAGGAGTGGGACTTTTTGTTTTATCATTTCATTTGCACATTATATACCATCTTTTCTGAACTGAGCTTGCCGCCACCTTTGCTACCCAATGGGTTGTATAAAATAATAAATAAATAAATAAATAAATAAATAAATAAATAAATAAATAAATAAATAAATAAATGGTTTCGTTTCTTCCTATTTTATCCCCACAACAGTCTTCTGAGATAGGTCAGATCAGTGGCGTAGCTATGGGGGGGGCAAGGGGGGGACATCTCTCCTTGTGTACAGCATCTGGGGCACCAAATTGGGTGCCAAACAGCTCTCCACTCAAGAGTCATGGGAAGGCGTGTTGCGGGTGACCTGCCAGGGCTGGTGTGGAAGGCTCCCTGGCCACAACTGCTGTGTCCTATGTGGCACCTTAGACCCTCCCTGTCACTTTGGGGAGCGGGGGGCGCGGAAACTGACTTTGTCCCAAGGCGCTGAAAACCCTAGCTACGCCTCTGGGTCAGGTTACTGGGTCATGGGCATTTGATCAGCTTCATGAGTGAGGGACATTTGCACCTAGATCTCCTGCGTTGTACAACATTTTTACCACAACACTACACTGGCTTTTCAGAAATAATGTCATAGTATTTCACATTTTTCCATGCCCCCTCCAGCCATATCAGAGCTTAGATATGTTACTTTTTTGGGGGGTGACAAAGATTCTGGGAGCTGTAGTCCACAATAGAAACATTCCCAGGCTCTGCCCAGTTCATAGTACTTGTTCACTCCTCCCAAAATAGTTCTGATCTTTCCACTAAATTAAAAAGAATCTGAAATGAAGCATGCATAGACCAATATTTAATATTCAGCACATACCAATAAGTTATATGCTAAAGGTCACTTGTTAAATTAGGAAAGCAGAAAAAAATGGATTCTACCCAGAATCACAGCTGAACTTGTTTTTCATATTGGTTCTTAGGTCTCTGCTAGGTGAATGAACAAGTGCCTCTGAACATGCATAAAGTGGCATTCTCATACCACTATGTAAATGCAAACCATGTGTACACACATGCATTAGGAGGCACAGCTGAGGGTGTATTGTATCCTTGGACCCTATCTATATTCAGCTGCTTCTTGGCCTAAAGCAGATACTGCTACTCACTCCGTGGAAATCACCAGAAATCCTGAAAATGTCCAGAATATCTCTTTCACAAGGAACACACTTGCCTCAAGCTTAGGTCTGTATATACAAATCAAAGTTCACAGAATCATGGAATAGTAAAGTTGGAAAGGGCCTACAATGTCATCACATCAACAACGCTCCGCTCAATTCAGGAATACAATTCATAGGATATCTGCCAGGTGGTTGTCCAAATTTCTCTTTAATGCCTCCAGTGCTGGAGCACTCACCACCTCTTGAGTAAATGGTTCCACTGCTGTATTGTTCTAACAGACAGGAAGTTCTTCCTGATATTCAGCCAAAAGCTTTCTCTTAACTTGGAGCCCATTGTTACACATCCTGCACTCTGCGATGATCTAGAACAGATCCTTCCCTTCCTCTGTTTGACAGCCTTTCAAATATTTGACACGTGCTATCATATCACCCTCCCTCCGTCTTTTTTTATCTAGGCTAAACATCCCCAATTCTTTCAGTCTTACCTCATAGGGCTTGGTTTCTAGCCCCCTGATCATCCTTGTCACCCTCCTCTGAACTTGTTCCAATTTGTCAGCTTTCACTGGACGCAGTACTCATGGTGAGGCCTAACCAGTGCTAAACAGAGGGGGATGAGCACCTCATAGGCTCTGGAAATTATACTTCTGTTAATGCAGTTTAAAATTGCAATTGCCTTTTTTTTTTTTTTTTGGGTGGCCACATCACACTGTTGGGTCATATTCAGCTTACGATCTACCAGAATTCCAAGATCCTTCTCACTTGTGGTATTGCTGAGCCAGGTGTCCCCCATTTTGTAACTATGCATTAGGTTTCTTCTTTCTAGGTGCAGTGCTTTGTGTGTATCCCTGTCAAATTCCATTCTGTTGGTTTCAGCCCAGAGCTCCAGCCTATCACAATCATTTTGAATTTTGTTTCTGTCTGCCAGGGTATTAGCTATTTCACCCAATTTTGTGTCATCTGCGAATTTGACAAGCATTTCCCGTGCTCCCTTGTCCAAGTCATTCATAATAAAGTTGAAGAGCACTGGACCCAGAACTGAGTCTTGAGTACCCCAATTGTTACTTCCTCTTAGAGAAAGAGCCATTAATCATTATCCTATTACAGTGGTGGCCAAACTTTGGCCCTCCAGATGTTTTGGACCACAACTCCCAGAATTCCAAGCCTGTATTGCCAATGACAAAGGATTGTGGGAGTTGTGGTCCAAAACATCTGGAGGGCCAAAGTTTGGCCACCACTGTCCTATGAGTGTGATTATGGAGCCAATTGTGTATCCATCTTACACTTGATTTATGCAGCCCACACCTTGTTAGCTGGCTAATCAGGATAGGTTAAACAAAACCAAACAAAACCATTGTTGTAACAGAAAAACCTAACATTTCAGGTCCTGCAGGGTTCTTAATCAGAAAGCGAATCAGAAGAATTTCAATGGCCAAGGAGAGATGGAAAAGTCCAACAAATCACCCTGGCTACATGTTGTGGCTGCTGGACTTATCCTTAAAAGTAACATTCCAAGAGGGAGACTCCAGATTTGAAGAATCAGCTGCAATGTGGTAGTATCAGATTTCCGTAGATGCAGGAGGTCATAATGCTTAATAATCTAAGCTGTCTGGCTGGTACTGGCAGTCTGCTGGAAATATTACAGGAGTTTCTCACTGTGGCATATAACTGAGTAAGCAGCCCTGAATGCTTGCCAAGGAGTGCTGGCTCCAGAAAATGCTTCACTAGCCAATTTCCTGGGAGCTGTTCAGCAGACCTGTAGAAATCTTGAAGCTTTTACCCAGGGCGGACCCAGTCATTGGTCAGAGTGAGGCACTCACTTCAGGCAAGAGAGTTTCCCTGCACCCAGACCCACCCAGACCCCGCTCCAGTCTTATTGTCTGCCAGACAGGCGTCATTGAAGAAAAGAAAGAGGGGAGAGCCGTTTGTCCATTAAAAAAAATACAAATGCAAGACTAGGCTATAGGTAATACTTTTATAGGCCACTAATAAAAAATAATACAACAATCATTGCAAGCTTTCATGGTCAAATATCCACTCAATGCAAGTACCAAAATTCCAAATGTGGCAAAATATGTGGTTTGCCAGGAGATTATTCTTAGATGTCAAGTTCTTGGCAAGATGGTTTTCGTCAGGCACATCTGTCTTAGATGAGGCAGGAAGCAGCAACGCTTTTGTCAAGGTGCTGTAGCCGAGTTTTGTGTTTCACACCCCAGTCCTTCAAACAAGGGACATAGCTCATGCATACCCAACTCACATCTCCTCTTCAGTTGGCTCTTGGAAACATACAAGTTTCTGTTTGGCCAGTGAGGAAAGGGGGGGGGAGGTTGATGCAAAAAAATAATAATCCATGTGCTGCACTTAGGGATGGGGTATAATTTAGTAAACCTACTACGCGTAGCTAAGTGGGACCAAATTTTTAAAAAAGTAGTATTACCTAGTGGTTGCAGTCCTACTCTGTTAGTGATGAGAGTCCATGTGGATTATTGTTTATGAAAACTTGCAATGATTGTTTTATTATTTTCATTAGTGTCCTATAAAGATATCACCTATAGCCTAGTCTTGCATTTGTATTTTTTTTAAATGGCCAGACGGCTCTCCCCTTTTTCTTTTCTTGCATGACACTCAAACTCTCTTGCATTTGTATGAAAGAAAAGAAAATGGTTACTTAATCTAATATAATATTGTTGAACTTTTACATCCAAAGTGGGGAGAGATGCTGTCTGCCTGATAGATGAAGAACATGGAAGAGTTACCTCCATGTTCACAACTGGCTGGGAGATTCTGGATATCTTAGTGCCCCCCCCCCCCGAGTAACTTTTCCAAGTGTCATGTGTCCCAAAATGCAGTATGCTTAGATACTATGCAGCTTGATCTGAATGGATATGGAGCATCATTTGCTGCTCTGTCTCCAGCAGCAAAATGTCTTGGACTCATCATTCATTCATCATACATTTCTTACTGCCTAAGAAACAAGTGCTCGCCAAATAAATGTTGCTCCCTCAGCAGGCAAAAGAGAAGACCTCCCCCCCTAACTGCCCCATTCAACAAACAGAGGCTGAGTGTGCTGGTAATTCAATTTTAACTTCACCATGGAAGACGAAACAGCATCCCTTGCTGCTCCTGAAGGTAGCAAGCTAGCTCGGAGAACACAGCGAAGATCACGGTGCATAGAGCACCGCCTTTCATATCCATGCCAGCCAGCTCCATGTTATCACCAGTGGCCGGTGCCTTGCCCTCAATGGGGTGAGTCTTGTTAGAAGTTTGGGACTGACCTACCTTTCTTCGGCCGTGGTCACACCTGGGTTTTGATCCTAATATTTTGAAGGTCCGGCTTTTCCTCTTCGTCCCATCACGTGATTTAAATGTGGGACAAGAGTTCCCACGCCAAAAGCTGTTTTTTTATTATTTTAAAATGCAGTTCAGCCCCCTTGGCCAGCAGGTGGCACTAGCATTTGAAAAAAATGGACCACTTGGCTGGGGAAAATTAAAACTTGTAGGACCGGATAGAGATTCCTGTTTCTCCGAAAGTGAAAAGCAATTAAAAAAAACATAGCCCATTGGACCCAGGAACAGCTCTGAGTGCTGCCTTTGGCACCTGTGCCATAGGTTTGCCAACACTGCCCTAAGCACATCCGATCTCGCCAGATTTCAGAAGCTAAGCAGGGTTGGCCCTGCTTACTACTTGGATGGAAGACCACCAGCTGCTGTAGGTGCCTGGAGTAGGAACTGGCAAGCCACTCCTGTATTCCTGCCAAGAAAACTCCATGGACATGGGGTCATGAAGAGTTGATTATGACTGTCACAACACAACACATTGTGTCCTAAGGATTAAAGCTGCCTCCCCAAACTTCCATTTACTGCAATTATTATTATTTTTTGAAGTCACATTAGTGTCGGGGAGGCGTTGTTGGATCACAACACCCATTGCCACTTGCCAAATGTGATTCTAAGGGCTGGCCAAACAGACCAAGATGCTGCACTTCAATCTATTTCAAGTAGTCTTGTTTTCCAAAGGTCTGGTGATTTCTTATATTTAAAATACACCTGTGTCCTGAAAAAGCAGCACATTAGCACTTCCTGGTTTTATTGCCCCAAAAAGAAAAGAAAAGAAAAGAAAAGAAAAGATAGAAACCAGGAGCTCTAATCTCCCTGGAAGCCAACGTTTTATACTATATATATTTAAAGTAATACCTGCCGTGCAGTATAATCCACATGTGGCATTCACCTGTTTCAATGACAGATGTGACTACTTGGTGTGGCAGTGCGAAGCTGTTCTTTACTATTCTTTAATATTTCCCAGGAAGTGAGGCACTAGATAATTATAGATACTAAAGCCTCCCATCTGTACCAGTGCTTGCAAAATAAGATATTAAAATAAAAATGTGTTTAAGTTCAAGTATCTAATAGTTCCACCATGGATATAAAAGAGGAAGGAAGGAAGACTTTCATCATAGCTAGAGTAATAAAATGGAATTACAGTATCTTCTTCTACCCTGCCATTATGTATCTGTACTTGTGTATTCTTTACAAATTTTGTTCCTTAAAAAATGATATATTTTCACAAGTTTAACTTCATGTTATTTTCACCACATTTATTTTCACCACACACACACACACACCAGTAAAATTAGTATGTGCAGTCATATGCATGACTAGCTGGCTGCCCCCTGCCAGAAAAACGCTTCATAAAGTTAAGATAGGAAACAATGCCACAGCCAGCAGCATCAGTCCTGGTGAATCAGGCTAAACTAGGTGATGATTCAGGACCTACTTGCTACTACCAATATCACATGCCATTTTCTGGGTGGTTATTTAAATTGGACTTTGTCCTCAAGGTTCAGCCTTGTTGATACAACTGCTCAAGACTCAACCACTCTGTGGTTTAGGGGTTTCAGCCTTGGTTCAAAATAACCTTCCTGGTTTTGTAGGAGATTCTCTGCTACCTTCCCTGCATTCGTTTCCAGAGAGAGTTATTCGGGTTTAATATAAGCCACCCTTCATAATACAGGGTCTAATATGTGACATCTTAATAACATGCCCTGAGATTGGGATCAGAAACACTATGATCCACATGTTATGGAGAGCCACTCCAGCCACTGCCACTGGAGGAGGAGGAGGAGGAGGAGGAGGAGGAAGAGGCACAGCAGAGGGATCCCAGCAGTGGTACCTCAGGGTGGTGATCTGGAGCAGGAGGCATTGCTGGGGCCCTGGAGACACAATGATCATGGGTCAATCATGGGGGGCTCCACCCACTTGCCCCTCCCTCCCCCTTTTTTCCATGTCGGCCTTTTTATTATTTATTTATTTATTTATTCATTTTTGACTGTGGTCCGGTCCCCAATGGTGTCTGGGGGGGGGTGTTGGACCGGCCTGCTGTTTGAAAACTTTGAAGACCCCTGCCCTAGACTCTCAAAATCACTCTTTTGTCTTTAAATGTGGTGGAAGATGATGTTCTACTACCACAGCCAGTTTGTCTGGCTTATGTACTTTAAGAGGGATGTAACATTTCCCTCCAGCAGATCCATAATAGAATTTGGGGTCTATTCCTGAAAAATTCTGACTGGTGTTTTACAATGCAGCTCATCTTTCTAGCAATATGAAATTTGAAGTAAAAAGGTATTTCAAGTCCATTGATCTGCCTTTTCCCTTAAACTTGTATTGGCAGACCTTCAGCTAAAAGCGGGGCGTGGTCCTGCAGCCCTTCAAACAGAAAGTGGGTAGAATACACAGCTCATCCTTGCAGGGCCTCTGACTTTTCTCAAGGACTGGGAAGATTCATATCAGTGCAGGTCCTTCCCTAAAGGGGACCCTTCACGTCATTTCAACTCAAGTGGTAAGGCTCTTAAAGGTGATATAGGCATATTTAGCTAAGGCCATGTTTTCAATATGGGATAAAAGGGTTACAAAACAAAAATGTTTTTTGGTGATGGATGGTAGAGAGGAGGGAAGATGTGGCATCAATTGTGGGCTTTTTTTGAGGAAGTTGCTCACCAAAAAAGTGCCGCAGCAACATATTATGGGAAGGATTTCATTTTGAATCACTCCTCTATAGAAATACAGTAGGATCCCTGTATCCATGGGATCAAGATCCATGGTTTCATTTATTCATGGTCTGAAAAATATTAAAAATATATAAAGAAAAAATTCAGAAAAACTAGTATCACATGTGTCATCAGAACCAGCCAGTAGTGGGAGCCAGAGACTGTGCTATGGATTATTTTTAGTAAAGAATACATAGCCCTCTAGTGGCCTTTTCTGGTAATTCATGTGAAAATATTTTTTCTGGGGTTTTCTAACTTTTACCATGCTGTATATATAGCGTTCACTATTATCCACAGTTTTCAGTATCCACGGGAGGCCTGGAACAAATCCACAGCAGCTATTGGCTGCAAGTTCTGGAGTATAATTGTGCTTTTTTTGAAATAGTTTGAGCTCTTCATTGGAAAATACCATGTACATAAATGAAGGAACTTGAGTCCAAAAGGGCAGGTGAACTATGAACGACTGAGAGCAACAGAACCAGATGAGTGAAAATCATGAGCAGAAAATTGATGGAAAAAAAGAAGTAAAAGATAGTGGGGTAGTGAGGGGAGACAGTAGGTGTCAAGATTTTTCTCCTCTTTGTTTCCTACCCTTTTCATCACACCATACCCTGGGTAATATTGCAGGAACTTAAGTACCTATTATGCTGTGTTGTCAGGATGGCTTATTCAAGACTTGTCTACCTGTTCGTGTTACATTTTGTTTGCTCCGCAATGTACAATGTCACAGAAACCCATCTCCCTATGCTTTTAAGAAATGAGACAGATGAAAAAGAAAAGTGTGTGATTTTTGAAAAACTCTGATTGTCAGCTTTTAATGGGGACGCTCTTGTCACACCTCGAATGTCACACCTGAATTTCCCTCAGTGTTGTGGCCAAGATCGAGGAAAGAAGAGAAAAGGAACAGAAAAAATCATTAAGTATATCTCTTTCTGTGATTCATTTTGTAGATATGGAAACTCTTAAAAGGCTGGGAGGCTCTGTGACTTTAAATATTTAATAACTTCCCAATCAGCAAATGCATTTTTCTTCTCCCTCAACTCCCAATTTCCCCCTTGTCTGTTTGCTTTTGGAAGGCAGAGTCGGGCTCCCCAGCAGACCAAAGGAAAAGTCTGCCCATAGGATGGTGTCCTTGGCACAGAAATAAGGACTCTCGCCTCAGGTTTTGGGTAAGGATAGCTAGCAACTCTGTCCATTTATCAGATTGCTAAATATTTCCCACAAAAGCCTCAAGATATTTAGAATGAAAAACAGAGCACTGGCTGGCTTGCTCCCATTCTATCTCCTACCCCATCCACCTTTTTTTAAATCTTGGCATTGGGGTTGCCAACTAAATGGGAAAAGTGTCCTGACCTTGGTTGCTCCTGCCCCACTTACAGCTGCTCCATGTGTAGTAATCAGCAAAGGATGCTCTCCTTGGCCCTGGAGAGGAGCATGGCCCCTGCAAATAGGGACACAGCAAGCAGCTTTGAAAGGTGTTTGCTAAGCAGGTTGGCAGCCTTGTAAATTTCCATATAATCCTTGCCTTTAATGGGAGTTTGCTTTACACACAGGAGTTAAATATGCTAATCTCCATCCAGTACTTTATACTGGGCCCAAGGCCTTGCAGGGTCTAAGTTGCAGGATCATCTGAGTAGGAGAGTCAATGGCTTAATTTCTCTCTCCCCCCCTTGGGATTTCCTGTTTCCTCTGACCCTAGCTGCAGCCTCCACAATAGCTGGGGACAGTGTGCTGTTACAAACGGTCTCTAATGTTATGCAAAGCATATTAGGGCAGCTTGATCTTAAATAGGTGTTTAGAGGCATCAGCATTACAAAAGGCCTGCCCCTCAGTTGTTGCTATGAACTAATTCAGCTGCTTGCAGTTTTGGATTTCTCCTTCTGGAGTGTGGCTATAACAGCTGTTATGGTAATTACTTGTCCTTTGAAATTTATCACTATACCACAGCTCCAAGTACATAACCAAATGAATGAATGAAAAAAAAAAGCTGTCACCTTGCCTTGGCTGTGGATTATGTTTCTCTTAAAGGTGCAAGAACAGGCCAGTTGTTTGCTTTCAGGTCAGCCTGGCAATCTTACTATTGAACCTGTTGGGGTTTGGCTAACATGCCATGTTCTTAACTGATGTGCTACCATAGTCTGTTTAGGAAAAGCATATCCATATGTAAGTCCAGCTACTCCCATTTGGCAAGGTGGTTACATTTCTAATGACTTCCAACTTCCTCTGCTATGAGGTTGCTAAGCTCTGAATCAGTCCCATAGCTGTCTTTATCAACAACCTGACGTATGGACACCAGCAAATGAACATATTTACAGTATCTCTATGCTGCAAAACTATGCAAATTTCTGCTCATGAACGAAGCTACAATTTTTTTCTTCTCTCTCTCCTATGGGAAGTTAGATATCATAAGGGCTCTTTTGACTGTGGAAGTAGAAGCACCACCAAGCAATTATACTGCATTGCAGCCACATTAGCCACTAAGTTATTTTCCTTTTTGTACCCCTCCTCCTTCCGTTTTTAGATTTATTTATTTATTTATTTATTTATTTCCATAAATCATCAAGTGCAACCATCTGCATCTTTTGTTTCTCCTTCCAAGAGGCAATGCATTCTGGAATTTTGTTGGCATAACTAAGCCTGCAGAATGGTGCTGAGGTCACCAGTAGGTAGAGGTTTTCATTTAATTGAAGACTTGCTGGTTTTCTCACATTGTTTGTCCAGCTTGTGTATAATCTATTTCATAATGCGGGAGCTGTGGATAAGAAGGAGATAGTCTTTCATTACTGAAAATTGCTGCTGCTGGATGTCATTAGTGATAGGGTCAGGCATAGGGTCTGTCCAGACTGGTATATAGCTTAGTATATGGATCATTGTTAGTATGGTTCGGTTCTAATTAAATGACAGCATCCACATTATTTATACTTAGATCAATCCACTCTGTCCCTTTCTGAAACACCTATAGGATATCTAGTCTTTTGGGGATAATTCAGCAGTCCAAATTAGGTCCAAAACTGTGCAGCCTGCGTGGACAGTTAGCTCACACTCAAATGCAGCAGAGGGTGGCATTTTCTGTGGTGACCACCTTGTGATGTAATCAGTGGGTTGTGGCATTAATAGAGAGAACTGAGAAACTCTCTCCTCTGTTGTCCTCTTTTTAAAAAATGGCTTCCTGAATTGACGCAGCAGAATTCTGACATCATACTCGGCTGATGCATTGCTTTTTCGATACTGTATAAGCACATCCGATCTCGCCTGATTTCGGAAGCTAAGCAGGGTCGGCCCTGGTTAGTACCTGGATGGGAGACCACCAGGGAATACCAGTTGCTGTAGGCGCCTGGAGTAGGAACTGGCAAGCCACTCCAGTATTCCTCCCAAGAAAACTCCATGGACATGGGGTCACGAAGGGTCGGCCACAACGGTGACGACGCAACACACAACACATGCCACTTTAATGTATAACAACAAAAAGGAGGCCACTGTAGCCAGAGGCATAGCCAGGATGTGGAGTGCCTGGGGACAACACTCGTTTTGGCACCCTTCCTGCCTCCCCACCCCACAGCGCACCTACCCAGCAATGGGGGGGGGCGGCGAACCCTGCGGGCGTGGGGTGAGCGCATGCACGGATGGGCATGTGTGTGCTGTCGCGCGCGCAGCAGCGCATGCACACCTTACACCTCTCCGACCAAGGCGATGAGGAGGAGGGCCCCATGGCCACCGTGCTCCTGCCTGCCTGCCTGCTTCGCCGCTCGCCTGGCATGCGGAGATGGCGGAGAGGGTGCCGTCACCAAGCCCTAGGGGAAAGGAGAACTGCTGGGCGGTGAGAAGGTGCATGGCTTCCTCCTCATGCTCCCCCCTCCAGATGCCCCCAGATTGCTGTGCCCGGGGCAGATGTACCCTTCTGCCCCCACCCCCACCCCAGATATGCCCCTGACTGTGGCTGGCCAAATGTTGGCTTCCAGAAAAGGTAAGGAAGAATTCCATGTCAATTCCATCTGCTCCTTCCTCCACAAAGCAGCAAAACCCTAGCAGAGTCCTGGCTGAGAAGAAAGGCAGGGAAAGAGAGGTTCCGTCCCTCCCAACTCCCCAACATTCACCCCAATGTTTTCACCTCATGCCAGAACTGCTGCTGCTACCTCCTCACTCATGAGTAAGCTCATGAATAAATAGCGATCCAAAGATTTGTGTGGACCTTCTCGCAGGAGAAGGAACCTCTCCAGTGTGAACAGAAATGTTGGTTAATGGAAGATGAAGTGCCTTTTAAGTGCAAACAATCAATAAGGCTCCAAATTCCTCCAGTCTGGATAGGCCTTCAAGCTTCAGGCCCATCAAGTCTGGCAGTGTCAGTTTTGAATGGCTAGCAATGGCTTCAGGATTCTTTCCTAGTCCTACCTGGAAATCCCTGGTATTCTATGATTGTTTCCTGTTTATGGGCTAACTATTTATATTTATTTATTTATTTTATTTATTGTTATATTTATATCCCGCTTATCTTCTGAACAGAACTCTAAGCGGCGTACAATCAGGCGAACAAGCGCCAAGCAGGACAATGAATTGTTACAGTACAAAACAATAGCAGCAAATAACAAACTGACCCATATAAAAGACATATTAACATGTTAAAAACCCTGTTGCATCCCAGAGCGCCAAGGCATAATCCAAAGCGTTAACTTTCCAGGGCCATTAGTAACATCAATAATCACTAGATCACTAGATCACTAAAGATGGCAAAAAAAAAAAAAACTAAGTCCAATCCTGCTTAGCTTTTGGGGGGGAAAGTGAAATTGGAGTGTTCAGGATGGAACTTTTACATTAAAACAACTTTGCTGTTTGACTTGGTACTTGCAGAGGCTCAAGAGTCCACCCTGATATCAAGACGTTTATTTGTCACATCTTCAGCATAAATGGTTGCAGGGCTGCACAGCAACTTCGCCAAGGTAGATAGGGAGAGTGGCCAGGTGCAAAGAAAACAGGGCTCCCGTCTCTTTAATCGCTGGGTGAATGCAGGCATGGGTGTAGCTTGCACACATGCACACAATTGTGGAACTCCCTAACTACTAAAATGTACAGAGCCCCTTTCCCCTTTTTCATCTGGTCATCCTAAAGCTATCCCAGCAGCATCTGATGTTCTTCCGATGCAGGTAATGAGTGATTGTCATTTCTTTCTGCTTTACTTGGCTAAATTTGATAGCGGTAGACTTCTGATTTGAGCTTTAATTGGCCACAAAACCATAGGTCCGTAACAAGCTAGTGAGCCTATTCTGCCCTGTGCCAACCCCTCTGGGGACATCCGGACTTTTGCTACCCTTTTGTTCAGGGGAATTTGCTGATAATTTGTCACTGTTGTCTGCTGAAATGGTGTCTCCACATCCCAGTCAAACCGAAGCCATTTCGGTAAGGCTTACCAAGGCTGCAGAAGAAAGAAACGACAATTATGCAAGAAGAACTTGCCTACCGCTGAGCAAAGTGCTAAGACCACCAATTCACTCTATTCCTCTTTTGTTAAGTTGGTTTTGCTGCCGAGTAGCAGTTTGATAATAAGAAATCAGCAGAGCTGCCATCTGAGATCAGATCAGTGGGATATCCAGCTGAGCAGCAGCCGCGGTAACAAAAGCAGTCCTCCACGGTTTCATATAGGAGCCTATCTCATCTTTCTCAGCCTAGCATATGGCCAGCCCTACCACCAGTTAGAATGAGGCAACTGTCTCAGAGGGCAGACATAAAAGGGCAGAAAATATTATTTATTTATTTGTTATGAATATTGATACCCCGCCTTTCTCCTTGGAATAGGACCCAAGGCGGCTTACAATAATGAGGAACAATATAGAGCCGAGAACATAAGACATACTCAAGGTAGAAACAGGGAATTGGAAGAGGCATCTTATAACATTCAAAGGTAACATTAAAGCTACAAAGAGCATGTGAAAAGGAAAAAAATCCATCAGGAGGGATGGAAACTAACATGGAAAACACTAGTGTTCGTGCATGGTAATCCATCTAAAAGTCACATAATAGGTAGTCCATCATTCAGGGATAACTTGCCTGATGAGGAAAGCCTTTGCCTGCTTCTGGAAAGAAAGCAGAGTTGGGGCAGTCTATCCATTTCTGCATTGATTTCAAGGCTCTAATGTTGACAATAAAAAACCCTAAATAATTTAGGACCTTGTTATCTGTCAGAACAGCTCCCGCCAAAAGTAACTGCTTATAACACTTGTTCTTCCCAGATGGGGCATTTGAGGTTGCCAACCCCAAAGGAGGCCTGGAAAATGTCTACAAGGGACCAGGTCTTTTCAGTGGTGGCACCACATTGGAATCAGTTTCCCTCAAAGATCTGCCTGCCCCTCTCTCTGCAGGCTTTCAAAAGACAATTAAAGACCTGACTGTATACATGGGCTTTTCCTGAATACTGCTGAAGCTGATCAAGTTCCTAGATAATCTTTTAACTACAGCTTTGCTTTTTGTCTTTCCTTTTATAGTTATTTTTCAGTTTTTATTTCATTTATTATACACTGGACCCTCGTATAACAAACGGTTTGTATAACATAAAATCTGCTATTAAAGAGTTTTATTGATTTTAGGGGGAAGAGGGGGGGGAAAGAAGGGGAAAGGGGGAAAGGGGTACAGTATAAGAAGTTACATTGAATACATCAAGCCAAAAGATAATGATCATACATAACAGGATATCACAAAGTATTATCAAAGTGTTAGTAGGTTAACTACTTCTTGCCATCTTCTTTTGGAGATCTCTTCATATTCTCCCTTCAGGAATCCAGAAAGCCTGTCGATTTCGATACATTCTCTTATTTTGTCATGAAGATTTCTCTCAGTAGGCGCTTCAGGTTGTTTCCAAAATTTTGCTTATAGTATCCTTGCCGCAACTATTACATGATGGAGTACATATTTTTGATCAAAGGAAATATTTATGTCTATTATATTTAATAGGAAAAGTTCTGGCCGAAGCTCTAATTTAATCTTCAAAGATCTCTCTATAAATAGTTTTACCATTCTCCAATATGTGTTTACCTCTTTACATGTCCACCACATGTGGTAGAAAGTACCGCTATCATGTTTACATTTCCAACATCTAGGTGAGCAATTGTACATCTTAGATAAGCGGTGAGGTGAAAAATGCCATCTATAAAACATCTTGTAATAGTTTTCCTTAAAGGTTATTGACTTAAAAAGTTTTACTGTGTTCCACAAGGAGTCCCATTTACTTAAGTGAATAGAGTAGCCAAAGTTTTCTGCCCATCTTATCATAGTATCTTTTACCAGTGTATGAATCGATTTCTCATTTAACAAAATACTATAGAATTTACTAAGGAGCTTTGTATCACCAGAAGATAATATTTTGTCAAGTGAAGTATCATTAGTCATAAAACCACCCTCTTTAATGAGATTTTTGAAATGTGAATATATTTGTTGGTAATTCCACCAATCTATTTTCCAACCTTCAGATACTAATTTAGTAAGTGGCTTCAAGGAGCGATCAGCATTCAAACGTTGTCTATAAGTTAAAGATTTAAGGGTTGCACTTGTATGGGAACCAGTTATCGTTCCTAATGGAGAAAGCCACATTGGAGTTTTGACATAAAACAGATTTTTTATGGATAACCATATTTTAATCAACACATTCCTTATCCAATGTTTTTGAAGAGAGTAGGTATGTTACCCTTAAGCCATAAGTAATGGTGCCATCTCTTGTCCAGATTGTGACCTTCGAGCTGTAATATTCTGTTATTTGTCATTAAAATCCAGTCTTTGACCCAAGTCATAGCTGCTGCTTTATAATACAATATTAAGTTGGGTAGGGCGAAAGCACCAACTTTAGTTCTGCCTTGTAAATAGACATTTCTAATCCTTGCTTTCTTCTTTTGCCATATAAACACCCGTATACTTTTTTCCAAGTCAGAAATAATCTTAAAATTAGGTAATATAGGTAAGCATTGAAATAGAAAAAGCAATTTGGGTAGGACAGTCATTTTAATCGCAGCAATTCTACCCATTAGTGAAAGCTGAAGTCTTGACCAGATTTCCAAATCTGCTTTAATTGCTTTTATCACACTGACATATTTATCTTCGAGAAGTGTGTTACACCGATTGGATATAGTGATGCCTAAGTATTTTGCCTTGTTTACTTGCTGAGAACCCGACAAATTAACCAACTTCACAATCATAGATGGGGTCATATTTTTGGTTAACATCAATGTTTTTTCTCTGTTAACCTTTAATCCTGAGATGTTAGAGTAGGCATCAAAAATCTTTAACAGCTCTGGAAGAGAAAGCTGTGGATCTTCCAAAATAACCAGCAGGTCATCTGCAAAGGCTTGCACCTTATAGACTTCTCCTCTAATACACAGACCCTGAATTCCTTCAGTATTCCTTATTACATGGAGTAGTATTTCTATGGATAAAATAAACAACAGGGGGGAGAGCAGGCACCCTTGCCTAGTGCCTTGATGTATCATAACTGTATCTGTAAGATAGCCATTTACTACAATTCTAGCATTTTGTGTGGAATAAATTTGTTCTATAGCTCTTAACATTCTGTGACCACACTATAGGTCAGGGGTGCCCAAACTTTTTGTAAGGAGGACCAGATTTGGTGGCTGAGAATGTGTCAGGGGCCACTTGCTCCCCAACCCTGCCACCCCACTGCAAGCCCCACCTACTTTCTTTTAAAAAAATGGGGTAAAGGAGGGGGAGGGAGGGGCAGGCCAGCCAGCTGCGGGCCACTCAGAATGGCCTGACGGGCCGGATTTGCCCCCCCCCCAGCCGGACTTTGGGCAGGCCTGCTGTAGGTAGTCTAGGAGAGCTGTTAGTAATGACCAGGAGACATTGTCAAAGGCTTTCTCAGCATCAATAAATGTAAGGGCAACTTGCTTCTCAGGGTGGCATTCATAGTATTCCAACACATCTACCAGAATTCTGACGTTGGATTGGAGATGTCTCTTTGGGAGAAAGCCATTTTGGTCATGGTGTATCAGAGAGGATAGGATCTTTTGCCATCTATTTGCCAAAATGGTTGCAAAAATTTTGTAATCCACGTTTAGTAAAGCAATTGGCCTGTAGTTTTGAATCTGGTCTCTGGATTTCCCTTCTTTAGGGATCAGAGTTATATGCAATGATCTCCATGAGTCTGGAATATCTTCACCTTCCAAAATAGATGTAAACAAATTTTTCATATTTCCGGAGACCACTTCAGAAAAGTTCTTGTAAAATTGAGCTGGCAACGAATCAGGACCTGGGGCTTTATGCGTTTTTTGGTGGTTTATAGCTTCTGTTATTTCCATCATAGAAATAGGAACATTCGTCATGGCTCTCTGTTCTTCAGTGAGTTTTGGAAAGTTGGCTTGTTCTAGATACTGGAATATGGTATCTTTGTTGATGTCTTCTGGCTTGAACAAATTCTGATAATACGCCTCTATAATTTTTTGAATTTGGGACTGATCAGTCTGATTTTTCCCAGTTTTGTCTTTGAGTGTTGGAATAAGTTTTTGAGAATGTGTCTTTTTTAGTTTATAAGCTAGCCACCTGCCTGGTTTGTTTGCATTTTCGACAAAATTCAGTTTTGCTATTTTGATCTTGTGGGCTATATCTGCTGTTACAATCAAATTGAGTTCATGCTCACAGTTAGCTAAATCCTTATTCAGCTGCTCGTTCCGTGGATCTAGGATTAGGTCCTTTTCGAGCTTTTTCATCATATTGAGAATAGACCCAGTTTTCTTCTTTCTCTCTTTATTCCGTTTTGCCATATATTGAATAACAAAGCCTCTAAAGTAGGGCTTTGAGGCGTCCCATACAGTTTTCAGTGGAACATCCTTGGTTAAGTTCATTTCGAAGTATAGGCTCAAGTCCTTGGTTGCCTCTGAGATAAATTCTTGGTCCGTCCAACCAACATAAAACATTCCAGAGATAGGGGAAATTTGCTTAACAGAATCACCTATGGGGCGAATCCGTACAACATAAAAATGGTTGCGATTAGGGATTGTTTTCAATGCATTTCTATGGAACATTTGTATAAAGGAAAATTTGTATAAAGGAGAATTTCATTTGGAATAAATTAATTCCTTTATACAAGGTACCACTGTATTGGTAATTTTTTATATCACTGGTGTGTCAACTTTTTATTAATTGTGGTTATGTTATGTTTATTTATCACTTTGTATCTTGTTTTATTTGTGTTCAAACTATGTTTACTGCCCAGAGTCACCTCCAAGCCAGATAGATGGTAGTGGTATATAAGTCAAATAAATAAATAATGCCAACTGCCAAAGGCTCTGAAGATGGGTAAACTGACCCTGTCATGGAACCACCAAAAAGGGGAATTCATAGGAAAACGTAAATCTTCCTGTAAGGATCAGGAAGAGGGAAACTCTGAGGCATTTCTTGTTGAGAAGGAAACATTACTGAGACACCCCCAAGGTTGCATCTTGGCATCCTCTTCCAACTCCCCCTTTAACTCTAATACCCTAAAAACCCATAGGGGAGTACGGCGGTGGGGGGGATCATAAGAAATTAATCTGGGTTCCTTGGTTGGGGTCCCTTCTGAAACTTCACACTCTTCAGCAAGACCTCTTCCTAGCAGTCTCAGAGGAAGACCTGTCCTGCAATGCTGGCAATGTCTGAGGCTGAGAACCCTAAGCAGCCCTGACAGACAGAGCCCCAGCTGCTGTAGTCACTGAGGAGACTGGTGGGGAGGAGAAGCCTTCCTCTCACCCCGGTCACTGAGGAGGTATTCAAATCCTGGACCCACCCTCCTCAGAGGAACCAGCAGACACCTCCTTTTCACTACTGGTGTGCTGCTGGGCTCTAAAGCACTTAGGAGGAGGTAGAATGATGGGCAGATGCCTTAGAAATTGTAGCCGCCGGCCATGGAAGAGTACCACAGGGCCTTCCCCTTTCTGGGCCTCTCCAATGGATTCCCAAGTAGGACTCAATGTTCCCTCTAAAACAAGATGGCTGCATGTGATTTAGGGCCTAAGCAGTGGTAGTGAGCCTTCGGCACTCCAGGTGTCTTGGACCACAACACCCAGAATTCCAAGCCAAGACTGCCAATGACAAAGGACTGTGGGAGTTGTGGTCCTAAACATCTGGAGTGCCGAAGGGGTTCGTCACCACTGGCCTAAAGGGATGACATGTTCTGAGGTAGCTCTGTCTGCTAATCAGCAAAGAGCTGAAATAGTTGAGCTTTGATTAGCTCTGGAAAGAAAACTTGCCATGTCCGACTCCGAATGCAAACCAACAGAAGTCCAATTTCACTCTTTAAATCTCATTTCACCCTTTAAATCTGCCCCCCACACACACACATACCACACAACTAGTTTAAGGTGCTCTGGAGAGCATGGAAGACTGGTCTCACAATGCCAAGAGGCAAGATAAATCTGGGGAAATTAGGAGGCCCCCTCCCCTCAAAGACTGAGCCATTGGATCTGCCTACACAAGAGAAGGGGCTCCTCAGATGCCAAACACTGACTCCAGAAAAGTGCACTTTTGCCCATGATTTTCAGATTGTATTGTAAGAGCACCTTTAGGGAAATACTTGCTGACCCAAAGCCAAGCAAAAAGTGATGGTGTGCTTGTCAATGGAGAAGTTATCAGTTATCAGCAATATCGAATTTACAGATAATACACTTGCTAACTATTTAAACAGTCTCCAAGGGTTATTGCATGCAGTTAGGAAAATAATAATGAACAGTCTAAAAATGAATATTAACAAAAAGATATCCAGGATGATCAGCTAATAGTGAGCGACATAAAAAGCATAGTTCTTAGATTGACAGGGTGACTAATAAAAAAGTACTAAGGTGAACAAATGAAGGTTACAAAAACACAGAATAGACTTGAACTGTTGATGCTATAAATATGTGCTTGTCCAGATAGGGGAATTTGGAGTGATCTGACTTGCCCTTAAAAGTGTCTTATCTTCACTGCAAATGATTTTATCTCTCCTTCTGTCACACTGCAGATATTTACTCTCCTGTGAGAAGGGCCCTGCAAGTAAGGGGGTGGCAACAGAGGACAGTGGCAGTGGTATTGAGTGAAGTGGCATGATTGGAAACATTGGGTGACGGCTGGAGAGGTAGAAAGGAGCCCCCTTTTACCCCATGTTCTCTTGGGTTTGGGCTCTGTTGGGGCTGTGTTGCCCTTTGGGAATGTTGCTTACGGAGTCATCATAAATGCCCTTCCTTCCTTCCTTCCTTCCTTCCTTCCTTCAAATATGTGACACATCAAAAGAGCAATCCACCAGCCTAGCATGGTGTTAGAATTGCAATGTGTCACTTAGGAAAATATTACAAAATAGAAGATGAAAATAGAGGAGGTTTCTCCAGCTTCCCTTTTAATGCCACCACCTTCCTATTACATCACAGGAGTGTCACCTCAGATAACACCCCCTACATCTCCATTTGGGTGCAAGCTGACCATCCACACAAGCCATATAACAAGGTAACTAGGATTATGGTGGATCATACCAAAATGAATACATGCCCTACCACTGTGCCAGAAAGGTGTGTGGTAGCCCTTAAGGAGCAGGATGGATTGATCAGTAGAAACACAGGTGGATGCCATCATTTGGTTGGATCCAAACCAAACCAACAGCAGTCCATATACTGATCTATATGCCAGTTTGGATAGGCTCCCATGAATCTTTCTAAAGCCAGACTCCCTTTTGCACTCCTGTGCTTTTAACCGCACATCTTGCCGGAGGTTTGCAACATGGAAACTTTCAGGTTTATATTTGAAATTAAAGTATAATGTGCAGTTTCACAGCATTCTATTGATGCCAGCACTGTTAAGCCCTACGGTTAAATTTTTAAAAAAGTAAAATCCTTCCTAAAACTCACATCCTAATAATACTACAGTACTCGCACCTTTTAGATATACAGTATGTGCTTGAACGAACACACACCACACACACACTTCTTTCTCACAGCAGCTTCCTTTCTATTTCCGCAGAAGAGGCTTGAAAACTTTGATATTGTTAAAGTTAGCTTCCTCTCTCAACAGACTACTTCGAGCCCATGCAAAGCATCTCCTCTTGAAGCAAAGACAATGTTAGGGTTCTTGAAACAATCCAAGGACATCATCCCTCTCACTATGCCCTGTGGGTTGTTTTCTTGCAAAGGGAATCAAAACAACATTGTATCATTCAGGATTATGGAAGGTAAACCCATATTCGTTTTTTGTGCTTGAGAGTACCCAATGCCCTTCCATGCAATTATTAAAAGCGCAGGTGGATTCCTATCCCACAGGAGTTGCACATCAAAGGGAGAATTTTTAATGCACGCATGCTAGCACTAAAAATGCTAGCGAACGCCTCTTCCCGCCTCCCCACACACACACACACACATTTGCTGTCTCCTGGCAACTGACCAGAAGGGTGAAATTCAAGTTAAATCAGTGAAAATTCTGGAGTTGGCAAATGATCAGGTGGATGGTCCTACAGTACATTTACAGCAAAAAGATGGATCCAGGGGTTTTTGTAAGACTCTTTCTTTCTTTCTTTCTTTCTTTCTTTCTTTCTTTCTTTCTTTCT
>JAHTLZ010000111.1:3483328-3512106 GCA_023846285.1 Phrynocephalus versicolor | reverse complement strand
TATTATTATTATTATTATTATTATTATTATTATTATTATTATTATTAATTAACCGCACTGACTTTCCCTAGAGAGAACTCCGGGTGGTGAAAAAAACCAGTAAGCAAACAAATGAATAAATTAATATACAGAATGAATAATACAAACCAAATAAATAAACCAATTAAAAAAACCATAAAACATAATTAATCAAATAACTCTGGCAAAGGCAAGAAGGCAGAAAAACAACGGGGGTAACAAACAGATGCAAGATACAGTTATGATTAGCAATTGCCAAAATGATCAGCCTTAGCCACCATGGCCATTCAAAAGGGATGAAGGAATTGTTGTCTTTAGAGCACCTTGGCCCCATCCCTAACCTAGACCTCATCTGAAGCTTTCTCCCATCTTCTTCCTTTACTCAATTGCCTTTCGCTCTTGCCCTGCATCCTTATTGCATATCACATCACCCCTTTCCTTGAGCATAAAGATTTCCCCTATCCATTTACCCCATTGGTTCTCTCTCTCCAATGGGGATTAAGCAGATAGAGGCCCAACCTCTACATACAGATAGCCCACCATTAGAAGCTGTGTTCCATTAATGTGACTCAGACAGACCTCCATGGTTAAGCAGTCATTTTTTCAAATGAAGTCTGGGCTTCCCTCCCAGTGACCAATCATAAAACAAAGTGTTCCAGTGTGCAAATTGCATGAGGTATGTAGAACTCATGCTAGGAGAATCTGATGTTTGTTGAATTCCCTCTTCTACTTGTTGGCTATTTATAAGACGTAATTTGACCCTGGAGCCCAAATGATGACACATAAACACACCAATGCTCAGTTGCTAAACTCCAGACTAAGAGAACTGGATGTTGTGGTTTAGAACAGGTCCTTACAAGATTTTTGCCACAACAGTGCCATAGCAAAATTCCTTTCCCATCATCTGAAAGACTAAAAGAATCTCACAGATCAGAGTCAGGATGTTGGGCTCTACACAGCTGCATTGGATGGGTGGGCTTGGCTTCTCCCAGGTGGCTCCAAAATGAAAAACTAATATGCTTGCACTTGAATGGAGGTCTCATTTTTCTTTCAAGTTGAACAAACATGATATATTTTTCTTTTCCTCCCTGGCCTTTCCCTATCTATTTGTTTGTTGTTTCTAGCACTGATCGCACATCACTTGGCTCTTACTTTTGAGTCACCCGAAACGTTTTGTTCTGCAGCCACCCAGACATTTTTCACTAGCAGTGCCGCAGGGTCCAGGTTGTGTAGCTTTGTTGTTTAGAAAGGTTCAAGAGCTGAACAGGTCTGTCTTTTAAAAGGGCCAGAGGTGACTCTGCTAGAAAGCCAGTTAACACATCTGCCTTAGGTTTATATTTTGCATAGCCAAGTGGGGAACAGACATACGCCAGCCATGAAGTGTTTTTTCTATGCACTGAAATGAGCTGGAGTCTCACAACAAATCTGTTGGATAGGATAGGCTGTGTGTGTGTTGTGTTGTTACAGTCGTGACTGACTGTCAGTGACCCCATGTCCATGGAGTTTTCTTGGCAGGAATACTGGAGTGGCTTGCTGGTTCCTACTCCAGGAGCCTACAGCACCTGGTAATCCCTGGTGGTCTCCCATCCAAGTACTAACCAGGCCCGACCCCGCTTAGCTTCTGAAATCAGGCGAGATTGGATGTGCTTAGGGCATTTCGGCTATAGGATAGGCTATGGCTCTCCAAATATTTAGATAATCTAGCAAGTTAAGATATGAAGCTGCACATAATATGCAATCCACTATTTTGTCTGACAACAGCTCTTTAAAGCAGAGTGCTCCCACACCCCAAACCATTATTCATGTGTCTTTGTACTGTATAATCTAATATCTCACAGAATGCGCCTAAAGGCTGATTTAAATGGATATATTGGCAGGCTGAGTTGGGGACTTTCTGTATGTAAATCACATGCTCTTTTAGACTGGCTCAGTTCAACATTAGATATTAATCACATTTTGGTTCAAAGCTGCCAAAAGACCCTAATCACATGGCCGTTGTTACCGTTGGCAAGTTTTTGGGGTGAGGTGAGGACTGAACTATAGTTCAAAAAAGTAATATTGCCTAAGCCATGGTCATAATCCAACTTGCCTTCTGCAGTGCATGGAGTGTGGGTGGGTGGGAGGCATGATCATACTTGTGAATTAAAAAAAAAGTCAAGTGTGTGGGAAGAGGCATGCTTTGCAGGCTTGTCCAGATAATGAATCCCTCTTGCCTTAGGCTTGCAAGTATTCTTCCATCCAATAAGTTTGCTTCAACAGGAAATACAAAGCCCTAATTAAGAGAGCTCTTGAGATATAAATTGATCACAGGGTTCTTGATTCCTGAGCGGCAAAGCCATTTGCTTCCTCGCTCACAAACAGCGACCAGGAAAAAAGAGCTGGAGATAAGTGTGTAAGAGCAGAAATCTCCTTTTGACACCCAAAGCAGCTGCACTCATCAGTCACACCCCAAAGGCGTGGGAAGTGGCACATGGAAATTTGGGAAATACAAGCAGCCCTGGAGTCCGACTGTGTCACTCCTGTGTCCAGAAAAGGAGCAAATAATTTCTTTCTGTTGATGCCACCTTTGTCAGAAATTAGAGTTTGGAAGGTTACTTTTTTGGACTACAGTTCTCAGAACTCCCATCTGTAGGATTATGAGAACTGTAATCCAAAGAGTAACATGCCTGAACTCTGAATCAAGAGG
The DNA here is from genome assembly GCA_023846285.1 of Phrynocephalus versicolor. Lineage (NCBI taxonomy): Eukaryota > Metazoa > Chordata > Lepidosauria > Squamata > Agamidae > Phrynocephalus > Phrynocephalus versicolor. Next base: position 3,509,402 of record JAHTLZ010000111.1, on the reverse strand, counting down.
AAGAAATATTAAGACACAGTTAAGCCAACCTACACTGTGACGGCTTATCCACAGGCATAGATATATAAACAGGAGCAAACTATACCTTTTGTAATTGTATTAAATGATTAATAAATGTGTATACTACTCCATTAGTGCAATGAACTCTTCTGGGCATTTCCCATATGATAAAATACACAGAAGAACAATACATTTTTAAATGAACAGTTTAAAAAAACAAAAAAAAACAAATCACATTTGGATGAGTTTTTTTAAAAAAATTAAAATAATTCCAGTTTTTGAAGAAATTTGCAAATGTTGGTAATTTTCCATAAGAAACAAACTGAACAAACTTCTTACCCATCAATATGGGCCAAATCCAACAGGCGTATAATTATTCCAAAGCATAGAGCAGGCTGTGTTCTACCTCCCAGCCATCAAGCCATTACAAACCAGAAAGAAGTTGCAACTGTAACACAGCATCATCAACATTGTGATGCTGACAAGGATTCCAGCTTGAATTTTAAACTGGAGCTGGAAAACTACTGTTTTCATTAATACAACACAGAGAGAGAAAAGCTTGATTTGTGGAACGGAAAGAAAACAAGGCCAAATGAAGAAACTACTAATTAATGTTTCAGGAAACCTCTCTGGAATGCATCTTCTTTTGGAGCAAACCTTATGGAAGGACCTTGAACTGAAGCATTACGTGGGATGCAGGGGTGTTGAGTGGGTGGAATGGTAAGGCTAACCTGGGGCCAACAGTCAGGTTCCAAAGTGGGTATATGGGTGACAAAGACCTCTCACTGTGCTGAGGTATACTTGCACCATCAGCAAATTGTGGGCTGTGATTCTGAATTGTGAGTAATGGTGGGGGGAAGGGAAAATCTACCTTTATCTCTGCTTTTCTAAAGTCTCCATGTCTCCTCTGAAAGTGTTGCTTTTTTGGGGGGGGGGTCCCTCCCCCACCGTTACGCAATAGCCACTACTCACTCCGCTGCTTCACTTTGCCTGTTGGCAAAGCAACCATACAAGCCATTGATTGCACTTCAGACTCCGTCTGATTAGGGTGTCCAAACTTTTTGCAAGAAGGGCTGGATTTGGTGAGGTGAAAATGTGTGGGGCCCGACCATTCAGCCACATTTGGGCCCCGGGCTGGACTTTGCATAAAACTCTGGGGCATGCAAGGAGGCAGGGAGGATGCTGCAATAATGGAGCCAGGGGCAGGTAGGCTGGGCAGGTGGCTGGGGGGATGGACAGAGGCAGGGAGGACAGGCAAACTGTAAAACTGTAAGCTGATGTCTCCATCCAGTATGAGGAGAGGCCAGCTGGTGGGGATGCATGGCAGGCTGAGCGGGCAAGGGGAAGAGACTGCGGGCCACTCACAATTTGAAAATGGGCCGCATTTGGCCCCCGGGCCTGACTTTGGACATGCCTGGATTAAATCCTCAGAATAGGAGGGAGGATACTGCTGACCAAGTTGTTCCATGGGCTGAGGTTCCTTTCTACCAACTAGTAGAATGACACTTCACACAGCAACACATTACCTAGCAGTGCCTGTTCCCATACCAAAGAGCCTTCCATAAGGTTTGCTCCAGTAGAAGATTCATTCAAGAGAGGTCCCCTGAAACATTAATTAGTAGTTTCCTCATTCTGCCCCTTTCATTTCTACCTGTCTCGTTCAACAGCAGCATTACTAATGGTCTCTTAACTGCTTGCTTCTTGTTCCTACAAGGAGGTTGCCCTTAAGTTTCTTCTTTTCCTTATTTCTTTTCATATTTTACTGGTTAATTTAGATTGTTAAAAATCACAAGAAAAAGTCATAAAGAAACCATTAATTAAAATTATCTCCCTTGGGCAGCAAGCATTGAATAACTCAGGTGAAGCCGAAGGACAACTACTAAAAATGCTACTTCTTCACTGAGTAGGAAGTAATAAGAAGGGTAGACACTGCAAGGGCAAAGCTACTGAATAAAGCTGTAGTAGCTGTTCACGCAGGGCAGACCAGTGTCTTGACTTCAGCTCCAGTTGCAGCCAGAAACCTTTCCAAATCCCCCAGCCGTTATGACCAATTGTTACGCCAGCTTTGGGTTTGAAAAATGACTTTTCCGTGTGCCTGTGTGGCATTCCTGATATTCCAGCCAATATCACTAACTGTTGCACTTTTTTTCCTGTCTGCATTTCCCCCCACTTCCTTCCCACCTGTCTTCCTTTCTCATCATCCTACCTATGCCTTCCCTCTGCAACCGTAGGTACGAGCCAGCGCCATTGCACAAGATGCGGATCAGAACTACGACTACGCCAGCAACAGTGTCATTCTACACCTGGATGCTGGCGATGAGGTCTTCATCAAGCTGGATGGGGGCAAAGCCCACGGGGGCAATAACAACAAATACAGCACCTTCTCAGGCTTCATCATCTACTCAGACTGAGGGCTGTGTTACTGCGCTAGTTCCCAGTCCTCCTGGATTTCTATACCAGTCAGCATTACCTGGGCAATCCACTTCCGCTATCCTCTTTGTGCACAGCCCGTTTCCTCCACCAGGGTGCAGGAATGAAGTGGTTGGGTCCCTCTTGCTTTCCCCCTAGGGGGCGCTGTGGAGAAACACCAGGCAATTCAAGCCACTCACCATTCACCATTGCCATTTCCTTTCCCTTCATGCATTTCCAGGAGCATCAGGGGTCCTGTTGGAAAAGGAGGCCAAAGGAAGCAAAGGTCTTCTTGAGAGATGACTTGGGGTGGAGCCTGGGCAAGGCCCATTTGATGGCAAGATGATAAAACAAATCTGCTCTCTCACCATTCTCACAAACATTTCCATCTCCATTCCACAAGGCTTGTCCAGACTCAAAATCCAACCAGAATCAAATATTCAAAGGCTCACTCTCAACTCTGTGCTAACATTTTAAATTTGGATTTCAGCAGTGTAGATCAATTGGAAGCTGTATTTAGGTGTGTATATGCTTGCACGCGTTGACTCACATGGTTGGTTGAAGTCTACCCAATTTTAAATGTCTTGAAACAGAGGGGTAATATTAATATTTAAATGTTGATGTTTTAAAAATGCCAGTAATGCCACCTCTCCCATTCTGAATTGGAGTGAAATATTGCTCCAGATTCCTCTTTCCTACATGATATTATTTCAGAAGTTGTTCCTCATGATAAAACTGAACCAGAGAATAGGTCATCCTATTGTTAATGTGATTTCTTAAAACCAAGACAAAACCACAGCAAAGCAACAAAACCTTAATTATCCCGGGGTTCTCTTCCTCACTTTCTACCTGCTCCAACCTCAGACTGCAACTTGGATCACAAACTCCCCCATCCATCCATGGTGAACTCAAGAACACAAGCTTCTTGGTGTTAGTCAGCTGAGATGCACTCTGGGTGCTTCACCACTATTCTTTTTTTTAAGGACTCCCACATCCTCATTGTGGGCAAAAATCATGCTGGCCACTGGCTTTCTATGTCCTGATTATCCATCCCCCTGTCCAAGAATGTGCTCCAGGGGAACATACATTCACAAAACCATCCAATGTTGATCATGTTCAACCCTTCCCCCACTAAGAGCTGGGCAGCGTTCAGTGTTCATGTCAATTATTCCATTGTGTATATATGTACAGTACATGTGAATATTCTCCAGATAAGTCTTATGACATAAATGCTATATCCATATTATTGAAGGAGGTGGTGGCACAAGGACATGTCCCCCACCCCACTGCACCCAGTCTTTCCACTTCCCTAGTCTGTGGGTTAATCTCCCACATTTTCCCCTCCAACCCTAACTTGGCATCCAGGTGCTAGGTTTCCAGAGGGAGTTATGTGGACTGGGTTGAGGGAGGGGTGTGTGTTTTTAAACCAATGTTCAAAGAAAAATCCATGATCTTAATAAGAGCTGTGATCTTCTTTGCGTCTCTGTCTCTTCTTCTATGGGTTTGTTCCCTCTTGGGTTTGGAAGAGGCTTCAGATAATGGAATCCATGTAAGCTTATCACATCTCTGTTCCATAAAGATTGTGCAGAATGGCAGTGGGAAACAGAGCTATGCACATGTTTTAAGAATCAAACTAGGGACATTGTCCTAGCTGAATCTAACTTGTGAAAATGGACTTTGAAAATATCTTTGCTCTGGTTATGGGTTAGTTGTCACTTAGCAGGGGAAAGTCTTCACTGAGGCATCTTCCAGATGAAGAATCTATTAACTATAAAATAATTGGTTCATCACATATAATTTTTTTACACTGTGAGAGTTATCTTATTATTTCTAGTGATAAAATCCATGATTTCCAGTCACAAAACATTTTCTCCTGAAGACATAGGGCTTGTTTATACAGATGTGTTTGGAGTGGGCTGCAATAGGCTTTAAAGGGTTGTTTGAGGCCAGAAGAAGTGCAATATGCCATTTTGTACAATCTTCACAGCCAAATGGCATTTCAGAGCTCAAGCACCCTTAAGTCCCGCTCTTTCCAGCTGCCAGGAAGCTACTTAGGGATATCATCAAATTGAATATTTCTTTGTTCCTCGGCAGAGGGGTAGGGGAAGTGAAAAAATGTTTAAACTGTAATGTTTGTCAGATTTCTATACTGCCCACTTGGCAGCAAAAGCCATCACTGTTGTGCTGCATCACTTAAAAAAAATTAAAGCAGCTTTTTCTTTGTTTTGTTTTAAAGGGCCAGTCCAGAGACTGTTCACTGTGCCAAGTAGCAGAAGTATTCAGTTTGCCAATATCCTGAAGTACAGTACAGTAGCTCACTTCATCTTCATGATACTAGAAATTCCAAGCAGAAGGAGCCTTGAAAGCCAGAAGCCTCACTTGGGGTCCATTCCCAGTGATCCCACAGTAGAGTCATCCTACGTGCATCAAAAAAGTAGAAGCCCTTGACAGGGGCTCGGAAAGTTGTGAGTAGGGACACTGTGGAGACTATTTGGTTTGCTCTAGCAGCAATTACATTGTGTAATCATTGGGGGGGGGAGAGTGAACCAATCTGTCCCTGCAGCAGATCAAACAGTGCGGTAAATGCCCATTTGATCACACCCATCATTTATTTCTGTCATTTTTGGGGGAAGTTTGTTTCTTCAGTTACAGCCCAAGAAACATCCTATTGTCACAGGAAACACACATGCTCATAGACATATTCAGAAGAGAAACTCCAGAAGAGGAGCTCTGGTGGGATTATTTTTTCACAGAAAAAAGTATTTCTCCTTCCTCTTTGGAAACTATTTTCCCAGAGTTTATTTTGAATGTCCAGGATGGACACAAACCTAATAATCCATCTGCTCCTTTGGGACAGTCAGGGAGGAACTGGGAAAAAGGGGCTAGAACATCTCTCCTGTTTGGAACAGCCCTGGACCAGTGGTTTGCATGCTTTTAATCAATATGGTAAAACAAGTGTGACATATACAGATTAGGATAATACTTTGACTAAATTCAGGAATTGAGTCATGGCAACTGAAGTTCTTTTCTTGTGAGAGCGAAATGTTTTGCTACTCATCCAAGGAGCTTTGTCAGTCTGAAAAACATTGGTGCAAGGCTTCCAATTTGTAGTTGAACAGAGTTTGAGCTACGAATTGGATGCCTCACAGCAACATTCCTTAGACTGACGAAGCTCCTTGGATGAGCACTGAGATGTTTTGATCTCACAAAAAAGAAGTCCAATTGCCATGACTCAACTTCTGAGTAACCTCATCTGGATGACTGAGAATCTTCACAGAATCACTTGAGTAATTTCAAAAATAAGGAGAAGGGCTTGACAGCACTAAGAAAAAGTATTTTGGATAACTAAGAATGTTCACACACATATCTTAAGTAAAACAAAATATAAGAGTGGAGAAATGCCTACCATCTAGGACAGGCATGTCCAAACTTTGGCCCTCCTGATGTTTTGGACCACAACTCCCAGAATTCCAAGCCTGTATTTCCAATGGCAAAGGACTGTGGGAGTTGTGGTCCAAAACATCTGGAGGGCCGAAGTTTGGACATGCCTGATCTAGGATTTTAAAAGGGTGGTAAAATGGTAATACGAGCAAAAAATGAAAACAAAATTGTGAGTCCCTAAGCCCAGGGCAGCTGGTTTTCTTTGTAAGGTAATGAATCAAAAGGCTTAATGGCCAGGATCCTTCTGAGTGTCTATTAAGCAGAGAAACATGCTAATAGAGGAGCATGAGAATACGATGCTGAAGCAAACATTTCCACTGTACAAATGGTGATTGCTACATGTGGACTGGCCAGGGCTTCAGACACATGCAAATTACACTTTCACATCCCCCACTCCTCCGGGTATCTAAAGAGATTTCCCACACATCCAGAAATAGAAAAGAGGGCCTACCAGAACAGAAGGTGACATTTCCAGATAGACTTGAGATAAAGTTTCTTTTTCAAAAAATGAAGGATGACAAGTGATTGCCAATCATTCCAACTAAGGGTCTGACTCTCGCTTTTTATGACTCAGTTCCTAGTTCAATGTTGCACAGAATGTGATGTTTCTAATTCGAAACATGTTTATCATGGATCAGAAAATAAACAAAAATGTGAATGAACTGAGGAACAACAATGAACAGGAATCATACAGAAAGTGATCATCGACTTGTAAACTTGAAGTAAGTTCCAACAAGGTCAACAGGACTTACTCTCCGGTAAGTGTTTTTACAAATGCAGTGTAAATGTAAAATAATCACATAATGATTGAACAAATAAGAATGAAGAGATCACATATATTTTAAAAGTACTGAGATATAAAATACAAAAAAATAATACACATGATGTTCAAAACTTCCCTAATCATTCCTGATAGGAAACCAGGAATTTGTTGTTTTGCTACGAATAGAAAGTCGTGAAAAGGCAGAAGCAGCCTCCGTGAAGGAAAGCATTGATGTCGAGATCCTGTGTTTGTACAGTGTGTTTAATCTGAAAATCTAAAAGCCTTCATATGCTTCAATAGCAACAGATAAAGATAGATGTATTCCACATGTACTTGAATATGGTGTATTTTTATTCAATTGGGTAACTATAAATCTTTATAAAATGAACTCTTAAGAAAGAGTGAATTCACAGAGGAGGTAAGTAAAGGACATTTATTTGACTACTCAATAATGTAAAGCATCTAATTGCCGTCTTTCATTGGGTCCATATGGATTCTTGCAAGCTGATAGGCATCCCATAGAGCAGGATAGATTTTCCTCATTGACCACAGCACAACAGAGTGCAATGGCAGTGAGGATTGTTTGGCTTTGTTTGGTAGCAAAGTGATTCTTATTTATCTTTCAAGTAATAATTAATGGCACTTAAAGATAGTGTCTTTTGCATCGTAGTCACTCTTAGAAACCAGGAACCTGCTGCCCCTTAAGGTAATAATAACTAACCTGAATCCTGGAGAAAAACAAATAATCCTCTACCACATGGCATGTTTCATGCACCATATAGGGATGGAAAGGGAGTAGTATCTTAACTATTGGCCACCGGTCCCATCACCTCCTGGCAAATAGAAGGGGAAGAAATGGAGGCAATGACAGAGTTTATTTTCTTGGGCTTCTTGATCACTGCAGATGGCGACTGCAGCAACGAAATAAAAAGACACCTGCTTCTTGGGAGGAAAGCAATGGCAAACCTAGATAGCATCCTAAAGAGCAGAGACATCAGTTTGCCAACCAAGGTCAGGATAGTCAAAGCTATGGTTTTTCCAGTAGTGATGTATGGAAGTGAGAGCTGGACTATAAAGAAGGCTGATCGCCACAGAATCGATGCTTTTGAGCTGTGGTGCTGGAGGAGAGTCTTGAGAGTCCCCTGGACTGCACGGAGATCAAACCTATCCATCCTGAAAGAAATCAACCCTGAATGTTCACTGGAAGGACAGATTTTGAAGCTGAGGCCACCTCATGAGGAGAGAGGAGTCCTTGGGAAAGTCCCTGATGTTGGGAAAGATTGAAGGCAAAAGGAAAAGAGGACGGCAGAGAATGAGATGGTTGGACGGTGTTATCGATGCAACCAATATGGATTTGACCAAACTCCGGGAAGCAGTGGAAGATAGGAAGGCCTGGCAAGCTCTGGTCCGTGGGGTCATGAACAGTCGGACACGATTGAACGACTGAACAACAACAACAATCTTAACTATAAGGACTCACTTTTTTCAGAAACTGAAAGGTGGAATCATTTGGTCCTCCAGTTTAGAGTCAATTTACTTATTTATTTCCATTTCGGTATCACCCCGTTGATACTGGCACTCTCTGGGCAGTTTACAATATGCAATAAAAAGACAATAATACTATACAATAAATTCAGTAAAACTCAGTTACTAGCTGTAACTTGTTTTTAAATACAAATGCACAAATTAAAACCCGGTAGACCATTTCGGAACAAATTTACGCTAATAGAAGGCAGCTTTGTATAACTTGGTCCCAATTAATTTCCTTAAAAAACAAAGATGGATAAGGGCTGCTGAATCTCTGCAGGAAGCTTGTTTTAGAATTTAGAGGAAAGGTGCCAGAACTCAAAATGTTTAGCTCCTCACGTCTGCCACCACCCTCTCAATCAGCTTGGCCAGAAATCCAGTGTTGGCAATGTGCCAATAGTTGCCAATATGGCTATCCCTCCTTCTGTAATTGGAGAAGGCAGCTTTAGGGGAGTCCTTCTTTATTTATGAGAGCCACCCAGTAGCCATTGTTCTATGACTGATTCCAACTTGAGTAGACCCATTGGCATCATGGGGTTTACATAAGTGTTGACTTACTATTCAGCAGTAGGTCAAACGGGTCAGCTACTCTAGTTGGAACTAGCAATCGGATGCTGGCCAGGACCTCTCTACACTAATGGGACATCTCTGGGAGGTTTCGGTATCAACACTGTCTGAATGGACCTCTTCTGTTAATTGCAATAAACAGAAAACAAAGGCTCACATTCATAAGGCACAGTAAAACTTAGAAGGACTTAACAATGTTCTACAACTAAAAATCAAAATATCTCATAATGCAATGCTGCTGTTCATAAAGACGAAACAGATTCCTGAAAGAAGAAGAAGGAGAAGCTTTGGTTACTAATGGTGAACCCTGATGATGTTCACCAGAGAGAGACTTAGTGCAACAGCCTTGTGCCTTCACGCTTGTACAAGCATCCATCAACATGATCAATAGTTATAGAATAGGGACAGAAAATGATTACTTTGAGGAATGTAACCACATTCTGGGTGTCTTGGACCAGGTTTCCAACTCCACAATCCATTGTGGGACTCTTCAGCATAGATAGGGAGCAGGATTAAAGGAATATTCAAAATAAGACGTTTATGTCAGAAAATGTCCTTGAGAAACACATTGTTTGCTCCTTTATCTATCCACTTTCTGTCTGGCTGCTCAATAAAAAAATTAGGAAAGTGAGATAAACTCTTCCACTGTCACTTACACCAGTGATGCTATCAGGACAGTGGTGCTCTTTTTTTTAAAAAAATCTGATATGTCAGTATACTAATATATTGACTTTCAGCTATCATATATTATTATCGCCTACACCCTTGTTTTGCTTTTCCCCATGCATAATGGCTTAAGTGTTTGTAAACGGAAATAAGTGCAATGGGGAATTATTTACTCATGTTGAAATGACCATAAGATACCGCCATACCAATATACCGTAGAAAGTACTTTTTAAAAAATTCATGGGAAGACGCTAAAGAGGGAGCGAAATGGTTTTGTTGTGTATTTAACGGGTTCCTACTGGCTCATGTTTCGGTTTAAAATCTGCATCAGAACAGCGATAAGGATTTTAGCACTCCAAGGCCAGGTACTTGTAAAACGTGCTGAGTCGCACTTCAGGGGGCACTTTTTTTAAGTTCGCAGCACGTGGGATAGCGATTTTATACTTTGCATCAGAGAGCATTTTGCAGCGGATTTTAGTGGACGTGGGATAAGGGCCAACGTTAACTTTTCAAATTAATGGTGAATAGAAGAAAAGGCTAAACATATGTGATGTATGAAATAACGAGGACTGAATATGACTAAGAACCAGTTTGTTCACTTTCTTAAAAGACACAAACTTCACTGGCATTAAAAGAAAATGTAAGATGAAACAAAATACTTTCCCCATCATAAATCACTTGCAGAACTTATTGCTCCAGGCCTTCTTGACCTTAATTAAGTTAAACAGATTTTTAAAGCATGTAATAAGGAATGAAGATAGCCCTAAAGCAGAGCTTAGGAAACATATTTTTCTGGACAACATCTCCTAGAAGTGGCCAATGGTAATCTCTGCAATTAAATTTCCCAAGCTTTACATCAGGATGCGGAATACCGGCCCGTTCAGATTTTGCAGTGCTCCCCTACTATCACCCCTCACTGTTGCCCATGCTAGCTGGGGCTTATAGGAGCTGAAGTCAAAAAATAACCAAAAGGCCACCGGTTGCCCTTCTCCAATTTAAATGAACCAGCCGTATTCTTTAAGACATACAAACGTTCATCTCTCTGCTCCATCAAACACGCCAATGCAAATCTACAAAGGTTTGGGCGAGGGCGAAAATGAAGATGGTCTCTTCAGGTAAAGCAACATTGGCTGGCACAGCTGTGGGAAGAGACAGCAATTCATCCGGCAAGAGCAACTGTCCGAGCTTAAACTGACCGGACAGGCTGCTTCTTGCCATCTGTCAACTGCTGCTCACAGCTGCCAGACATTTTCCCAAAGTGGGGACTAGACCAGCTGTGCTGGACCCCGGAAACTCTTCAGGGATGGTGGGGTGAGAGAGGACAAGGGCAAAGGATCCCGGGCAGAAGATATATGCACCCGGACGGTAGAGATGGAGGATGGAAAATGGACTTTGGCCATTCTAGTTTAGTGATTAACAGCAACTGGGCAAGTTAACCATATTTTTCCACCAATAAGTATAAGAAGACCCCCACTTTTCCAACTCAAAATTAATTTTGTAACTGCGCTGTTATCTTGTCGGCCAACTTCCATGTATAAGACAACCATCAATTTTTAGTCTGATTGTTGGTGTGAGTTTTTCAGGCTGTTTGGCTGTGTTCTGGCTGTGTTTCTGGAACAGCCCGAAAAACTCATAACTATCAGATCCCAGCCATGAAAGCCTTCGGGAATACAATTTTTAGTCTAACCATTTCAGACAAAAATTTACAGTAATCTTATACATGGGAAAATGCCGTACTTTTCTGAACAACCTCCACTCTGAAAAACCACAACCAACACAACTCAGGCCATGCTGGTTGGAGAATTCTGTGTACTGTAGAAGACAAAAGGGTAACTTTTCAAGAGGTCTTTCAATTCAGAGCAAAAAAGAGGTGTAACCTTTGAATTTGTAGCAATCCTCCTGCTTTTCAAAGCACAGAAGTACTGAAAAGAAAAGAACACAGGAATTACAAGTCAGCAAACTACATCCCCTCACAGTTCACCAACCTATGTTAGAAATGCTGGTCCTACAGCAAAGTATCTCCATTAAGAAAATTAAAAAACTAATACATGGATACTTATTATATAATTCTAATATAGGATGTTTCACTTTGGTTTCTTTAACTTTACAAATTTATGTCTCGTTTAATCCTTTCAAATCAGGCTGTAAAAGATATTAGTTACTTACTACAGTACAACTAGAAAAGCAGAGTACTACACATTAAATACTGACAACTGTTTCTTTGGGCTCCGTTAAATCAATTTTGGACCGGGAAGATGCTGAGGTTTGGACTGTAAGGGACGTCAAAGAAAATAAATCTTCTCAGCTTTTTGTTCAGCTGGTAAACTACCTACATCACTTTTAGACCTGATGAACTTTACCCTCTCATGAGGGCTCGGTCCCACGTCCATTTAAAAGCAGTTTAAATTACAGTACTAGAAAAACCTGTGTTAAAAATGCCATCCCCACGGCCACCGGGCTTTTTGAAAAAAAAAAAAAAACCAGTAATGCCCCTTTAAGCCAGGTTTTGGTGACTCACCCAGGAGGTAAGGAATTTTTTGCCTCGCTTTGATAATCCATCTTTTAAGGAAGCAGACGCCGTGGGACCACGCAGATGATCCGGGTTTCTTCTTCTTTTTAACTCATAGCACTGACTGGCTGTTCCTGGGGCCGATCAGCACTGTTTTTTTAATTGCTTTTCACCTTCAGAGAAACAGGAAGATCCATGTGGTGCCCTAAGCCTTAATTTCCTCCAGCCAGATGGTCCGTTTTTTTTTCTTCAAATGCTAGCGCCAAATGCTGGCCAAGGGGGCTGAACTGCACTTTTAAATTAAAAACCAGCTTTGGACGTGTGAACTCCTGTCCCACTTATTCAGTCATGTGATGGGGCAAAGAGGAAAAGCCGGACCTTCAGAAGATTAGGATCAAAACCCAGGTGAGATGTTGATTAATATTAAAAGTTGTGAGTAAGGTGCAACAGCAGATGAAATCAAAAGTGTAGATGCTGGTGTCTCATCCCTTTGTCACCAACATGGAAATTGTTCTTCTCCAACATATAGGAAGGTAGCTATTGTGTTCCAGGACTGAATGGAGAGGTATTACATATATGCTCAAGGAAACTCTTACCTCTAATATTTACTTCTCACAATCCGGAGATGAACCATTTAGATTTAGGCTTCTGGAGTCTCAATTGGTCACTTTATCCACTATACCAGGGATTATCAACCTTGGGTAATCCTGGCTACCATAGCTGGTGGTGAAGGCTTCTGGAAATTGCAGTCCAAGAACATTTGAATTATCCAAAGTTGGGAACCACTGCACTATGCCACAGTGGCACACCAAGGAGGCTTATATGGATGTCTGGCAACCCTTTGTCTAACAATATTGAGAAAGACAATCCGAGGAGAAATCTGAAACCTATATCTCTGACCTGGGTTTGCAGTCCCCTTTATGGAAACAGTTTTAAACAAAGGAGACCGGCCCACATTTCTGGCCATGATTTTTGGAACTGTTATGTTTCTTCTGCATCTTTCTGCCACAATTGCAGAATGGTCTATGCCAAAGACAAATCAGGTAGAAACAATGATGAATGTAAAGGCCAGCAGCAGCAGCAGCAGCAATACCATCCATAGATTAGGGGTGGGCGTCTTGCATTTGTTTTCCTGGGGATCCCTGTCCCACTCCCTTAGTCCGAGTGGTTGGCTGCCAGATCAGGCAGAGGCAAGAAGCACACATCCCTGCTGCGACTGGACAATCACATGAAAAAGAGGAAACAAGTCGCACACACTGCCTGGAAGTGGGGGAGACCTCAGGTGTTGGGGCAGAGATGCACAGCACCTGTTCTGCCATGCCAATGACTTGTGACCACCCAGCACTAGGCCAGGACACAGACTGGTACCTGTCTGCAGTCTGTTAGGAAACAAGCTGTGCCAGCACATCAATGGCCAGTAGGGTTTCTTTGAAGGTACTCATGTTCCTTCCTCCTCCACACAGGGTTTTACTCTCCTGTGCACTTGTCATAATGACCATTTTTGTTTGGGTTGCAATGGAACTGAGCGGGGTGTGGGGGCATTGCAAGCACACAAGTGCATGCTGTCAAGCACAATACTGGTCCCTGGTGACAAAAAGGTTGGGGATCACTCCTCTAGATCATGTATGATAAAGAAATGGATAAGGGTGCTTTTGTGAGCGTGTCTAAATGCCATGCCCCTGAAGTCACAAAACCTGGGATTGCTGAGTGGGCAGCACTTCAATCTCGAAGATTTGTTGTTGTTTCAACTTGTATACAGCCCCACAGAGCACTCTCTGGGCGGTTTACACATAATTATGTAATAATTGTTTTGCCTCCTGGTGAGCTGGGTACTTCTTTTACCGACCTTGTAAGGATGGAAGACTGATTCAACCTTGAGCTGGCTACCTGAATCCATCAGGATCAAACTCAGGTCGTGAGTCAAGGTTTGACCGCAGTGTTACAGTTTAACTATTGCATCCTGGGGGTTTCAGGACCAAATCCTAAGACCTTAAGAAACTGGAAGCTTGGAGCAAACCCTGTGATCTGGCAACCTTAACAGAAACCTAGCTGTCCTGAACTAGGATGGCAGAGACATGTTTCCTGAGTTCTTTCTATTTTGTACTTTGATGCTATCTGGAACTGGAGATAGTTTTACCACTGCTATCAGCTGCTTAGGAGTGAATATGCTTTCTTAATTATAATGTTTCCATTCCTGTGGCTTTTGACAGGGGGAGGGTCTTCCGTGGAACAAAACGGTGGGAGGGCATAGAAAAAGAACAGATGTTTCCTTCACATGGGACTTGTTAGCAGAAGTGGTGGGGAAGACCTTTGGTAGTACAGGGGGGGGGGAAACTGCAGCATCAGCTGCAAACTGTGATGAGAAACTGACAATTAATTACTGGCTTTATTCCAACCAGATCTTCTGCAGTGGTAACCTTTGGACTAAATAGGATCCCATGGCTCTTTTTATTTGAATAGAGGAATAGGATGAAGAAACATATATCCTGATGCAGGCATTTTAAAAGACAAAAGATGAGTGTACCCCACTATATCATTCCTCCTCCCAACCCACAACTAGAAAAGCCTACCCTCCTTGCCATCATTTGAGCAGCTCTCAGATGTCATGGGAATATTCACAGACATTCTAACCAACGAGGAGAGAGAGAGGGGGGGGTATCAGCAATAGAAGGACAACTAATGGTGCACCTGTCATGTAGTACACCAGGTGTCAATTGAGATGGGGAAAGGGCGAACCCTTGCCTAGGTCCAGGGGAATATGGCACGGGAGGATTGGCAATGCAGTCTTACTGCCACACAGTGGCAACAGTGGACACTGACTTTTACATACTTGAAAGCTACACGTTCATTTGTGCCACGCAAGAAAGGTCATGAGGCACAAATGACTCCCCTCTCCAGCTTGAGAGGGAACGGCCAGCAGGGCCTGCCACTTTGGCCTTGGAGCATTTGGCCATTTTGAGGATTTGTTTCGAGAGCTCAGAAGGTTACATTTTAAAAAGAACACATTGCATTATACATTATTAATATGGATTGCCATTAATACAAATAAATATTTGTATTGTGCACTGCTAGTGCTAATGCCTTATATTGTTTTGATCAAGCATGGGCCAGAAAAATGCATGGAACTATTCTTCAGTCCCGTTTAACAACACATCTAATGTTGTAGAATTCAAAATATTTATAAAAAAAACACAAAAGGCAAGGCCAAGTAATACTTTCATTGCCAATTAGGACTAATAAGAGAATGAAATAATCTCTGGAAAAATCCTGTCAGAATAGCTCTATAAATTCCTTAAAATGCTCTTAAGAAGTAAACATCTGAAAATAGCTAAATGTTGCTCATTATGTTTGTTCTACATAAAATATAAAATTGTTGCAGGTAGTAACATTGCCTGTTGTCAAAAGTAATTCATTCCAGGTTAGACTATGTTACTTATACTAGTTACTCAGAAGCATGTTCGTCTCCCTTTGCTCTAATGTTAAGGCCAGCCCTCATCTTTTCTGTTCTGCTTTTTTGCAAACATTTCAGTATAAAACCTTAAACGTTTATATATTACTGGCACATGTTAGGTACAGCGACAGATAGTGTGGTATAATGCAAAAATAAAATGTTGGATTAGAACTAAGGAGACATGCCCAGTGACTGGAAATTTTCTGCAGAGTTGCAACCTCTCCCTAAACCAGTGGTTTCCAAACTTCCTAATGCCGTGACCCTTTAATACAGTTCCTCATGTTGTGGTGACCCCTTGCCCTGCTTGGAAGAGGCCACAAGCCCCCTTTGGCAGGCCACTGCCGCAGGTAGAGGTGGGTACAAACCAGAAAACCCATGGTTCGGTTTAGTCTGGTTCGGGCCCACCCTTGGTTCGGTTCGGGTTTGGGTTCGTACGAATTTAAAAAAAAAATAGTTCAAACTTGAACCAAGCCAAACTGGTTTGATTTATCAGCGACAGCAGCAGTGACAGCAGCGATCCTGGTGGCTCCAGCAAGGCAGGGGCTTTTGAGGCACTGGCTTGGGACCAGCGCCTACAAGCCACCCCACAGTCGGTACCACCAGAGCCACTGAAAAGCCGGCCAGGAGAGCGGTCCCGTGGCCGAGGGGAGCCTTCCCGGGGTCGGCTGCCGCTGGAGTCGCTGGCAAGCCGGCCAGGAGAGCAGTCCCGCAGCCATGAGGAGACCTCCCAGGGCCCTCCACCAAGCAGCTGCTTGGTGCTGGCTTCGAGATAAAGAGCGTGCTCTCCACACCACCACACGTGGTGGAGGGAAGAGCGAGCTCTTTAAACTCATTTCCAGCCTCCCAAAGGTAGCAGCAAGCAGCTGCTTGTTGCTATCTTCGGGAGGCTGGAAACAAATTTAAAGAGCATGCTCTCGGGCTCTCCCCCCACACACACACACTTTTCCCCCTCCCGGAGCCAGCACCCAGTAGCCACTCAGTGCTAGCTTCAGGAGGGGAGAAGATTTAAAGCGCCCGCTTTCTCCTCCCACCTGATGGGGTGGGGAAAGAGCGGGCTTTTAAAATCTCCCCCCAGCCTGCACCCATCAGCTGTTGGGTGCTGGCTTCAGGCCAGCGCTGATCAGCTGCTAGGCGCTTGCTTCCCCTGCTGGGGGTGGAAAGAAATCTTTCCCATAGGAATGCATTGCTAATGCATTCCTATGGGAAAACAAAAAACGAAGCGGAACAAAGCAGAAATTTCCGCTCCATTTACTTCCGTTTTTCTGTGATGGGTCAGTTCATTATTCATTTCATTCCCTAACAAAACAACTAACCAATAACAAAACAAAAAATAAATTCATGGTGACCCCTGTGAAATGGTTGTTCAGCCCCCAAAGGGGTCCCAACCCCCAGACTGGGAAGCACTGCCCTAAACATACTTCAAGAACTCTCTTACGGCTGTCATAAGTCATAAGTGACTTGAAAACGTATGGCCATAGGATGAAGTAGTACTCAGTTTAATAACAACTGGTAGAACAGCAAAGGTTCAGAAAGGCTGTTTTAAAAATATCATTACTTCACATATGCCAGTAGAAGTACCTCCTGGAAAAAGGTCTTACTCTGCCTAGTCTGAATAAAGCCCAGGAGGAAAAGTAGCTCTTCTCGGTGCTTTCTCTGTTTGCGTGGGACCGCAGACTGTGGAAACACCTCCTCCTGCCATTAAAGATTGGGTAATGTAACTTGTGTGACTCCCTTTATGTCAACGTGATTCCCACAAGGCACCAAAAAGCTGCTGAGACTTGTCAGATTGATACAGCCTGGCTGCCACAAAACCCTTGAACAGTACATGAAGTCCTTCCCTCCTCCAACCCTCCCCGTTCCAGCCAGCAAAAACTCCCTGCATACTTCCCTTTTGCCTTGGACGGTACATATGCCAATCGGTGAAGGAAGCAGAGCCCGAAAACCAATGCATTTCTCCTCTCTCTGTCAGACACACATGCACAGAAGCAAAGTGTTCATCCCATAGTGCTTAAAGCACTCTGTGGGCGGTTTACAGTTTATTTATGCAGGGTACAGATTGCCGCCCCAGCAAGCTGGGTGCTCATTTTGCTGGCCCCGGAAGGATGGAAGGCTGAGTGAACCTTGAACCAGCTACCTGGGATAGAACCCCAGGTCATGAGCACAGTAATACCTGCAGTGCAGCATTTTTACCAATGAACCATGGGTCTCTTTCTCACACACTCACCTGCACATACAAACAGGTGGCCACACTGAATGCCCTCAACTGACAAGACACAAGTACAGGCTGGGCCCTACCGCTGAGCAGAATGAGGCCACATGTGGCAGCAGCCACTGCCGGCTGCCTACCAGTATTCCTGGTACTACTGGCCACTCCCCTCTATCAGAATGCAGGGCTCTGTGTACCACCTCCTTTGAATTAGCTTGTTCTCCTCAGAAGCTATGAAGATCATCCAAGTGCCAGGCCTGAAGCATAAATTTCACTGCCAGACTAATTTGCCAGACATGAAAAGAGGAGAGGAGGGGCGCCATCTTGTCCTTTGCCTCAGAAAGCAAGGTGTCTTGAGACCACATGGCAAGACTCAAATCTGTTCTTAGCAGGGCCTCACTCTTTTGGGGGGGGGGGGTTAAAATAAGTAAACCAAATACTTTGTGGATGTTTGTCCTGACTGACTAGCTTGGCCCCTTCCCAGCTGTCCTTCCACAGGCAAACAAAGACAAGTGATAGACGACAAAGGGCCTGTTAGTTATGTGAATTGTTCTTTTAAAAGGAATTTTGGGTTGTGTTAATTCAAAAGCCTGCATTTCTAATGCAAAAATGTATTTGGTAGTGATTTGATGTGGTATGATGTGGTAATGTGTTATGTTTCTTGAATTTGTGCCTGTTTTGCAAATTCAGGTTGTGAGCCTTCTTCAGGCATTTGATGGAGAAACACAGAATACAAATTAAACAATTAAATCCTACTCTGATACTTAGGTTCCTAGCATAGAGTTTTTTTCCCTTGCCTTTCTGAGAAGCCTGCTTGTTAAAATCTCACTTTGACTTCACTGTGCGCCCTACTTCAGTATCAACAAGTGTAAACCTCACAGCACTAGAATGGATGACAACATCCTTCATTCAAAGAGCTTGCATTTCAGTGTGCAATGGTAAGGAAAGAACGACAGAAGGAAAGGCAGCAAGGTATGAATAAGGCTAAAGGGGGTGTTTCTGTGTGTGTTTGTTACCTAGTTCTTCCCAAGACTGGAGTAATGAATATAGTGTGCCTCCACAGACATAAATACAAAGTACAGTGGTACCTTGTATAAAGGAATCAATTCGGTCCAAAATGAAATTATGTTAAGCAAATTTTCCTTTATACAAATTTCCCATAGGAATGCATTGAAAATGGAGTAATCCCATTTTTATGTTGTACGGATTTGCCCCATAGGCAATTATGTTAAGCAAACTTCCCCTATCTCCAGAATTTTTTATGTTGTACAAATTTTATGTTTTACAAACTGTTTGTTATACAAGGGTCCACTGTAATGCCAAATGGAGTTGACATTGAATATATTGAGCACTTGATCATGGGATGGTGTAGCAAATTAGCTTAAGAAGCAGAGGGAAAGCCATAAATAACGCAGATCTCTGTCCTCTAAAACCCGAGTCCTCACTGCTCCCAAAAACTTCGGCCTGAAGTGATCCCAAGGCAAGCCCTAACATGAGCCATGCTGGTTTCAAAAAGTAGGTGCCAAACTACTCCCCTCTCCTACTCACTGCCCTTTGTTCCTG
The DNA here is from genome assembly GCA_023846285.1 of Phrynocephalus versicolor. Taxonomy (NCBI): domain Eukaryota; kingdom Metazoa; phylum Chordata; class Lepidosauria; order Squamata; family Agamidae; genus Phrynocephalus; species Phrynocephalus versicolor. The sequence continues at coordinate 3,490,300 of JAHTLZ010000111.1, read as the reverse complement.
TTGCTATTCACCGATTTTTCAACAAGGCAGGCTGCTGTTCACCTGCCTGCCAGGCTCCCAGGGCCACCCCTGGCTTATAGCTGCATTGCAGCTGGCAGAGCTCTTCTGGGCTCTACAGAGGATACCCCGTCCTGTGCCATGTTGAGCTGTTCTGATTCTAAAGAGTGGCTGAAGGGCTGAGGAAAAGAGCCAATGAGAAACAGGGCTGAGGGAAAATGGCAGAAAATGAAACTGGCCAAGTGGAATGAGAGGAGATTGGTTGGGGGGGGGCAAAAAGGGAGGAGGAACGGAGAGATGAGAAAAGGCTCAGAACAGAAAAACCAGGGTCACAAGCCAAACTGGAAGATAAGGAAGGGAAAAGTGTGCATTAAGCTTTTTGAAATAATTACCCAAATCTTTGATCATTTGTCTCAAGTTATATTGAAATAGCTCTTGCAACATATGTGCAAGAGGAATTAAGAAAAAATTATACTGGAAACATGAATCAGAAGTACTATTTCTGCTCCTAGCTTTCATTTTGTGGGAGGATGGGAGGCCTTTTTCTATTCCAAAACATCCTCGTGAAGTATTGTCTTCCCATCATTTCTCAACGGCACGAATATTTTCGTCTCTGGAGTTGTCAAAAAGACAAAGCGTTGTGTTGTAAATCACTGGTGTGTCCTGAAACGTGTGGTACACCTTAACCGAAGCTTAGACTTTAACAGATGTTGGCTGCTCTCTAACTGCTGAGGCAGCTGGTCCTGAGATGAAACCACAGAGACAGTTGGACTTGGCATGTCTGTTTATATTTACACTCCCAGACATGTTTGTCCTTTGTTGGGCTGACAATCCTCCTCCTTTTGTGTTCTGTGTAATAAAGAGCTCTGTGTAAGGCAAAGCTCTTGGTTTCCTGGACTGACTTAAGAGTTCACCTTCAAAAAACCCCAAGATTTAACTTTATTTCTGTGGAGGGGAGAGATGATTCGGAGAAGCACGGCAGGGCAGAGAAACAGGGCCGGGCAGTGATTCGAGTTCCCATTTAGGAGATCTGGATGCAAGATCTGGATGGAATTTCATGTGTGATTTTGGGCTGGCCGGGCTCTCTCTCCACCTGACTAACTTCACAGGTAGTAAAGAGAATAAACTAGAAAGAGGAGAACCACACACACTGTATTGAGCTCAGTGAAGGAAGAGTGGGATATAAGCATACTATACAATGAAGAATAACTTATACTGTATAGAATACTTAGCAGGCACCTTCTTCCACTTCCCACTGGTCTTCCCAATTTCTTGTGTAGTCAAGGGAAGAGAGATTTTTTTTTTAGTGGAAATCAAGAGGTTTGGATGCCCCACATGGGCTTTCAGGAAAAAGAGGCCAGGAATGACTGCCAAGCAACACTGAAGTGGTAGACAGAAAGGATTTGAGCTGGCCTGACAAACTCCCATCCATCACTACTTAGGAACTTATTTAATTGTTCTGCCTCTGCATCTCCCCTTTTCGATATCACTCCAGGGTCTGCCTTGTCAGAATGGGGTGGGAGGAGAGAGAGAAAAGAGTCTCCCTCGCTCTCTTTTAATTTTCTCACTCACCCCCTTACGTAGGCTAAGCACATCCCTCCCATCTTTCCAGCAGCAATGGAAACCCATCCGCTTGCACGATTCCCTGATTCTTTTCCGTTCCACAAGGTAGCTGATGCCTAACAAGGCCTGACAGGCTGTTTCTTGTGCCACACACTTCTCTGGGCACATGGATGACCAGAGGCCTCTTGAAGAAACAGTAATGTGGGGTGGGTTAAGGGGGAGCAAACAAGAAGGGAGCAGTCAATATACTCCAGCCTTGCGTGTCAGCTTGCCTGCTGGAGGGGGATGGGGATTTATCTTATTCTGGAGAGGAGCAACTCAGAAACATTCGCAGAAGACACTCAGTGACCCACTGGCCTTTGCCTCACTTGGAGGACTGGAGTGGCATTGGGGTGATTGTTTTGAGCTGAGATTTAGGTGGACAGAGCCCCATTAACACAGTGGTAGGTCACTGCAGAATCTATCATTTAACTGTTCTGCTTTGAGCATGGAAACATTCGTTTTGGAGATAACAAGACTCATAATCCCTTAGCCAAAATGACCCAGGCCAGAGGATTCTGAGAGTTGCTGCCCACAATAAGTCACTTTTCCAAGCTCTTACTGACATTGCTCCTTTTCTCCTTTATCCTGCAGAGCTCTCAGAAACTTGGTCCTCAGTTGTTCATGATATACAACTCTATAATAATGGCATACTTAGCACTTGTTTATTGATGCCTCTGTAATAATCCTTACAGCAGCCCTTACAGCCATATTTATTCTTCCTATATTGTAGACCTGTGTCCGAGCTTAAGAATAATGTGACTTGTCTAATGATGGATGACTGGTTGATGAGAGATTCGAACCAGTGGCCTCCCAGATCAGAGCCCAGCTGTTATGGGACACCAGCTCTCAATGTATATGAGTTGTGCTTCTATTAATGTCCAGGTAGGGAAGTCATCAATATGCAGGAAGAAGCAGACTAGTTTAAACAACATCTGGATTGCTTGCTTTAAAAGGAGTGTCATGGCACAGTGGTTAAACTGCTCTACTGCAGCTGTAACTGTGCTCACAACTTCATTGTTCAATCCCAGGTAGCAGGCTCATGGCTGACTCAGTCTTCTATCCTTCTGAGGTCAGTAAAATGAGTATCCAGCTTGGGGGTGGGGGCAATGTGTAGGCTGCATAAATAAATTGTAAACCACCCAATGAGTGCTTTAAACACTATGGGGTGGTATATAAGCAGAACACTGTGCTTTGCTTTTCAATACGCCTTCAGATAACTTTAGAGAAGGGTAAGATCCAGCCCAATTAGTCCTCCTCCATCACCGTTATGACAAATAAACCTTTTCCATGGATGGACAAAGTTTGAACAGAGAATAGTTTCTCTGAACATTTCATATATTAATAGGCTAGCTTTCAACACAATTTTGTATACAGTGGACCCTTGTATAACAAACAGCTTGTATATAACATAAAATTTGTACAACATAAAAAATTCTGGAGATAGGGAAAATTTGCTTAACATAATCGCCTATGGGGAGAATCCGTACAACATAAAATCAGATCACTTTGTTTTCAATGCATTCCTATGGGAATTTGTATAAAGGAAAATTTGCTTAACATAATTTCATTTGGAACGAATTAATTCCTTTATACGAGGTACCACTGTATGTCCAAATGCTAATAAATCTTCAAGATAAGGAGCTGAAAAAGAGGAGAACTGGAGCAAAAGGTCACGTTCTCTGTGTCTGAGTTCCAAGTCAAACCAGAAGCCTGTGACTATTGGAAAAGACCGTGAACAACCAGCCACAAGAATGCCAGATGGAGAAACCATTCACCACGCATCGCCGCAAACTGTAAAATTGTATTTTAATATTTTAATACATTTATGTCCACTCTCTCTGCATCTTGAAGCTACAGAGAGGGTGACACATTGGCGAACATACTAAGCCAGACTCTTTTCCCTTCTGTATCTTCTTCATCCTATTTTTGTTTTGTTTTTAAGTTTGGGAGAGTGGGTGTACCATCATATGTGGTGAAGGATTCTGAAAAAAAAAAAACCAACCCCAAACTGTTGCCACTCTTGTGCCAGTTTTGTAACCTTATAAATACTATTATAGTAACTCTTATAGTGGTACAAATAATGAGTGTCATCCTATTCTGTGTGTTGTTTTTACTTATGGGCCACAAAACTTTTCCATATAGCTGTGGAAAAGATCAACAAGAACAATATGGTTTCGGCACACGAAACAAAGCAAACAATTTCCCAATAATTCTATTACTTCAGCAATAACAAAGTGCTCGGCAGAGGTAGGTTTCTGACAACATATTGTTATTGTGTGCTAACTGCCTTGCTGTGTCCAAGATGCTTATGTTAACTGCTTATGGCCAATCATAACAACTGGGTTTTCACTAGCTGCTTACTGTTTTGCTCTGATCACCACAAACTGTACGTGTGCTGTGCTTGTATTTTGATACTCAAGACATTATACTCCATACATCTGGAGGAAATGGATCATAATAAACTCACATGCTAAAAGAGATCTGCCAATCTTAAAATTGCCAACAGCACCTTGTTTGTTGATTTGCTAGAAGAGACTAACCCTTTGAAGAACACACTCACTTGAGATCTATAACTGCATGCATGTTTGGCTAATTTGTTGTTCAACTCAGGATTAGTTGTCTGAAAAAAGTATGTATTTCATTTATTTTGATTTATTACAGGCTGCTCCAACACAAGGCCGCAAGGTAATTAATAGCGCTTTTAAATGAGATATATTTGTCCATGTCCTTTTAATGTTTCCAGGGGTTAGCATCTATTGTACTCAATTAATTAAGCTAGAAGACAACTTTGATTTTAATTCATTCATAATTTAATGTCTAGCCTCATCAGGAGAGGCCTTTCTGTTGGTCCCACCACCTTCACAGGTGTGTTTGTTGGGGACATGGGAAAGGGCCTTCTCGGTTACTTCTCTTAGACTTTGGAACTCCCTCCCACTGGAGGCCAGGCTGGCACATCTTTTTGCTCTTCTCCTAGCAAAGACGTTTCTCTTCAGGCAAGCTTCCCCTTAGTGAATGACTACCTGAGTGGAGATTTTAAATGGCTTGTTGTGCCTTACTGCTTTGAATATGTTTTTGGCATTGGTGTTGTTTGCCAATTTTTTAAACTGTGGTTTTGATTTGATCGTTTTTAGTACAGTATTTGGATACTGACTGTTTTTAGTTTAATTAGATTTAGCTTTTAATGATGCAGTCCACCTTGGGTCCTTTTTAAGGAGAAAGAAATAAAGATATTTTAAAGAAATATAAATAAAATAGAATCTTCATTCCTAATTCTACTTGCTATTTGAGCTTTTAAAATAATCCATTCATCCAAATATTGGAAGTGTATGGGCAGGTTTTTTTAAATTGTCAGGTCACAGCAGACTTCCTTTGCAAGTAATCAGTTTCTTTGTCATTGCAGGATAGATAAATACTGTGATCTGTCACATCAATTCCAATGTATTACACCATTTTCTAGGCTTTTCTAGGTGTAGAGTACTCAACACGCAGTATACCAGCCTCTTCTTGTAAAAGCACTTTGGGTCTGTGCAGCTTGCCCAAGGCTACACATGTTAGCTTTTCTCCCAGGAGAAACAGGGGAGAAACAAATTTTCATCCAGGAGCCCAACTCACTGAGCTATGTAACCCCCCAAGATAGACTAAACATTGCTAAATATGCTCTCAGATGGAACTTGGCTAACATCTAGCTATCACCAACAAGGTTTACTTCCAGGAATTACATTTCTAAAATTTAGAAGACATTGAGGGCTGGAGTAAATGATTTCATCATATGTGGTGAAATCACATGTATGTATAAACTCATGCTTTTCTAACGTTTGGGATGACCAGAGTGGCATGGCTGGAAAGTAAATTGGGGCTATGAAGGAGTCCACAAACCGCTGCCTCCCCTTCACCTGCCTCTCCTCACAGAGCCATTTTGAGAACGCCAAAATGGCTCTGTGAAGAGAGCCAGGCAAAGGGGAGGCAGTGGTTTGCGGGTTCCTTCGTAGCCCCAGTTTACTCTCCGGACACACCCCTTTTGGGATGTTCAGAGCTGCGTGGCTGGAGAGTAAACTGGGGCTATGAATGAGCCCACAAGCCATTGCCTCCCTTTCGCCCAGCTCTCTGCACGGAGCACAGGGGCATGGTCCGAGCTGAGGGGGAAGTGTCATGGCTGTGAAGGGACGATGTTGGGTGCCCACAGAAAGGGCTCTGTGTGCCACGTTTGGCACCCATGCCATAGGTCCACCAACACTGACCTATAGCCTAGTCCAGTGATGGCAAACCTTTTAGAGACCGAGTGCCCAAACTGTGATTCAAAACCCACTAATTTTTCGCAAAGTAACAATACAGCAATTTAACCTGAATACAGGTGGCTGTGAAGGGGCAATGTTGGGTGCCCACAGAAAGGGCTCTGAGTGCTACCTTTGGCACCTGTCGCTTTTTCAGAGCCAGACTTTTTCAGTGTTGGATCCCAATATGTCTGTGAAGATTCTCAGTCATCCAGGTGAGGTTATCTGGAAGTTGAGTCATGGCAACTGGACTTCTTTTCTTGAGAGGTCAAAATATTTCACTACTCATCCAAGCAACTTTGTCAGTCCTCCTACGAGTCTATTCAGGCCATTGTCCACCTAACGAGCCTATTCACGCCATTGTCCAACCTATGAGCTATTCATACCAGGGTGATGTGAAATCAAGGTGAACTATAAATTGGAGGCCTCTCCACTAACTTTCCTCAAACTGATGAAACTGCTTGGATGGGTAGCAAAATGTTTCGATCTCTCAAGAAAAGAAGTCCAGTTGCCATGACTCAACTTCCAGAGGTTGGTTCCCTATCTTTGGAATAAGCTACTTGCTGAGATACACTATTCTCCTTTCTTCCTGTTCTTCTGGAAACTGGTGAAAGCAGAATTATGCAAAGTTGCCTTCAAAAACTAAAACCCCTTGATATTATTAATATTAAATATTATTTACTTTATTTTATTATTGTTCTTTTTGTATGAATTTTAGATCTATATCGCCATATTGTAGAATGCATTGTCATGTGCAGTCTGGTTGGGGGTTTTAAGGTTTTAATCTGTAAACTGCCCAGAATAGTGCTCACACCAAAGTGATGGTAAATAAATAAAATAAATAAGTGTGTGTGTGTGTGTGTGTGTGTGTGTGTGTGTGTGCGCATGTGTGTGTGTGTGTGTGCGCGTGCGCGCGTGCATTTAGGTCCCACAGGCCATGGTAGGAAGACGAGGTGCACTGAAGTCAATAGTTAAACAATCAGCCAAGAAGAAATCAAAAATACATAATCAAAACTCTCCAACTTCAAATCTCTCTCTCTCTCTCCCTCTCTTGTGTGTGTGTGTGTGTGTGTGTGTGTGTGTGTGTGTGTGTGTGTGT
>JAHTLZ010000111.1:3470131-3483318 GCA_023846285.1 Phrynocephalus versicolor | reverse complement strand
TGTGTGTGTGTGTGTGTGTGTGTGTGTGTGTGTGTGTGTGTGTGTGTGTGAGAGAGAGAGAGAGAGAGAGAGAGAGAGAGAGAGAGTATAACTGGGTGAATAGGAACAATAAAGAACATAAGCCATTTTATTTCTACTTTATGCCACCACCTGATAATGCTGATCTAAAGATACAGTAGAGCTCTCTGATAAACATTTTCTTAAAGAAAAGCCTTCTAAGTCTGCAGGTCTGAAATTGATCCTTTTGGGTACCAAGGGCCTGATCAATCCCCTCGAACCCTTGGTTTCTGAGCACAACTGGTTGCAACATACCTGCCAAACTCATTGGCATATCTTTGGTCACAGGAAGGCAACAGTGGAGCGAACAGCTGCCTATGACGAATCGAGGATCCATATATAGATACAATCAGAGCAGACCTACTGAAACCAAGAGGGCTTCCATCATGACTCTTTACAAATGATTGACCACCATTTCCTGCCATACTGTTCTCAAGGACAACGAGCTCCAGAGTCTCACTATCTGGAAATCAGAGGTAAACCCGTTCTGCTTGTGGAGGTTGCCTTAACTGCCCTGACACTTTGTTGCCAGGGGACTGTGAAATCATACAACTTGGATTAATGCACAATGATGGGTTCAAGACAGATTGCACAAACACCATCTGGGTTCGCTTGAGGCAGTAGTTGTGCTTCCATTCCCAAAGAAGGTTCACAAGACAGTCTTGCACAAGGGAATGGAGGAGACCATATGGGCAGGCTGCTCAAAACACTAGATCACTTCTGTGCTATTACAGACCTGCATTTCTGAATTGTATCACATTTAGCATAGCATTTGTTGTACTACTGGATGGCATGGCACTGACATAGCTAAGCAAGTAGAGTCAGTGCCGGTTTCCAAGTATATATTACCACTGATGTCCCCCCCTCCAAAAAAAAAAAAAATCCCATTATCCACCCAGATTTCAAAAAAATCTGCCCTCCTCAATCATTCCCAGATTTCCAAGGAGAGCCCAGATCAAGCCAGAGGCAACAAATAGCTAGGAGAAGCCATGTGTCAGAAAGCAGCACTTGCACTACATAGGGCCTGCTTATTACTCTTGGGTGCTGGGATGTTGTTCCATACAGAAGTTAGTTTTAAGTATCCAGGTGGTTAGCTTCTGCATATGGATTTGGGGTGGATGGAGAACACCATCCTATTCACTTCCTGAGGAAAATGTTCTGGCTAAGCAAAGGGAAGCTAGAACAGAACCTAATTATTTCTCCCAGACCTTGAAAATGATGTAGTTACATATAACTAGTTACTCTGGTGAACAAGTAATATAACTACTAAGCATAGTTACTTTTAAGATATAAGAAGTAACTCCCAAGTTACTCTGGTATAATAAATAACATAGCTACTTTCACAATTTACTTTAAAGGCATTTTAGAGGCATTTTGACGAATATAATTTGAATGCCCTTCTTTTATTAATCCCAATTGGCCACAGAAGGATTATTTGACATTGTCTTTTGGATTTTTTAAATTAATATTTCCAACAGGCAACCTTAGATTTGGCCATCAGAGAGCATTTTCCTGTATGCTTCACCTTTTTAGTAAGGAAAACACAACATATAATATTACAATACAATTAATTATAGTATTTGTGGAATTAAAGCAACAGTAAGAGTAACCTAGTTGTCAAGAAGTACTGTAATGTGTAGTGCAGCAAGTGCTTTTTGAAATGTAATATTTCAAACTCTTCCTTTTTCTTAACAAAAACAGAGCAGTAACAACAAATGTTTGGAACTGGATCATGAAGAGACAAATAAGGCCTAATAGAAACATATTATTTATATTATATTAAAGTGGTGATTTGATTTACATTAATTTGCTGGATCTACATAACATTACTGAAAACTCAAATCAATCCCTTCCATTGTTAAAATAAAGGCTTATTTTTAAAAAAGAAATACATTAAGACACTTTCATATGAATTAGGCATAGTTAAGCTGTCTGTTTTCAGTATGCTCCATGCCAAAATTCAGACAAATTGGATTATTGTCTGGTGTTTATTACTATTTAGAACATTCAACTTCATAATGGTGGGATCCTTTTTGATTTATTTGGTTTTGCCATGATACTCTAATTTTTGCTTAATTAGATCTTTTGTTTTCTAGTTTATAAGTGCCAAACTCTGTAATATCGATTTTAATTGCTAGTACTAGCTATTCTGTCTCAACTCCCAATAAACATCTCAGCTCCCTGTATAAAGTGTGCAATGAGTTCATCTCAGCATTCCTTCCGCCCTCCTTCCCTCCTTGGATGTATATCTCCACAGGGTTATATTTTCATTGCTCACTGAAAGGTATGATACAACGCTCCAAAATCTGAAGGTGCGAGGTATATCATATAATCCCTCCCCCAGCAGAGGCGATAATGTACTCAAGGTGATAGCAGTACCTGAGAGGGAATGTATTAAGCTGCAGTGAACATGAGGTTGGAAATGCTGTAACACTGTTTGCCCAGTGCTGTATGTATTGCACTGGGCAAATGGATACAAATGTAGGAAGGATGAGTACTATTGAAAATAAAAAATACCACATAATACATCTCACTAGAGCTGGAAACAGAGTGGTTGGCTGACCTGGGTTCCTGCTCACTCTCATTTCTAGGTTTGAATGATTGATGTGCAACTTGAAAGCTTGACCTTTAACTAGATGAGGACTGAATTGTGTTCAAAAGAGGACTGTCCTTTTACAAACCTTCAGAAACAGCAATAGCCTGTGTATTGATGTTTCTCTCACCAATTTTTAGTCCTTCACCTGTATCATAATCCACTTTCGGTATATGTTTTGCAAGAGGCTGAACTGACGGGGAGATACCTACGGGCAAGGAAATCGTTTTTTTCTTCTCCATATCCTTTAAGTGTAACTTCTTGCCCCAGGTAAAAATTTCGCATTGAATATTTATTTATTTGATTTTTATGCTTCAACATCTGACCAATGGTCACTCTGCAAGAGAGGAGCTAAAATGAGAGGACTGCCAATGTGTAGGAAAGGTGGTGCGTCCCCTCTCCCCAATTTGTTAGCTCAACTTCCCCCTCTCTGCCCATATTTCCTTAACATAACTATTTCAACGTGTAGTTTCATTGTGCTTTTTAACGTTACTTTCCGTTCCTCGATATCTAATGAGTACAGTCCTACGGACATCATGCCAGGAACTGTACCTCGTCGTTCCTCCCTCCCAGCCCTCAACACCGGCATTACAATCAAAACCTTTGAACTAATCTCCTTATTAGCTAAACACTATATGCAGTGACTAAGGCAAAACTCGACTCTCTTAACGACTACCACTCCCAGCGTACCTAGCGAAAGGGCTGCTGCTCCTCCTTCAAACTGCTGGGGGGCTGAGTGACCAATTAGAAGGCGCAGGCTGAAGTGCGTACCGGGCAGCTGACCAATAGGAAGTAAGTGAGTGGGCGTTCCCTGAGATTTGAAATGAAGAGTGGAAGAGGGCAGAATCGCGTGGAGGAGTGCGGTAAGGGGCAACACGGCAGGCGGGAGGTGAAGGGAAGCTTGCTTAGGGCTGGAGGGTCAGTGGGTTTTGTGGTGTGCACGCAAAAAAAAAAAATCGATCTACACTCCCTTCCCTTTAAAAGGTTGCCAACTGACTCGCTACATAGATGATCAAGGTAGCGCTGGACGAAGGACGCGGGGATAGGGTTGGCAAGAGACTGGGCAAAATAAGCATGTGTTCTGCGTAACTGTCTTGAATCGCTGCGTTGTGCGAAACGCACCGGCCATTTGTTTTTCTGTGCATGGAGATCGGCTGGCACTTGTAGCTTTCGGTCCGTTCTCGGGTTTCTGCTGTGGAATAACTTCGCGAACGGACCTCGTTATAGGAAAAGTTACAGGAAACAGGACCAGTAACAAGTTGGATAGCGCATCACGTTCACAAGAGGTGGCAGAGTGGGAGAGAAACATCACACAACTGCTCTCTCCATTGATAAAACTATAATATGAACGTTAGGAAATACCAAGGGCTTCCTAGGATCTGGTTGAGCTCCGCAGAGTTATGTCTTGGACTACAACTGCCATAATTTCCATCTGGTATGAGCCACATAGGTTCTAGGAGCCGTGGTTCAAAATGTGAGGCCTAAACTGTGTCCTTCTCCACCTTGGATTAGCAGGCCCCTTAACTATTGTGGAAATAGAGTTTTGCCCAATGTCTTTGGAGAGCAGTGGAGACTGAATGGAAATATGAGTTCAGATGCCCAGTCTTTATATCAGAAGAGTCTCCAGCTCACTGTCTTGGCACCAAACCTGAGCAGGCCAGTCCAGATGCTAGGCACCTATGACTGCCCAAATTCTTTGGACTGTAACTCCCATGGCTCCTTATCATTTCCCTTGTAGTGCTGAGCTTATGGAAGCCATATAGATCAAGGCACCCAAGGATGGAAAATCCCTCCACCCCAATCTGACTAGACTAGATCCTTTCAAAACATGAGAATTGGCTTTTGGGCCATAGTGTTGTCACTACATGAGCTCAATAGATCCTTGAAGAATAGACAGCAGATAGATAGTTTCAAGTGTGTGTCTGTGAACAATACTGTACTTGCATGCACTCAACCATGTCGCTGGATGCATTTAGTGAAATGGGCATGGGAACAAAGTACTGTACAGTATTGTCAATACTAAACATGACTAGAAGTAGCAGTTCCTCATTCTCCTTTATTTCTCTGTTGGATGTGTAAAGACACAATGTAAACTATTACATTTTTAAATTAAGTTAAAAGAAATTTAAAAATAACGTTCAGGTTCTTTTTGTTGCTCTGTATTTTCTTCCAGTGCTAGTGAAGAAGACACAACAAAACATACCCACCCACAAGCAAAAACAAAAGTGAAATATTTTCCTTCTTCTTTAACATTTACTGTTAAGTCCCAGACTCACTGAGGCCATAGACATAACAAAGCACTGCCACTTGGCACAGAAAAAAATGGGCAGATAAAAAGGAAACCAAGAAAAGCAAACACCATCAGTGAAGGGTGGGGCGCTAGCAGGATGCACAGAAATATTTCAATGGAACAGTTTCCAAAGGATCGAAAACAAAACAAATGCACGATGAGTTATGGAGCAAACAAAAAAGTAACCTCTACACAGGCAGGATTTGAGGTGGATATAGCACAGTGGGGAAGCAAAAAATCTGGTAAAGAACATGCAATGTCTCGGCCATAAAATTAAACCAAAATCAATTAGGGATACTGTAGTGACATTTCAGTCACGTTAACACAGCCATATACTGCATAGCCTTTCTATAACCATGTTTTTCAGCATCCTCAGGGGTGTTGGTGGTGCACTTCAAACCAATCCCCCTCAGTAGTAATAAATGCATTTTTGTGGCAACCTTCTGCTAACCAAGAAATGTACTTTTCTTCCTCCTTAGGGTTTTTCTGATTTCCTTTTAATTTATTCCTTAAGAGCAAAATTGGGAAACCTAATGGAAAACAGGGCTTTTAGGAAATGGCTTTGCATACATGATCTGAATCTTAAGGTAAATGCAAAGAGCCTGCCTTACAAAGACATCAGAAGTCATTGCTCTTTTCTGAGAGGATAGGTGTTATTAAGGCCCAGTTTATAATCTTGCAACAAATGAATACATTGATTAGCCTGTACAATCAATCAATAGATGCCGTTGGCCTTTAATCCCCCGTAGCTGAACAAAGCTGTAAATTTGTCACTTCGGCACCATTAAAATGAGACAAATTTATTGTCCTACCACCACCTCTGGGTTCTGGAAGGTTGCTGAGACATTGGGAAGAACTGAGAGGAGTGACTCACCACGGGTTGGCCCGATAGTGTTGTTTATTAGTCACCTACTCAGTGGCATAGAGACATATTTGCCACCAAATGAGTGAGTGGCATGAGACTGTGATTTGTTGTCATCCTTTTCTCCTGAAATAGCCATGAATCTCTCTGGCCGTTCTCTTGCCCAGTATTCAGTTTAGTAAAGGCTGCTGTGAGCTTGTCAATGCTTCTTTGTGGTCAACGAAGAAAGGGATCTCGCAATGAGCTTTTTCACGGGCTCCTCTTCTCTCCCCAGCAGAGTGCAAAGATGGTGCCCGTACCTCCTGCCGAAGAAGGCAGCGTGACGGTCGTCGTACGGGTGCGTCCGCAGACCCCACGGGAGCAGGAAGGGAATCGCCAAAGTGTGGTCCAGGTCATTGGGGACCGCATGCTGGTGTTTGACCCAGACGATTCCAGCCTGCCGGGTAACTCGGTGGGTTTCCAAGCCCATGACTTTGCGTCCAGAAGGAAAGGCAAGAATCTAGTGTTTGCTTTTGACCGTGTGTTTGGGGAGAACGCCACCCAAGCTGAGGTGTTTGACAACACAACTAAAGAGATCCTGGAAGGTGTGCTGAGCGGCTACAATTGTTCCGGTAAGGAGAGAAACTGGAGGAGTGGGTTTCTTTTAATTTTATTGGGTTGCTGGTTGTGCTGTTGCCCGATGCCACGAAGCGGTCTGCTTTCACCCAATGGCACCAAAGTACAGTATGTTGAACTACAATTCCCTCCTCTGCAGTCACTGTGGCTGATGCTGAATGGGAATGACGAGAACCGTCCTCCATTGCATTTTGAAGATGCTGTGTTGGCCCAGCTTGTCCTAGAGTTAGGAAACGGCTAAAATGATTCAAGTGTGGGACGGTTGCTCTTCCAATTGACAACGCCTCAAATTCCCCAGCTAGCATTACCGTGGAGGATTATGGGAGTCATAGTTCAGAAAAATACGTTTTTTAAAACTCTGTTGCTGCACAGCTTGATGCTTGCAGGACTGAATCGGATACCACTGATGTATGATCAGATTTGGAACAGTCAGGAGCATTACTCCTTGTCCATCAATGATTTGTGCCCTATTTAACACTGAGAATACTAACTGCCTTCCCTTTAACGCTGGAACTACCAATCGGAATTCATTTGGACCAGAACACAATCTGGTGTAGATGTTTCCTGCCCCAGATTGTGGTACAGTACTTGTTTCCATCTGACAGTGGGTATCGGATGTATATGTGTGTGGCAGGCTGATCCTTCCCATTAGCTTCCTGGTAGAGAGGATTGCCACAGAGAAACATAGAGAAACAGTCTGGAAGAGCTGATATCCTGGGCTAAACTCACATAATCTCCCATGACAGTACTGGCCAGGGAATTTGAGGGAATTTGGTTGAAAGAGCAACTTTACCAAACTTAGTTTTTGCTACTGCTTCTTTCCTGAGGTTTTGTGCATTTGCATTTATATTTATATGCATGCTTATTCAAAACTAATTCACACCTTTTTTCAATAGTGGAATAAAGCTCTCTCTCTCTCTCTCTCTCTCTCTCTCTCTCTCTCTCTCTCTGTGTGTGCGATTCTTTTACACAATCCAGGGGTAATGAGGAGATGATACTGCTGTCAAACCTCTAAAACCCATGGACAAATGCTAGCTTTTAGACTATACAACCCCTCATCATGTGAAGCACCACTTCTGTGGGTGGCACAGCCAACATTAAAGAGTTCTGAAAATCATGACTAGAGATTTATGCTAATTTCAAAACGAGGACTGCAAAGTCAATCCTGGAGTGTTGGTTTCAAATTTTACCTCTGGTGTGTTTATTGAATTATCTGAAATTCCCAAGGCAGCCATTTGTCCAGCAAGTGTGAGATCATTCAGTCAGGATTTTCAGTAGTGCTTTTTGGAACACAATTGAAATTTAAACTATAAAAGCAGTAGTGTTGGGGATTAGCTCTGCTCTATAAATTGTGGGTGCATTCAACCCACACCTCTATAGGTATCAAGATTTTTCTGTTGGCCCAGGACTTGCTGCTGATGTTTTAGGGATTCTCACAAGAAAGGTACCTGTAAAGCTAGTCTTTACATCTATCTAGTAGCTTTTATTTGTTTTTTTATATACCACCTTTTTATGTACTCAGGATGGTTTACAACATGTAAAACAAGCCTATAAAGCAGCAACTTAATAATTGAAATTTTATTAAAGAAATGAGAACTAAAACCTACTAAACAAAGGATTATTAAAATCTATATTAAATAAGTGCATATTTTAGGAGAATGAGCCATGCAAACATTGCATTTAAACTCTATAAGGTCATACAATGCAACATTTTTCCTTATTTTTTAACCTATGTCCTCAACTACAAATGATAGCTTGGCTGCTAGAACATTTTTTTTAATTTTTTTACTTAAGTTGGAAAAGGAAATATTTGTGGCCATCCCTACAAGTCCTGATAGCCCCACACTCTTTGGGTACATGAGGCCCATCCCCAGAGCATGGAAAAGCTGCTCATAGAATCCTATAGCGGTGGGGTTAACGTTTTGAAGTTATATCGATCAATGGTTTTAAACAGTTTAAGAAATGCCACGGTGAAATAGAATTGTCAGGTTAATTACAAGTGTTTGGAAAATGACTCTTTGGGGGTGCTGTCCTTTGTTTTCAGTGTTTGCCTACGGGGCAACTGGTGCTGGAAAAACACACACCATGCTGGGAACAGAGAAGGAACCGGGCATCATGTTTTTCACCATGGAGGAACTCTACAAGAAGATTGAGGCTAGGAAGGAGGAGAAGCAATGTGAAGTACTCATTTCGTATCAGGAGGTACTGTTATCCATTCCAGACCATTTCTTCCAGATTATTTCTGTTGGAACTTAAAGGAAGACCAAGAGCCAGTTTCCACTAGAATATGGAGAAAGGTTGTTATCTAGTATTTTAGGTTTATAATTTTGCTGCAGGAAGAGGTCAGCCAAGACACAACCAGCTGTTCCAAACTTCTAATTTTATTTAAAAAAAATACAGAATAGAGTCAGCTGGGACTTCTCTTGAGTGCAGAGAAGACCCAAAAACATATAAAGCTGTGGTTCTCAATCTGTGGGTCCCCAGATGTTCCTGGACTACAACTCCCAGAAATCCCTTCCAGCACAGCAAGTGGTGGAGGATTCTGGGAACTGCAGTCTAGGAGTATCTGGGGACCCACAGGTTGAGAACCACTGATATAAAGCATAACAGATTTATGCATGGGAGACAAACAGCCATAAAGTTGAATATTCCCATTGGTCAGAGTTGGACACTTTTTGGATCTGCATCCTAATTGGATAATTAGTCTTAAGAGTGGGTGAGGAGATCAGATTATTGGTTCCCCTCTAGATAACTTGGGGTGCCTACTTCCTCAGGATGACCTTCTCCTTGGTTCACCATATTGTCTGGAAGAAAGTGTACTTCTGTTTATGTTGTTATGTTATGATGTTTATGTTGTTGATTGGGCCTGAACTTACGGCCTTCAGCCTCTGGGTGTCCCTGCTGGGTTTCCTGTTGTTGCTATCTATGTTAGGCTCTGATTACAAGTTTACAATAGTAGGGGGCAGTTAATTGCCTCAATCAAACCTTAGAAGTTCATGTTTGTATAATAATTCCCAGACTCTCTCAGCCTGCTTGGTGAGGCTGTGCTGGCTGAAGTGTTGTAAAACAATTTTTACAAGCCCTGGTTAAGGGTTTGGTGGGAAGAATATTGAATACTGCTAGCCTCTGGATGTTTTCAGATGCAAATAGTGTCTAGACAGAACAGAAACGGGAACTTTTGAGGAGCCAAGAACCTGGTTGATCGATTGATTGATTGATTGATTGATTGATTGATTGATTGATTGATTGATTGATTGATTGATTGATTTGGTTTATACCCTGCCCATCTGGCCACTCTGGGCAGCTTACAACACTATACAAAATACAGTTAAATATAAATCAGGCCCAATTATTACAGTAAAATGCAATAATAACTACAAATCTGTAAACAAAATAAAACCTGTAAATAAATTAAATACATAAGATTAGAAGGCAATAAGCTAATTTAACAGTTGAAGAAACAAAATCAAAAAGAGTAAAAATTGAGATGGTTCTTGGCTCCTCAAAAGCTTCAGTATCTGGTCTGTTTAGACACTATTTGCATCTCAAAAATCGAGATGACCTTAAATGAGTTGGTCTGAATGCTGGCTCTTCATTCCAGGTCTACAATGAGCAGATACATGACCTCATAGAACCAAAGGGTCCACTGGCCATCCGGGAAGACCCAGAGAAAGGTGTTGTGGTGCATGGCCTTTCCTTTCACCAGGTGGGTGTTACAGGATGGCGTGGAGACTTACCAAGAATAATGGCTGCTCCCATCCCCTGGGAGAGTGGGATGAGTACTGGTTAATGCAGTATAATTCTGATCCTGCCTAGATGCCCTAAGCACAGCCGATCTCGCTTGATTTCAGAAGCAAAGCAGGGTCAGCCCTGGTTGGTACTTGGATGGGAGATCACCAGGGAATACCAGGTGCTGTAGGCGCCTGGAGTAGGAACTGGCAAACCACTCCAGTATTCCTGCCAAGAAAACTCCATGGATATGGGGTCATGAAGAATCCGTCACAACTGTAACAACACAACATACAACTCTGATCCTATCCAAAGTTCTGAACAGAACATGTCAGTGGCCTAGTGCTTGCCTAAAGGACTTTAATATGGGGTTGCCAAACAGAATAAATTTGGCAATTTGTTTCGCTTCATCAACATAGGATCCCTGAACTGGGTCACAAACAGAATCACAAACCAGCCTGGTTTTGCTGTTTTTCTGGTTTGTGTTTGATTTGTCCCCATCTCTTAAGTTGGGGAGAATCAAATGCTACTGGAGGGGCAGCTAAAACAAAGAGGAAGTGGGGAGGAGAGTTAACAAAGGTCTTGCAAGGAAGAATTGGTAGAGAAACAATGGGAATATCTCAAAGAGGCCATCGTGTTGCTCCTGATTTAGAGGGCCACAAATGGGTAAACTGTCACAGAGATAGAGAACATATGCGGTGGACCTCCAGACATTTGTTGGTGTGCAATTTCCATCATCCCTTCAGATTGGTTATGCTGAGCCGAGCAGGTGGGAGTTGTGATTTAAAAAAGGCCTGTGGTCCCAAAACCTGTAACTCATCCCAGCGGAACAAAATGGATTCTCACTGTGCCCTGTGCAACGTGAGGTATTCAGCACTGCTTTCAGCATTTCAGTGAAAAAAAATCCAAACTCATAAATCTTTTTTAGCAGTCTAGATTCTCCCTCTACGCAGGTTTCAGATGTGCCCTAACTTTCCAGCATGAAGACACAGGAGTGGTATCTCTCGGCCTTGTAGCCTGTTGTACAAGTCCGAGAGATACCATCATACCTGCCTAGACTGCCTTTAGGGCAGATGATACACTGGAGGCATCTGAGTGAAAATTGGACAACCATCTGTCAGAGCTAGGGGACATACACTCAAATTGAGGGCTGGGAGAGTAAGAACAGACAAAAGAAAATATTTTTTTCACCCAGTGTGTTGTTAGTCTGTGGAACTCCCTGCCACAGGATGTGGTGATGGCACCTGGCCTGCATGCCCTCAAAAGGGGACTGGACAGATTCCTGGAGGAAAAGTCCATCACAGGTTACAAACCATGACGGAGATGTGTAATCTCCAGGCTTAAAACAGGGTACTTCAAGGACCAGATGGAGGGGAGTGGTATCAGGAGACAGGTATCTTGTCTCGTGCACTCCCAGAGGCATTTGGTGGGATACAGGAAGCTGCACTAGATGGGCCTTTGGCCTGATCCAGCATGGCCCTTCTTATATTTTCTTATGATTGGCTTTGTTTTGGGTTCCTGCATCAAGCAGGGGCTTGGACTTGATGGCCCTGTAGGCATCTTCTCTCTCAATTAAACTATTATTCTATGGTTCAGGGCCCTTCATCTGCTTTAAAAAAAGGTTTCTGATTCTTCCTCTCTGGTGGGGAAGTGAATAGGGAGCCATTTCCTAGGCACTGTGGCTCTGGGGCATGTTTTCTCAAGTGTGCTCAGGCCTCTGCTTTCTTTTAGCCAAAATCAGCAGCGCAACTCCTGGAAATGTTGAGGCGAGGGAATCTGAACCGGACGCAGCACCCCACAGATATTAATGCCTCCTCCTCACGTTCACATGCCGTGTTCCAGGTAAGCTTAGAGCAAGGTTGGTTTGAAGTGATTTTCTCCTTCGGCCTAGTTGCGTTCTTCTCCTTCATGAAGCCTGCTTCCTCAAGATAGGACTTCTTAGGGCCATTTGTTAGTCCCCTGTTGGAAACAGGATGTCAGATTAGACCCATAGCCTACCTTTGCCTGTGCTGTGCCATGATTAGTGTCGGGACTTGAATTCTGACTGTAGGCACACTACTCTTACATTTTATTCGGTCAGTGCTTAGCTAGCCTAATCCCTAGTCCTTCTGAATTGTGAACGTATTAGCTGTCCCCTGTAGCTAATGATAAGAAGGGTGGCTTTAGCAGCTGATTGGGTTGCTTGGCAGTCTGTGGAAAGACCCAGAACTTTTTATGCTATCAAATTGTTTTGCCTTTTGTGGGGGGATTGGGGGACAGTTATGCTGACCCAAGAGTGGTATGAAGCTCAGGTGGGCTTCTTCACTCCTTGACATTTCCAAGGTCTGTTACTCATTGCAAAACCCATGGGTTAAAAGCCTTCTTTCTCCTTGGGTTGTTACCAGGTGCTGACAGAACTTGGAAGGTTATTTTGAAAACAGATGACTATAATGACAAGCTGAAGGCATCCATAACTGAGCAGCAGTGGCAGAATGATGGCCAGAGTATCATCCTACTTGCTTTGTTATTAATGAGTTTTACCATGTTGTTGTATTAATTCATATTAAAAATAGCATTACAGTAAGCCCCCGCCATTTCGCGGTTCATGTACTGTGGTCCTGCAATATCTTGGACTACAGTACATGCTGGGGCTCCAGCTGGTTAGTGCTGGGGTGGGGGAGAAAAAAAATTATCTCCCCACCCGAGCCCCAATGAGCTGGAGCCCAGGGTGTGGGGAAGGGGGGAAAAGGTTTTAAAAGCCTGGATATTTAAAACCTTTTTTTCCCTCCCCCAAGATGGACCTATCCCCCTCCGTCCCTCACACGGGTTTCTGCAAGAAGCCTCGGCGCAGCCCGGGCGGCGGCGGGGCGACCTCCCTCCGTGACTGGAAATGATTTTAAAATGGGCACGCCACTTCCCCCTCCCCCTACAGGGGCTCAGGAAAAACGGTGCATCCATTTTAAAATCCCTTTCAGTCCCGGGCCATCTCCATTGAAATGCATTGGCTCAATGCATTTTGTTGGCTTTAAGCGGCCGTTAGCCAAAAAAAATTCTCTCCAGCA
>JAHTLZ010000111.1:3451126-3470121 GCA_023846285.1 Phrynocephalus versicolor | reverse complement strand
GATAACAGACTTGGTCTTAACCCTGTAAGCACCAAATACTCCAACACATTTCAATGGAGATTTTTCCCCCATTGGAATGCATTGAGCCAATGCATTCCAATGGGAAAAAAATTCTCCATTGAAATGCATTGAGCCAATGCTTTTCAATGGAGATTGCGGGGAGCGCTGGCCCCAAGCCAGCGCCAGGCAGCTGATTGGCGCTGGCTGGGGGTGGAATGGCCCTGCAGCAAGAACGGGGAATCAGATCATCCACAGCCCTTGCACGGGCTGCTGGAACGCTTTTGCAAAAGTCGTCCAGCAGCCTGGGAAGCAGTGGTGGTGCCCCCCCCGACCTGCCTCCACATATTGCTGATTTTCAGTCATTGCAGGTCGGGTGGGTCCCTAACCCTGTGATAGGCGGGGGATTACTGTATAAGTTCTGGGTGCTGAAAAAATTGTCTTGATTGAGTATTTAAAGCATTGTTTCCCCAAGTGTTTAGTATGAGGGGCTTGATTCTTTCTAAATTGAAAGTGGAGATTTACTTCACTCATAGATTGTGAACGGCTGACACATGAAACCCTGGGTTTCTGTGTGCTGCCTGTGCTAAGAGCTACCAACCATTCCCTCTCGCAGATCTATGTGAAGCAGCAAAATCGTGTCGCGGGCATGGATAAGGACCTGCAGGTAGCCAAGATGAGTCTGATTGACTTGGCAGGCTCGGAACGGGCCTCTGTGGCAAACACCAAAGGGGAGCGACTTCGTGAGGGAGCCAACATCAACCGCTCCTTGCTAGCCCTCATCAATGTCATCAACAGCCTGGCCGATGCCAAGGTAATTCTTTGGCTGCCTCTTTCCATCTATTGGCATGGCCTGACCAAAATTTAGTTTTCATGGACACTCACGTGACCGTGTTTGTGGTGCATATTTTGTCAGTTTTTAATATTAAATGCCCTCTGCCATTAATTAAACTATGAGGTACTTTAAGAAACAACATACGTAAAATACAAGAATGAATACACAAACATCCTAGACAAATGACACAAATTTATAAAATTCCATTGTTTTCTTGTAATGAAAAGTCAGTCAAGTACTCAAGGATTGCACAATAAATGTAAGGTAAATCGGGGGCCAACACAGGAAATGATCTGACCGTTTCTGCACTGGTTTTAGCAGCTTAAAGTTGATGGTCTATGACAGTAACGGTGAACCTTTTAGAGACCGAGTGCCCAAACTGTGATTCAAAACCCACTCATTATTCACAAAGTGCCAATAGAGCAATAGGTGGTTGTGAAGGGGCGATGTTGGGTGCCCACAGAAAAGGCTCTGAGTGCCACCTTTGGCACCTGTACCATATGTTTGCCAACACTGCTCTATGAGATTTTGATTCCTCACTTATCTATCTCCTATTAGGTCCCATCATCCTTGTAGTGGTGAGGGATGCCAGAGTTTGCAGTTTAACAACCTTTGAAGGTTCCTCAGTTATAAGTTGAGAAGTACTGTTGCTTCACTCTGGGGAAACTGACATGTTCTGCTTTTAGAAAGCAATGTTGATTTAATGTTTCGTGTAATTTTCCCACAGTTCTCTCATAAATTGCTCTTAAAATAGAAATAAATTGAGCAAGACTCGTGAAAAAAGCAGCCCCTGAAAAATTAGTGTTTTTCTCCCCTCAATAATTGTGTGTCAGTTTCACCACAAGGGGGCTCAGTTATAAGACTAACCCTGTAATCTTCCATGTATTTGTCATGTTCTGTGCAGTTAAGCCCCATACAGCTTGTTTTCATTCTAATACAGTTTTCAAGGTGTGTGAGGTACTTAACTGTCTTACCATGGCCACTTCTCTGTGAGTTTCCTTGGCTGATCAGAGATTTGAACCCAGCTGTCCCGAGTCCTAGTCTGTCATTCTACACACTGGCTCTTATTGTGTGTTTACTGTTACATCATGATCTTTTAAAAGTACAGTGGACCCTTGTATAACAAACAGTTTGTATAACATAAAATTTGTACAACATAAACAATTCTGGAGATAGGGGAAATTTGCTTAACATAATCTGTACAACATAAAAATGGGATCACTCTGTTTTCAATGCATTCCTATGGGAAATTTGTGTAAAGGAAAATTTGCTTAACATGATTTCATTTGGAACGAATTAATTCCTTTATACAAGGTACCACTGTATCTTGTTTGTTTAATTGTTATGCTGCCCATTGGTCCAAAGGCCACTCTAGTGAGACTTGTTCCCTGCGAATAAAGATAGGATTGTTCCCTCAGTTAACTATAGAAGGATCATGGAGAAATTATGCTATTTATCCGAATGTTATACACCATTCTCCGTTTGCCCTGCAGAGTAAAAAACCACATATTCCATACCGTGACAGCAAGCTTACACGCCTTCTAAAAGATTCCCTCGGTGGAAACTGCCGGACCATCATGATTGCTGCTGTTAGTCCCTCAGCACTTTCCTATGAGGACACCTACAACACCCTCAAATATGCCAACCGGGCTAAAGAGATCAAACTTCTGGTGGGTGCCAAAGATGGGATTTGGAGTGTGATGAACGATAGATCTGACATAGCATGGGAGTTACTTTTTTCATCTGGTGGATAGATCTGCTACCCACATTACCTTCCTCTTCAATGCAGCTATATGGATTCCACATTTTAAGAAAATAAAAGCTTCAAGCGACCAGCATTTTACCTCAAGAAAAGCTTGATTCTTCCATTTGTGTGTGTTTTGGAAATCAAGCAGATTTGTCCTTGGGACAAAATCCTGTTTGTATAGACGAAAAGTTATGCATGTCATTCAAGTATGGGCCTAGTGCCTTGTCATCTCAACTTCACCACTGGAAATTCTGCACATCTCACTTCTGAGTTCTTCTGGCTTCAGAAGCTGTGTTAGGCTTTTTGTGCACATGTTAAATCCTTTTTTACACTCTCGTGAAGTCTCGAGTCTTGCTTCTATAAATATGAAAACAGTAACAACCCATGGTGCTGTATTTTAAATGCCAAAGCAATGTCTGCATTTACAAAATTCAGTCTTGTGCTTCAACTCTGACCTTCTCTAAGCATTACAGCAATCTGTTTCCAGTCTAGTCCTGCAAGATGTTCAAGCAATATAAGTATTGTTCTAAGGTTCTAAGGCTTTCTTTTGCTCTAGGGTTCTTTTTTGCTCTGGAAAAGTCTTTGAGAGCCATGGGATGGGAGATAAGACTTTAATAGTCATAAATCACACCAGATTGCCACCAGTTTTCTGACAGCAATGTTTGGCTTTTAAAGCCCACCTTCCCCCACTTCAGTCCTGAGGCCCTCAAAGGATTCCTAAGGACAAAGGGGAGCCTTACGAGAGTATCTGAACCAGAAAGAAAGAGGTATAAGAGGCTTTCAATTAATGTAATCTGAATGTAACGGGCCTAGATGATTGTATCTGGCTTCCACAGTATAAATTTATACCACCAGGAGATGGGCCAGTGCCTTGAGAATCTCATCATTGTTGTCATTTTGAAAAACCAAGTTCCTAGTCATCATGATTGTGAAGAAAAAATTCAGAGGTGTTGCTCCATCTTCTCAAACCAAAGATGTGGCAAAACTTTTTTTTTTGTACTGGCACCGTGGCTTTTGTGTAGTTGACTGGCATGTACTGTAAGTTCCTCTGTTTGCAAATCCATGGGTAGCCTGTTGAATAGATGACCTACATCTCCAGAAAAGTTCCTGTACCTTTGGGTTCCTCCCTTTCACTGTCGTTTGCTAGATCAGCTGCTATTGAACACAGTTTGGAAAGAGCAACTGGGTGGGATTGGGAATGCAGATCTGCAATTAATGTTTATGGGTCCTCTCCCTCCAGTCCCTTCCCAGTTTCTGGTCTCTTTGGGAAACTGCTGGCAGGAATTCCAACTTGTGTAAATACATAATGACTGGATAAAGTTTTATTCTCAACCTTAAGATGCCTCCCACCCACACCCTTTTTGTACTTGGTCCTGATCTACAGCTGAAAAAGAACGAAGTCAGCATGGACTACTCTCTCAGCCAATATGCAGCAGTCTGCGAGCAGCTGAAAGCAGAGGTAAGGCTAGATTGCCCTGACAGAGCTCTTGCAGGAAAAGTGGGTGCTGGAGCCAGAACAAGATAAATGCTTTGCTTGGGAGATTGGGACAAGGCAGGGCAGAAGGAAACAAGACAGGTTGTCCTGGGGAGAAAGATGATTCTGCTCCCTATCTGAAACATTTTCCCACCATACTGTCAAGGATCAGTCTCTTTTGTGTATTGATAGAACACGGAGAAAAGTTCCTTCAACTCCCCAGAAACCCATAGGTAGCACAAGCAGCCGCCATGCTGCCTGGGAGTTCCTGGGAGTCATCGTCCCCCCAAAAAAGCAAGTTTTCCCATCTCTGGGACTCCGTGAATTCTTTTTGCACTTTGATATTTTGGGGGCAAATGACACAGCTGAGTCATAGAGCCAATACATTCCTGGAGGAAAGGTCCATCACAAGTTACAAACCAGGATGGAGATGTGTAATCTCCAGTGTTATAACTGGGGTACTTCAAGGGCCAGATGCAGGGGAGTGGTATCAGGAGACAGATATCTAGTTTTGTGCACTCCCAGATGCATCTGGTGGGGCCACTGAGATACAGGAAGCTGGACTAGATGGGCCTTTGGCCTGATCTAGTATGACTTTTTATGTTCTTATGTATTCTTTGCAATAGGTTCACTCCCAGGTAGTCCCAGATTCAATCCTGGACGCCTCCTAGAAGGACTTATTAAGACACTTGTCAGAATTACTCAAGAGCTGCCACAGCTCAGTGTAGTTAGTCCTGAAGTACACTGAACCAACCGTCTGAATCTGAAAAAGTTATCTTCTATGTGCCTTAAGCTTTTTCAAGAAGCTGCATCCCTCTGCTTTTCTAAACTGCAACCTTCTCTCCCAGGTTTTGCTCCTTGTGGGTTTGTTTGTTTTTGGACAATACTCTTCAATGTGGGGACCATCAATCATACCTGAGAGAAACCTTTTTTCCCCTTTCCTTTTCAGGTGGCAGACTTACGCGGGAAGCTCCGTGCTTATGAGCAAAAAGTCCCAAAGTGTGACCCCAGTTTACCAGCTTTTCTGGCTCCACCATGCCCTGAGCTGGACAAGTGTCTCAGGTAGGGCTGCAATCTACAAGAAAGGAAGGAGGAATTTCTTAGACGGTAAAGGCCCTCTGCTCACCCTTCCTTCTTCTACTCCTTTAAATCGGGAGTAGAGATGGAAATTGCAGTAATCTACAAATATTGGTGATTGTTTAATATTCTGGAGACCCTGACAAATATGAAGGGATTAATATTTCCTCTTTTTATTTGTCCCCATTCCTCATTGGTCCCTGTCCACTCCAGGACACCCACCCAGTCCTAGGCATCCCCTGTTGCCTCCTTACCTTTGTTATCGTGGTCCTCCGTGTCTGGTACACATCTGCTGCCACCACTACCATCTTGGAAAAGATGTTCCCCCCAGTTACCCACAGAGCCTAAGGGAAACTGGGTTGCCCTTTCGCAAGATGGCAGTGGCAGCTTC
Source organism: Phrynocephalus versicolor (assembly GCA_023846285.1). NCBI lineage: Eukaryota > Metazoa > Chordata > Lepidosauria > Squamata > Agamidae > Phrynocephalus > Phrynocephalus versicolor. The sequence goes on along the minus strand of JAHTLZ010000111.1, from coordinate 3,464,600 downwards.
ACTTAGGGCAAAGGGAGGCCACTGTTGCTGTCCCTGTGTTAGAGCAATGGTTCTTCGCACAAAATTCCATTTTGGTGGTTTGTCCCCATCTCAACATAGCGATAACAGTATTGACCTAGAGTTCTTGTACAAATTGCAACAAGATAGTGGACACGAGATGCTTTGAAAGATCTAAAGCACTGTGTGCATCAGGCATTAGGGATATGTGGCCTTCCAGATGTTGCTGGCTGCAATTAGCACAGTCAATCGCTGAGAAATAAAAGGAGCTGCAGTCCATAAGCCAGGCATGACCAAACTTCGGCTCTCCAGATGTTTTGGACCACAACTCCCACAGTCCTTTGCCATTGGCAACCTAACCTTAGAATTCTGGGAGTTGTGGTCCAAAACATCAGGAGGGCTGAAGTTTGGACATGCCTGCCATAAGCATTTGGAGAGGTGTACAATCCTGAGAGAAATTCAAAGTCTTAGGATGATGTGAAAGGCCGTGAGCAAATGGGAGCCCCAGATGGGAAGCTGAATGATATAAGGAAGCAGGTTATTTTCTATGTTCCTCACCACGACTACCACAATTTTAACAAGGTTGGGGCTGCTTTTCTAAACCCCCCCCCACAGAGAACACTATCCAAGTCTCAGTGTGAACAGGCCTGTGCTCAGAAGAGGGCCAGTGGGCAGAGAAGCAGGCCTGAAAAACTGACACGCCTTCCATCTTGCATTTGGCACAGGGCAAAGGAGGTTGTTTGGGGCTGTGAAGCTCTGAATAAGGGTGATGCTGTGACACAGACACTGTTGAAACTGAACAGTGGTGCCCTTGGAACAGGACAAATCCGTGAGGAGCAGGTAAGAGAAAGATCTCTTGGGCTTCATCATCCTCAGCTGGTGTGTGATCACAGCTGTGCAATTAGTGACCGTTCTCACCCAGGCATGAATGACCCTAGAACTCTTTTATTATTAGAGTTATTTTTATGGAAGCAGTATAGAAATATAAATAAATAACTATTTCATCTACAATTCCCAGAATCACACAGCCAGCACGGCCACTGATCATGCTGGCAGTGGGATTCTGGGAGATACAGCTTCCAGAAGCAAAGTTTTCCTTTAGCTCATTATGTGGATAAAGGAAAAGAAATGTAGACAAAGGAATAAATGAAGAACTCCGTACAAATGTCTGGCAGTGCGTGCGTACTCTTTGAAGCAAATAGGTGGATATCATTGTCTGTACAGCTCTAGCATTTTTGGCATTCCTTGGCTCAGGGATTTGTGTTTTCATTCCCTTTTTTTTGGTAAACATATGCGGCCTCTTCTGTCTCTAGGCTACATGCAGGCACTGGTACATCAGAGGTGAGCCTCCTTGCAGCCCTGGGTAACTTGTGGCCTTTGGAATCATTTCAAAAGCTCTTGGCAAACAATCACTTTACTCTTCTGACACCTAACAGCTTGCGGGTCAAAAGTGAAAGGAAGGATGAGAAATAAGGGAGCGACAGAAAAGAGATAAAAACTGTGCGCCTGCCTGCTTTTCTGACATTAAGGATGAGATTTTGGGGTTAATCTTACTTTGACCACTGAACGTGTTTGAAGCAATTGGAATAAAGATAAAGTAGCAGTATAGTCTGGGAGCCATTCTATGAGAGTTTGATGGTTGGTTGGTTTCAAGCATTGGATGATGTTCCTATTGTTTTGTTTTGTTTTGTTTTATACTGGAATGGTGAATGTCACAGCAGCTCAGCCAGTTGGTGTGTGAAACCTCACAGGCGTGTATAAGATCTTCAGTTTCATGCTTTCCCCTTTTTGTTTCTGGTTTGTTTGCTTTGCTTTGGTTTTGCTGTTTTCGATAAATCCAGGAATCGGAGAAAACCTCTGGGTGCTGTTCCACGGAGTTCTCAAATCCAGTTGAGCAGCAGGAGGAGCTGCATGCTCAGCTGGAGAGAATGGACAGAAAACAGCTGGAGAGGTGAGCTTGGCATCTCTATGTTTGATATGTGGAGCGAGTACCTGATTTGTTTGGCCTGTGGTCCTACTTGTCTGTCACGTGTGCAGAGGTCTGTAGGTCATCAGATCAAGGCCACAGCCACGGCAACCTTTGCAAAACACTCCTTTTCTCTAGCAACACGTATTGGGGTGGGAAGAGGAGCCTGGCCAACTCCTGGATGCGATTTAACATCTTAGAGAAGGTTCTCTCTCCAGCTGAGATTCCATGATGGTGTTTTGTTCATTGCAGGCTAGCCATGGCCATCCTGCATGTGGCTCAAAAGCAGTACACTCTCCTGAAGGCTGCTAACCTCCTTACCCCAGATGCAATAGCTGAGTTTGAAGAGCTGGACGGTTTGATGCCTCGAGAATCGGGCAGAGCCCCAATGCTTTCAGCTGCGGAAGAGCTACTTGGGGAGCCGGACGGGACCCCTGAAGCCAGCCTGGATCAGAACTCACAACAGCTTGTAGACAATGGTGATCCTTTTGCGGTGGGGAGGATGGGAGTGAGTGGGTCAGCATTCAACTGGCAGGGGTTGGGATGAATTGCCTTGTGGGTGGGGTGGGGTGGGGAGCTCCATGGGGCAAGTTTCTGCTCCAAAAAATGAACCACAAGTGGCTCGAGATCAAATTCTTACTTTCTGAGAAGACTTTTTTTGGGGGAGGGTTAAATCAGGGGGTGGTGGAGGAGTACTGCGAGTTTTAAAGAAGGATTGCAGCTCTTAAATGCCTTATTCTCCCTGCTGGAGTCCCACCCCTCCCCAGCTGAGCTTTACTACACAAAGGGGCAGGGAAACAAAGTCTCTGGTTTAGGACTTTGTAGGCTTTTGGATGCTCAGCTTAACCTCTGTCTCCATCTGTGTTGCAGCCGTCCTTCTGGCTCCCCTTCCGAAAACGGAGTGTGCCGACCAAGTGGCTAGTGCTGCTATTTCCTGCGCATCACCGGCGGCTGTGCCGACCTCCAGCCCTGCGTTCAAGACTCCCCGACTTCCAAGCAAGAAGAGAAGGAAGTCGGTGGAGGCCACGTCCCAGTCTGAAGGGGGCACCCCATCTAGCCCAAAGGCACGGGCAAAGCGCCGGCGGAAGGCTGGCTCTTCTCCTCCGCCACTGGGCTCCCTGAAGGAATGGGAAGCTGTGGTGCCAGGGGATTCCAGTCGCACCCCAGGGACAGAAAGAGCTGGGTCTCCTAGCCTCAGCGGTCACCATTCCCCTTGGCATTGTCCTCCGACCATATTGAAATGCCGCCTCCCCTTGGGCACCTCTGTAGCCCACAACTGCTCGACTCCGGTGCCTCCCCATGTCCTGAACACCACTTTTGATCTTGGCGAGGATCCCTGTCCCTCTGATACAAAGCTGAGCGCTCCCGCATGTCCAGCGTGGAAGAGCATTCAGCACCTTGCTTGCCACCAGGGGGCGCCTCTCATTCCCAGGTGGGTGACTCTCCCTCGCAGCTCTTGCCTTCTCTTTGCTGCTGTGGTTCTGATTTACCTGGAGGGTGTCAGTCTTCACGAACCTGTAAGAACACTTCTGGCTCATCGCCGAATGGGTAGAGAAAGCTGATGCAAAACAACAGGGCATGCAGACTTGGAGGAGAGAGGCTAGCCCTGTGGTTCATGGTCCTGCAGTTCTGCACAGGATAGTATTCAAATGGAAATACTACGGGGTGGGGGTGTACTGTGACAGCAGCTTGATTCTATCTGTCTGGAAGGAATTTTAAAAAACCTGTTTGTCTCAAAGGCTTATGGCCAGGGGACAAGGACCACAAACAGTGACAACGAGGCCAAAGTCACACTTCCCATGCCATCTTTCATCGCACTGCTCTCAACCTACATATGCGCTAGTCTCTTTCCATTTCTCTCCCTCTCTCTTCCTCTGCCTTGCTCTAGGGACTATGGGGTTAAATCTCCTCTGCGCCCCCTTCTCCCTCCCTGTGTGCCATCCTCCCTATGTACTCGCACATGGTGCTTCTCGGCTTGATGTGAGGCTGTGCGCCAGCCTGACCCTTTTTTACACGCCCTCGTCCCTGTTCCAGTCACATCCCCCTGCAGCCTGCCAACCAGCAGTTTGATGAGTTGCAGAGAGTCCTTTTTCTTTTTCCCTTGCAGAATTTAGCAGGGGGCGGTGAGTTTGGCAGCTTGGCCACCCACACAGGCCACCCAGAAGGCCTCCGTGGGTGGTGTGCTTGTGCTCTGTGGCATGACCCTGTTGGGAGGCAGAAAGCTGAAGGGGGTAGTGTTTCCCTCCATCCTTGACGTGGTAGTTTTGATTCTTCATGCCTCCAGCTAAAAGCACGTTTAGGGGACTGCATTAGTCCTTGAGACCATGTAGCTTTTCCTGAGCCAAGCTAGCTCACCAGATAACCATCCTGATACCCATTCTGTACCCCACTGATGTCATCTGGTCCTTTCCATTCCTGGTGTCGAGGCCTCCCTTCTCTGTACAGAGTTCCTCTCTTTGCACAGAGGATGCTCCTGTTATTTCCAGACTCTGAGAAGACCTACAGTACTGACCTTGCCCAGTGGGGAAAGCAAATGAAGCGGCGGAAGGAGTGGAATTGTACAGCTGTGGATTCTCCACCCCATTTGCACTGGGAACATAAGGAGAGTGTAGCAGGGGAAATAGTAGCTGTTACCAATAATCAGAGAGGCAGAATTCTCCCTATATCTTCAGATGTGAAAGCAAGTGACCCATGAAGGGATTCCATGCTAGGAGGTGGAGCTCTAAGGAGGAAGTGTGTGTGTGTGTGTGTGTGTGTGTGTGTGTGTGTGTGTGTCTACAGACCTTTTCCCAGTGGGGCAAAAATCTCCTTTTGTTCAGTTAAAAGATTTCAGATAGCATTAACTTTTTAATTAATTCTGTCCATTGTGTGTGTGTGTTGTGTCGTTACAGTCGTGACCGACTCTTCGTGACCCCGTGTCCATGGAGTTTTCTTGGCAGGAATACTGGAGTGGTTTTGCCAGTTCCTTCTCCAGGTGCCTACAGCCCCTGGTATTGCCTGGTGGTCTCCCATCCAAGTACTAACCAGGGCCGACCCTGCTTAGCTTCCGAAATCAGGCGAGATCGGATGTGCTTAGGGCATCTAGGCAGCTCAATTTTGTCCATTACATTTATCTAATTATAACCATTGCGTCAACAGTTTGATCCAAAAGCACAACTTTGAAGGAAGAATTCTTGTGAAAAAAGTACAACATTAAAATCAGTGCTGTTCAGAACAGAATTGGACAAAGTTTGGCCTTCTGAATGATGTAGCTGGGATACAACCTCCCATCATTCTTCACTGTAAACTTTCCTAGTTAGGGCTGATGGGAATTGTTGTCCAGTAAGATCTGGAAGAATGTTAGTTCCATATTTCTGAACCACAGCCTGGGAGAACAGATGTTCCCTTTTTTGTTGACCCCAAATGGCTTCACAAAATCAACCAGTGCAGCAATCTGTGCATGAGTCAGTTCTCAAATGTACGCCAATCTTCTCCCCACCTCCCGTCCAAACTTCTTGTCTCTGGCTTGTAATAACTGGAAAGCTACAGATAGCCACTTTTGTTTGAAGGAATGATGACATTAATCATCCTCAATGGGTCAATTTCAGGGCTTCCATGCCAGTGTTCACCATGAAGGGCTCCTCCATCCCGAGATCATCTGCCTTGGCATCCAGAGCATCAATACAGAAGAGGAGGCACACAACAAAGTAAGGTGGCTTTCAGCTTCAAGGTGAATTCAGTTAACGCGGGGTTTGGCTGGCACATGATGATAGAACAAGCCACCTTGGGCTCTTAGGAGCCTTGTGGCACAGTGGTTTAATGCCTGTACTGCAGCTAAAACGGTGCTCACGACCTGAGGTTCAATCCTAGGTAACCAGCTTGAGGTTTACTCAGCCTTCTATCCTTCCAAGGTCATTAAAATGAGTATCCAGCTCATTGGGGGGGGGGATGTGTAGCCTGCATAACTAAACTAAACCGCCCAGAGAGTGCTTGGGTTGGTATATAAGCAGAACACTTTGCTTTTTTAAGGAGGAAGGTGGGATAAATATACAGTGGTAACTCGACTTAAGAATTCAATCCGTTCCGAATGCATGCTCTTAAATCGAATTACTCTTAAGTCGGGGTACCTATCTAAAAAACTGAAAAAAATAGGTTAAACAATGAAAAAATATATTTGTAAGTCAAGCAGACCATATCTAAAATTTGTAAGGTGGCAGTTAAAATGCCAACAATTTTCCACTCTTTAAGTCCAATTGCACTTAAGTCAGGGTACTACTGCACTTTAAATACATAAATAATAAATTCCACTTCAGAATATCAGCATGGTACTCAAACATCAACTCCCCTTTCCCAAATTGGAAAACTGAAAAGTAAGATAGGATAAAAATTGGACTCCCTCATGTGCTGATTTTTTTAACCTTCAGGGAATATTATTTCACATTGTGGAGCATTAATATATCATTATCACGATGACATTCTGAAACAGTGTCGTTCACTTATTATCTCATTCTGCCGCTTGTACTTTGTTCAGCAGGCAGAAGGGGTTGCCTTAAAAGAGGTGAGAAGCTTCCAGAGATATCCTTGACAGTAAAATGCTTCAAAGCAGCCTAAAGTATGCAAATGTGATAAATTTGTAGAAGTCTGATGAACAGGTTCTACTGTTAGAGGATGTGAGGGTTTACTTCAGGCTGCAGACCCCCCCCCCATATTTAATTTATTGTTATTTCATCTTTACTACCAGGAAGAAACACTTGTGAGATTTTCTGCCCCAAGGGTTAAAAAGTAATTGATTGGCTAGGGTACTAAGCACTTAGTGGGGCAACAGAGTTACACCATTTACTGCTCTGCCTTGGGCAACATAATCCCTTAATATAGCCATCCTGATAAATTTACATTTCTTGGTTGTGGGTAACAGCGGGTTAAGGAATATAACTGGGTCCAATATCCTCTGTGTCTCTTTTCAGTTCTGCTTCCTCCTCCCTGGGTGCACCCCGCAGCCGCATTGCCAAGCTACGGGGTAGCTCTGTGAAGTCTTCACAGCAAGTTGGGAAGGCACCAGGTAACTTGTCTCATTAAACATGATCCATCTTTCCTTTATCACAGGAATGACAATACTTTCAATTGACTCTTGCTTGTTAAAAACCATAGATATTTTAAGCAAGAGAGAGTCTTATCATTTGCACTGTGTAAACGAGAAGCACATGCTATAGACATACAATAGGACCCCTATATCCGTGGAGGATCGGTTCCGGGACCCCTTGCAGATACAGAAATCCGTGGATAAGAGCTAATATGGGGTGGCAGCGGTGATGAGGAGGGGAAGTGGAAGGAGGTGGCAGTAGTGGCCAGGAAGGGGTTAAAAGAGAACCCTTCCTCTGTCCTGGCCTGCAACCCCTGTCCATCCCTGCCCTTACCTCCGGGCCAGGAGTCTCCTCTGCAGGGAGGAGGGAACCTTCTCAGCAGTGGTAGTGGTGGCGGCTGGAGAGGCACCCACACCACACTGCTTGCCCAGAACATCAGTGGCGGCGGCAGGAGAGGCACCCATGCTGCGCTGCTCAGCCGGAACATCGATAGTGGTCATGGAAGAGATGCCCATGTGGACCTGCAGGAATTGCGGTTGCTTCTTCTGCCGCCGCCCCAATGTTCTGGGAGAGGAGCATGGCTTGGGTGCCTCTTCTGCTGCCGTCCCCGGTGTTCTGGGTGAGTAGCTCGGTTGCATCTTTTGCCAGACGCCTCTAAAATGGGCTGGTCACTTTAAGGACCCGCATGGCCAACTGGCCTTTGAAATTCCTGCTTGGGTCCCAGGCAGTGGACCAGAAGATTGAGCAGGAAGTTCAAAACTTCCGATCTACCAGAGACCCAAGAGGGAAGTTCAAAGGCTGGCTGGCCAGGGAGGTCCTCCACTCCTCCGGAGGGTGCCTGGCTAGCCCACGGTGGCAGCGAGGAGGAGGGCAGACTGCATTGGCAAAAGTAAGTTCTTCTTCGTAGCATCTGTGAAATCCCACTGCTGGGTTTTCCCTTCTGCGCCTGCGCAGCTCCCGGACCTTCTAGAGCCTTCGCTCAGCTCGTGTTTTTTTATTATTATTATTTATTTTATTTTATTTATTTTATTTTATTTTTCACCCCTCCTTGCCGCCCCACCCCCACCCCCACTGATCACCAACTGCGGATAACTGAATCTGCGGTTAGTGAATCAGCGGTTAAGGGGTCACACTGTAACGTAAATACTGTGTTTTTTTTACAAGGTAGCCTACCCACTCTGCCACCTCTCTGTTTTTATCTTGGTCTTTCAACCTCATTCCTCTTCTGTACTTGAAGAGGTTTTTAAACCTGTACATAGAAATGCTTCCTAATTTAAAAGAACAACTATAAATGTTTTGCAAACTTTCCTCTGTGTGTGTATGGGGGTAGGGGGGAGACAGAGAGAGAGAGAAGGGCAACCAGTTGACTGCCATAGCTACCTACCTACCAGTTGGCACATTCCATATTTCAGAATGCACTGTTCTGCTTACCCCCCTGTCTCTCTGATACAGCCATAATGGAAGAGAAGGGATATGTTTATACAGAGACCATTTCCAAGGTTGTCCTCATATTATGAGAGCATTAAATCTACCTTCTTTTCAATTACCTCCCTCTCAAAGCTCCTCCCATTGGTTTTTTTAAAATGCTTTCTTGTCACCTTAAGAATATGTGGCAAGTTCCAGAAGTGTAAGGACTGCACCCATTCAACCCAGACTGCACCTGCACCCTGCCTCTGCCCACAGTTCTTTTCATACAAAAAGACATTATTGGGTGGGGGACAACTGGAGGAAGACCCCTAATCCTTCTTTCAAAGGAGTGGCATACAGTACAAATACTGTAGGGTAAAACATGCCCCCATGCCCCATAAAGGCTACAAAGGGGCTTTTCCAGGAAAAACAAAGGAGAAGAAGATAGAATAAAAAAGAGGGCATGAGGCAAGGATGCTGGGCACCATATGCAGCCCACAGGCCACCCGTTGAGCATGGCAGAACAAAAATATGGCCCTCCAGATGTTGCCACATTGCAGCGGCCACTAGCCCTAGCTAACCGATCATCATTTGATCTGATTTGATTCATTTATACCCAGCCCTTCTCCCAAAGAGGACCCAAAGTGGCTTACAATATTTCAGAAGGCAGTATTAAAAGCTTTCTAAAAATGCCATAAATTAATGCAATGTTAAAAAGTGACATTGTCCGAAAAGCAGCTTAAACAATTTTTCAAAAAATTAAAAAGATTTAAAAACATAGAGCCCCTTTTTAAAAAAGGACCAAAAGTAACTGCTCCTAGGCAGCCAATTCCTGGAGAAAGGCCTGCTTGTAGCGAAAGGTATTTGGTTTATATCATGTCAGCTCGGACCGGTGCTCTGAGAACAGGGTACTACTACCCCATGGTATTGGCAGGGAGAGACTATCAAAATGGCTTCTCTGGCAATTGGAGGATGCTCCCCCTGTGAGATTTCCCCAGCACCCCCTGTTCTAATCTCTGTTCTTCTTATAGGGCAGCCTTCTAGCAGCGTTGCATGGAAGTGGCGCTAGATAGATTCGCTGGAGGAATGTCACTGTCTTGAGGGCTGCGTTTCCGTGGAGCTGCTTTAAAGATGGCTTCTCAAAAAAATCCACACTTCCCACTCTTTGGAGTCTCAGCTTCCTCTCCACCAGTATTAAAATGCATGTGCTTTCTGCTGGGATAACAGATGAATTGTTGCTACGCTTTCTGACCCTGGCTCCTTTATAAACATCTGTCATGTACCCAGAATTCTCCGACGGGAGCTGAACTGTAACATGTATTTTTAAATAAAACTGGGAACGACGACAGAAAGAAGGGTGTGAGATTTGCCTCAGTGTTGCCCTCCAACGTATGTGCGTGACTGCACTCTGCTCTTCCTGCCGAGTCTGCTGGGTGAAGAGGGCAAAGGAGCGTCAGAACTTGCAGATCGGAGCCAAAATACATGAGGACATCCTCCTCCTCCTCCTTAGGCTGGCTTTTCTTTAAATATAAATGGAAACAAACTCGGAAGGCTCCAGTCAGGACCAGAAGGGCTACAGAGTGAAGTATTCTGCTCTCTTTTTCCTGCTAATTGTCCACTAAAGCACTCCCCCACTGCTTTCCCCTCATGTGTGGGAAACTGTGGAGGCCATATGTTCTCTTTCCTCACAGGGAGGGAAGCAGGTTGCATGAGTGCCTTTAGTAAACACAAGAGGAGAAAGAGTTGAGGTGCTCTTCCTGCATTCTGGTTCTGATCAGTTTTCATTTTCATTATATACATCGGAGACCCCGCCCGGCCCTGGCACGGAAGGAAGGAAGGAGGAGCCGCTGCTCCATCCCGGCTTCTTAGCCTTTTTAAGGAGACGTGTGCTTCTTCTGCCTTTGGTCTCTTTGCATTTTGGTTGACATTCTCCAGAGCCAGCGCCGTTCAATTCTATTGCACTACAACGCCCATTAGCCCCAGGCAGCGTCATTTATTCCGGGAACAGAACCCCTGTGCCTGTTGGAAGAGTGGACACTCAATTCTCTCTTCTCTTCTTTTTTTGCCACCATTGTATATATTCCATGTTGTTGTTTTTTTAAAAAAATGATTTTAATGTCTTGATACATTGGGTTCGTTTTCCATTTTTTTAAATAGCTGAATTGTATGGATTTTCTTGTTGTGAACCATCCAGAGTTCCTTCGGAAAGTGGGTGGTATATAAATATGAATAAAATAAATAAATACATAAATAAATATATACAGAGTGGACCCTGTATAACAAACGGCGTGTATAACATAAAATCAGTACAACATAAAAAATTCCGGAGATAGGGGAAAGTTGCTTAACAGAATCGCCTGTGGGTCGAATCCGTACAATATAAAAATGGTCACAGTTAGGGATTACTCTGTTTCCAGTGCATTCCTATGTGAAATTTGTATAAAGGAAATTTTGCTTAACATAATTTCATTTGGAACAAATTAATTTCTTTATACAAGGTACCATATATACAAGGAAAATGAGTCATACCCTGCTTTGTTTTCCCTCAGCATGTCCCTTGCAGGCTTGAGGCCGATAACAAATGTTTAACTCTTAGGACAAGGTAGAAATGGCTGGTTTTTTTAAACCAGAGAAAAAGAGATATCGAAGATCCTGTCTCCCACTGTTGCCAGAACAAGGAAAACTACAGGTATTTGCTGAGGCTGCTTTAAAATCTTGGATTGCTGTGTCATGAAAACTAAGGAACTGCTGTGAATGTTCAAGGCGTGTCTACTTACACAGGCATGAACTGGGTTGTTACACTCTTCTGCTCCTGCTCCAGAGATGTCAAAACAGAATGATCAGTTTGCTGAGAAGGTAAAATGCACTGCCTTCACTGTGAGAAAACTAAATTTGATTGGATTGGTGCTATTAATGTGTCAGGGAGGTTGGAGACAGGTGTGGTACAGACATGACATCTAATCTTTCAGTTTTAAAATATTTTGCTGCTTGCGGCTTCCACGCACACATTATCCCACAGAACTTTCCTCTTCGTAGTAAACAAGGGCCATGATAAAATGCACAGCAATGGCAAGCCTTTGAAAGAAAAACCTGTCAGCAAAATCACAAGCAGTTTTCCTCAGGAACGTTCCAGTGTTTTGTTTTGTTTTATAAATGGATATATTCTTACAAGCTAGTTGGAATTAATACATTTTGGGCCATGCATGGGCAGCTCAGAAAGGATGGAGCCAGCCTGATGTCCTTTGGAAAGAAGCTGGGGATTTGAGATGTTATCGCTAAGAAAACCCTGTGTTGAATTCTCACCCATCTAACATCTGGGTGGGTGGGTGGGAACAGAATGGATCCGCCGCCAAAAATCTCAAATTTAGAAAGAGGCAGACTGGTTTCAGCCGATTCCTCTCCCAGAGAACTGCGTTGTTAGGAATTTCCCTGCCGACCGGGAGAGGGAAATGAGAGGAGTAAGAGGAAAAACAATGAGATTGAGAGAGCAGTGTAGAAAGCAGTCTCGCTCCCCACTTCCCAAAAACAACGACGACCCTTCAGTGATCAGCCATTGCAAGCTGTCCCTCCTGATTTATTCATGCGTGGGAAGGGGGCAGGGGAAGCAACAGAGTATTAAGACCTCCAGAGGATTTTGCTGGCCGATGTGGAAACAGCCAGACTGCACAAAGGTAACGGGAAGAAACATCTAGAAGAGCCCTATTTATTAAACCTGTACATTGTCCCAAGTACTTAAGCCATCTTAATTTCTTCACATCCTGATGAAACTTCTTTTGACAGCTGATTGTCTGTCTTTAGTTCTCCCCAGGATTGGTTAAAAAGATCTGTATCTGAACATTCTCCCTCTGGGGAGATGTAGAAACCCCCCCCCACACACACACACACTTGCCATGACCTAGTTTAGAAGAGGGCTTGTCTTGTTGAGGAAACTAGCCACAGATGGGGCCTGTCTTTGCATTGTTAGAGGCAGAAAGATTATAATTAAAATTTTCAACTCCCTTCGAGTTTGTGCTCCTCATTAGGAGGCAGTGGGGAGTGGATGGTCCAATTTTCTTCTTTACGGGTTGCAGCAGTTAGCTTTATTCTTATTATTAAAATTATAGTTTTGGGGTAGCAGGAGGCATTCCAGATTCTGATCCCATCTCATCTAGGCTCAAGGAGAGGAAAATATCTGGGGAGATTTAGCCGCGACTTTGGCTGGTCGCCCCAAAGACCTGTATAGACACCGGCAGCACACACTTAATGCTTTCCGACTTTTCCTTGCAAGGCCGGCCTTTCGTTACTGAAGCGCAAAGCCCGTCACCTCGGAGATAACAAGCCTGCCGAAGCAGAACGAGGGGCAGCTATCTCTCTGTTCATTCCTCTTTTCCACCTGCCTGCTTGCAATATTAGAAGGTGTTGCAAAGAGGCAATTAAATATGTGCGGCAGAGCCGGAGGAGGTTGGGGAGAAAAGGAGAGACTTGTGAGTGCCTTGGAATACATTTGATTTATGACCAAAATGGTGGGAAGGATCCAGGCAACATTAAGCACTCCAACTGACTTCCATTGTTTGTAGCGCTGACACTGAAGTCCCCACATCAAACACCATTTATACTACTCCATTCATCACTGGACTTAAGGGTGCCAGACCTCTGTCTTGTTCCATATCTCTATATAATTCTTATCCCCACCCCCAAAAAATATATTACACCGCATAAACAGTTGATTCATATACACACACAATGGCTTCCTATCATACCACAGTGCCCTCCCTGCACACCCTGTGGAGTTGTAATGCCAGGTAAGGGTGCCATCTTTGTTCCTTTGCTACCACCTGCCACAGATGGAAGAAGGGCAGGGTAGATGGATAGATCAATAAGCTGCCACATACCCCAAGTTACTGCTCTGAATGTGGTTTTGGTATGCCTTTTGTTTACAGTCTTTAGGACGGTGGGTTTTTAAAAATCCTGTTTAGTATTTATATACTTAAATTTTTTTTTAGCTTTAAATATTGTCCCTTACTTATGGCTTGGGTTTTTTTAAGGAGAAAGGTGGGGAAAATGT
>JAHTLZ010000111.1:3430960-3451086 GCA_023846285.1 Phrynocephalus versicolor | reverse complement strand
GCTATATATATGTGTGTGTGTGTGTGTGTGTGTGTGTGTGTGTGTGTGTGTGTGGCAAGTATGTGTTGCATTGTTACAGTCGTGACTGTCTCTTCGTGATTCCATGTCCATGGAGTTTTATTGGCAGGAATACTGGAGTGGTTTTGCCAGTTCCTTCTCCAGGTGCCTACAGCACCTGGTATGCCTTGGTGGTCTCCCATCCAAGTACTAACCAGGGACAACCCTGCTTAGCTTCCGAAATCAGGCAAGATCGGATGTGCTTAGGGCATCTAGGCAGCTCAATGTGGCAGGTATCAACCCTACTGTCCTGGTACAGCTTCAAGGCTTGGAAAAGACCGCTTTCTATGTACAGTAGCACCTTGGTTTACATAATCCATTCCGGAAACATGCTCGTAAACCAAAATACTCATAAATCAAAGTAAATTTCCCCATAGGAAATAATGGAAACTTAGATGATTCGTTCTGGGGGACAGTATTTCCTATGGGGAAATTTGCTTTGATTTTTGAGTTCATTTATGGCAGCCGCAGCAGGGGAGCCGGGAGCTGGCAGTGCACCGGTGCTCATTTTGCAACACAGAGCTTGTTAACCGGAACAAAATTGTTCCAATATTTTTGCTGTTGTAGACCGGGGCACTTGTAAACCGAGGTACTGTATTACTGTAATGGCTCATGCTGCCTAGAAGAACCATGGCACTCCAGGAAAGTTATTTTTCTGAGTTAAACAATGATCCAGATCCTGCTGCGTTAGCAGAGTAATAACATTTGGCTAGGGCCATTGAATCAATGTAGATTTGGTGAGTCATTTTCTACATATGTTCCATTGATTCAAGTGGCCCTTCTCTAGTTAGGATTTATTTTCAAAGCAAAGCAAAAGTGTTCTGCTTATATACTGCCCCATAGCACTTAAAGCACTCTCTGGGCCATTTACGCATAGTAACCTGCTGCTGGAGTAATCCCACGCAAGAGGATTTTGGCAAATATGTATTCATATATACATTTTATTTATACACCGCCTTTCCACTACCAAGTACAGTACTACTCAAGGCAGCTGGCAATCTTCTTAAAATAATAAAACAAACAAATCTAATTACATCATCAAGTAAAACCAATCCTATTGTAAAAAATGCATTTAAAACATTAAAATCAACAAAGAATACAGTTAAAAACAATAGCAGCAGAGATTGAGCATCAAGTACCAGTCTAAAAAAGATGTAATTTTACACCCAACTTAAAATCAGCCAGAGTAAACTAGTTGCAACTCTGAAGGGAGTGAATATCACCTATTGGTTAAGGATCCAATCCCTTCTGCCAGCCCTGTTAGTAGAACCTTCACCCTGTTTGGTATCAAAAGGTGAATGTTAAGATCTCCCAATTGTGTTTGAGGATATCTCAGAAAGGCTCCCAAACTGTTATGGTTCCAAATATAATAATGGAACTTTAAGTTTCTGAGTTGCACAGAACCCCTCAAACAAGGATACTCCCCAGCTTTAGTAGATGCTGCCATGGGAACAGACTAGCTCTCTTGGGTAGTCATATGTGACATTGCTAGAAAATGCATTTTTTGAGTTCAGTGGGTTTTAATCTCTGTTGTTTGGAGGGCTGCTATTCCGCTTTGCTTATTTTGCAAGCTTCAGAAGGGAAGGTGCTTCAGCATTAATCGAGTAATTTACCTTTCTTAGTGCAACCTGACAGCATTGTAGCCTGTCATGGTGACCACCTGTACATCAGCATTCTTCTAGTTAGCTGGTTGGGTGTTTTTTGCAAAGCGCATTTTCATTTGCAAAGAAGATGAGACAGAGTACTGCAGGTGGATGCTGCTTGTGTGGCCCAACAAACCAGGTCTTCAAACTTATATTTTAAAACTTGATCACATGGTTTCACTCTGGTCCCAAGGGTTGCAATACTGGTTTGGCAAAGTCGTTGTAGGGGATTTCAAGTTAACCCCAAAAGACAAATCTGGGAGAGCAACCTAAAAATACTGTAAGCTGCTTCCTTGGCAATAGGGGATAGTGGGCAGATTTTGAGAATTCCTTTGCAACACAGATCTTTATTATAATGAGGGGAGGCTGGCTAACTGGTTGTTGCAAGCGGAGCGAATCCTGAACCACATCTTCCCCCACCAGGCATGGCTCTGGAGTGGAAGTAATTCATCACAATGTCCAGTCTATTCACAGAGGCAATTAAATGACCTAACAACTGCACATGTTCCCTTCAAAACTGGAGGGGTTCCTTCCCTTCAGAATCAGCTAATGAGCAGCCAAAGCACTCTGAAAGATAGTAAAAGCTTATATGATGTTGGGGCAATAATGGGGTGGGGAGGGAGCTCTCTTCATCAGGTCCTCCTTTCTCTGCTGTATCCTGCTCATTAAGATAAAAACACATCATTTTGAACCTCTTGCCTGTTCCAGTGTCACTTACTTTCACTTTAGCTTACTCTCTCTCTCTCTCTCTCTCTCTTTCTCTTATGGGAATTATGGGAACTGGGAAATAAAACTTTTGCAAGCTCTCCTTTCATCCTAAATGCAAATCTCAGGCATTTGTAACAAGGAAACAATATTAGCCACAGCACCAGCTCTGCCATTAGGTAAAAAGAGTGTGTGTGGGGGGGGGGGTCATCTCAGGTTGCATGTGCTGAGGGGGGAGGTTGTGAGGTGGCAATTAAAGGAGCCGCCTCTCTATTCCCCTTTAACCCCTTGATCATTCCACTTGACTGGAGGACAGGTATTATGTCAGCACTGCTTAGGTGGTCAAGGATGCTCTCCCATTGTCTGGGAAAAGGTATTGTTCCACTGACAATCTTACCAGCTTCTCTCCATCGTGTCCTTTGAGCCAGCCAGCTAAATCTGTTAGGCTATCCCTGGCAGAGCCGGCCTAGAACAAGATTATCGCCAAACTGATCTTGGAGTTTATTCACTGCCTCAGCAGCATTTAGTGTCACATTCTCACCTGTTCTCTGAAGAGAGTGGGTGGGAGGATTTACTGAATTTTTTGTTTGTTTGTTAAATTAGGGTCAAGAGCAGCATCCTTGTTTTATGTGGGATTATTTTTCCTGAATATAAGCATTTTGATTATGCCTCTTGGTCTCTGTTTTGAAGGCAAGTTACAGTATAGGTAAACAAACTGACACACTGATCTAAACATGCAGTTAAGGACATTAAAAAGAGCAGCTGAAAAACAGCTTAACAATTAAACCTATGCATTCTTAAAAGCAAGATTTAAAGCTCCATCGGCTATTCCTTCTAACCCGTGTCTAATTAGCAGCACCTCCTAACCTAGCCTGCTACTTTCTGAAGGGGTGAAAAATCCTATCCTGTGTATAAGAAAAAGTTGATTGCCAAACTAGTATACAGTACTTCCATACACAAAAGTGAGAGTAGGATGAGACACCTTGTCATTTTCTCCAGGCAGTGAAATGCACTGCCTAGATCTCAGCAGCCAATCTGTACAAACACTGGCCAATCATAGTATGATGAAGACACTTCCTATATTACTAAGTAAGTTGGCTCTGCGCCTTCCATTTCATCCTCATGGCCATTTCTGGGTTTCATTCATGTGTTTGACCAGCAGAAAGCCAACTGCTACATCACGGAGTTCTCTCTTCACATGTTGACTTGCAAATTGCAATTAGGTGGAGAGCCTCCATATGCGGAAATAGGTTGTGTCCCTGCTGCTTGTATTCCCCTTTCAACCTGTAGTGGGTGATCATGACGGCAACAGGGAGGGTACAACTCAGCCCAAAGAGCATGCCACTGAATCTAACCACTTATGGGAGCTGGAGGTCCTAAACAGGCTTAGATCATTTGAGTGTCATGTGTGAATGTGTGCTGGAACATATTTAATAAAGGGTTTAAAAGAAAAGGTTCACTAAATAGTGGGACATCACTCTAAACTCTAAAGAGCGAAGAAACCCTCACCACTCCCCTTAATTTTATAAACAACCTTTTAAAATGTAATTCAACTGTTAAAGCATTATTCAGAAAATATTTTAGGTTTATGACGTGAGAGCTAAATTTCTTGCAACCAGGAATGTCTTACATGGCCTCAAAGTGTGAGTGCTTTCATGGGTGCTACAGTAACTTTTAGCCTGTTAGCCTGTTTCCAAGAAATTTAGCCCACCTTCTGATTCGAGTTATGGCAGGCCCCCTTCTGTTTTGTAGGCACAGGCTCTATATGCCATTTGCAGCTTCTTAACCTCCATGAAAAGCTGCCTAGATGCCCTGGCTCCCTGGCTGGTTTATTGGAGGTGGGCCTGCTGGCGTTCTTCGAGGGGGGGGGGGTGCCGTTGTTTCGACCTAGGCGGACCCCCGATGGGTCTTCCCCCTTGGATTTTCCCCGGCCCTCTGGTCAGCTTCTGAGGCGGGCCGCTGGCGCGTGGCCTCGCCACGGCCTTTTGAGGGGGGCGCCGTTTGTTCGATCCGGGCGGACCCCCCCCCCCCGTGGTCTATCTATGGACCCTCCCTGGCTGTATGGATGGCTTGTTGGAGATGGGCCTGCTGGCGTTCCGGCCCCACCGCGATCTTCTGGGAGGGGGTGCTGTTGCTTCGACCTAGGCGGACTCCCTCCCCCTGGACGGATTTTCCATGGACCTTCTTCGGCCTCCCAGCTGGCTTCCTGGAGGCGGGCTGCTGGCATGTGGCCTTGCCGTGGCCTCGCGAGAGGGGTGCTGTTTGTTTGACCCAGGTGGACCCCCCCATGGACCATCTTCAGACCCTCCCCTGGCTCCCCGGTTGCCCCCCTGGCTCCCCGGCCTCACCGCGGCCTCTTAAGTGGGGGTCCCGCTTGCTTGACCTAGGTGGACCCCCCCCATGGAATCTGGACCATCTATGGACCCTTTCCGGCTCTCCAGTTGGCCCTGCCGTGGTCTTACTAGGGGGGTGCCACTTGTTTGTCCTTGGCGGACCCCCCATGGACCCTACGCGGTTGTTGCTGAGTGGCCTCGCCGTGGTCTTACGAGGGAGGGTGCCACTGTTCCATCTGCGCAGACCCCCCCCTTTGGACTCTTCATGGACTCTTTCTACTGGCCCTCGGAAGGCGGCCGCTAGCCTGGCTGCGGTGTGGTGGAGGCTCCTTCCTCATGGTGATTCCCTTCCCTTGCCACCCCCCTCTCACCCCCTTATCATCTTGGCTCACTGGCTTCTGCCCTTTATACGTTTTATTTTATTCTTGGGTTTTTTTTTTAAATGTTGCGTTATATTGTCACAGTCGATTAGTATTTTGTATTTTGATTTTGTATCTTGTACTCTCTATTTTATAGATTGTTTTATTGCTCTTGGTTTTTTTTTCTGGTCGCCATGCCGGCAGGGACTTCAATCTCCGTGGTGTCTGGCCATGGGAGGTATGCTTTGGGCGGGGGGATTAGTTGGGTTAGAAGAAATCGGGTCCGGCACTTATTGCCCGTCCCCCATTCTGATCCCTCCGCTCACCACCACGTACCTGGGTGCCATTCTGCCAGAGCCTCCTGTCTGTCTTGCCTCGTGGTCAATGCCAGGTCGGTTCATAATAAAACACCTATCATCCACAATGTGATTGTGGATGTGCGAGCCGACCTGGCCTGTATTACTGAGACCTGGGTGGGTGCAGAGGGTGGGGCTTCCCTCTCCCTTCTGTGCCCCCGGGTTTCAGGTCCAGTGGGCCGGCAGGTCGGAGGGTCGGGGGGGGGTGGCCATCGTTTACAGGGAATCCCTTTCCATTCACAGATCTGCGGCATTGGTGTGTCTTGAGGTTGAATGCCTTCATCTATCAGTAGGTCAGCGTGATAAGTTTGGTATTGTGCTGGTGTACCGTGCTCCCCGCAACCCAGCACAATCCTTTCCAGAGATCTCGGAGTTTGTCTCAGCTGCCCTGTTGAAGTCCCCCCGCTTATTGGTGGTTGGGGACTTCAACATGCATGCCGAGGAGGAACTCTCTGGTGCAGCTCTGGAATTCATGGAATCCATGACTTCCACGAATCTATCTCAGCATGTTGATTGCCCCACCCTGGACCTGTTTTTTTCCCTTCCCGACTGAAGGAGACCGTGGTGAAGCCCACATTGAAAAAGCCCGCCATGGTGTCGGATGATTTATCCAGCTATCGTCCGATCACCATTGTTCCCTTCTTGGGCAAGGTTGTTGAGAGGGTGGCTGCTGTCCGGCTCCAGTCGTACCTGGAGGAAAATCGTATCCTGGATCCCTTCCAGTCTGGGTTCAGGCTGCTTCGGGGGACCAAGACTGCCCTGGTCCCTCTGCAGGATGACCTCCTCAGGGAGGCCGACAGGGGGTGTTCCTCCCTGTTGGTACTCCTTGATCTGTCAGCGGCCTTTGATACCGTCGACCACAGTAACCTGCTAATCCGGCTTGCTGAGGCTTTGTCTTGGCTCCGTTCCTTTCTTGGCGGCCGGTCTCAGCGGGTTCAGCTGGGTGATGATTTGTCGGCTCCTGGACTCTCCCTTGTGGGGTGCCCCAGGGGTCGGCAATCTCACCCATGCTGTTCAATGTTTATATGAGGCCACTGGCGGAGGTCATCGGGAGATTTGGAGTTTGCTGTCATCAGTACGTTGATGACACACAACTCTGTCTCTCCTTTTCTTCTTCTGCAGAGGAGGCAGTACGTTCCCTCGACCTGTGCCTGGAGGCGGTTCTGGAATGGACCAGGTCTAACCGGCTCAAGCTGAACCCGGAGAAGACGGAGGTTCTGTTCTTCGGGGCGCCACCGTCTGGGTACAATGGCCCCCTCCCTAGACTGGGGGGAGTCTCCCTCCATCCCACAGACAGGGCCAGGAATCTGGGCATGGTCCTGGATTCAGCCCTCTCCCTGGAAGCCCAGGTGATGGCAGTCTCCAGGGCCGCTTTTATCCACCTCCACAGGATCACCCAGATCGGATAGTACCTTGATGAGTCCTCCCTGAGGACAGTCGTGCAGGCCCTCGTGATTTCGAGGATTGACTATTGCAATGCCCTCTATGTGGGGTTGCCCTTGACCCTTGTCCGGAGGCTCCAGCGGGTGCAGAATGCGGCGGCCAGACTGGTGGTGGGTGCTCGTAGATTTGAGCACATCACCCCAGTGCTGGCCCGCCTGCATTGGCTAACTGTTGTCCTCCGGATAAGGTTCAAGGTCCTGGTTTTGATTTTCAAAGCCCTCCACGGCTTGGGACCAGAGTACCTGTCAAAGCGTATCTCTCAGAGGTCAACTGGGACCAGGCCCACGAGGATGGCGCAGGTGCGCTCACTTAGGGTGGCCATACTCAGAGAGGCGCGGAAATCGCTTACGCGTAACCGCACCTTCTCTGTGGTGGGCCCTACGCTGTGGAATCAGCTCCCTAGTGAGTTGCACCTAGAAGCGTCCCTGCCCGCCTTTTAAAAAGCCTTGAAAACTCATCTTTTCAAGGAGGCATTTGGCGACCTGTCTACTTAATTTTTTTTATTTTTTTTATTTTTCTTTCTTTTTGTTGTTGTTGTTGTTGTTGCCGCCCGCGTCATCTTTTGTGGAGGGAATTGTACCCCCTCCATTTTTATTGGTAGTTTGCCTTTGATATTCTTGTTTGCCCGCTGTTTGTTTGTTTTAATTGTAAACTGCCCAGAGTTCCACTTCGGAAGATGGGTGGTATATACATTAAATAAATAAATAAATAAATAAATAAATAAATAAATAAATAAATAAATAAGCACATCCGATCTCACCTGATTTCGGAAGCTAAGCAGGGTCGGCCCTGGCTAGTACTTGGATGGGAGACCACCAGGGAACACCAGGTGCTGTAGGCGCCAGGAGTAGGAACTGGCAAGCCACTCCAGTATTCCTGCCAAAAAAACTCCATGGATGCGGAGTCACAAAGGGTCAGTCACTACTGTAACGACACAATACATACTTGCCACACACACACACAACCTGCATGAAAGGTACCACAGGAATCCATGGCATAGTGGTTAAACTGAAGCACTATAATCAAACCTCTGTTCACAACCTGAATTTGATCTCGATGGGTTCAGGTAGCCAGCTCAAAGTTGACTCATCCTTTTGAGGTTGGTAAAATGAGTACTGCTTCCACCAAGAGCAACCGGCAAATATTCATGACACAAAAAGTTAAAGGGAATTCCTTGCCCCTCCCCTCACTCCATCACCCCTTTCCCCAAAATATCTGCATGAAAAATGCACATTTCTAACTCCAGATCAAGAGACAATGTTATGTAGTGAGTAGAGTCACAAACAAGGAATTTCACTAGAGTGACAATGATAAATTACTCCTTAAATGTCTCATATATCCTGAAAACTGTATTAATGTGACTTTAAGTAGGATGTGACTTGACAGCACCTAACACACTGCTCTTGATCAGCATCTAGTTTTGGAGATGAATGTCCTGACAATAGCAGCTGAAGTGGCAGAAAAAATGTCTCATCCCCACATGATCTTATGCCATCCACTGCTGCAGAAAAGTGCCCTCCAGAAGTTTGCTGTTTCTTTTTCTCTGCCCTTTCCTCTTTTTGTGCAATGTTAGGACAGGGATACCAAATACTGTATAGCTTTGTAAGGAATGCAGCTTGTGAGGTGTCTTGGACATCTGGGAAAGGGTAGATTAATTTCTAATTTTTCCTTATTTAATTCATTTGCTTGTTTCCAGGCAGAAAGTCCACATGTACTTGTTTTAAAGCAAAATATAAATAAAAGAAACACAAACGCTAATTAGTAAGCGTCTTCAAGTGCATCAGCAGCATATGCCAGTTCCCTGTAATCAGTTCGAGGCTTTTAAAATTTGTTTTCATCTATCCTTGGAATATGAGAAATTAATCAGCACACCCCAAGAGACGCTGGCAACAGAATGAGGGTTAAGTGCCTTCCCACAAGCAGTTCCGATCTGTAGTCAGGCTTCCCGCCAAAGGAGGATATGACCTGAAATAGGTACCTACTGTATATATACTGAGCAGATACTGAAGTGTTGAATTCTGGCAACTCTTGGTTGCCACCTAGTGTTCATCTGAAGGCACTGCTTGGTAAATTAACTGAATTCCATGGGATTTTCTCTATATAGTAGTTACCAAAAAATAGAAATGGACATGAATCGAACAAGGAGTTAGGGGGGAAATGGGCTGGGCTGGTGCGTGGTTTGGTTCATTTTGGGGATCCCATTTCCTTGAAACGAAACAAAGTCGCCCACCCCCACCCCCAGCACTTCATTTTGCTTTAGCCTCCCCCCGCCCATTGCCTCTCCACCTTGTCTTGGAGCTGTTGCCCCCTCCTTGCATAGAAGCCAGGTCTGCGGCCATTCAGGACCTGGTGGCGGGAGAGAGGAGGCAGCAGCTTCAAGGCAAGGTAGGGAGATGATGGGAGATGATGGGGGCAGGGGGAGGCACAAGGGTTGGATGGATGGTGTCTCCCCTCCCCCATGAAAACATGAAGCATAGGTTTTCTGGTTCTTGCCTAACTCTACAACCCCCCCACACACACACACACAAAGAACAAAGTCCTAATTCCATGCAAGCATCAGTGCCCTTCACTTCAAGACTTGGTAATCTTAGACACAGAAGTTATTTCCCCTCCAAATCAAGAGTGCATGGGGGCCACTAGAGTTCCAGATCCCAAAGTGCCTCCTTCTCTTATGGGGAATGGTTCTGAGAGGGGGAGCAAGCTACTCTGAAGGTGGAGAAAGTTTAAAGCCGGAGCACCCATCTCCACCCACTACCAGCTGGCACCTGAGCTCACTGGGTTAGTGTGAAAGTCTTTGTACCTGTGTTAGTTTTCTGTATTGCCAGTACACCAGAAAGTTTGGAGTGAGAGCAAAAGACGAGAGAGAGAGAGAGAGAGAGAGAGAGAGAGAGAGAGAGAGAGCATGGAATGTGCACAAATTGCTCATCAAGCTATTTGAAACAGGCAAAGATTGGAGCACTAGCATCATGACTCATGAACTGCTGTTTTGCAAAACCCTGGCTGGAAGACCCAACAGGATTGCAGGCCATGAAAAGCTCCTCCCCTGCTGAATATGTCTATAAATAAGGCCACAGAGATCTACCAGGAATAGAGCAACCCTGGCAGCCAGTGGGCATATTTTGCTTCCTGCCTGTTTCCCAAATCGCCATCCCTTGAGAATTTTTTAAACATTTTCTGTGTTTTAACAAATCAATGTACAGTAATACATTGGTATAAGAGTAACTTGGTTTAAGAGTGTTTTCCAAGACAAGCAAACATGTATTCTAAATTTTGCCTCAATCAACAAGCAATGTCTTGATATTCAAGCACTGGAGCTGGTCACATGATCACAAATAAGCCAGTGGTGGCACTCCCTCCCTCCCCCTGCTGGACTGCAGGTGAGTTCCATCTCAGGCAGCCTCCAAAGCAGAAAGAGCAAAGAATAGAGTTCTCCCTTGCACCAGCCAGGAACGTTTTCAAAGGGAGTGCAAGTTAGGATTTTATTTATATTCAAACTATTTCTAGTCATGGGACAGTTGGTCAAATGTGTATAGGGCTACAAATTGCACTTTATTATTGGCAAAGAGTAAAATCCAGTTTTTAGTCCCAAGCAAAGCAGATCCCGCAGACAGGTACCTAAACCATGGTGTGGATGTAGATTTCTATCCAACTTCTTTTGTGAGAGTTGGCGTTTTGTGCGAACAGTATGTGGTCTATGGAACCCCAAAATGAATAATCTGAGTTTCCATTGTTTCTTATGGGAAAATTTGCTTTGATATAAGAGTGTTTTGGTTTACAAGCATGATTCCGGAAAGAATTATGCTCGTAAACCAAGGTATTACTGTATTGTAATCAGTTATACTGTTTAATTATCCTTTAATGTGTAACTTACTATGTTTTAGTTAATTTCTTTTTAATACTGGGGGTTACCATCAATCCCCTTAATAGGAGAAGGGGCAACTTATAAATAAGACAACTCAACAAATTTCTGCCTCTCATTGTTTCTCTTTTCAAAATTGTTTTCCAGAGTATCTAGCAAAACTCCATTCCAGCACTGAGCTGAAGCTTTTTCTAAAGAAATGATTAGGAGACCAAGAGGTCCACGGCTGAGGGGAACTGACACCCCCTTGCAAGTGTTTCTGTGCATTGGATCAAGAGATCACACTGGCAGAAATTGGACAAAAGCCATTTTAAACCAATTGCAACAGATTTAAACCACTCCTGATGGTTGGACAAAATAAGGCACTTGAGCCTATCAAGATCATTTTAAATTTTGTTTTTGCCTCCCACGGTATTAGCTGTTCCACCCAATCTTGTGCCATCCACGCATCTGATAAGCATTTCTTGTGTTCCCTCATCCTTGTCATTAATAAAAATACTGAAGCACGCTGGGCCCAGGACTGAACCATGAGGTAACCCATTTGTTACCTCCTCCAAGTTTGAAAATGAGCCACTAATCATCAGTCTCTTAGTATAATTTTGTAACCAATTGTGTATCCACCTGACAGTTGTTCTATCCCAGCCCATGCCTAGTTAGCCTGCTAATCAGAATATCATGGGATGCTTTGTCAAAAGCTTTGCTGAAATCAAGATACAATGCATTATTTATATAGCATTCCCACTGTCTACCAGGAAAGTTACCTGATCAAAAAATGAAGTAAGATTATGATACTGTAATGACTACATTACTTTCAAGCGGCTTACAGCAATTCTGAGAATTCAGCCAGTTCCTTCAATACTCTTGGAAGCAGTCCATCAGGTTCTAGAGATCTGAAGTCACTCAAAGTTCAGTAATAAGATATTTTTTGACAACAGTATTTATCAGTTTCCAGCTGTAATCCTGTCCCTTCCAGTTGTAATTCACATTTGCCTGGGTGTCTTCTGTCAAAAGACCGAGCTAAAGTGAGAATTGGCACTTCTGCCTTTTCTTTGTTATTTATTACCATTTCCCCATCTCCACTGAATAGCTGAGATACCATTTCTCTCTCTTTTTGCTACACATATACATGTACTTGAAGAATTTTGGTTGTTTTGTAGATGCTTTGTGAAACAACATTAATATTTTTTTCTATCTGCCACCTTTTTTTCTTGTTATAATTGTCCATAGTTGAGCCTTCCTTGTTAGGCTCTCCTGGCATGGGACCTTAAGTATCATTGTCCTTATTTCTTAAACTTGTCTTTTCCCCAAAAAACAAAAAAAACAAACAAACAACAACAACAACAACAACAACAACAACAACAAATTAAACAACCAAAAACAAAAAAATCCAGTGTGTTTGCAGTTGCACTCTGCTTTTGCTTCTTTGGAAATCAAGAACTCTAGTATAACATAATCACTTTTCCCCAGAGTTCCTCTTACAGCCACTTCAACCACAAAGTGATATTTACTGATTAGAATCAAGTCCAGAATAATTAATTCTCTAGCTTCCTCCTCTACTTCTTATAGGAGAATATTATCAGCCACGCAAGCCAAGAATCTTTTGGAAGGGCCATTGTTTCACTGGAAATTGTATTTTCCACTTTAAAAAAAATAGCCAACAGTATTAACTCAGTGTCTCACTCTGAGAAAGAATGATAGCCATTTTTCTAAGTGTTAGATACTGGGAAATGAATAGTATGACTCCACATTAGACCTCTAAAGAAACATACTTGCAGCCTTAAGGAGGACTTGTTTTAGGCATGTTATTGGTACAGATCAAGGGTTGCATCCACCCACAGTTGCATATGCAAAATGCTACCCTTAGAACTTCTCACCACTTGAAGATATGCAGAGTGTGTAACAGCAGACTCTTACTGACAAAAAGCAAAGTGTTCTGCTTATATACCGCCCCATACCACATTAAGTAGTCTCTGGGCGGTTTACAAATTTAATTACAGTGTGCAGGCTACACACTGCCCCCCCAGCAAGCTGGGTACTCATTTTACCGACCTCGGAAGGATGGAAGGCTGAGTGAACCTTGAGCCTGCTACCTGGGATTGAACCCCAGGTCGTGAGCACAGCTTTACCTGCAGTACAGGCATTTAACCACTGCGCCACGAGTGGTTACCATGGTCCTAAGCTGCTTCCAGGAGCAGTCTCGCCTCTTTTTTGGCATTTTACAAGAGCTCCAGAAGTTGTCATCTTCCATTTGTGACCATGGAACTCCTGTCTTGCCAATTTTATTTTGATATCTGAAGAAGGCTCATTGAACCCCACTTAAAAATACTCCTTGGGTGGTCTGAGGCATTTTATACCCTTTTACTTTTATCAGGTCATAAGTCTGCATAATGTGGCAAACTTCCTAGCAGCTGCTTTTTAAATCTGGGAGTGGAAAGTTTTAACGAAATAAAGGTAGACTCTTAATTGTCAGTGGGATCCTTCTTTTTCTTTCTTTTTCTTTTTCCCCCTTTCAAATTAAGATGTGAGTGATCTATGTTTACTAATTCTGTTAGGCTATTTTAACTCTGTATTTACTATTTTATAGGAGTGTGGCATGTTGTGACTTTTCTTATTTGTGTACAGTATTTATTTGGATGTTGGTCTATGGCAGGGAATACCAGGTGCCATAGGCGCCTGGAGTAGGAACTGGCAAGCCACTCCAGTATTCCTGCCAAGAAAACTCTATGGACATGGGGTCACGAAGAGTCGGCCACAACTGTAACAACACAACAACAACAACAACTAAGGCAGTATTAAAGATTTGATTTGATTTGATTTGACCATGGTTTGGGAGAGTTGACCTTTGTGCTTGATCAGTTTTCTACTTAAACAGTATGTTAAAGACTCCTGATAGGCAACCTACACTCAGTTATTTGGGCTTGCCCTGAATAGCCCGGTGGTTCTTAACCTGTGGGTCCCCAGATGTTTCTGGACTGCAACTCCCAGAAACCTCTTCCAGCACAGTGAGTGGTGGAGGCTTCTGGGTGTTGCAGTCCAGGAACATCTGAGGACCCACAGGTTGAGAACCAGTGGAATAGCCCTTCAAAAACAGGAGATCTTCAAACTGAAGGTGGTGTTCTGGAAAGTAGCCCATATAGTCACTCTGTCTTTCTCTGTTACATACAATAACCTTACAGTGCTTGATTCTAAATTTAGGATCTTGTTCTCTGCCTGTGAGTTATGCGTCTTTAGCCTTCTATTGCTTGATCTATTGTTATATATTATGCTTTGACATTTGAAGATGTGACTTGATGGCATGTAAAGAAGAACTGTCTGTTGCTGAACAGTACAAAGTAAGACTGTAAGCTCCAGTCAGTATATCAGTCAACTACACCTAGAGTACATAGGTTAATTGGTGGGAACAAAGCTGGATCAATGTGATTGATCGAAACAGTCTTCAGTTTTATTTTATGAGACTCTTGGTCCTCGTACTGTATATATTTTCTCTTTCATACAGAATAAAAAAGGGGAATAATAAAGAATCACCCTTTCCCTCCTAACAATGAATAGCAATTTTTCCTGATTAACTTCTGAGTCTTTTCCAAAGAAGTTCTGTTAGTATTTTTACCAGGTCATGAAACAAACAAACAAATAAAGCTGTATGGTCTTTATACAACTCATTGGCAGTGGCAAGTGATAGCTTTATTAGACCATTAACAAATAAAAAAGAAGATAAAAAATTGCTAGCTTGATTTATTATATTTATCCATATAAGGGGATATGTTATTTGCACTCTGAAGGAATGGGTTTTGAAACACTCATAATGTTCAAGTATCTCTATCTTTTACTCCTTCCCCCCTCCCCTGTATTTCCCCTTTTTATTCTCCACCCCACCCCAAAAGCTAAGTCTGCTTACATTTTGGGATAATAATTTTATTACTGCTTACAAGTTCACATAAGCATTAGTATTGCAACATCAATGACCCTAAAATATATTTTAAATTTAATTGAAGCAGTTAAATATACTAAAAGAAACTTATACACAGAGCCTTGTGGCGCAGTGGTTAAAAATTGCTGTACTGCAGCCAAAACTGATCTCATGACCCGGGGTTCAATCCCAGGTAGCTGGCTCGTGGTTGACTCAGCTTTCTATCCTTCTGAGCTTAGTAAAATAAGTACCCAGCACACTGGAATGGCAATGTGTAGCCTGCATGATTAAATTGTAAACTGCCCAGAGAGTGCTCTATGGAGCGTATATAAGCATAACTCTCTAACTCTCTCTCTCTCTCTCTCTCTCTCTCTCTCTCTCTTTCTCTCTCTCTCTCTCTGTGTGTGTGTGTGTGTGTGTGTTAATGGATCTCTATAAACTAGTTGTAGATGGTCCCATGACATTAGGTGGCATGTCCTTTTCTTGTCCTTGTGTTACATCTCCAGTGAGGAACTGTCCTCGTATCCTGTGTCGCACCCTGATTCCAAAACACCGCCTCTTTTTTCTGGCAACTTCTCATACTTCCACCCATCCTCCTGCCTGAGAGGGAAGACAAAAGAGGCTGTTCCATGCGTCATTTTGGCTGAGAATAAAGAGAGCCTTGTGTGTTGTCCTAGCCTCATTAGTGTCTCGGTTCCTCTTCAGCTGATGTTGATGTCATAGTGACTTGCAGGCTTCCCGCCTAGGCTGATGCTACAAACCGGCAATGATGGTGGGGGTCATTTGAAGACAAGGCCTTCATGAGGCTGTGGAACTAGCCGGCTAAACTCCAGAGAGAGCTGTTTCTCCTTTCAAAATCCATCTGAAGTCAACACGGAGGAAACCCCAGCCTCCTGGCCCATCTCCACACGTCATTTTAACCAATATGGGGTTAAGAGGACTTTCAGGTCAACAGTTCAAATCTAGCCCCAGGGTGTTGTGAGTGAGTGTTATCCATAGAGGCTGCCTTGCTGGGCTCGTTATGCTATTACTAATTGGTCCCAGAGTGGCCCTGACATTGTGAGACTGACAGAAGAAAATGCTAAAAAAACAAGATATTACTGTAGTGCCATTAACTGTGCAAAAATTATAGAGAAATGGTACCTGACCAATAGTCGCTAGATGGACTCAGCATTTTAAATCAATGCATAAGATTCACCAAGAAGGCTATGAAGACACATCACTCAAGAAGCTAAATAATAGCTTTATAATTTGTCACCTACAGAAATCCTGGCATCAACAGCAAAACCCAGTGCCACTTAACTGAAGTAGGGCACTGTTCCCAGTTTGTACCAGTTTTGTTTTTGACCACCAAATCCCAGAATTCCCTAGGCAGAAATCTGGGCATTCCAGTGCGCAAACACATACTTGCAGGCACCTTCATTTCCTTCACCTGCAAAAGGACTGAGGGCTCCTTCTTGGCCTTATGTTCTGTGCCAATGCTTCCTGGGCTTGGCAGTCTTGTTGTCCTTTATACTCTACAGAGGACGCTTCCAGAATAGGACTGTTCACTCAACCCTTAAAACATCTGCAAAATAGACCAAACCCTTCCACCTCAATTTCCCAATGTTCCAATACAGCCCTTAAGATGACAACTCACCTCTTGCCTCCCATAAGCTTTCTGGCATGACTTGCGTTCTCAAGCATCCCTGCTCCCCAAACATTTTGCTTCCAGTCAGCATCTGGGCATACAAATTGTTCTTATACAATATTGCCTTTTCTGTAATTCCCTCACCTTAAACCAGGCTGTCTAATGCTCCAGGATCTATGAATAGTCTTTGTACTGCAGAAATTAAAGGGTCATGGTCATGCTTGTCCAGAACTCCTGCTGAGGGAGAACGTGGTAGTCAAAGCTTTAACGAGTCTTTCAGTACAGGAGGGTTATAAATCACTCCTACCCAGCCCCAGGCATACAGTTGCCCTGGGTTACGAGCAGGCCAAGCCTCAGTGGGTACAGCACACTTTATCCTGGCAAATATGTAGGGGACCTGCTTAACTGGAAAATAATTTATAGATAGTTTGAGCTCTTCTTGCATGCATGTGTACTCCTGTATAGTGACCACAGAACGAAATGTAAGGAATTTAAATTTATTGAGGGTTCCGTGCCAGCGTGCCTTTGCTGCTTGGGCTGCAAAAAGCTCAGTCTGAGTCTCTGTAGACGAGAAAAGAATTTATTGACTGATCAGTCAGGGAGATCTGACCCCGTGCAATTCACAGGGCGAGGTGTCCAACTCGCATTGGGAGGCGATACATTTTTATAGGGTTTTTCCATCCTTTGTTTTCCCTTAACTGAGATTACATCATACAAACACCTGCTACATACATCAAATACTAATTGACACTTCTTAGTCATTTATTTCGTATTTCTGACATTCGCCTAAAAGTTCTAACTGGCACTTTTGATCTACTCTTCTCACAAAAAGGGAGGGTAGGATCATCCCTTGTGTCCTTGGACACTCGACAGTTACATACACCAGACGCTTGAGATAAGGCCTTCCTGGTACGCTTTGAACATACGTTAATTGCTTGTGTGTGATCCTCAAGGCTTAGGAATTTAATTGGATCTTTGAATTCATAATTGCCTTTGCTGATTCAGCGGAAGTTCCTTTCTCTATTTTAGCCGGAAAGGCTTAACCAAAGATTCTAAGTCTACAAGAATATAACTACAGATACTTGTAATACATAGTGCTTAAGTGAATATAAATACATTATTTGTGACACTAGTGTGGCTATGTATATATATACTACTTAGAATACATTGTTATTGAATACATGAGGGCTTGTTTATACCTGTGGTTAATAAAGCAGCCATATATATTTATAAATATATATAGTTAGTTAACTGTTCTCCCTTTCAATATTACAAAGGGGTAGTCACCTTAGTTTATTTCACTAAACTGACAAGATTAAAGGAGGAGGACCAAAATAAAAAGGGGGAAGTAGAAGAAAAAATATGACAAAATATTGTAACATCTTAAATGCTAATAATTTTGTTGCAGTGTGAACTTTCATGGGTCAAAATCCGATCTCTCACACACAGCAGTTTTCATGTGGTATTTGCACATATCCCTATGATGGATATTGAGGAACCACATTCAAATAGCACATTGCTAGTAGTACATTCAGATACTATTGCAGGTTACTGTATTTGGGTTTTTCAACTGCGTCAATGTGAATAAAAGAATGCTGCCCCAGGGCAGCATTTAAGGAATACAGGGGGTGGGGTAGCTTGGATCAATGATGTTAATTTTTTTTCTTCTTGGTCGGCATCCTGAAGTACAGTACAGTATTAGGATGTTAAGTCTATGTACTGTATTAAGAACAACTCCCCTCTTTAGTAATTTTCTCTAATCTGATGCTATTTCTATTCCAGTCATGGGTAGATGGACCTATGATGTTAAGTAATAAAGTGCCTAGTAGCTGGTTGTTCAGTTTTTCATCAGTAGTACAGTAGCCCTTTTGGCAGTAGAGTTTTGTAATTCGTTCCCCCACCCCGTTTCATTTCGTTAATTACAAAACAATTTTTTTTAAATTAAAAAATTTGTTTCATATTTAGTTTTAGTTTAGGTTCATTTTTTCTTTTCTTTTTCTTTTTTCAACCCCACTGGTCAGTTTTTTAAAATTATTTTTTAATTTTTTTAAAAAAAAAATTAATCCTGCTGGCCCGCGGGCCAGATCGGATTTTATTTTATTTAACTGCCGACCACATGGATGCCTACCAGCTGTAGCGCAGGCTGGTCGGCTTTTCTTTTTTCTGGAAGCCCCCTACCTGGGGGCTGGGGGCAGCAGCGAGGAGGACCAGACCACTCCACCAGGTAGGAGACACCAGCAGAATGAAAAACGATAACTGAGGCAAGCCCTTTCGGCAGCAAGAGGCAAGTGGCGCACCCTCGGGCACCACCCAGACTGCACTTCACCGTGACAGACTGCACTTCCAGACCCCAAGGGGCGTGCTTAGCCTTCAACAACTGGCCCCACCTGCCTGATGCTGCCTCCATGCTGGTGTGGCTTCCTGGCAACCCAGCCCGGCCTCACCTGGGTTCTGCCTCCCTCCTGCTGGCTCCACTGGGATGCAAGCACTCTGCCTCCTGCTGACCACCTGGGCGCCTCTTCACTGGTCCAGGAGCGCCTCCACTCCAGGTGCCGCCTGGGAAGTCCCAGCCAGCAGAAGGGTGCATGGCTTCCCTGACGGTAACCATGCACAGCCTAGCCTCGTGCACCACCGCTATCAGTCGCAGCAGGATGTGAGAGCTCCTCCAGTGCTCTCAGACCTCTGCGCCCTAGGGATTTTGCCCCATGTCCCCCCCCCAAGCTACGCTGCTGCCAAGAGCTCCAGAGGTGAAAAGCATGAAAAATAATATTTGTCTGTACATACCTGAGATGCAAAGTTAGTGGAAGGTGTTTTGTTTTTTTTTACACCACAGTGCCTGGGGATTCTGGGAACTGTTGTCAAAAGAACTAGTTTTCCTAAGTTCTGTACTAGCTCTTCACTGTAACTAAATACAGTAGCCCTAACCATAAGGCTTGTTCAAACCTATCATTGTATCCGCCTGTTCTCCACAAAGGTTGCAGAACTATAGTATATGGCAGCAGTTGGTGGAGGGACTAAGACTTTTTTTTTAATCTTCACAATAAGCTCATGAGGAAAATTACGTTGAGAGATAATGACTGAACCAAAGTCTGTACAAGCTTCAGTGCTGAATGGAGATTTCAAAGCTTAGCTTCTCTAGCTTATGCTAGTGGCAGAAGGGGCGGAGATTCAGGAGAGCTGCTTGTTGGATACCTCTAGCCAAAGTATCTCCTGAGAAGGGAAATGGAGAGTGGGTTGTCACTGCAGCCCCTGATATGGATGTTCTCAGTATTGATGTGGTGTGCAGTAATGAGGCATCTGGTCTCTTATACATGTGCTAAATGTGCATTTCTCTCTCTGACTCAGAATCTGCCTACATAAAATTCCACAAGTCTCTAGACCTTATGAAGTCTCTTGAACCAGAGGCTGAGTGTGAGCAGTACTGGCGGTGGTCAGTGAAAGAAGGGGGCTTCAGTTGTTCCCATGGCTTCTTACCTCTCTTCCCAGCTTATGGAAGGAGAATAAATTGGGCAGGTGCAACAAATATGTACAGACTTACCTTGTTGGTTCAAGTCATGCTGTTCTTGGCACAGAATCTGTGTTACGTGGGCAATTAATTTCGGCTCCTTCTCACCTGCTATAAGTGTCACAGTAATGGTTACACCTCAATAGTGGGGACTTTGTCATTTTCATGTTTCAGTGATTTCCTCATTATTCCTCCTCACCTGATGGACCAATCTCCTCTGCTCCAGCATTCCTGATGATGATGATGATGATGATGATGATGATGATGATGATGATGATGATGATAATAATAATAATAATAATAATAATAATAATAATAATAATAATAAT
>JAHTLZ010000111.1:3390735-3430950 GCA_023846285.1 Phrynocephalus versicolor | reverse complement strand
ATAATAATAATAATAATAATAATAATAATAATAATAATAATAATAATAATAATAATAATAATAATAATAATAATAATAAAGGATTGGGGAGCTGCCAGGGCTCCTAAAGCTTGCTTCTTTCTCTGCTGCTGAAGCTCCATTGTTTTCCACGAAACAAGCAGAGCTGGTTTGAAGCTCTAGACTGAATTATGTTTGTGCTCTCCCTGTGGTGTGCCAGTTCCCCAGACATCAGGGATAAAGAAAGCTTCATTGCTATGCCCTGTCGGCTTGGTTCCCCTCTTGCCATCCTATTCACAACACCAAGCTCTGGCCCAGCAGCCCAACAACAGGCTTTTCATTCTGTTCCAATGGGCGACATGCCTTAAAAGACTCTGGAGCTGGCAAACAACTGCATTGGCATCTAAACACAGCAAGTGGGAATTCGACCAAGAGGGGATTAAGGATAAGAAGGAGTCAAGGACAAGGGAGGGGGGGTCATGGTTGTTATTCTCAAGAATAACAAGTGAGTCACGATGGTACTTGGAGTGCAGATGCGTGTCTTCGCACAGCAGAGGCATGATACATGGGGTCATGCAAGGGGACAACTGCATCCATGGTTCTACAAGATTGTCACTGTGAAGGTCTAAACCACTTTGGTATTTTTCCAATTCTGGTTTTCCACCTCGGGGGGGGTGGGGAGCCCATGCCAAGAACTCTGTCTGCAAGCTTTAAAACCAGCTGTGTGGCACCCCACCTACTGTAAACCTGATTTTGAGAATCATCCATCCTAGGTATGGAATGCCAGGACTTGGTTTTTCAAGCTGTGTTCCCTGCTTTGATCACTATTGGGGGCTCTCCAATTAATACACTCTGGAATTTCCTCCTAAAGAAACCTTATCTCACCCACCTTTGAGAGGCCATCCATGCAGTGGTCTCAAAACCTGCCTTCAGTAACCATGCTGGGTTGCTCTTTTTGAGGTAGCATCAATTCCTGGGGTTCACTGATTTTGGATGGCTGCTGTCCTTTTTTTAAAAATCCTTTACCTTGCCGCACTTTTATATACTCTCTCTTTATCGGTGGGTATAGCTTTTTAAAATAAATAATAATAAATTTGTTGAGGTATTGTTTTAACTACTTGTTAGCTGAACTTTATTGAGAGCAATGAAGAAAGGAGAGAACGATACTTTAAAGGAAATAAATATGTAGGGAAGAGAGGGCCAATTTGAGACCAGTTCAGCCTCTGTCTGTACAAGGTACGGGGCTGGCTCTACCATTTGGCATACTAAGAGCGCTACCTCCTCAGGCAGAAGATTTTGGGTGCTTTGCAACAATAGCTAGGGCTTTTTACAAGTAACTTTTAAAGCTCTGTTTGTTGTTGCCAGGATGGAAAGAGACACTTCTGTGATGCTTTGCCTCATGTGCCATGACACTGTTAGGGCATTACATGTCCTCACTCACTGAGTGTTCACACAAGGAAATAGATCATAATTTGGTCTGCTAATGGAGTGACCCAGTGTGACCTGTTTCCTGGCAATCACACAACATATAAGAAAATTCCCAGGCACAGACTGAGAGATCATTGCTGTAATGTATTGACAGTGGTCAGAAGAGAAGACATAAATTGTGTAAACTCTTTAATGAGCAGAGTTGCAAATTTGGAAAGAGCAGTAGCTGAAAAGAAATACATCTCACCACCACAGTGGGCGTTACTATGACCAGGTGAACCCTGCGTCTTTGCTTGCTCTACTGCTTGTGTGTTTACTGTTGCTGGTCAATCTATATTTCTTCATTTTAAATGTCACTTAATGCTTGTTTTGAATTGATTTATGTTAAATTTTAATGGTAGCCATTTCATTTTTTGCTGTTATTGCTCGCTGCCTCAAGAGCCAGTTTTGGTGAGAAAACTTGAATAAATATAATCAGGAAACACATTTCAAGTCTCTTCTCAGTCTTAGAACTGATCTTAGATCTTAGAACTGGCTCATCCTACAATGAGGAACACGACAGGGCTGCTACTTTGGGGGGGGCGCGCACTGGAGTGATCTGCTGACAGACAGAAGGGTTGCTGATTGATTCAGTTTAAAGCAACCTCTCTCAGTGTAATCAAGCACAGTGCTTTTCCCACTTTCTGGTCATCTTATTATGTAACTTATCTTCCCCCTTGACCAATGCTGGCTGCTCAGAGTACAGTAACTTGTAACTGTTGCACAGTAGTGCATTACATTGTGTGTAGGCTGCTTTAGGTTCTTTGGTGGTGGTGGTGGTGGTGGTGGTGGTGGTGGTGGTGGTGTGTGTGTGTGTGTGTGTGTGTGTGTGTGATTAATCTTTAAAAAGTGGTTTCAGTTTGAGAAAAGTTCTCTCAAAATACCTTCCAAGATTTTTTGTCCTTGAAATGACTAGAAAAACTGATGTGTAAAATAGCACACATGCAGTAACATGTGGTTACAACCCTCACCCCACCAAAAGTAATTAATGCCTTTCCCCCACACCATAAAATGTGTTGTGAATAACACATTCAACCTTGCTTATAACACATAATATCCAACCTGTGGCTAAATTTTCATCATTTGTGGTTTTTATTTATTTATTTATTTATTTATTTATTTATTTATTTATTGGATTTCTATATCGCACCATCTAGCAACAAGTCCACTCTGGGTGGTTTACAAAGATACATCATAGCAAAACAGAAGAATATATGATATAAAATAGTATTTTAAGGTCTCTATTAGATTACATTCCCTTACAGGAAATTAAGCTGGGAAATAAGGTTAGTTTGAATGTATAGGTATTTATAGCTGATGTTTAAATTATAAAGCAAAGCAAAGTGTTCTGCTTATATACCACCCCATACCACTACAAGTAGTCTCTGGGCGGTATACAATTTTAATTACAGTGTGCAGGCTATATGAACAGAAAACATTATATTATATTGAGAGATAGAAAAGTTTCGCTGTTCATCCAAACAGCTTCATCGGTCTGAGTATAGCTAGTGCAAGAGACCTTCTTATAGTCAGCTTGACCTCTTGTCCCCTGGTCTGATTATATTATATATGAACAGAAAATATTTGTAATGGAGAATTCACAATTTTCCTATTTTTTTCCTCTTATTCTTTTTTCGTTAAGTGGAAATTGCAGACTTATCTGGGCTTCTCTGATCAGAAACTTGCCTGGTCAGTAACAATCGCTAGTACTGTATATCTAATCGTACATTAACTATAGGATTAGTGGAGGCTGTAACCTGTCGAATATGCCAGGGCAAAATGCTGAGTCAGTAAAGATTAATTGACTTGAATAGGAAAACATTCTACATTAGTATAAAGGCTACCTTATAGCCAGGCTTCACACAGGGGGGGAAATGAGAACACGCTGGGATAAAACTCCCAGACTATATATTTCCAGGCCAGCTGCTATATAGCACTGCACGAACATGGAATGAGCTCAGAGCCAACCCTGTCATTAGGCAGAGTGATGTAGCTGCCTCTGGCAGAAGATTTGGGCACCAGGAAAGAGCAGCAAATCCACTTGCCATTTATTTTTACTTTTGATTAATTTTATGTATTCCGTAAGCACCATGCATCTTGCAGGCCAGTCCCTCATGGGGCAGGGGAGAAAGTGCCATGAAGCTGTGTGTGACCTCAGAGGTCTGTCCCAGAAACCTTTGCTGGAATAAGCACAGGTCAGCAAAAGTTCTTGGACTCGCCCTTCTTCCTGGAACCCTTACACTCAGCTTTTTAATGACTGGGGTTTTCTCGTAAACTTCGTTTCACTTTTGTGTTGCTAATTATTTCTTAGGCAAAAAGCTTTCGGAGACTGTGTTCCTGCAGCAAACTGCCCCTCTTGCTGCAAAGCTGAAGGGGGTTCGTGTTGTTAATCTTGCCACAATGTGTATACAATGGGACACCTTGGGAGAGGAGACGAGTACAGAGTCCCTTCTGTACTAAAAAAAAATGGGTTTTGTGCTTTGGCCTTGGGTCTATTTATAAGGCTTTTGTCCGGCTGTCGGCTTCTGGCTCCAGAGGGACGCCTGGCCTGGTCAGCAGGAGCTGTTTTACGAAGGGAGGAATAGCCCTCAGCAAGTGCTTGTATTAAGAAGACTGAGAAAATGGCTGTGGGCCAAAGGTGTGGTAGTCAGAGAGGCACATAAAACTTAAGAAAACAGCTTGTCCCCCCCCCCCAGCTGCTAATCTTCTTGCTCTCAGGCTCACACAGCTGTAAAATGAGTGGGGCAGAGCGTTTCTAGGGCTCCTTGTGTTTCTCATGGCACCAGGGTACAACTGACAAATCACTCAATTATGCAGATTTTTTTGCTATAGAAACAATGCCCAGAACAATTTCAAACGCACAGGGATATCTTATGAGAGCTTCCTGGGGGTTCCTAAATAGACAGAGAACTTCACTCAGGAGTGGCGAGTTAGAAAAGCCGCCTGGCACTGTGCTTATACTGCTGTACTGCAGCCATAACTGTGCTCACAACCTGGGGTTCAATTCCAGGTAGCAGGCTCAAGGTTCGCTCGGCCTTCCAGCCTTCTGAGATGGGTAAAATTAGTACTTAGCTTGCTGGAGCTGGGAGAATGTGTACCCTGCATAATTACTTGTAAACAGCCCAGAAAGTGCTTTAAGGCAGTATATAAGCAGCATCCTTTGTTTAATCAGAAAGACACAAAAGTGATCCAAACAACAAACAATTGTCCTAGCCTTCAAAAAAATACTTTCATCAAGGCAAATGTAAAAAAGAAGCAGATTGGGAGAAAAGGAAGAGGAGAATGCTGGATAGTACACGTTTCATGTCCACATATTGTTACACGCAACCATTGTTCCCTGTCGGAAGGGTCTGGGTGCAACTGCTGACCCTCAAGAAGATGCATATCTGTCCATGGGGAAAAGGAAAGAGAGGATCTCCTTGCTCACAAAGCAATACAGGATCTAAGACAATGTTGGCAAATCTATGGCACGGGTGCCAAAGGTGGCACACGGGGCCCGTTTCATTGCCCGAGTCCTCATGAGTTCAGCCAACTTATAGAAGCCAATACAGGTACAGTAGTTGCCACAGGAGAGAACCCCAAATATTCTGCACCTTGGAAGCAGATCCAGATTACAGAAGCACACTGTAACCAACACACTCTAATGCCTTCTATGAATCAGATATACAGCATCTCAAGTTTGACCATAACATACCCACAACCATTTCCTCAGTTGAGGGTTACCCTAGACTTTAAAATCTCCAGCTTTGTGTTGTAAACCTGTAGACTCCACCCTTTCCTTGATGAGCTGAGAATTACAACTCCTGTGCCCAAAATGAGATTTTGAAGCATAATTTGTTCCCAGTGAGCACTAGGGGAGTATCCTGGTATAAGTGAAGAATAGAATACTTCCATATACAGTGGTACCTCGGATAATGAATTTAATTTGTTCCCCGAGGCAATATGTTATCTGAAAAAATTGTTATCCAAAACACAGTTTCCCATAGGAATGAATGGGAAACCATTAATCCATTCCAGAGCCTAGGAAAATGACACAGACACCTGGTTTTTTTGCTCAAAACTCTTTATAAAGTGCACTTTAAAGGTACAGATGCAATGGAGCCTGGGATAACTCTTTTTTACCGATACATGTTGGAAATTTGCTATTTGAGGCAGCCCATAGAGAAAATTTGTTATCCAAGGCAGACCTATATCTAGAAATTGCGATTCCTTATCCGAGGCAGCCCACAGGGAAAATTTGTTATCCGAGGCAGCCCTATACCTGGAAATTGCTATTTGTTATCCGAAAATTTGTTATCAGAGGCATTTGTTATCCGAGGTATTAATGTATTCTATATTATTCTATATATTCTATATACTTCTATTCTATTCTATAGAATATATAGAATAGATTTGCCTCAACAAGCAAATCCTAAAACCTCTGGGATAAGAATGATGAAGAGCTAATGAAACAGATTTTCCTAATATGGTCCCCAGTTGCTTTGAACTCTAGCTGCCATTATCCACAGCTAAATAGCCATCATCCAGCAGAGGCCTCCAGCATATTTGGAGGACACCAGTTTGAGGAAGCCCGAGATAAAGGATGAAGCTTCTAGGGCAGTGCTGGCAAACCTTTGGCACTCCCAATGTTTTGGACCACAACTCCCAGAGTCCATTTTCATTGCCAACACAGGCTTGGAATTCTAGGAGTTGTGGTCCAAAATATGTGGAGTGATGAAGGTTCCCCACCACTGTTCTAGGGAAACTTCAGATGCCCTCTTTTTATAAAGCTAATTTATTCCATCAGTCACCCCTTCCAGGCTCTTCATCTTTTCACAGCACCAGATGTATTTTCTGCTGTAGCTGCAGCTGAGAAGAAATCCAGAAATTTGAAGGGCAGTCTTTTAAAACAAAACAATTGGGGATGGGGGGGGGAATGTTACTGTCTTTAAAAAGCCAGTGAACTGGAAAGCCAATCTGGGAGTTCAAAGAGACTTTTAATTTAAATCTTTCTTAATTAGCTTCCCAACTGCCTTATTCAACTTGCCTCTGCGATGCACCAAAGATCTGACATTTTGACACTTCGAAACAGAAAAGGCAAGAGATTCTTGACAAAAAGTCAGTTGTTTGCAGCACTTAATTTCTAAAAGAGATTCCACAGCTATAGATAGATAGAGAGAGAGAAGGGGGGGGTACCCCGAATTAAGAGCAGCTTGACTTAAGAGCAATTCTACTTAAGAGTGGGAAACTGTTGACATTTTAACTGCTGCCTTACAAATTTTAGATATGGTCTGTTCGACTTACAATTTTTTAATTTTTTCTGATTTTTAACTTATGTTTTCAAATTTTTAGATAGGTACCCCGACTTAAGAGTAGTTCGACTTAAGACCATGCATTCAGAACGGATTAAATTCGTAAGTCAAGGTACCACTGTATATATATACTGTGGCACAGAGGCATGTCTGCTGTTTTTGTGTCTGCACAAAAACCACAGATGAGGAAGAGCAAGTGTTCCAGGCTAAGACTCTCAAGCAGGACTGCACCATAAGCCTGCTGAGCTGAGTTTAGGAATCCACTATGCACAGCTCATATTCAAAGTATACACTCTTGAGCCACTCTGGGGTGCTGGATTTCTTTTGAGCCCCCCTAAACTTCAGCACTGAAGGCAGAGTAGAAGTTACTTTTCTTGTATTAGAACTCCAGCTGGCATGGGTGACTTTTTCAAGCTCTGCATTTATGCAAACATGCCCATTTCATTGATACAGGGTGCTGTAATCAAAGTAGGATTTGCAGTGGCATGTTCATTTTCAACCCTACTTCCTCCAGCTGCAAGACGTGCTTTCAGAGTCTCTTGCGTAAAAGCCAGGAATCTGATTCCATAGAGATGAATGGCTGAACCTGCTGTGCTTTTGTAATCAAAGAGGTGTCCCCGGCTTTTGTGGCAATCTCACTGTATGACAACATGGTTTTAGAGAGCTGGTGGCCGTCATAGGTAGGCCACTAAAGGCTGTGACCAGATAGTTCATCTGAGTGCATTCTCTCTATACTCCATCAAATCACTCCACATTTCTCCCTAGTGCCTTTCTTTTACTGCTTGGCCAGGGGCACAGGGCACTTGGCATGGCTAATGTGAGATGTTAGGGTTTGGCACACAACCCATTCCTCCCCCTCTCTCCTCCAGCCCTTGACACGCACATGCCCAGGGATGCCTAGCCCTTTTGTATAAAACCCTTTGCAGCACACAGAAGGAAGTCTGTCTGAGTCTGCAGAGCCTCATTAAGAGGTCTGACCATGGAAGGGCAGAGGCTGTCATCTTACGGAAGACGCTTCGGCTCCCAAGCCTCCTCTGTCCACCATGCCCTGAGGTTCTCTCCAGGCCGCAGGTACCTGCCTCCAAGTGCCACCAGCCGGGTCTCTGTCACCAAGCTGAAAACAGCCAGCCTCAGCTTTCGTGCTGGCCCCAGATTTTCCTCAGACAAGGTGGATTTCTCCTTGGCTGATGCTCTCAACACGGAGTTCAAAGAGACCCGCACCAATGAGAAGGTGGAGATGATGGAGCTGAATGATCGCTTTGCCAGCTACATTGAGAAGGTCCGCTTCCTGGAGCAGCAGAATAAAGTCCTGGTAGCTGAGCTCAACCAAATCCGAGACAAAGAGCCCACCAAGTTGGCAGACATCTACCAGGAAGAAGTGAGGGACCTTCGCCACCAAGTAGACCAGCTCTCTAATTCTAAGGCCCGGCTGGAGATTGAGAGAGACAACCTGCTGGAGGATCTCAACAATCTCCGGCAAAAGTAAGGAAGAAATGGATCTGGAAAACAATATTCAGCTGCTTGGAAAATATTGCATTTGAAGGGTTGATGGAATTCCCACTTGTTGTTTAGGGCTTGAGGGGGAAGAATTGGTTTTCTGAATGAGTTCTGAGCAATCACATTCTTACCGACTGTCCTTTTGGAAGATGGGATGGAGTTTTCAAAATGTTGTGGGTTGGCTTGGTGGCTTGAGTTGTCTTTCCCAACCTGTTGTCCTCCAGTGATATAGCACCCATGTCCCCACCATCCCTCACCAACAGAGCCAAGTTGGTTGAGGAGAGAAGCAAGCTGTAGTACAGCATGTCTGGATAGTATTGCATTGGGGAAAGTGATTAGAGAGAAGCTGGTGTTCCATGGCATGAGCAACAAGAGAAATAAATAACTGGATGTTAGACCAGTGTAGCAGAGTGGGTAGAGTGATTGACTAAGACTGAAAACCAGTCTTTGAATCCCAACTTGGTCGTGGAAGCTTTTACACGACCTCTAAGATCCACTGGCCACTTGAATTCGGACCAGAGATCTTGGGGGTTCGTTGCTCTTCCTGTGTTCCCACCCCCTCCGCAGTTCCTTGCTCCTGTCTGCATGAGGGGAGGGAGAAAAAATGCAGCCTCACCTCCGTCTGCCGGTGGAAGCCGCCCCAAGCCCTGTTGTCGTCATGATTCCTGTCTCTTAAAGGGGCGGCGGGGACAAAAAAACAAACACAAGGCGAGGAGAGCCCGGCACTCACTACATTACATCTGCATCAGAATTTTTTCAGCTCCGGAGACCAGGTACTTGGAAAGTGCACTGGGACGCGCTTAGGTGGGCGTGGTGGCACTTAATTTTTTGTAAACTCCGGAGCTGGTGGGGAAACAATTTTAAGCTCCGGATCTGGGAGCCATTTGCCGCGGATTTTAGGGGTCGTGTGAAAAGGCCCTAAAACTGAGACTACCAGACTCTGAACATATCATAAGAAGGTAAGAACACGTGCTAGAAAAAGGAAAGGGTAGCAAAAAAAGAGAGGACTGCCAAATAAAGCATGAATTTATTCAATAAAAGAAGGCATCGTGTTTAGCCTGCTAGATTTGAGCTGATATGTTAATTACATAGAGTTGCCATAATGCTAAACTGTGGGTGTGTGTTGCGTCATTACAGTCGTGACCGACCCTTCGTGACCCCATGTCCCTGGAGTTTTCTTAGCAGGAATACTGGAGTGGCTTGCCAGTTCCTACTCCAGGTGCCTACAGCCCCTGGTATTCCCTGGTGGTCTCCCATCCAAGTACTAACCAAGGCCGACCCTGCTTAGCTTCCGAAATCAGGCGAGATCGGATGTGCTTAGGGCATCTAGGCAGCTTTTATGCTAAACTGTACTTCCACAGAAATTTTATTGGGAGTTCTTTAATGAAAAGACAGTAAACGACACAAGCTTCCTTTTAGGCTCATCACAACTAATCCTTTCCCACAATGCAGAGTTGCAGGTAACAAAATGGGAGGTATTCTCTCTGGTATGACATCGAGTGTAGGCCCTACATACCATGTGAGCTGAATATTCGGCAACTGGAAGGTTTCTTTGAAAGGAAGAAGGTTGAAAACTAA
Organism: Phrynocephalus versicolor; assembly: GCA_023846285.1. Classification (NCBI taxonomy): domain Eukaryota; kingdom Metazoa; phylum Chordata; class Lepidosauria; order Squamata; family Agamidae; genus Phrynocephalus; species Phrynocephalus versicolor. Next base: position 3,421,120 of record JAHTLZ010000111.1, on the reverse strand, counting down.
TACCAGCTGCCGTTTGTTTTGTGGGCATCTTTCAATGATCTACCTCCTCCTTGCTGTTAGTTTAGGTTGAATTTGGGAGGGGTGGTTTGTTGCTTCAGATAAGGTGGACTAGATGTTCCTTTTTCAGTCTCTCACTGTGAGCTTCACGAGGAGGCACAAAACAATTAATTTGCATGGACCAGAAAATATTCCTCAATCAGCTTTATATTTTGTTACCTGAGAGGAACAATAAGACAGTGAACTTTGCCCACTTTCCATGCACAGACATTAACAGGACTGGAAGCTGAATCTGAGGGTCAAATCAAATGATACAGTCAGTGCATCATTAGAAGCTGTGCACTTATAAGTAGTGAAAGATACCATATTTGTGTTTCCCATAGCATGTGCTTTTCCTGTTTCATTCCCACAAGCTTTGTTTCGTGATTTGTGCCTGAAAAGGAAACAAGGGTTTAATTTGTAAGCCTGGTTGTTTTGTGCAACTGGTTGATGGTGACCATAATAGAGCTTTTCAAAGATGTAAGCAGAGGTTTTCCATTGCTATCCGACTTTAGGGTGCAGTCAAATGTACCAAATGAACCCCTGTTATATTGATTCATTCTGCTGTCCTTTAAATCATTTTATAAATTTCCATTGATATGGTGCATGGATTATAGCAATTAATTTGGCCAGCAAATCAGGTGTGTGTTTGTTTTTTCCATCTTGGTGGCACAGACATTTCAAAATGATCTGATCCCTGGATTCCTTCAATCCTTGTCGTTTCAGCATGTGACTGCATTGCTGTTGATCAGTTTATTTTACAAACAGGATGGGGGCTTGGGTGCCATGGGCACTGCGTGGCCACCACACTTGTATCATTAAAAAAAAAACATGCTTAGCTATAAATTGCTTACATTTTCTTCTACATTTTTTCTCCACGACAGTTTACTACTGTATCACCTACCTGATGTATTTCCTGTTATAACAGCTGAGAATTTGAGACAATTAGTTTTGAATATGATACTATCTGTCTAACATGAGCTTTTCTCAGTCTGTGTTTGAAAAATGACAGTTAATAATCTGGCTGCAGCATTTCTGACCCACTGAAGTTATTGAACACTTTCCATAGGCAGCCCCATGTAGAGTGTGTTATGGTAATCTAGCGATGATGTTATTAAAGCATGTGTCATGGTGGCCCAATCAGACCTGTCCAGGAATGGACACAGCTGGCACATTAGTTTTAACTGTGCAAATGCACTCCTGGCCACCATCACCTTCTGAGCATCCAGACTCAGAGATGAGTCCAGGAGCACCCCCCAAGCTGCACATGTGTGTTCTCAGAGGAAGGGTGACCCCATCCAGCACAGGATGAATCCCTATGCCTTGATCTGCCTTTCAGCTTACCAGGAGCACCTCTGCCTTTTTGGGATTGCTTCAGGTCATTCTGCCTTCCAATCTGCCACTCTACAAGAGGAGCACTGTAGCTCTCTGAGTGATAGCATTTCACCCTGCCTAGGTGCAAGACAAGCTGTACAGTGAACCTCAAGCCAAAAGCTGATACAGTGCATTAGCCTGTATCCCATATTCCAGAACAGGCTCACAGAACTAGGGGACATACAAACCATGATGGAGATGTGCAATCTCCAGGCTTAAAACCAGGGTACTTCGAGGACCAGATGGAGGGGAGTGGTATCAGCAGACAGATATCTAGTCTCGTGCATTCCCAGAGGCATCTGGTGGGGCCACTGTGAGATACAGGAAGCTGAACTAGATGGGCCTTTGGCCTGATCCAGCATGGCTGTTCTTACGATCTTAAGTAGTGCTGGTTTGTGGCTAGCTGAGCAGAAGGGCCTGAGCAGGAGCACTATAGCACTACAGCAGGAATGGACTGTCTTTTCTCTTTCCAGAGAAGGGTCAGATTCCAAGGGGAAAGACCTGTTGCCATGGTGGTGAGAGTGATGCTACATCCAAAAGGAAATAAGGTCACCCCTTTTCTGTCTTTCTCTTTTGGACATTCCCATCTCTTCTCCCTCCCCTCTGACCAAATGTTGTTCTTGCAGAACGTTGTTCTTGAGGTCTGACCTGACCACGTGCCCAGGTCTTGTGTCACATCAGGCCAAGGGCTGTTATGTGCCTGTAGGTTAACCACCCTGGTTCTTCAATAACAACATTCATATTCAGAATATCCTGTAATATTTGGTCACAACTTCTCATTAGTTCACTCTAATTGCAAACTTGGCACTTGTTGTCTAATAGAGCCATGGAATGGAGCCACTCACAGACAAGATGGGATTGTTCTCATGTACCGGCCCTACCCCAGTATTTAAAAAAAAGGCTTTGTGAAATGAAAAAAGGAAAAGAAAAGAAAAGAAAGAAATAAAGGAGGAAAGGGGGGGGAGATTACTCCCCATTTCCCTCCTGAAAATGTGTGTGTATTCCAAAAGTTTGCCCATAGAAACTGAGGGTTAAGAACAATAATATGCCTTCACAGTAAGAAAAGACAAGGTGAAAATTCCTCCCTCCCTCAATATGACAACAAGGTGGGGGCTTCACTCTATACTTCAGCCTCCCTTTTATTTCGTGCTTCCACCCTATTAAAAGGAAGTGCTGGCAGTTACCCGTGAAGCCCTGATATGGCTTAGATCCAGGAAATGTGAAGACGTATATCTCTCCATGTGATACCACCAGAGTCCTAAGTCCTTAAGCCCTTTGCTCTGGTCCACCACCCTTGTGGATGCATTTGTGAGGGTCTTCTTGGTGGCTGATCCCAGGCTGTGGAATTCCCTTCCATAGGAGGCATGACTAGTCCTTCTCCTCCTTCCACTAGTGGGCAAAAGTATTCAGTCAGGCCTTTGGCTGAGAAGTAGCTGCTTTGGACGATGGGTGTTGTCCTTCAGTCGGTTGTTCCACATATAATGGTTTTTCAATTGTTTCAGTGTGGTGCTTGGTTTTAAAAACTCAATGGTCTCTTACAACTGTAATACCGTATAATGTGGTCAGCTTTGTGTTCAGTAATTACAAACAAGGAACTCCAACTGTGGAAATGGCTGCAGAGATGTGAGGAGCTGCTGCTCGCGTGTGTCATTATGTATGGCAGGCACTTTGTCACATGGTTATGGCAGGTTCTGCAATCTACGTAGATATTTTTGGGGAGGATACTGTCCTGTGAGTTTAGTTGTATCTCTCTTGTTGTAGACCAGCCTGGATCTTCAACTGAAAGAAAGGTACAATATTAACTGAACAAACACACAATATATCAACGTCTGCTTGAGGAAACAAGGCAGTTGAATCTTCCTATTCCAGAGGAACTCTTGTGGGGACTTGAGGAATATTTGCAACAGGATTATTTTTGTTAACAATAATTAATAATAACTAGCATCATTGCATGCAAAGGCTAATGGGGCAGAAACCTTGTGAGGCTGAGTGTGCAAGTGCAAAAGTAGCAGAGACCTGAGAGCTCCACAGACATTTTATCTTTGACATGTTTTACTTGGGCTTTAGCTACTCACAGAAAAGAAGAACCAATAATTCAATAACACCACTTGATTTTCCCATCCCTGATTCTCTCTCTCTCTCCCTCTCATTTAAGATTACAGGATGAGATTAATCTGCGCCTTGAAGCTGAAAACAATTTGTCTTCCTACCGACAGGTGAGGTGGCAAGATGACAAATACTGTTGTGAAGCTATGGAAGGGGAATGCAAGATATCTTCATATGTTGTAACTGATTGACTATCCTTCCTCCATCTTTTGTAGTCTCTGTAAGTGCTAAAGATAGGCAATTTGTAGTACATGTTAGAAGGTTCCACTAGCTTATTGCTTTTAAGAAGCAATTTCTCTGGATGGGTGGACGTGCATCCATGCAATTGTATGTGTTTGTTGTCGTCTTTGTGATGAGGGCCAGGAGCTTCACTATATGTCATTTGAATAAATCATGGCAAGAAGCGGGGAGGCAGTATGTATGTATGTATGTATGTATGTATGTATGTATGTATGTATGTATGTAATGCATACGATTTACAAAAAAAACAATAGTTAGCAATATTATTTATTTATTTATTATGGCGCTTATATACCGCCCGTCTTCCTGGAGGGGAAACTCCGGGCGGTTTACAGCAAATCAAACAACAACTACATGAACTAATAAAATGAACAAATAAGACAACAATTGCAGGAAATACAAGAAATGCAGATGGCGGGAGAAAAAAAAATCAACCAAAAGCCTCCCGGAAGAGAAGAGTTTTCAAAGCCTTCCGGAAGGCAGGCAGGGACTCTGCTAGGCGCACTTCCGCTGGGAGGTGATTCCACAGCGTCGGGCCAGCCACAGAGAAGGCTCGGGAACGGGTGGAAGTTCTCCGAGCCTCCCTGGGCGTGGCCACGCGCAGCATGTGCACCCGCGACAACCTAGTTGGACGGGCCGACATGGACATCAACATAATAGGATTCAGATCAAGAATGTGACTGTTCCCTGTGCCACTCTAAGCCAAACAACATGTTCAAAGAAATCTGTTTCCTGAAGGTGTATTTTCTCAAATGATGGAAAAGGTACAAGGTCAAAACATGTTGCAAAGAGAACCATGTCTCATCAAGATTATTTTTGGAAGCAGATCCTGTTATGGGGAGAGAATGCTGTAAGAGCAGGAAGGACGCATTTATCAGAATGTGTGCTTTGGCCCTGGGATCATTTTTGTTTCACATTCGCTGTTTAGTCCAGACTTGACTTCCATTGTTCGCTGCATTTTTACAGATAGTTGTTCCTAAAATGGAGTCTCTCGATGTTATTGGACTTCGTCCCCCAGAAGCCCCGGTCAGAATGGTCAATTATCTGAGATTCTGAGAATTTTAGTCGCATAACTGAAGAAAGTAGGGAATACCATTGGGCTAGTCAGGTACAATCTAAGTCAAATACTGTAACCCTTATGAATACACAGTGGAGGTGAATAATAGATTTAAGGAACTAGACTTGGTGGACAGAATGCCTGAATAACTATGGATGGAGGCTTGTAACATCGTACAGGAGGCAGCAACAAAAACCATCCTGAATAAAAGAAAATGCAAGAAAGCAAAGTGGCTGTCCGACAAGGCCCTACAAATAGCGGATGAAAGAAGGGAAGCAAAATTCAAGGGAGAAAAGGAAAGATACAGAAAACTGAATGCAGACTTCCAAAGAATAGTGAGGAGAAACAGGATGACCTTCTTGAATGAATAGTGCAAAGGAATAGAGGAAAACAATAGAAAAGGAAAACCTAGAGATCTATTCAAGGAAATTGGAGATAGTAAAGGGGCATTTTGTGTAAATGATAAAGGACAAAAATGATAGGGACCTAACAGAAGCAGAAGACATGAAGAAGAGATGGCAAGAATACACAGAGGAATTATAGCAGAACTATCTGGATGTCCCTGATAACCAAGATAGTATAATTGCTGACCTCGAACCAGACATCCTGGAAAGTGAAGTCAAGTGGGCCTTAGAAAGCATTGCAAATAACAAGGCCAGTGGAGGTGATGGCATTCCAACTGAACTATTTAAAATCTTAAAAGAGGTAAAGGTCCTGCATGCAATATGCCAGCAAATTTAGAAAACTCAGCAGTGGCCAGAAGACTGGAAAAGACTGGTCTACATCCCAATCCCAAAGAAGGGCAAAGCTAAAGAATGCTCCAACTGTCGTACCATTCATTTCACACACTAGCAAGGTTATGCTCAAAATTCTACAAGGGAGGTTTCAGCAGTATGTAGACAGAGAACTCCCAGAAGTACAAGCTAGATTTTGAAGGGGCAGAGGAACTAGAGATCAAATTGCCAACATGCACTGAATTATGGAGAAATCCAGAGTTCCAGAAAAACATCTACTTCTGCTGTCAAAGACTTTGACTGTGTGGACCACAACAAACTATGGCAAGTTCTTAAAGGAATGGGAGTGCCTGACCAGCTTATCTGGCACTCCTAAGAAATCTATATGTGGGACAAGCAGCAAAAGTCAGAACTGGATATGGAGCAACTGACTGGTTTAAAATTGGGAAAGGAGTATGACAAGGCTGTGTATACTGTCACCTTGCCTATTTAACTCATATGCGGAGCACATCATGTGAAAGGCATGACTGAATGAATCACACAAATCGGAATTAAGATTGCTGGAAGAAATATCAACAACCTCAGATATGTAGATGATACTACTCTGATAGCAGAAAGTGAGGAGGAATTAAAGAACCTCTTAATGAGGGTGAAAGAGGAGAGTGAAAAAAATGGGCTGAAGCTCAACAACAACAACAACAACAAAACCTAAGATCATGGCCACCGGTCCCATCACCTCCTAGGAAATAGAAGGGGAAGAAATGGAGGCAATGACAGAGTTTATTTTCTTGGGCTCCTTGATCACCGCAGATGGTGACTGCACCAATGAAATTAAAAGACGCCTGCTTCTTGGGACGAAAGTGATGGCAAACTTTGGCAGCATCTTAAAGAGCAGATACATCACTTTGCCGACAAAGGTCCGGATAGTCAAAGCTATGGTTTTTCTAGTAGTGATGTATGGAAGTGAGATCTGGACTATAAAGAAGGCTGATCGCGGCAGAATCAATGCTTCTGAGCTGTGGTGCTGGAGGAGAGTCTTGAGAGTTCCCTGGACCAAGAGACTATCTGGGGGGGGGGTGCATTGGCCCTGCGGTGCAGCAATCTGGGGGTACCTGGAGGGGGAGCAGGAGGAGGAAGCCATGTGCCCCAGCAGCCAGGCAAGCAGGTGGGGAGAATGGTGGCTGTGGTGGCCGTGGCGCCCTCCTCCTCCTCCTCCTCTTCCTCGCCTTGTTTCAGGCCACCTCGGGAGAGGAGTAAGGCGTGCATGCAAACACACACATACACACACACATCCACCCATCCACCCACCACCACCCCACGCATGACCACGCCCACTGGATTGGGGCCCCATTGCTGGGTGGGCGCGATGCAATGGGGGCGCACAGCAGGGGGGGCACAAAAACAAACTTTATCCCAGGCCCTCCAAATCCTTGCTACGCCTCTACCCTGGACTGCAAGGAGATCCAACCTATCCATCCTGAAAGAAATCAACCCCGAATGTTCACTGGAAGGACAGATCTTGAAGCTGAGGCTCCAGTACTTTGGCCACCTCATAACGAGAGAGGTCTTCTTGGAAAAGTCCCTGATGTTGGGAAAGATTGAAGGCAAAAGGGGATGGCAGAGAATGTGATAGTTGGCCGGTGTCATCGATGCAACCAACATGGATTTGGCCACGCTCCGGGAGGCAGTGGAAGACAGGAAGGCCTGGCGTGTTCTGGTCCATAGGGTCACAAAGAGTCAGACATGACTGAACGACTGAGCAACAACATCAGCAGGTTGGGCGTTAGAAATCAGGGCCCTAAATCCTATTAGTATTCATATAAGGTTTGCATAGCTTGCCACAACTCATTGTTGCTAATTCATGAGAGAGTGGGAAATGTCTCAGCTACATACCTGTTTGCACATATTACAGATGCATCTCAGTGCCTAGTCAATTCACCACATTCCAGCCAGTGATATAGATAACATTGTTACTTTTCCAAGTTCTTCTTATCCCTCCTGGTTTCTTTTTCCCAAGGCTTGGTCTCTTTGTTTCAAAATAAAATTGCAGCATGCAGAGATGTCTACTGTCACTTAATTAGTGGATTCTTTATATGGTACAGTATTTGAAAGAATGTAAAGAGAAGGAGGGCACTAATTAGATGGAAGCAAGAAGCTGGGCATTTGCTGAATGAAAGGGGAAATATGAAGCAGGATTTTGCTCATGATGAAATCAGGGGAAGATTTTAAAGTAGAAATATTTTTATATTTACACCTTGCATCAGGTAGGTTGTTGTTGTTGTTGTTGTTGTTGTTGTTGTTAAAGGAATATCACTATTGTGACACCTCCCCTACCACCAAGATGTCAAGGAACATTAGAAGACAAATTTGCAGCTGGAAGGACCAAGTTTATCTCACATGCTAGATTTATCAAATACAATTAATGTCATATTTCAGATTAACATTTCCCCCCATAAACAATTGGATAGGTCAGTTGCTTAGGTCTCTGGCTGTGGAGACTCCCCACTGTGCCTTCTTGAGAGGATCTGGAATCGTTGATACATAAGGTATCCAGCTCTTCAGTTCAAAGGCGGTGGTGGTAGTTATTATATTTCCTCTGATGTCAATTTCATTGATTACGACTGCAAACTGGCTTTAATATTATATTTATGATTCAGTTATAACTTCTATGCGAAATGTGCTTTTCCTTTGAGTGATGACAGGTGTATAGTGAGACAGGATGGGGGAATTAGCTACCTGAGTGCAAGGATATTCATAACTACATGCTGGTCCACATCTACTATGGTCACACTCCTGATAAAATATGTTGCTAAAACATAATACTTCAGTTACAGATACAATGGACAATAGAATATTGTCTTTAAAACTAGCAAAAAGGACCATGGATATCCTCAATAGAAATTTAGGTAATTTTTCATTTCTTGTTTATTCTTTGCTATTTTAAGTACCAGTAAGTCTTGTGTTTTTTTAAAAAATGTGTGTGTTCCATTACCAGTGTTGTTTTTAAAAGACATCAGAGAAAGTTTAAAATATAGTGAAATATCCTGCCACAGACATGCAGTGGTAAAGCATAGTTTAGTCTTGGATATGCAGCTGACCTTGCAGCTTGAGGGGTGTTTATGTTATGTTTGATTTTTGTACAAAGTCTGTGTGTCCTTTAGAAATGTAATGTCTGTATCACTGTGTCTCCTCCATGCTGGGAAATCCACCACATATTGAATATCTGTCTGTGGTGCAACTGGTTTTATTTTGTTGCAGAACTTCAGGGAAGATTTGAGGTAAGACATTTCTTCCTTTTCAGGAAGAAACACAGGAACTATGGGTTTCACCTTTAATCATCAGCTTTTCAGAGTACTGTCACTGGATATAAGTCAGATAGAAGGAGGGCAGGGTCACCTGGCACAGTGCAAGAGCTCCTGTTTCATTTCCTCTCCAAGTTAACCCATCACATTATGGGGCCCAAACAGGTTGGCTGGCACTCATTTTCCCCTCTCATTTCCCAGTGTGTCTGTCCCCACAGGACGTTGATGATGCTGCATTGACTCGGATAGACCTGGAAAGAAAAATCGAATCCCTTCAGGAGGAGATCAACTTCCTTAGGAAGGTCCACGATGAGGTATAGAGTCCAAACTAAAGAGTTTTCCATCTTGAAAAGCTGTTACAGAAGACCCAGTTATTGTTGTTGTTGTGTTGTTACAGTCGTGGCTGACTCTTCGCGACCCCATGTCTGTGGAGTGTCCTTGGCAGGAATACTGGAGTGGCTTGCCAGTTCCTACAGCACCTGGTATTCCCTGGTGGTTGCCCGTCCAAGTACTAGCCAGGCCCGACCCTGCTTGGCTTCCAAGATCAGGCAAGATCAGATCTGCTCAGTGCTTAATCCAGCTTCCTGCTCTCTTTAAGTTTCAACGTTCACAAACAGCATACTAACCTTTTAGTGCCTACACAATTAAAATGAAGGCAGTCATGTGTGATCCTCAAGGGTCTCAGCTTTTCAAGACCATAGACATATCTGGAACTTTGGCCCATGAACAAAATGGCTGCCATGCTATACACTCTCAGAAAAAGGTGAAGAAAAGAACATCAGATATAGCTACCTGGCTTATTTTCACTGATGTCGTTTAAGTGGGCACTAATGATTACGTATGTTGGTTTTACTGTATTATCCCTGACACTTTCAATGGTCTGAGGAAAAACAATAAAGGTGCAGTAATATTCAGTTTTGGCTTTCTTTGAAATCAGCTCACTTGAGACTGAGGGCACAGTCAGACAGAAAGATAGCTTGCACTGTGGACCACTTGAGGTATGCTCTAGTGAAAGCTACAGTATTTCCTAGAGATCATGTGATATATAGGCAATAATGATCCCGCCCAACAACCTCACCTTGTGTCCAAGCTGGACCTTTTTTGCTCCAGCTTGGGCACCTTTGCAACAGGACTATTATTATGGAGGGCCAGACTGGAAGAACATGCAGAGGTGATCTAGTGCTAAACTAATGTATCCATGCAGTGATAAGGTGATCTAGCACTAAACTTAAACTTTTTAACAATACTTTCAGGCAACTAGGGGAAAAGATCACAGAGATGGCTGTTCCTGCTGTCTCAAAACATCATGTACAGCTTAGTGTTTATTTATTTATTTATTTTTGCATTTGTATGCCACGGCCAATTTTCCCCAAAGGGAACTCTGGGTGGTTTACATAAAGCACCATAATAAAGAACAACAAATAGTAAAAATAGTAGATCACCAGAACACAGTCCACAGTCATGCCTCCCACTCTTTTGGAGAATGAAACAACTGATCCCATCAGGAAAACACTGTTCAAAACTGCTCTGCCTTTTAATAAGTAGAAACTCTCAACAGCAGGACAGGGGGACCTCAATATCTGAAACAAAAAGGCCCAGGTTGATTCCCACTGGCCTTTGCATTGTGTGAACAGTTTTTAAAAGTGTAAATTTTCCAGTTCTACTACCTTAGCAAATGTAGTATTATTTGCCAGGGTAGTCACAGCCTTAGTTCTGATGACTCTACGGTCTGGAGTCAGGTAGCTTCACATGGGGAAGTTGATTCTTGGTTTCATGACTCCCCCTCCCCTTCCTCCTCAGGAACTGCGAGAGCTGCAGGAGCAGATGCAGCAGCAACAGGTCCACATTGAGATGGACATGGCCAAGCCAGACTTGACATCTGCTCTGCGTGAGATTCGCATCCAGTATGAGTCGATGGCCTCAAACAACATGCATGAGACTGAGGAATGGTACAAGTCGAAGGTACTCAGTGGCCACAGGTACTCTGATGTGGTGATAGGGGTGGATCGGAGGACCTCTCCACTGGAATGCCATCTGTCCCCTTACCTTTGACGTCAGAAGGGCGTCCCATGGGAGGACGCTCAGGAAATCGAAAGAACTGGGGAAAGCATGAGAAAGGAAACAGGTTGAAACCCACCCAAGAAATATGAAGTCATTTAGAGGAAGAAGAAGAGTTTGGTTTAGCTGTGGAGGCAGGAAACAGGAGGATGGAGATTGGTCAGGTGGAAGAGGCAGGAAATTACAAAGAATTATCAGAGGCTGAAGAGGGAGTAGACAAAGAAAGATCAAGGATTTTACCTCCCGGTTGGGAATGGATTTGGGTTGAAAATTTGTGGACCCATAAATGGGAAGGGCTCATGGTGCTGAAGGAGGAAGCTGACATATGGAGGAGAGCTGACAGAGAAGGTGTGTTGTAATGCGGTGAAAGAGAGGTGTGGAACTCGAAGCATAAAATAAGAGGAAAGAGCCCCGGTAGAGAGGGAGAAGCAAGAATGGGCTCAATGGATGTGGGCCTAATAGAGAGCTTGGAGGGAGATGGCATCACCTGGGATTATGTGGAACATAACCTGGGACAGATGTGGGATAAAGAATTTGTTGAGGAACAGGTGCCCCTGTTGCCGTGGCCATCCAGGACATACTTGAGCGGAACCCGGAGCACCCGGGACTTTGAGGAGAGATGGGATATGTTGGATGAAACCAAACTGTTAAAGAATACTAACCGATTTAGGCGCCCCCCCCCCCAGGGGGGGCTGAGCAGGGGGGGGGGGGTGAGGGGGGGTTTGGGAAGTTTCTTGGATGTCCCCCAAATAAATGTTGAAAACTGTTAATACGAAAAAGGAGTATATGTTGGATATGCTGAAGGAGAATAATGTGGATACAAATGTCAGGCTGAACTGCACACCCTCAACATCTGGTAATGGTAACACACAGGTTGGTGGGAGATAAAGATCCAACAAAAGGAATAGGTCAGGACTAAGGATCACTGGTCACACTGCAGTTCTGAATGTTATTTCTGGTATAATTTGGGTGTCTGGTGCCTCTCATGGCTGCTTTCAGTTCTGTGGTGACACTGATACACTCCGGCTGTGTATCCGTGTCACCAGGCTTTTTATTTCATGTGAGACATGTTACGTGTTACATAGTCTAAGGCATCATGTGAGGGGCAGTGAACAGGGCTCCCCATCCCACTCTGCACACAACAAAACCCTGGAAAAAGTGGGATAGGGTAAATTGACTCCAAGAATCAACCCAGGGATGTGCCATTTTTAATTTAAGATTCAGCTGGTTCCATCCAGCTAATTCTATTCAACATTATTATTACTAGCTGCTGAAGAAGAAAGACAGTGATATGAACAACATGCACATTTATTACGAATAATATTTGCAGCACAATCCACAAGAAACAGCAGCAATTTCCTTGCATTGTCATCAGCAGTAGCTACAATCCACTATGATCAAGTGCCTGTTATGTAAGGTACTTCGAGTTTTGATCATCAACCTGGGAGTACCACTAATGAAGAAGCCAGAGATTGTTTCCATGTGCAAAAATTTGGGAACTTTTGATCATTATGCATTAGGAACAGAAATGGAAGCTCTGGGGGGTTCGAGGGTATAATTTCCAAACACACTTACCTCTCCTGGATCTAAATAAGTCATTTGCAACCTCTAATCCAACCAGTGTCTCCCTGACAGTTTGCTGACCTGACTGATGCCGCAGCACGGAACATTGAGGCTCTGCGCTTTGCCAAACAAGAAGCCAACGAGTACCGCCGGCAATTGCAAGCCCTCACTTGTGATTTGGAGTCTTTGAGAGGATCGGTAGGTGGAGATGGGAAGGCAGAGAGGGCATGTTCAGAAGGCCTGGTTGGGTGTCATTTTGTGGGTTGCAATTAATCTCAGAAAGATGAGGAAGAGCAGTAGTCATACAGGCACATAGATATGATTCTCAGATATCACTTTTTTGGAATAGAAAACACCCTATCAGCTTGTGTTTCTACTTAAAACAATCCATCCTGCCTCTGTTAGAGCTGACCATTCTCTTTCTGGCACAAGGCTAGAGCATGCAGTCTTTTTGACCTGATTCACACAGATGCAAAATAGCTTTTTGGTCTGCTTTCATGGACAGGAACCAAGAGTTAAAATAGACTGTGCTGAAGATAATAACCTTTTAAACACCAGCTGGATCATTTCAGATTTGACAATGAGGGCGGGATGAGACAATGAATCCAGTAGCCTATCTGAAACCAACACTATTGGGCCTCTCTGTTCTAGAACTTCTTCCATCATCGAGTATGTCAACTTTTATAAATAAACTGCCTGGAGGAGGAACAGAAAGAGTAGCATCTCCTCCAACAGAGGTTAATTACCATTTATTTTATTTCTCTGTTGATTTTCTCCCATAAAGAGACTCAGGGTGGCTCACAATAATTAAAATACAATAATACCTTGGTTCACAAATATCATTTGAACATTAGGAAGAACTTCATGACAGTTAAAGCTGTTCGGCAGTGGAATATGCTGCCACGGAGGGTGGTTGAGTCTCCTTCTTTGGAGGTTTTTGAGCAGAGGCTGGATGGCCATCTGTTGGAAATATTGTGATGGGGTTCCTGCATGGCAGGGGGTTGGACTAGATGACCCTTGAAGTCTCTTCCAACTCCGTGATTCTATGATTCTATGATTCCTCCCAAAAACATGCTTGTAAACCCAAATACTCTAATATCAAAGCAAATTTCCCCATAAGAAATAATGAAAACTCAGATGATTCGTTCTGGGGGCCCATACACCATATTCTGTGCATATAAAATGCCAAAATTCACAAAAGAAGTTGGCTAGAACTCCATGTCCACACCATGGTTTAGGTACCTGGCTGCAGAATCTGCTCTAACAACTGGATTTTAATCTGTGTTTTTAATGTGACAATAATAAAATGCAACTTGTTGCCCTATACACACTTGACTAGCTGCCCCATGACTAGAAATGGTTTGAAAAATAAGAAAGGATGTTGAAAACAAATTAAATAAAAATATAAAGGAAAATAAAATAAACCTCTAACCTGCACTCCCCTTTGAAAATGTTCCTGGTAGGTGTAAGGGAAACCTCCATTTCTCTCTCCTCCCTCTGCCTTGGAGGCTGCCTGAGACGGAACATTCCAGACAATCCCCCATAATCCAGCAGGGAGAGGGAGCCACCATTGTAATAATGTGACCGGCTTCAGTTACTTGTATTGCAAGGCATTGTGTGTTGATTAAGACAAAATTTAGAAGAAATGTTTACTTGTCCTGCAAAATCCTCTTAAACCAAGTTACATTTAATCCAACGTATTACTGTACAATAAAAATGTAAAAGACAATAAATATAAATTAAAAAACAATTGAACATAGGGTAATATAAAAATAGGTGACATGAACACTAAGGGCGCTTTTACACGACCCCTAAGATCCGCTGGCAACTTAAATTCGGACCAGAGATCTTGGGGGTTTGCTCCTCTTCCTGTGTTCCCACCCCTCCACACTCCCTTGCTCCTGTCTGCATGAAGGGAGGGAGAAAAAAAAGGAGAAAAGAATGCCGGCTCACCTCTGCTCTGCCATTGAGAAGCATTCCAGTCTCTTAAAAGGGCCGGGGGGCAAAAAACAAAAACAAACTGAAGGGAGGAGAGCCCAGCACTCACTGCTTTGCAATCTGCATCAGAAATTTTTCACCTTCAGAGACCAGGTACTTGGAAAATGCACTGGGACACGCTTAGATGGGTGTGGTCGTACTTAATTTTTTTTAAAGTCCAGAGCTGGTGGGAAAACAATTTTAAGCTCCGCATCTGGGAGCCCTTTGCCTTGGATTTTAGGGGTCATGCAAAAGAGCCTTAAAACACTGTTTAAAAGTACACTTTAAATGGCCATAATTGTTATTTTGGGGGGGAGTCTACGTTTGATTTTATTATTTAAGATGTTTTAAAAGAAATATATTTACCTGGTGCTGGAAGGACACAACGGAAGCAACCAACCTAGCTTCCAAAGGAAGGGCATTCCACACCATGGGAGCACCCACAGAGAAGACCTTCCCTTACAATGCCACCAAACATGCCTGTGAGCCCAGTGGAACTGAGAAAGGTACCTAATCTGATGGTTTTAAGAGCTGAGGGTGCCCATATGGGGAGATATGGTCCTTCATGTTGCCTGCATCCAAGCTGTACAGTAGGACCACTGCATCTATGAGATCAGTACCCGTGGTTTCACTTATCATCTACGTAAATAAATAAATAAAACCCAGAAAGACACATTTCCAAGGTGTATTACCAGAACTGGCCACTAGATGGAACCAGAAACAATGTTATTTACAGGTATAGTAACTTAATGGAAATTCACTTGTGGCTTGAAGTCTCTGGGGTCATAACCAGTACTTGTGGGTCATAGCCAGTACTTTGAATTGGGCCTGGAAACAGGCTGGCAGCTGGTGATATTATTGTAACTGGAGCATTATATGCTGTCTGGCTGCTGCATTTTGAAGTCCTTTCCTCCAGGAATGGCCCCATAATTGACTGTTTAGCTGCTGTAGTGCGTAGAATGAGACAATAAAATCCCTCAGAGTAGCCTAGCTGGGCCTGCCTGCCACTGGTTCTTCCCCTCCCATAATTGTCTCCTGCACTGACTATTCTATTTCGTGGTTATATAACTTGATTATGTAACAGTAATGAGCACATTGGGTAGTGCATGATCTTACTCATTTTTCTCTCCCTGTTACTTCTGGTATGACTCTTAGATTTTTAAATCATGATTCAAAATGATAACTTGTGCCTTGAGTGGTTTAGTGGAAAGACAGTATATTGACAAAATTAAAACGAAATGTATGGTCCCAGAATGTTCAACTCTGAGAGCTTCCACACAGTAGCTGGCATTGCTGGCATTGGCGCCTCGGGTGCCCGGTGGCGCTGGTAATCTACTCTCATCACCTGCAGGCAGGCAGTGTCCCTTCCCTGATGGAGGTTCCTAACAGGTCACTGCTTTGATGCCCTTGCCAGCAATTGTTCCGTTTCCCTCATTACAGAATGAATCTCTGGAGAGGCAGCTGAGGGAGATGGAAGACCGCTATGCCCTTGAGACTGCCAACTACCAGGACACAGTGATTCGACTGGAAGAAGATGCCCGGAGCCTCAAAGAGGAAATGGCTCGTCACCTCCAGGAATACCAGGACCTTCTCAATGTCAAATTGGCATTAGACATTGAGATTGCCACCTATCGTAAACTCCTGGAAGGAGAAGAGAGCAGGTGAGGTCTAGCAGGTTCTTTCATATCCTATCTCTACTGTGCAATGATACATCTTCCTCAGTGAATTTGCTAACCAGCCGTTCAGAAGAAAACTGAAAGTCAGAGATTGTTTTTTTAAAAAGGACCTCAGTAGAATGAAACATGAGTGGCAGAAAGACTCTTGGTGGGAAATTTGTTTTTTCAGTCTTGAATTTGATAATTTTTCTAGTTTATTCTGCATCGCAAGGACACTAGGCCTTGCTTCAAGAAAAGATGGGCTTGTTGGGCATAGAATGTCATAAAAAAAAGTTACAAAAAACAACCCACAAGTTTCACAGATAGTTTATGGCCAGTCAAACTCTCTAGAAGTTTGATCTTTGATCCTCTGCCCCTCTACTCCAATATAAGGTCCCTGGTCATTGCCTTGGCCTCTTCTCAAGTTACGGCCAGGTGATTTCTTTCAAACGTCTTCCTGGTGTTCTTGGCTCAGAAAAATGGCTGAAACCATACCACTTTAGGTTGATCAACACACTTTTGAGATTTTTGCTTCTCCTTTGAAGTTCTTTGACTACAGGAGTTTATCTAGAACAAAGATTGAAATGAATCTTGGGGCAGAAGGAGTGGTGGTTATAATGAGGGCCTTATTCTAAACTGATGTCCTCTGTCCTGCCTTGTTTCTCTGCAGAATCACAATCCCAGTGCAGACTTTCTCCAACCTTCAGATCCGAGGTGAGGAGCCCATTCTGTCATGTTAGCCGTCACCAGTTACTTAGTCAGTTTTAGATACAGTGGACCCTCGTATAACAAATGGTTTGTATAACATAAAATCTGTACAACATAAAAAATTCCAGAGATAAGGGAAATTTGCTTAACAGAATCGCCTATGGGGTGAATCCATACAGCATAAAAATGGTCGCAATCAGGGATTACTCTGTTTTCAATGCATCTTATGAGAAATTTTTACAAAGGAAAAATTGCTCAACATAATTTCATTTGGAACAAATTAATTACTTTATACAAGGTACCACTGTATTTTATTTACTGTCATCATTGTGATATTTAATTTTGATTTGAGTTTGCTGTGTTTGTGTTTGGTCTTTGTTATTTTTTGCTGATGTAAACCACAATAGCGTGTCTATTATAGTATATAATATACATTTTATAAGTGCTTGGCTCCCTGGCTGGTGGAAAGTTAAAAGATGGACTTTGTGCGGCCTGTTTTGTTTGTAAGAGGTAATAGTGATGGCAAAATGATTGTGCTTCTGTAGACATCAGTGTGGGATATGAATTTTATACCATTAGAAGTAGGCAACCAGCCATCTATCGGGGGGGGGGGGACCATTTAAAATTGTATCTATATATTTCTGTGTTGCACAGACAAAAACTTTTTTTCAGTCCACTAGGAGATTCCCATTAAAGAGAGGGTCTGGAGGGTGATTTCAGCAGTGGGCAGGGCGAAGGGCACAGAGCATGAGCAAAGCAAAATAAATAGGGTCAGGTGTCAAGTCTTGATAATTTGCTACCATGCACTGGCTTTCAAGTATGCAAAACCTTTTCAGTTTCACAGAAGCTCTTTTCACAAGCAAGACCTTCCTAGTGTACAAAGGAGAGCTCTGTTATTATACTAGCAGTGCGAAGACTAATACTGAAATACTGTAGACTTGTCTGCTAGAATGATCTGATTTCCCCCATCACCTCTTCTCTTGCCTGCTGTGCCATCATGGGTCCTGCTTGCCTCTTTCTTGCCCCTCCATTTCCTCTTGAAAGATGTGACGTCCCCACTTTGTGTCAGCCAAGATCCTCAGCCAGGAAAAAGATAAAAGAGCATCTGAAAGTATGACCCTAATTCTTCTCTGTAATTGTAACACAAATCAGCACACAAACATGTTAGGGCATTTTAAAAAAAATATCTTTCTCTGTGTTGTATACAGTACTGTTAAGTTGCATCCAACTTCTTGTGAATGTAATATGATTTTCATGAGATAATCAAGGAGCGTTTTTTAGCTTTGTCACTTTGAGTGTGTTTCCATGGGCAAACAGAGATTTGAACCCATCTTCTCAATCCTCATCTGACTCTTGATCGACTACTCCACACTGGCTGTCAAAACCGCTCTACTCTTGGCAGTTCTCACGTGTAGCCATATGATCTTAGACTTTGGTGGTTACTTCACGTCCTTCCTCGAGCCGAGGTGAACTTGCCTCCGTGTTGAAATCAGTTTTCAACATGGGTCGAGAAGCGGATTGAAAAGCTTCCCGAGCTCCAGGATGGGAATCTCTCATCCCGCTTGGAGCGCAGTTCAGGGGGTGTGGTCGGGGTGAACTCGGATTGACCCCACAAGGACGTGAGGTTCTATTCCTTCGAGCTCGGATTGACCCCACAAGGACATGAGGTTGCGTTCCTTCAAACCGGTCTCCAGCGGGGCCGCAAACTGCAGCGAGAGGGA
Source organism: Phrynocephalus versicolor (assembly GCA_023846285.1). Lineage (NCBI taxonomy): Eukaryota > Metazoa > Chordata > Lepidosauria > Squamata > Agamidae > Phrynocephalus > Phrynocephalus versicolor. Next base: position 3,402,589 of record JAHTLZ010000111.1, on the reverse strand, counting down.
CGTGAAGTATCAGCCTTTAGACCCAACTATAGTGACCTGCTGGGGGGTGGGTTGCTCTTTAGATGATAACGTGTATCCCTTTACTACAGATTTATAGCATCTCTATATAAGTACTGTATCTATAGATATATCTGTCTATAGAGATACAGATAGAGACCACAATTCCTAGTTAAACATGTAAAAAAAAAAGCTAGACATACAAGGGAGGAATAAATCCTTGGAATCAGATCTTAGTATGTCACATCATTTATGTCATATTTTGGGAGTGTTTTTAAATTAATCCCCGATTCAATATCAGTAATCCTTATAGAACTATTGTATTGCACATATGGGATTGATAGCAAAGTGCCTTGCTTCATGCCAGAGCTGTTGTCAGGATTGAACAGCCTACAGTAGGCTGAACTAGACTAGAAAAGGCTGAGGTTTCCTGGCCAGGAGTAACATCACCATAACCACCCTGCACCGCTGCTGTGGTTACCCTCTGCCTTGCACACCTTCATGGCATCCTGGATCTTGTGGAGAAAACCTTCTCTCTTCCTCCTCCAGAGTACCCCTGCGAGGCACCTGTTTTATGAGTAGTAGTATTAAAAGAGATTCCTCCCATTGATGACTACTTGCAATCAGGCCTGTGGTCCTTCTGTTTTCCCATTGTTTTAATTAATAACCTGCTGAGCTAAAACAACTGTACTCAATGTGGTGGATCATACCCTCGCAGATTATCAGTGCTCTGCAAGTTGGTTCAGCAGTTTCTGTTTTATGACAAATGACCAGGCTGTTCTTTCTCTCCTCACCAGAAACCAGCCTAGACACAAAGTCTGTTTCTGAGGCCCAGCTGAAGAAGAGCATTGTGGTCAAAACTGTGGAAACAAGAGACGGAGAGGTAGGCCAAAGCTACCCATGGATCGGAAACTTTCTTTTTCTGATCCCAAAGCTGAAGGAGATCCATAAGAATATCTGGCTGCTACATTTTGGAAGACTCGATTGGCATGCCTGTCACAAACTGCTTACCTTAGGAAAAAAATCTCCCAATTTCCTTATTTATTTTATGTTTTGTTGTGGTTATTGTGAGGATGTTCTTCCTAATCCGGAGACAACGATTTCTTCTTTTTCTGTCATTTTTTGTGTCTTGTCTTGCCAAAATTGGATGGACAGATCTATTTCCCCCCCGAAAATTGATATAATATTGGCTTGTGAGGAACATATTAAACACTGATCATGTCCACAAGGCTTCTGTATTTTTCATAAGGACAAACAGCAGCTTCACAAGACATTCTATAAGGAATATAACATGGGCAGTTGTGAGGTAAAGTTTTGTTTTTTAAAAAAAAACTCCCGTACTGTATGATCCTCATACAGATCGTATCCATTTCACCCTATTGCTGCATTTAGTAAACAACAACTTTAATTATGAATTAATCTTCCCAAGTGAGGTTAGATATATTTTCCCCCTAGTAAATGCTATGTAAAGCACTTGTTTGGGTAAGATTTGAAACAGATCCTCAAGTATTGTCTTTTTGTTTTCATTACCATTAGTTAGATGAATCTGTTATTTTTGTCTTTCTTTTTCTGATGAATACCTGTCATGCCATGTCTGGATTCTTATTTTATTTTATGTTATTTATTTTTTATTTTTGCATGGGACTAACACAGTAGCTGTGTTCTACAGCTTTTCCTTCTCTGCAAGAGAACAAATCATATATTCTAACTGAATTAGTAAAAGTAATACAAAGAAGCTCACTGCTGAATTTTCAGTTATGTTTCAATTCTCTAGTTCCTGTGTAGTGTTTGGAAATGTTAATTTAGCTGCTTGGAAGATATTGGGATCTTTAACCTGTGGGGTGCATATTACGGTGTGCAGGTTGTATTTGACTGTTTTTAAAAGCATGGGGAGTCCTTGAATAATTTAGAAAGGAGCATAAAATAATCAAAATGAACACAAGCCATTAAATGACAACTTAAAAAGCAAGCTTGCTCCTCAGAATAAAGCAAGTAATTATTCCCATTCTCACTGTTCTTGCAGGTGATCAAGGAGTCCACCCAGGAGCACAAAGATGTGGCCTGAAGCAGGCAGCCGTGAAACGAAGCAGAGGAGGGGGCACTTTTAGCTAGGATGCTAGCAAAGCTTCATATCCTCCTGCTACTGCCCTGGGCCAAAAACCTTTCTGGTTATACTGCTGGATAAGTAGAAGGGACGTGAAACATTTGCAAATCTAACTATTTACAACTAGAGAGAATAACCAGCTACCCACCAGACCACGGTAGCCTGTTGCTTTTTAACCTGTCATCTGTGGGCTTGGAGTCTATTCCCATCTCTCACCCTATATTCTTCCATCAATGTATGGCCTTTAACACCTTAGGTCTATCTTCGGCTGAATGGAAAAATCTGATGCATAAAAAAACCACTAGTAGGACCAATGTTTATTGTTGATAATTAGAACATCATATATATAGGAGGGGAAGAGGGGGCAGAGAGAATGAACCAGAGGCTTAGCAGGACTGTCTTCAGAGGTCAACTGGTCTTCTTTGAATTATTCTCCCTTAAGCAAGAAGCCCTCTGCTGACTAGTAACTAGTCTAGATCAGGACTGAGATATAAATCAATGTGGGAAGGGAATTAGTTACCTGAGCCCACCCACTGTGCCTTTTTGAAACTCAGCATCTCTTTTCATCTGGCAGATCGTCTGTTGCTCTGAGAAAGTTATGTCAGGCATCAATTCAACCAGATGAATTGTCCAAACAAAGTGTTAGAGAAGATGGTCCCTGTTGAATTCTTAGCCATAGTCTCTAGCTGGTAAAGGCAGAAGAGGCCTGCTGTGAACACTTCCCATAGGGCTAATAACATTTGAAATAGAGGATGGTAATCAGGCTCACAGTAGGAGAGAGACAGGTGGAGTCCCAATCGAATTCTCCTTAGTGGCAGCTATTTAAAAATTTGAAACTGTGTGCTTATTAACATGCAAATAATGTCACATGTCATTTGACCATCTCTGTAGATGAATTTTGCAATGTGTGCAAAATTATACTTTCCTGTCCTTTCTCTAGAGCAGATGCACCTTCTTTTTATTTCTTTCGTCATGGCCAGGCCATAGCAGAAATGGTGGTTATCTTGGCTGTGTCTTGAGAGTGTATTTTAGATTAGAGTACGTCTTAGCCAGGCATTCTACTTAATGGCCTAAGGAGCTAAAAGTGGTATAGTAGTTCTTCTCTTTGTTTTATCCTCACTCCAAACCTGTAAGGTAGGGGGTTTGAGGGACACTGACTAACTCGAGGTCCCCCAATGAATTTCGTGGTTGCATGTAGATTTAAACTGGGGTCTTCCTAGTTTTAGATCAGCATTCTAACCTCTACGCAAAGGGCTTTGAGAGCCTTGGGACACCTTCAGAACCGATTGCCCTACGTTTCGTGTACAGAATGTTATGTACTTTGTAGCCCAAGGTAAATGAGTTCCGCCAGCCACTTGATCCATTAGTAGAAAAAGCATGTGCCTTCCAGGATGATTAAGTGAACGGCGTGCGGCTGAAAATGAGGAAGGTTGAAAATGAAGGACAAAGTGGCAGAAGAAAAATAGAAGAAGGAATGAAGGCTAATGTGTTCAATGTGTTCTGACAGTGACACACTGCAAATAATCCAGTGGACAGCCACATGCATGATTTTGGAGACAGGACTTACAGAGCACAGCTTTGATCAACTTGATACATGTTTAGTATAGTCAATGAAAAGAATATAAACTGTGGATTTGATAGATTTAAAGTACCTAAACAATTGCCTGGGATAAATAAAAATGTTAACTTTCATTCTGAAGGCTCAGTAGGTGAAACCTCAACATTTAACATCTTGTGATTATTCATTTGATGTGTATTGCTAGTTGCAAGTTTTAAAGTCTTCAACAGCAGGGTAGATTTCAGGAAGCTACCAACTTCAACTTGCAGCAAAGCAGAATGTAAATGAGTGGAAAACAGAATTCTTCCTATCCTTCCCTGATATTTTCCATGAAGAAATGGCACTGTCAGTTATATCTAGTTCCAACTCTTTGGAATTCAAACATTACAGAACTAGATACTAGAGATGGGCACGAATTAAAAAAATGGCATTTCATTTGTCGTTTGTCGTTTGTAGGGTCCGTTTCCGTTTTTCGTGAATTTTTGCAAAAAATCGTTTTCGTTTTCGTTTGTTTGTTACCATTTTGTTACCATTTATTTCATTTTTTGTGATGTTTTAAAGGATTTTAAGCAATTCACTCATATTGCAGTAACGGAAACGAAACACACGACAAAATTTCCAGTGCTTCTGATTGTTTCATTTCATTTTAGAGACAAAATTCGTTTGTCATTTCATTACATAACGGAAAAAAAAGAAAACGGAAACGAAAAATTGTTCATTTCGTGCCCATCTCTACTAGATACTTAGTAAAGAGAGCTGCACCAGTAGACCTCAGCTCATCTAGTTTAGTTCTTATCTCCTCACCGCCCCCTCTGCCACCCTTGACAAGGTTTATCCAACCCCCTGCAGATGGTCCTTCTAGAACTCTCATTTTATAGATAACTAATACCATCAGTAGCTTAACGGGGGTATAGAAATAAATAAATAAATAAATATTTGTATCACTAAAAAACCTTTGGTCCTCCTGTTTTGAAGGAGACATATCATACTGTACAGGCTCAAGTCTTAGACGGAAGATGAAGTTTAGACTGAGCTTCTTTGAACTAACAATAAGAGATGTGGTCTGCAGATCAATGGCCTACAAAACATTGTTCCTTCTCATAATCCATTCCCCAGGCTTCACATTGACATAACATGTCCACCATGACGTTAAATATGTTTCTCCATAATATGTACAATTCACGTGACATGCAACATTTGTATTAGACAATGTTAATAAGACTAGTGAAATATTGAGAGGATCTGGATTCATGTTAACAGTTAACACATTTTGGGAGGAAATCACAAAATCTTTTTTGCCTAACTCCTGGAATAAAATGCACATATATATTTATCACACCGACATCACATCCATTCCCAATTAGCAGCTCAATCTATTGAGTAGGTATGCAACTTAGGATTGTAAACATTCAGAGTGAACATCAATGAAACATCGACACTTCTCCCCCCACCCCCAATATACTGTACACCCTTTTAACTTAGGGAGGTATGATACCCCAGTGCATCAAATGTATTTCATGTACTATGCCTTCTTACTATGTTAACTCACACTGCATCAAATGTATTAGCATCTCAGTTGTCACTGGACTCATTGTGGGTTTTTTTTTCCTGCTAATAGATTGCCTCCTTTTGCCCCTAAGAACTGTCCTGTAATTGCTGCACAGGTGTTGTTTTTTTAGCACACCTATTTCGATGGTTGTTCTCTACTCTCTCCACCCTCCTTCCAGCGAATGCCTAACCAAGAAGTGCGAGAGATGGAAGTCACAGTCTTGGTTCTTATTCGTGAGCCTTTCCTCCTCCGCTAGTTGTTGTAATTAGAACTAAAGAAGCGGGGTGGTGGTGGTGACAAATAGGATTCTTTCTCACAGCATCACATGTGGGAAGCAGAGAAGAAGCCTGCCCTTTCCTGACAGGACCAGGATTTTTTTCTTTTGAGGTATCAGCCAGTGATGACAAAATTTTCACTTCCCTGCTGATTTATCCTCATGACCTGTTGTAACTGCTCTCTGTTTCTAGAATAAGCAGCCTGATTGGGTAATATGTTCGATCTGAGAGGCAAAACTCAGTTCCGTTCATGTCTGAGGAAGCAATCTATGGCTGTTGGTGCACGGGTGCATATCTGGTGTTCATAGATGGTTCCTCTGTGCCCCTGTTCATTGGTATCCTCTCCACACAGCATGCACAATGTGCATGGCATGTATGCACTTCTTTCTTATGTTTAGTGCTGCCTTCAGATAGGGAAATTGCATGGCACACGCCCTGAGCTGTGGGTTGAAGGGAGAATTAGACAAGTCTCTAATCCATGGTTAGAATCCCATTGGAGCTTCCCTAAGGTTTGTGCAAATTGCCTTGGTTAATTGGCAAGGCACTGGAGCACATTTCAGCTGCATGACTGATTAAGTTCCCAATTGCACAACCACAATCAACCCTGACACCTTTTCAATTAGCTATAATTATGGTTTTTTTTCCCTAGTACAAGGCCATTACATGCAGTCTAACTATAAATGCAATTATTGCACGCAGGACCAGCCATGCTAAAACCTGTACCCACAGTGATTGCTATAGATCTGATAACACAAATGTTAACCCGGCTCCCCCCCCCCTTTTTATAAGTATTTTGTCTAAGTAATCTGCAGTTGTTATGCTATTCTCATTAAAGCTTGGATCCTGATTGCATGTTTCCATATGTTGGGCTAATTCATAATACTATCAGAAAAAAGAAATTTGTATTGAAACATTTTAAAAATATTAAAAGTATTATGAAGGGAAATAGTGGCCTTATTTAAAATTCTAGTTTTGCTTCCTTAACATTTATTTTGATTGAAATTATTTGATTAGTCATTCCCACTAGCACTGGTAAACCCTGTTCTTCAAAAATTGTTGGAATGGCTTACGTGGGAAAAAATACTACAAAACTGGTTAAAACAAACATATCAGTTATACAAGGTATGACTTTGGAGCATAGCACTCAATTTAAAAAGAAAAATCAAGGCAAAAGTGAGATTTGTTGTTAGGCTTATTCATCAGGTTTTGTATATAGGTTTTGCAATTTATAAATACAGTACATAAAAGCAAATATCTTGTTCTTCATTCAGTCCTTTTTCAGAGGCAGAGTTCAACGAATGAGGAAGGGAGCTACCACTGTAGACATCGGCAACTCCTAATCTAATGTACTTTCCAAAGAGATTTTGGAGTACCTCAGAGTCTATGAAATCTACTTGTCTACAAATGGAGACAATGGATCCTTTGGTTACCCCAGTTCTAAGTCATAAAAAGACTCAGAACTCAAAACTTAGCACTTGACTGATTCTGGATAATAGGGAATGTCAAGGGTGGAAAGGATTGGTCCAAGAGGGTTTGCTGAATGAGCAAGAGAGAAAAAAACAGACTAAAACAACCAGAACATACCCTAAAACAAACTGGACATGAAATCCTCTTCCAGGACACAGAGGTACTGGATAACACTACCAATCACTATATCAGGCTATACAGGGAAGCCATCGAAATCCACAAACATAGGCAAAGTTTCAACAAAAAAGAAGAAAGTCTAAAAATCAACAAAAATCAACAAAGCCTGGCTTCCAGTACTGAAAACTACAGTCTGCAAAAGGTCAAAGGTCAATGATTCCCACCCAGCCACAAGCAACAGCGATCAGTGCACACAATAAAACAGCTAACGACACCCATCAGCCACAGACAAGGATCACTGTCATCCCTAATTGCAGTGAAATCTTTTAATCCCTTCATCACAAATACATCAAACAGAATACATCAAACAGTCTGATAATCTCAAATCCAAGGTATACAATAATTTTATTATTCTATCTCTGCCAAGAATAACTGAAAGGATAGCTCAGGGAACAAGTACTTGACTATGGAGCCAGGGGTCACGCGAGTTCAATTCCTGGTGTGTTTGTTGGGAGATGAATCAGCCTATGTAACCTTGTTAAGCTACACAGTCACAGGGTGTCCCAGAATAAGGAGATAGTAAAGCACCTTTGAATACTGTATACTGTACCTAGAAAACTCTGGTAGGCCTAAGTCAGAAATGACTTGATAACATATGATTATTAATTATGTCAGGGACACAACTGTCTTCTGAAGTCCACTCACAGCCTTCCAGAGTCATGATGGATGCAGAGGCACTTTGCAGCAACATCACACATAAAGATGGACTACTGTAGAGTATATGCTTTCATGGATAGCATGCCCCAACAATACTGTTCTATTCTGAATGAGGCCATAACACATCTAGGCACTAAATCCTGTGACTCAGTACTCATCTGCAACAATTCCACCTTTTGACAATAATGTGTATTATCACAGCACAGTTGTGGCAACATGTATCATCATTGCACACTATTCAAATATATTTATACCTGACCTAGAACATTGTTTTTAGCTGCTGTGCACAAAGCCTCTCATGAATCTGTCATATGTTGATGACATTTTTATCCTTTGGACTCTTGAGAAGGAATAACTTGAGATATTCCTCCAAAACATCAATACAATACCTTGTAATTAACCTGAGTCAAAACCAATCAACATGACAATCTGGACACAGCTGTAGAGCTGAACAATGGACACCTACGCATCATCTTACCGGTATATTGAAAACCCACCGATTGGTATGCATTCTTACATGTGTTCTTCCACTGTGGACACATCACAATATCTATTATACAGCTAAGCACTTCATATAATACCTGCTTGAATCCACAAGGCAGAAACTCAAAATCCAAGGATTTATAGCAACATTTTGTTATGTTATATTGCTCGCTGTATGAGATTAAAATAACATATTGACAGGGCAAGACAAGTACTCAGACAGAATGTACTACAAAACAGCAAATGTCAGAGCAGTCACCTTCAGCTCCCCAAGGAGACTACTGGTGTGCATCTTCAATTATCAGTAGCCCATTCTGAACTTCTCTCTCAGAGGCTCTGGGTGGCTGGCCTATATTCAATTACAGACATATTCACTCATTTTAAACTACTGTTGAGCTGCAGCAAGCTACATAAGATGGATACATAAATAGAATTAGGACACTGCTACAACCCTAACGCCAACTGAGTAACCATATTTTCTCTGGAAGCATCATTATGGACCTCAACGATGCCACTCACAACATCCGAGACACACTTGTTCACCTATTAAAGTGATCTATGCCATCCTTTGCTGGCAGTGGCCCTTTGCATTCCACATATGACAAAAGGAACAATCACTACACAAGGTAATAAATGGACACAAAGCTGACATCAAACATTGACACATAAAACCAGTTTCAGAACATTATGACTTCCCTGTACTATATACTTGGTACAGAGCTTAGAATGACACGTGGGAGGAACTAATTACAAAGGAAGATTTGAGAAAGAATGTTGAACTAGGTTACGTTCACGAATGTCAATGTACAGCTACATGAATTTTTTTATGTACATTGAATTTTAGCACAGACTGGCCAGGATCCTATTAGTGTAAGCTGTTCTGTGGAACTCCAGTGACATCATCAGCCGCCATGTCATTACCATATGGTAAAATTAAAATTTCCCCATCCTCTCACCAGGTTTCATGAATCTCCAGGCATTCCCCTTTGTCCTAGGAAAACTTTGGGAGTCTCAAAACAGAATAGGACCCGGAGAAGATGGAAGTCTTGCGGGTGGGAGATCCTACTGTCAATGGGTTGGGAACTCCCTCTCATTTGGGGGTGTAACTCTTCCCACTTAGAATGAGGTGTGCAGCTTGGGCGCTCTCTTGGACCCAGTGCTATCCATGGAATCTCAGGTAGTGTCAGTGGTCTGTTCTGCTCATACCATCTGTAGTGGATTGCTCAGCTGCACCCCTAGCTGGACACAGGGGCTCTCACCATGCTGGTCCATGCATTAGTAGTCTTGAGGCTACCAATGTATTGCAACGCTCTCTGTGTGAAGCTGCCCTTACAGGCTAATGCGGAGACTCTAGCTGATCCAGAACACGGTGGACAGATTGCTGACTGGGACTAGAAAATACAATCATATATCCCCAGTGCTGGCCGCCCTGCACTGGCTTCTAGTTCAGTTCTGCATCAACTTCAAGGTTTTAACTATGACATACAAAGTCCTAAACAGTTTAGGACCTCACGACCTGTCAGAGCGCCTTCTCCCAATGAAAGCTGCCTATAATACCCAATCTTCCCCAGCCAGGCATTTGAGGCAACTAACACTGCGAGAGGCCTGAAAGGAAAAAAACTAGAAATAGGGCCTTTTCCGCCATTGCCCCTCACCTGTGAAATCACCAGGCATTCTCACCACCAGAAATCTGTCTGGCCCCCTCTTTGGCAGTTTTTTTTAAATGATTAAAAACTTGGCTATGCAGACAGGCATTCCCTCAAATATAATATAAATCCAGTGGTCACCCATTAAAACATGATTTTACCTGATCTGCCCACCAATAACACAAATGCTATTTTATGTCACTTTAATTTTTATTATCTTTACTGTATTTTATGTTTATTTTATTGTGTTCATTTTGCACTGTATTGTACTCATTAATTGTTGTTAGCTGCCCAGAGTGGCCTTGCTGCCAGATGGGCAATATAAAAATACAATTAATTAACTAATTAATTAAACTGGAAAATTACCATGGGTAGAGGTAGTCCTGTTATATGACTCCCAAAGGCTTCCTAGGATGAGGGGGATCCTCAGGGATCTCTGGAACTTGGCTTTTACAGTAATTCCCTCAGTGTGGCATGACCACAACTGATGATATCACTGAAATTCCACAGTGTAAATTATGCCTAGAGGATTCCAGCCATTTTATATGTTAATACTGTACACCAGTTTTATCTACAGTTATGTAAATAGCTAAATCAAAAAAAGTTGCTTTCTTGGACAAAACTCTTATATAAGCGTAGTTTCTGAAAACGACTCCATTTGCACTTGAAGACAGGAATCTACCACTGGTATCAAATGACAGAGCATCTGATTGTTCTCAACTAGTACGTCTATGTAATAGAATGTGAAGGTTAAATTGCTGGTCTTAATAATGCCACTCTTACTTTGGATGCCTACTAGCAATTACTACCCTCTTTTTCTCAGTTCAGTTGACTCTACTCTATGCTCGATCTATCTGAGGAAGTAGGTTGGAACCCATGAAAGCTCACACTAGAATAAATCTGGTAATCTTTAAGATGCCATAATATTTTGTTTTTATTACAGTATGCTTCTTTTTATTGTAGTGCTCTCTAGCCATTTTGGACTACGATTCCTAGAATTATTGTTAATAATGTGCTGTTATTGCCACAGTGTGTCATTATATTCCAGTCTTCATAAATGTAACTTTCTAAGCTGTGGAGTGTAATGTCCAAGGCCAGAAAAGTTACTTGGGCATCTAAGACCAAATGAAGTGAATTAAACAGTATGACTCAAGGGATTCCTACCTCTTGCTTCCCATTCTGACTTCTCTTTAGATTGCCCAGCACTTTAACAGTGAAGATTTGGGATGGGTGGGGATGAGAGATAAGACTTCCACTACCCTTCTGTTGCATATTCCAGTCCACTGCCATCAAAGGCTTAGACAGACAAGGGCTTCACTTCCTTTACTTAATTTCTGGGCCATGGTCTGTAAAAGCATTGCCAGAGCTCATAGCATTCATCATTATTAGATAGGTTCAGAAATGGTGGACTGTCCACTTCCCAGCTTCTTGTCCTGTACAAAAAGTATCTGGCAGTGGCAGATCTGTCAGAACAGATCACACAGTAAATGGTATGTCCATCACCTGCAGGGCAGGGATGTTAAGTTGTACAAAGTTGGATGCTATTTGCCAAATAATTATTTGGCATTAAAAATTTAATCCATCCACACCAGAAAAAACTCTTTCTGCAGAGATTAGTAACTTTACTGCTGCCTTCTGGCTTCTCTCATCAATACTGCTAGTTCCCTGCCTGATCTTTTGATGTACTTGTCTAGTAATATTCACTATACTTATATTCTCCTGCCACCCTCAGTCAGGCCCTATAACATGTTAATGCTGGAGAAGAAGAAATGTTTGCTAACTGATTTAAGCGGGTGGCCTAAATGATCTTAAAAGCTCAGACTCACTTAGCAATACTGATGCAAACATTAGATGCATGGATAAACTATGTATGCTAGTCAATTATAAATACCATGAAAGAAAGAAAGAAAGAAAGAAAGAAAGAAAGAAAGAAAGAAAGAA
>JAHTLZ010000111.1:3345634-3390725 GCA_023846285.1 Phrynocephalus versicolor | reverse complement strand
AAAGAAAGAAAGAAAGAAAGAAAGAAAGAAAGAAAGAAAGAAAGAAAGAAAGAAAGAAAGAAAGAAAGAAAGAAAGAAAGAAAGAAAGAATTTTTGTAAAGTGTCATCTTCCGTTTTCTGTGTACTGGCCATTACTGAATGGGAAATAAACATTTACTTCTCCAAGAATTTGGAATGTGCCATCCCTAATAGCATAATTGGAGAGTTAGAAATAAGGTGCTAAAAAAGCCAAACACAATAGCTGCCCAAGATCTCAGGCAGAGGAATTCCCCCCCCCTTCTGATATTAGGGGCACAGGATCCAAACCTTTATACAAATTTCCCATAGGAATGCATTGAAAAGAGAGTAATTCACCCCATAGGCGATTCTGTTAAGCAAATTTCCCTTATCTCCGGAATTAAGTTGTACAGATTTTATGTTATACAAACCGTTTGTTATATGAGGGTCCACTGTAAACAGATTTGCCAAATGCTAATAGTATTTTCCTCTTAAAAGTGTATTGCTTCTAAATACAAAGTCGGCATTGCATTTACTGAGACTCTTAAATGGAACCTGGGACCTTGCATAAGTAAAATATGCGACTGAGCCTTCTTTCCTACAGCTTTAACCATGACTAATGAAACTGGCAGTATTTTGTCTGCCAATGCTTTACTGCTTTGAGTGTGTTTTCAGTCTTGCTTTTGTTTACTGTTCGTTAGTGTGATGTTTGTTTGATTCTTTTTAGCATGTGTCTACTTAGTGTTTTTAGCTTCAAATGTTGTGTTAGAATTATATAAACTACCTTGGGTGCCTTTCAAGGAGAAAAGCAGGATTAAATAAATAAATAAATAAATAAATAAATAAATAAATAAATAAGTAAGTAAGTAAGTAAGTAAGTAAATAAATAAATAGTGGCAGGAAGAAAGGCACACATACACACACACAAGAATGAGAAATGTGAGGCATTCCCTATGTTCCTGGACTACACACCCCATCAGCTCTTACTGGTGTAACCAACAAGAGGGAAAGGTATGAAATGCATTCTAGTGACATCTGGAGGACAATGTTGTTCCCAACCTCAATATACATTTGTCTCATAATCAGGGTAAATCAACTTCCCCAAAATTCCTTTATCATGTTTTTGCCATACATTAACTAACATCAGTTGTTTAACTGGTCTAGAGCTGGACAGCTGGCCAATGCATTATTCAATTTTTTTTTACTAATCAAATTATTTCTTAAAAGCCCATGGCCATTGTTCTAAAAGGTCCTATTTCAAAGGTGTGCACCTGCAGGCATAAAGGCAGCAGCGGACAATGTGGATGGTTACAAAGAGGAGAGTGATGAGGACGTAGCTTGTGAGGATAGTCTTAATAGCATATTGTGTCTCAGGATCATCGAGGCTTCGCTTGCGACGGCTCTCATACACCACAGATAAGCGGAAACCAGCAACCATTTGCCCCTCTCGCCAGCAGGAGTACATCCCTTTGTCATTCATCTGGGCAAAGCGGATGTGCAGGTGGTTTCCATGGTCAATGAAGACTCTCATGCTCTTGTTGACCCCAACGAGGAACCTAGTGAGGTAGAGCCGCGTGGAATCTTTGTCCCAAGCCACTGCATGCTCTGGCCTTGCTCCTGGGCAGGCAATGATCAAAGCACTGCCAAGAGACTGCTTATGGAATTGAATAGGGACATTGGAGACCCAGGGTTTTTCTCCGAGCTTTGAAATGACATTTGAGATAGAGGCCTCTCCTTCATTTGAGGATGTCTTCGTTCTACAAGGCGTCATGCAGCTTCGGATAACAACTTCAGGCTTCCTAACTTGAACAGCATCCCGAAACCTCTTGGGGACTGATCTTGAGCCACAGGATGCCACCTCTGCTGTGGTTGTACGGTAGCGCCTGATCAGAGAGGGGCTCCTCACATAGCAAAGTCCAATTCTCCGTTGTTCACCTCTGACGTCACAGCGGTTGCATTTGGTCCAATCCCAGAAGATGGTGAAGACTGTGAAGTGTGTTTCCTTATGGTCTTGCTGTGGGTGCTGATCCTTATCGGCAAAGGCAACAGCTATGCCCTTGGAAGGCTGTACATCTACATCATAGCCATAGAAGAAATCCCCTTTCTTTGTGCCACAAATATAGTGCCCCGAATCTTCCACTTGAACGCGGAAGACAATCAGACTGAACATCCTGATACTAAAACGCCGGAGCATGTCACTGCCCACCTTGATGTGGCTGGAGTCCACTACCAAAGTGCCATCAAAGTCTGTCAACACTTTTGTCTGCTGGCTGCCCATGTTCTTCTGGAAATACCAAACAACAGAGGTGATCTCCTCTGGCTTGCAGTTACAAGGCAGCTCAAAGCTCATGTCAGCTAAGTAAGCAGCATTCTCAAACATCAGGAAGGCTGGACAAGGGGTCCTCTTGAATATATCCTCCTTCTCCATAAGGGCAAAGGCATGGAGAACATCGGCAGTGCCAAGGACCATCACAATTCCAGCCAACCCTGCTGAAGCCATATGGTGAATGAAGAGAGGTTGGTCCTAAGTTCTGGCCTTCAGCTCTTATGAATGATGTTTTAATAGTGGCCAGATGGGTGCGAAAGAAATATAAAATATACTTTATAAAAATAAATAAAATGAATTAATTAATTAATAACAAGGAGGGCAGTTTTTGCCTCTTCTTTCTGCTGGGCAATATTTTCTTCCTACTCTTTTCCCAGATCTTTCAAATACCTGCCATATTAAACTTTCTTTGTGTACGTATACATTACACATTCATAAAGAAGACTCTAGAACTGTCTTCCTTTTTGCTCACATACGTTCTAGAATGCTAACTCAATTCTACCATAGAAAACATGGGCAAATAGTTCCTAAGTGTCTTAACTGAATTGAGACAATTGGTACTATCTAAACTGATATCAGTTCTCCAGTGTCTCAAACACAGAATTTTCCAATCCAATTACTGGAGTTCCTGTAAATGAAAAAAACAGAGACAAGATAATGAGGTTGAGGAACCCCAGCATCTTATGAAACGTTGAGTTTTCATGCTTTGTTTCCCACTCCCATCATGTTTTGTTTGCTTTGTTGTTGCTGTCTTGTCTTGTATTTTTAGATCGTAAGGCTAAGTCGCCCCGGGCTAGATCGATGGCATATGAACTGAATTTTAAAAAATAAATAAATAAGGAGAAATAACTGTCTCTGCTTTGTTTATTAACATGTAACCCACTCTGAATGTAATACAGTATGTAGTATGTATTTATAATTAAGAACGTATTGTATAATGTTGTATTACAGTTAGTCTGTTTCCCCTCCCCCTCCGCCCGGGCCCTGCCGCCATCTCACCTCATCTTTGTCCTGTGCCTTATTACTTGCTTTTATTGCTGTTAGCCGCCCAGAGTTCCCTTTGGGAAGATGGGCGGGATACAAGTCTAATAAATAAATAAATAATAAATAAATAAATACACCTGTAATACAGGCGACATCGGATGTGCTTAGGGCATCTAGGCAGCTCAAACCTCAAGTAGGCTTAATTAAATCATTATGGCAATTTGAAATAGGAGAAAATATAAGCACCAGTGCTTGAAAAATATATATGGAACAGTAGAATGTTGAACTCCATATCAATAAGGACAAAAGAAAAAAATTCATAAAAGTTTGGAGATGGTACTCAACTCCAGTGAAATTAAACCAGATATATGATAATTACGGTATTCTAAGATGTGCTAGAGAGGGTGCCAGAAAAAAAATACAGAATAGAATCATAATAGAGTTGGAAGGGGGTCTATAGGGCCATAGAATCCAAACACCTGCTCAGTATTTGAGCTTCTGATAGATGGTTGTCTAAACTTTCTCTTAAATGCCTCCAGCGTTGCAGCACCCACCACCTCCTGAGGTAGTTCCAAGTATTGTACTTAGTTTCATATGCAGTGTGGATGTGAAATTATAATGAAATAAGCAACTCAAAGCTTGTTGTATGTCCTAATATAGTGATTTTACCAATAGGCAATATAACTACAGAATTACTCCCAAGTTTGTAAATAGCTTTGAGATTGAATCTTGGCTAGGTACCTGAAACAGTTCATAATTTCCAGTTAAATGATTGGCATAGGAAAGCTTGAATTATAGCCACCAGTGATAAACATGTAATATAAAAGTGAAGAGAGGATAGTTCGCAGAGATGTATTTATAGATATTTAAGAAAAAAATATTGATCTTGTATTAATAAAGCAGAAGGGAAAAAAGCAATGCAAGAGTCAATACAATTGTAGAAGAAAGATGGGGCTTCATGAGAGTACATTGTATAGGTGGTTACGGTACTCCCAAATGGTCTTGCAGTGGAGAGCATTATGTATTTAAATATTTCTTTATTAGATATTTTATTTTCTATGTTTTTGTTTTTAAAACATATTTCTAAAAGAACACTTACAAAGAAGTTATTTTCTCTAATGCCAGATGTGAAGGCCTGGTTATGTTTACCCATTAGTTAGGGAAAGACAATACCAAAGAGAATACCACACAGTAAAGCTATGACGTCAAGTGAGCTTTGGGACAGCAATCCAGTTCTGGGACTGGTGAATCCTAGCTAAAGCAGAAGTCTAACAGCACAATGCTGTAAGAAATATGGGACAAATCATAACAGAAACCAATCCATTCAAAAATATTATTTATTGACAGCAGACAATCACTCTAATCGGAGAGAGATTATGATAAAAGCCCTGTAACATGTACAATAGAGGCAAAAGGCAAGCAGTAAGAGCCTGTCCTTTTCTACATATGACCACCTCAGATCAATGAGCCATATGCCTTTGTAGATCTCCATTCACTTTAAAGGTATTTGATAGAAGTAGTTCCTGCCTTCAGTGCACTGGAGAGGTTAATACGAATTCCAAGTAGTTGGTGCTGCTAGATGACCTGGTAAATGTGCATCAGTTCCATCAGTTTTCTTTCAAATTGTCCTCCTGGTCGACAATGGGTTTGGTATTCAGCTGTAATGTCTTCATCAGAGGCAGCAGACAATTCAGGAATATCACTAGATCCAGTCCCCATTTCTTGCAGTTTCTTAAACAACCCATGACAGGCTTTCTTCTCTTGTTCACTCAGGAGGTCCACATTCAGACCAAAGCGTTTCGTGCCTGCAAAAGTCTCCAAGATCTCCAAGACAGAATCCCGGTCCTTAATGCAGACATTTTCAGAGAGCACTCTTAAAAATTCGCCTAGGAGGCCAAAAGCCAGGTCTATTTGAAAAATCCGACCCAAATTCTGGGGTCCAAGCTGAAGCAGGAGCTGGTAGCATTCTTGGCTGTTTTTCATGCATCTGCGCCAGTCTCTGTAGAACTCTGAGGAGGTCTCAGGAAACCGTTCCAGTTCCTAGAGGATAAGAACAGATCCCAACACATGCAGACACTGACACAGATTAATACTTCTTTGATTTCTAATAAGGATTTTGACATTCTCACAAGGAACCAATTATTTATAACTCCTAGAAAGAGATGCTCTCACCTGAGACAGATCCACCTCACTCTGTTGTTCACAGTCTGATTTAACTGCACAAGAATTCCATAACATACTTCTCTTATTCTTCATCTTGTCCTTCTTATCCAGAGGTTTCAAGTGTGATGCACGAACAATATCCCTACAAGCAACAAAGAGGGAAATTCTAAAATTTCAGCAGGCATAGCTTTGCTAATATAAAATTGCAGGAATGAGAGAATCTGCAGCTCTTGATATTTCATTTTCTGTATAAATATGAAAAGTACAAGATCCTAGTCTAATATTTTATTCTTTGCCTTTGTATGTGAATACTACTCTATGTGCTGCTTATATTAAAAATGTTTATCTAAAATTGCAGGCAGATCCAAATAACAACCCCTGTCATAGGTTTCTGCATTTTATTGTTGTGAGTCACCTAGAGTGGCCTTTTGGCTAGGTGGGTAGGGTAAAAATACATCAAATAAATAAATAAATAAATAAAATAAGTAGCTTACTATGGTGACAACTACAGCTACAAACTAAAATCTATAACTACATAATGTAAAGCTGAATGTATGGAAACCATTTTAGAATTGTCTTTTTAAATGTTGAATTGTCCCCCCCCTTCCACAAAACAGGAGTGATTTAAATTTGTTTCAGTCAGGTTGATATCACTTTGTTCACTTTCTGCTCTCTGTGATCATCTGATGTGATGCAGCGGGAGGCCTGCAGGGGTGGCAGTTCTCCTCAACTAAGCACCTCCAAACAATGGTGTTTTTTTTAAGTTTTAGCAATGGAACACACTATCACTTTGAAAAAATAGTTTAAAAAGAGAAGTTGAAATTGCCAATTAGCACCCTGTTATCGCCGTACCACAGCTTTGAATTTCCTGCCTCTGCACCTGGTGACTCTTGAAAACTTTGTTTGGACTGCTACAGTAATTTCACCCTTGGGAATCCAGTTTCCACAAGCATAAATCAGCCATTCAAACCATATTTTCCTCCTTGTATAGCAGCACCCTAAGATGCATGTTGTAGCATGTAGGAAGTTGACCATATGCTACTGACAACTCATGCACTTCCCTACAGTTCCAATTGATAACTCAGTATCTGGAAAAATTATCTTGTTGCAGCTGCCTTATATTGGCAGCTGTCCATAATAAATAATTGCCCCCGTTTTATCATTTTCAGGAAGCCTTGTGGCACGGTGGTGAAATGCCTATACTGCAGCTAAAACTGTGCTCACGATCTGGGGTTCAATCAGGTAGCCGGCTCATGGTTGACTCAGCCTTCCATCCTTCCGAAGTCAGTAAAATGAGTACCCAGCTTGCTGGGGGTGCAATATGTAGCCTGCATACTGTAATTAAAAAACTGTAAACCACCCAGAGACTATTTGAAGTAGTATGTGGCAGTATATAAGCAGAACACTTTGCTTTGCTTTCTTTCTCTCAGGCGCCCAGCTATTAAAACCTGGGATGTAGAAGGCTGCATTTTATTGTTTGTGCACATACCAATAATGGTTGTGCATGACCACTTAAGGCTCTTTTTCATGTACATCATGTCCTTTAGCTTCCTACACAAATTAATTCTGAACAATATCATTACCCATGTTAACATCAATGAAGGATCTAGTAACATAAAATAAATGTGTACATTGCACAGCAGGGCATGTTAAACGTGTGCCGATCCAAACCCAACTGGCCTGAAGCCCCCAACATCTTTCAATATTGCCTCTGTTGGCTTAAGTCTGAAAGGAAATTTTGGACAGACACTGCTCTGCTCCATAAGTCAGTCCTGATGTTCACACAATTTTAATAGCAAAAGGGAAGAATCCTTGGTATAAGAACTGAGATTTTATACAAGATTCCTGTTTTCCTCTGGGACCTCTTGGGCAGTGTCCTGTGTATCCCAGAGCCTGAGCCAAACCAGCATCCCATACCGTTGCATGTACTCTGTTAAATTCAAAATTATTTGATCTGACAGCTAAATGGTTTGCAGTTATTCCCTCTTGATATGCCACCTTATTGAAAAGGGCAACAATGGAAATCAAGAAACCTGAATTCTTCATAGGATGCTACTTTCTGGTGAACTGCTCGGAACTTGGCTGCATTTTCTCTCTCGTACTTCTCATCGCTGGCAATCGCTTCTTCCAGTTCTTTCTCCAAAGCACGAAAATCTATCACACCCGCCATGCTGAAAAGCTAGGAACAGGAAAGATAAGAATGTCAAACAATGTATTGGAAACAACCTGCCAATTAACAGCTTCAAATTATCTATAATTTGTATCAACTGAAACAATAAAAACTGGCTCCAAGCTGATTCTTTTAGCTGCGAGGAGTATCACCTCCCCAGAGAGGGGCAACAGGTACCTATATGCTAAATTATAACAACATGGGCCATATAACAGCAACAAGCATTCATGTTCAAAATTCATTCAAAATTATCTAGTTATTCCCCGCTTTAAAATATTTCACTCCATTTTCCCAATTCGTTTTTTGTTCTTATCTCAATAGTCAGTCAACAGTATATACAGTAGACAGTAATAATGCTCAGGCTACAACAGCCTATTTAGCTGGGATAGTCGTATGATTGGGGGAATACTCTTGCAAACCGAAGCATTTGTTGATTTGCTGAGAACTCTCTCTTAGGCATGCTTGTTAGTGTTTTTGCTTCATAAACAACAGCACACAAGACCACTGGAGACAGAAGGATTAAATAAAATGATGATACCCAGATACCCATTGTGGTAGATTGATGAACTAGGACTCAGAGGACTTGGGTGCAAACCCCCAGTCAGCTGTGGAAACTCATTGAGAAGGGAAGAGTAGTTAAAACCACTCTTCAAATAGCTCACACACTTTGAAAGCCCTATTCAGATTGTTATAATTTGGTTCGAACTTGATGGCACATGACTCTCACAATTACATTTCACAGGCAGGAGAGAAGTTTAACTTTTTAGCTTTTACAGTAGTTTGGTTTTATAGAAATGCAACACCCACACCACTGAAGCCTTAAGGTGACTGTGGACACAACGCCTCTTGCAACAAATATACAGCAGCTTTGATTTCCCCACCACCACCTCCGGTTCAATTTTAAGAAGTTTGTTCGTTTGTTGCATCCCTAGCTTCTATCAGACAACACCTCAGATAACACTTTTAGTGCTCTGTGTAAACACTGGCAGCTGGATAGTTCAGTGAGTTGGCTATGGAGCCAGAGTTCAATTCCTCACTGCACATCCCAGAAGAGCCAGTCTGTCCAGTCTTGGGCAAGCTGCCCCCAGAAGAAGGGGGTAGTACCTCAATTCTAAGTACTCCACACCTAAGAAACCGCCGGAAAAGATTGCCTTAAGTCAAAACTGCCTTGACAGCACAGTTATTGTATTACAGTGGACCCTTGTATAACAAACAGTTTGTATAACATAAAATTTGTACAACATAAAAATTCTGGAGATAGGGGAAATTTGCTTAACAGAACCACCTATGGGGCGAATCTGTACAACATAAAAATGGGATCACACTGTTTTCAATGTATTCCTATGGGAAATTTGTATAAAGGAAAATTTGCTTAACATAATTTCATTTGGACTGATTAATTCCTTTATATAAGGTACCACATATGTACCTGAGTTGGTTAGGTTTCCATTTGTTTCTCAGTTTTATAGTGTCATTTTAATATAAACGTTTGGGGCAAGGTGGCTCAGCGGACTAAGGCCCCGAAACAGTCAGCTGCAAAGCCGGCAGCTTGTGGCTCGAATCCCGGGTGCCACGCAGCGGAGTGAGCTCCCGCTGTTAACGCCAGCAGTTTGAAAGCATGTAAAATGCAAGTAGATAAATAGGTACCGCCATAAAAAGCGGGAAAGTAAAGCAGTGTTTCCTTGCAGCCATGCCGGCCACGTGGCCATGGACTTGCACAACACTGGCTCTTCGGCTTGAATACGGAGATGAACACCGCCCCTGGAGTCAGACACGACCAGCACGCATGTGAGTGGGGAACCTTTAGCTTTACCTTTTTTTTAATATAAAAAAACTTTACATCATCAATCTGGAAGTTGAGTCATGGCTACTGGACTGAATACAGCTAGTGCAAATCCTCCATCTTATCTTATCTTATTTGCTCTAGCTGTATTCAGACCGATGAAGCTGTTTGGATGAACAGCGAAACGTTTCTATCTCTCAAAAAAGAAGTCCAGTAGCCATGACTCAACTTCCAGATAAACTCACCTGGATGACTGAGAATCTTCACAGACATTTTACATCATCAACGGCTTTGGAAGACCCTTCATGTCTTTTTGATTCACAGAATGAAAATAAGGGAAGGCAAAATAAAAATAAAAATAGCTCCGGCGGCAAACCTATTAAAACTTAATCGCAAAGACCGAAATCCCCAACACGGCTTTGGGGAGCAACGTGTCCAACACGTGTCACCTCCACGAGTTTTAAGTTTCTCCACGTAAAGCGCTGAGGGATGGAGACCCTGGAAAACAAGTGCTCTCCTCTGCGTTAACAGGAGCCCAATTCCCCCTTTGCCCTTCTTTCGGGTAAGCCTCGCGCTTCCACAAAAACGAAACTGGGGGGGGGGTGCGTTTCCATAACAACCAGAACGCGCTCGGGTGAGAAGGACCTTTAGAGGTGGCTACGCGAGGCTCCTGATTCGAGGCCACTCTTGCACATGTATCTTAAAATATTTATAGTGTATTTATGCCGTCCACTCCCGCCTATAAATATCTCGATACATCCCCCCTCAACGAGGAAATGGAAGAAGGAAAAAAAGGAGGCAGAGATTTGTGGGCAATAAACTAGGCAGCCTCCGAAGGACCCAGGCAACGTCGCAGTCGCGTGCGCCGGAAGCCCGACGTCCGCGGGAACGCGCGCTTGGTTCGTGAGGCGCTGTCGCCACTGAGCTCGGAGCCGGCGGGGAAGGAAACGTAGAGAAAAGGGGGGAAAGAGAGAAAGCGAAAGACCAGGTACGTGTGTATTTTGTCTCCACGGGTTGAAGGGCTGGTGAATTGGTCACTACGAAAATAGGAGGGAGCAGATCATTTTGAAATGAACTGTCCTTCCCCCATCAAGTCACTTCAAAGTATGGCTACGTTAAATAGGGACGCTGACACTGGTTTACTTTTGGCTTGAAACCACGTGAGCGAGGGTTTTTGAAACCAGATCTCCTCATACTGGCCTGACACGTCCTCCAGCATTGCCCGTAAAAACACACACACACACACACACACACACACACACACACACACACACACAAAAATTGCATTTATTATGGTGTACGTCTTGCTCAGTGCAGAAGGAACACACTTCAGGCCGAGTAAACAGAATTGTGTCATTTGAATTGCACACTCAAGCTAACTGTCAAGGGTAATGACTACAAAGGAGCAGAAAGTAACAGCATGCCTTCATATATTCTAAAAGCAGAGTAACTAAATCTAGACATTTTAAAGTGTCTTTTATTATAGAAAGGAGGAGTGTGTAGTTAGCATTGCCACTGGAGATATAAAATTTCTGGAAATTTGGAATAATGGAAAAAAAGATTTCCATTATTTTCCAACGTTCTTGGAAATTTTGCATCTCTAATTACCATTAAACTAAAAAGAACAAAATTATTAATTGCAATTTGCAATCAGATTTCTATTCTGGCAGCTGTTTTATTTAATTTGATAGTTCTACTAACCATTTTCTTCTTCCTCTTCCCCATTATTTCTGCTTACCTTTGTGCTGTCATTGTTTGCTGAGAAGAGAGAAATCTGGTGCAGGATTCTCAAGCAATGTTATTTCTAAATATTGTCATAGGTGGGTTTGGGCAATCAAGAATTATGAACCTTGCTGAGATATCATGAGTACAGTCCTCCAAATGCTTTAGATTTATGTATAGTTAGATTCGTAGTGCTATGAGCAGAAGGACAGGAGATATTTCAGGGGAAATTTCTCACTGCATCCAGAAGTCAGGCAACTTCAGAGTACCTGTAGATATAAGTGTAATCTGTTAGCCTTTGAAGTTCTGTAATGTTTTTCTGCTGCTTTCCTCTTTAGTGTTCCTGATATGAGACACATTTGTAACTTCTGAGGCTATTAGCATGTCATGTAATAAATGAAATTGCCAGTTGGGGACTGGCCCTGTATCTTTCTATGGTTTTCTTTTCCCCTCCTAGAGCTCAGCAAGATGGATACAGACCTGTATGATGAATTTGGGAATTACATTGGACCAGAGCTTGATTCTGATGACGATGACGATGAGATGGGTCGGGAGTCAAAAGATCTCGATGAGGTAAAACTCATGCTTCTAAAGTACATGCCAAACTTGTGAAAAACTTCTTAGTGATTTACGATTTTAGACTGTCTGTTGATGAAATAGTTTAGTCTGTTATTTGATTAAGCTGCCAATTTAAGTTTCCATATTGCAGAATGTCCTTTTGAGGGAATGGGGTTGAGGTAACCTTTGTGCTCAGAAAAATAATCAAGTTGTGCTGCAGTTGGAAAGGCCTTAATAAGTAATACATGTGTTGTGATATAAGTTTCCTCAGACCTGAGGGTGCATTATTGGTTTGTCAAATATTGAGCATGCATATGGGATCAGTCCAAAGTTCTGTAATCATGAGTTGCAGTTAATAGAAACCTGCTGAAGGCCTTCATTTTGTTTTCAGCTTGATGACGATGATGATGACGACGAGATGGGCGATCATGATGATGAGCACCCTGGGATGGATGTGGTGCTACACGAAGATAAGAAATATTATCCAACAGCTGAGGAAGTATATGGTCCAGAGGTGGAGACCATAGTGCAGGAGGAAGACACACAGCCTCTGACAGGTAAGAAACTTAGGATTCCAGTTTTTAAAATAATTTACTGACATCACAATAATGCAACCCAAATGTGTGCAATAAGGACATTTTTGTTATCTAAGTAGTAAAAGAAGATGTTGCACTAAATCAGAATCTAATATTTAGGGCTCATTTTCTTTGAGGGATAGAGGTGAAATATTGATAGATATCAGGTCATTTTCAATCTGTATTTCAAATTATATCTTTCTATGTAAGTCAGCTTTCCCCAAACCAGTGTCCTCCAGCTCCATCAAAGTAAAGCAAAGTGTGCTGCTTGTATACCACTGTATAGTGTGTAAAGCTCTCTATAGGTGATCTCTAGAGGGGGCATGGTGGCCCAGCGGACTAGAGCACTGAAAAACCGTTGGCTACAAAGTCAGCAGCTCAGTGGTTTGATTCCTGGGTGCCACGCAGTGGAGTGAGCTTCCACTGTTAACCCCAGCTCCTGACAACTTAGCAGTTTGAAAGCATGTAAATACAAGTAGATACACTGGTACCGCCATAAAAAGCGGGAAGGTAGAACAGTGTTGGAGATTTGGGTTAGGGTTAGGCACTGGTCATACTAGAATGTGTGTGTCTCACTGTAGAGTAGGTATGCACCTAATAATGCAACCACTTTATTAGTCAGTGGCAATTCCCCGGTACAGTAATGAGTTACACAATGTAACTTATTACTGTGCAAATCTCCAAGACAAGTCTGCCTGCAGATAGTTAAAAATGTAAAGATGTCAGTGAAGGCTTCAAGGCTGGTTTGGAGTAAGGATCAGAAATATGTGAAACCAAACCACTACCCAAAATCTGCTTGCAAGTGGAAAGGTCATTTGGAGAAACCTGAACATTTCCTCAAGTATCCTACAGAACTTCATAGACCTCTAGGAAAAAATCGGAAGCCTGTCTTCATCACAGCTGGAATGCAAGCTGCTTGTTTTGCAGTGATGTCTAGTATGCTGGCAACAGTCACACATGTACTGGTAACAACCAGATTGGACTATTGTAATGCGCTTTACGTGGGGCTGCCTTTGAAGACGGTCCAGCGACTGCAACTGGTACAGAACCGGGCCACGTGGCTAGTGAGTGGTGTTGCCGCACGGACTCCTATTACGCCAGTTCTAAAAAATTGCTGCCCGGGCCCAATTCAAAGTGCTAATGCTTACATATAAAGCCCTAAATGGCTTAGGACCTGATTACCTAAAGGTAATTACTGTCTTCTTCCATATGAGCCTGCCCGTACTCTAAGATCAAGCCAGGAGGCCCTGCTGAAGGTGCCATCCCTCAAAGAGCTAAGGGGGTGGCATGTCGAAGCAGGGCCTTCTCAGCGGTTGCCCCCCAATTCTGGAATGCCCTCCCTATGGAGATCTGCCTGGCGCCAACACTTTTGGCTTTTCGGCGCCAGGCAAACACCTTCCTGTTTGGCCAGCATTTTAATTAGATTTTTGGCTGGACACATGAGCAGCAGGGTTTTATAATTTGTATTGTATGTTGTTTTAACTGTATTGCATTTTATAGTTTTAATAATTTTATTGTTTTATAGGTTCTAATATATTGTTGTATGCCGCCCAGAGACCTCTTGGTAGTAGGGCAGCTAATTTTTTTTAAATAAATAAGCTGATGTTCAAACCTCAATTTTGAAATACAGTGTACCTTTTCAAGGCTGCTTTTTCTTTCCTCTGCCTTAATTATTTTATACAAAACTCTGCATCTTGGCAAAGGGCTATGTGTCTCTAGATGTGTTGTATGTTTGGTATCATTATACAAACGCCCATTTGTAGTCTGAAGTGATACAGGTCAAACAGTTTTAGTCTTTCTAAATATGAATTGTCTAAACCTAGGGACTGACAGCAGCACTCAATAAACCTTTCCCAGTTCCACTCTCTAAAAAATCACAGCGGCTAGAATGTTGTATGCACAATTATGGAAGACAGACAATATCCCAGACAAAAATCAGTTAATTATGAAGGTGTTAAACTGCGCAGAAATGGACAAGATCTCAGCACTAATGAAACCAGAAGGGTGCTATGAAGACTTCGAAGAAAGATGGCATGATTTCTACAAATTTTTAGACGAATATTATAGGACAATCAAGTTTTCTGTTTAATTTATGAGTAATTGAGATAGTTAAGGATCATACATTGTTAAGATGAGACACAAACTTTGTTTGAGAAGATTAGAATCGCTCCAATGTTTCTTTTACCTTTTCTTTGATTGATAACTTTTTTTGTTTGAAAACTATAAATAAATTGCAAAAAAAAAATCTTTAATCAAAGACATGGGGCATTGAATTAGCAATTTGTGAGATACATAATAAGATGCGCTGGGCCTCATCGTCTTCAGTTCTACTGAGCACAGCAACAGAGTGCAGCTACCCAGCTTCGCCTTTTAAAGCAATGTTATTTCTTGTGCTTCCTTTCAGAGCCTATAATTAAACCAGTGAAGACCAAGAAATTTTCTCTTATGGAGCAAACTTTGCCAGTCACTGTGTATGAGATGGAGTGAGTATAGTGTGCAGCTTGTTTGTGCTTCTGTCTGGTCCTCACCTCTGCTTACAGACTGAGCAATTAAGGAGTTAGCACCCTATTCATCTGAAATTATACCTTTGTACTCTTGTAGTATACTGGACTACTTTTGAAATTACCTTCCACTTATATATTTCCCTACTACTCTGTACCCACAAATGTTATTCTCACATTCTATTCTTACATAATATTCTTTCTTTTAAATCCTACATGAAACCATCTCTCTTAATTTTCTATACCAGCACAAATTAATTTTGAAATCCTAATTAGGGGGAAATCCTCTCCCCCCCCTTCACCCACGAGAGCCCCCTAGTTCATATACACACATTTATCCAAACTGATCACAATGGTTGCAAAATGTAGGGTAGCACCATAGGGTTCCTTTGCTTATTGTTGGTGGTCATATATGGAAGAGGGGCAGGAACATCAGACCATGGTGAAGTGTTGTTGTTGTTGTTTAGATTTCTATACCACACCATCTAGCAACAGTTGCCTTTTTGCCTTTTCTGTGTTGCTTTTCTGTACAGAGACATTGAATTCTATCTTTACGGCTAAATGCAAGTGGATCACAAAAACATTAAATCCTCTCAGTTTTGAATAAATATAGTCTCTCACACTGTGCAGTGAGAGATGCCTGAGGGGAATGATTGAAAACCCTCCTGACTTTCCAGTCTTAGCACCAGCTGCTACCCAGATCAACTTCCAACAGGCAGGAAGCAACTAAAAAATACTGATGGTTCCTCTGCTCTCCTTTTGCTGCACTTGGCAGTTATCCCACTTGCATGCACCATAAGATTGGAACTCTCTCTTTCCCTCTCTCTACAGAGACCTGATATAGATTTCATTCAGGCATATCATCTTTTCATCACCTTGATTTTATCAGGCTGATTCCGTTAGCCTAGCTGCTTAAATTCACAGCTTATCAATTTCGTAGGACAGGTACTAAAAGTCATTTTGGTTATTGTGAAGGAAGGTGGTTGTGAGTCAGATAATGAAAACTTTTCTAACTTCCTTGGCAATATGAGTAACTGAAAGCTCTCTTCTATTCTCATCTTCTCTCAGCTTCCTTGCAGACCTGATGGACAACTCTGAGTTGATCCGGAATGTTACACTCTGTGGGCATTTACACCATGGCAAGGTAAGCATTAACAAATAATATTCCCTGGAAGGGTGCATGTGGGAATAACAAATTTGTAGAACAGATGTGGTAGGTGAGCAGATGCGGTATCAGTTTTTCTGAGAAGTTTTTTAAAAATCAGAATTGGGTCACTGTAGAATTTCAAGTCAAACTATCTCATGTTTCCTTTAACCTGGGACACACTTAACTAATTAATTACCTATGTCATTTGTTCCCTTTTGCTTCCCTAATGCCTTTTCAGACCTGCTTCGTGGATTGCTTGATTGAACAGACTCATCCTGAGATCAGGAAGCGGTATGATCAAGATGTACGTTGCCTTCTTAATGCCTTCTATTCCTTTCGGAGGTGGGTTTAGTATGGCAGTGGTGGAGACCTGCAACGGTCCAGCTGCTGGATTATAGCTTTGGAAGCTTTGGGTGGAGTTGGGAACTCCAGCCTGGCAGTCATCAGGGGCCAAGAACACAAGGTGAAGTGAAAGTTAAATGAATGAATGTTGCCAATCCCATTCTATTCCTCAGTAGAAACCACGCATGGAAGAGACACATCTCAGCATGATGGAAAGCAATATTTATTGCTCAATGGCCAGATGCATTTTGGTGTATTAACATTTGAAGATTTCTTCAGGGGATCAAAAAAGACAGTCTGCAAACATTTTTTTAAGTGTTTCCAACACAGCTTTTTGCTGATGGTAGCTGTCTGCCAAGCGCTGCCTAGATGCCCTGAGCCCATCCCATCTCGCCTGATTTCGGAAGCTAAGCAGGGTGAGGCCTGGTTAGTACTTGGATGGGAAACCACCAGGGAATACCAGGTGCTGTAGGTGCCTGGAGTAGGAACTGGCAAGCCACTCCAGTATTCCTGCCAAGAAAGCTCCATGGACACGGGGTCACGAAGAGTCGGTCACGACTGTAATGACACAACACACACACACATATATATACACACAGAGAGCTGTCTGCCATTCTAGACTGCAGGTTATAATTGCATGACACAAATGCACCTCCATGTTGGGTGACGAAAAACACTCCTCACATATAAAACGAGTTTGAATGGAGAGGATTAGATTACAGCTTGTTCTCCTTGTCTGTTTTCCTTATGGGGTGTTAATGTATTCATATGCAGTATATATATATATTATGGAAGGACCTTCAGCCAGCCTTTCCTTGTGGTCTGAAGTAGTACAGTTGAGAGGTATTGTAGTAGGCTTATCAATCTGAGGGTGAATTAGGTTGATACCATCTACCTCTCAGTGTGGCATGGGACAATCATCTCCAATAGAGATGCCGCTATTAACATATTGGATTAGCAAGCAGTTGTTATCTCTTTTCCTTTCATTTTAAAAGGGATCATGCATTGATCTGCTATTTTTAGTTGGACAGTTCTGTGAGTTGTGTGATAGTTGTTAGATGGTAATAATTGTGTGAAGTAAATGCATCACTCTCCTTGTTTTTTCTGCAAGGTTCTATTGTGTTGATTCTTACTGAAGTGCCCATGGTGGACTTCTCTTCCTCTCCCCCAATTTTTTTCACCACTGAGTTAAAAGAGCAAATCTAAAATGAGACAGGTTAAAATGTTCCACCTTTGTGAGCAAACCTCTGAAAGATTTACTGTTGTTTTCCTTCCAGCTTTGCTATACAGATATACTCTTCACTGAGCAAGAGGTAAGCACATCTAATTTTTAAAATGTACTTATCATTAGCCTTCTGAAAGTTTTAGGCCTCTGATTCCTCACATCCTTCCTGATTTCTGTTCTGAGTTAATTAGTTTAACAAGCATATTCACGAATCAAACTCTAGAAGCAACAAAACAGACATAAATCTTTCACTAGATTATCAAGTGGGACATTGTTCCCCTCCCTTTCTGTTTTTAACACACTGTATGATTTTGTAAACCTCTTTCATATCCCACTTAATCATATATATTTTTCTTTCTTAAATGGCAAACTCCCAAATGTTTTCCATTCCTTCATCGTTTTGCTTGCCACTTTTCCAATCTATCAGTACTGGTTTGAGAAGATGATCTCTTGGAGAAGGGGAACCAGAACTATAAATAATATTCAAAATGGGATTACCATATGAATTTGTGTTAAGGAATTATATTTTCATTCTCTCTATACAGCTTTTACTGTTCTCATTGGTTCTAAATCCCTCCTTCTTCATCACTGTTACCTTGGACTTTGTCAGTGAATATAAAAAGCTAGGATATTTTATTACTATATACCTACTTGACACTTAATGAATATTGAATCTCATTGATTGTTTTGTTGCCTATTGGCCCTCGTCTGGAATAATCTGTTCAGAACTCTGACCTTGTCTCCAACTCATCTGCAAGTGCAAGGACATGTAGAACAGAGGTTCTCTACTGGTGGGTCCCCAGAGGTTCCTGGACTGCAACTCCCAGAGATCCCTTCCAGCACAGCAAGTCGTGGAGGCTTCTGGGAGTCGCAGTCCAGGAATATCTGGGGACCCACCGGTTGAGAACCACTGATGTAGAAGAACCACCTTTAATTTCCTCTAAACTCCGGAGCTGGTGGGGAAACATTTTTAAGGTCTGGAGCTTGCAGCCCTTTGCTGCGGAGCTTAGGGGTCGTGTATAAACGCCCTTACTTGACTGTTTCTTGCCCCCTCCGCGCTGTGGAGCCTCCTTCATCATAGTCTCCACTCCCACGTGAATTCAACCCTTATTTCAACCTTGCTTGCTTTTCAGAGAGGCGTTGGAATCAAGAGCACACCTGTGACTATTGTTCTCCCAGATACCAAGGGCAAATCGTTTCTTTTCAACATCATGGACACACCTGGTGAGTGGAGCTGGCCGGAAAAATCTGTTCCCCAAGATAAACTCATGGAAAATTTAAGTGAACAGAGGTTTCAAAACGGGAAACATTTCAAATAGAAATTGTAAAGCATTTGTGCTCTTAGTAGTATGTAGAAATCTCACGTGAATCTGATGACTACCTCTGGGTACATTCTGAAAACGGCACTAGGAGAAAGAGTGCTGATTCCACTTAAAATAGTTGCATGGATCATCCTGGAAGCTTACTGAAAATGAGGTTTTGGCCATCAGCTGCAGAAAGCAAATTCGTGTTTGATTGGAATTAGTTCCCAGCTTCATAAATTCTCCTTTTTTATTGTGAAATAAGGTATGGGGAGACTATGCTATGCTTTATAAACAATTTCCACTGCAAAGGCTTCTGGAAGCAACAATTTTCTTTCTTTCTTTTAATCAGAAAAAACCATTGTGCTAGGGTGCACAGATGGGAGCACATGGTTCATCTTCCCTAATATGAAATGCAGTGATCCCTCACCTATTGCGGGGGTTAGGGACCCGACCTACAATAATGGAAAATCCGCGATATGTGGGTGCTGGGTCAGGACTGGGGATTCCAGTTTTCTGGTAGTCACTTCCGGTTCACCGGAAACCACTTCCGGGGCCTCTGACAGGCCCGGGAAGTCTATCAGAGACCCGTTCAGGGTAGCGCCAGGACTCAGGTAAGTGTAGGAGGCCTCAAACGGGCCCACACAGCTTGCCCCAGGAGCCCTTTGTTTCATATACTACGGTCCCATGATATACCAGGACCACAGTACGTTAGGACCCCCGTATCCACTGATTCATTATCCACTGATTCGGTTAGCAAAGGAAAAAACAAATATATAATCCAGCAGCTGCAAAGCAAGCTACTGTCATAAAACAGCAGCTGTAAAGCAAGCTACTATCACAAACAGCAGTTTTTTGGGGTGGGTGGGGTGGGTTATCTCTTATCCACAGTTTTCATTATCCACAGGAAGGCCTGGCTGGAACCAATCCCCAGCGGATACTGGGGTCCTACTGTATATTAAACGCGAAATGTTGGGGGACGACTGTAACTACATGCAACCCATTCAAATTTGAGATTCTCTGTAGGACTTGGAATCAGCCACCTCCTTGCAAATTTTGTATCCTCCATGCTTTCTGAGCTTCTGCATGCGCTTTCACTTCAAAGGCTGAGGCTCCTTTCATAATGATTTGTGAATACACCCAAGTACTGTGACAATTGCAATGCCACCATCGTTTTGAAAAACGGTGCTAGATTACTGTTCCAGCAAATTTGTTGCAGACTGAAAAAAATCCAGCAAACTCTGCACGTGGTGTTTAGCTGGTGGCAGCAGTTCCTGTCCATTGCGGGGCGGGAAGAATGCCTTTGGCTTTCAGCATTAGAAGCTTGTGAACCACAGCAGGTCAACAGACACAAGGATTAGCTTCTCATGCTCCAGTTAACCCCCTTCTCTGTGACGAACATGCTGTGACTTTCCATTTTTGTTGGTGTTTTTTTTTTAAATTAAAAATGTAAAGGTCATGTAAACTTCTCGGATGAGGTCACAGCGGGTCTTCGCATTTCCGATGGCGTGGTGCTCTTCATTGATGCTGCAGAGGGGGTGAGTATGTGTGTACCCTCTCCCTTAGGCTGGGATCGGCTTCCAATTAGCTGAAAATAAAAGCACTGCACAGGACCTCTCACATTTTGCCATCTTCTGAAACCAGGCCGTTTTAAACGTAAACAATAAGAACTTGGAACGAGGCTGCTTAAAGTGAGCCGCGGACGAATTGGTGACAGTATCTGCCAAGGATAGCTCAAGAAGCAGATTTAATTGGCAGGAAAACTTGAATTAGATTGAGGTTCAGAAGAAATTTGTGCAGGAGCAGAACTCTGTAGATTGCAGGACGTTCATCGAATCTCTGTTGTTGGAGGTTTAGATGGAAGACTCAGTAGGCATCTATCAGAAACGGCCTTCTTTTGCAATGCCTCTTTGTACCTGCAGCCTCACCCAAGTTTTAAGGTTTATAAAAATTTTAAAGACTGTCGTATTTATTTTTATGAACTAGAATTGAGTTAATCTATTGAATAGTGGACCTTATGAGGTTACTGTTAATAGTCACCATCATTTGAAACATTTCACTGACATTGACTGAAAGGCGTATACAAATCTTTTTTAAGTGTAAAAGATGCTATGAATTGACACTGCCAACTCAAGTCAATCTTCCCTTTAAATAGATTTAACAGTGAATAGTGAGCAACACACATTCTATCAGTAAGTCCTCCTTATGCTTTCCAGTAGATTTGGTCTTACTGGATTGAAAGTCAAGAGTTCAGTATTTTTCTGTGTACAAGACTATATTTTTATCTAAAATTGTTAGACTAAAAATTGAGGATTGTCTTACATGTAGAAGTAAGCCAATGAGAGAACTGCATGGTTGCGAGATTTTGCACTGCTGTAATTTTGGGTTGGGATATGGGGGGGGGGTGTCTTATAGACAGAAACTATGTTTGTTTGCTTAGTCAGGCACAGAAGGATCACATCTGCCAACATACTCATTTCCCTTGGTCTGATGTTCGAATTGCAACCTCCATCCCAATTCTTTAAGTTGCTGGGTGTTGGGGGGAGAGAGAGAAATGGACCTCTCCTTGCCTGCTCCATTTCTGTAGTGGCCTTAAAACCTAAAGCCTAAACAACTGCTTCTTTAATCACAGTTACCCTCTTGTCCGTTCGTTGTGTCTAAGGATTAATCGGCGAGAGAGAAAAATGTCCCAGCGCTATAGCTTGCCCCAGATAGAATCAGTGAAGAGCCTCTTTCTCCCTATGCTATCAAACATTTCCTCCCTTTAATAGTGGCCCATTTACATCCGTCTATATCTTGGCATAGACCTATGTGCCATTGTAATATAAAGCTGAATCTGTCTACCTCTTTGCCTTCTGATATCTCCAAAGACAAAAGGTTATATATTTCTCCAAGCTCATCAGGCAGGGCAGGCTTAAAGGAATGCTTTGTGTAAGCCGAAAAGTGAACTTCTGGCTAGCGGGTGTCTCAGTACAGATGCGACTTCCGGCTGCTTGCCTAGCAGAGGAGGGTCAGTGCTTGATTGCTCACGCCCCACCTGGCACGCTCTTCTGTTGCCTCTCCCTCTAGGTGATGCTTAACACCGAAAGGTTGATCAAGCATGCAGTGCAAGAGAGACTGGCCGTGACTGTGTGTATTAACAAGATTGACCGCCTGATACTGGAACTGAAGCTGCCTCCTACTGACGCCTATTACAAACTGCGGCACATTGTAGATGAAGTCAATGGTTTAATCAGGTATAGATGGATCAATGCTTTTAGGTTTTTGAATGATAGGGACAAGCTGGGTCTGTACTATCAAGATTCAAACTCTCTTCACTCAGTTTTTTTTTAAGAAACTGAACAGATTTGGGCAGATCAACAGCTGATTTGTTTTTATAGGGAAGGTGGGGTGGTCGGAATCTTCTGCTCCCATCTACATGGGTGTTTGCCAACATCAGAGCCCACTCTTATGAATGTCACTTTATTGACAGTGATCTTAACTTTAGAAGTTCTGTGAACTTGACTTCATGTTCTGTCATCCTGTCAGACTTATTTTAACAGTGCAAAGGGTTGTTTTTATATATTTTACTCAATCATTACTCAAAAAATTTCGTTCAGTTAATTAGTGTGGTTAAAAGTTAAAAAAACAAAATATCAGGACGAGTGTTGTGAGATAACCGAGGAAGTATGATAATATTAGCAATTGAGAAAGCAAAATCTATTGCTTATTTTTAATAGTTTTATTTCTTACTGTCCTAACTAAAATAAACTAAATTAATGTGCCCTTAAATCTTAGTTTTATAGAATAAAATTTGCTCTGCCTGCTTAGTTAGCCCACGGTAAATATGCCTTGATGAGAGGTCGAGTCTTGTCTCCTGTTGACACCCTCTTTTATGTAAGAAGCACAGTTAAAACAGTCTCTTTTTTTGCAGCATGTATTCGACAGATGAGAACCTGATCCTTTCTCCACTCCTGGGCAATGTCTGTTTCGCCAGCTCACAGTATAGCATCTGTTTCACCTTGGGTTCTTTTGCCAAGATCTACGCTGATATGTATGGTAAGAGTAATCTTTTTGACAATAAAGAGTAAAGACTTGTTTTTTGTTAAGCCTCTTCTCGTCTTGTTTTCCTAGAAATCCTCTTAGCTCTCATGGCTCCTCCATTTGGGATACTGTCTCCATTAGTCTCGTTTTCACATTTTCCCTCTTGCAGAATTCCTGACTTTTTCTATTTCGTGACAAGACAGGCCTGCGTTTGGTGCTGTGATATACGTGTTTGCTTCCAAGTTAAATGGGGAAATTTCTCAGTTTTCATGGTGAGCAAAAGGAGCACTCAGGCACAGCAATGCCCACAGAATCTGGGTTGTTTTCCCGCATAAACACACTCTTAGACCAGTGTTAGTGAACCTATGGCACAGGTGTCAAAGGTGGCACTTGGAGCCCTTTCTGTGGGAACCCAACATCGCCCCTTCACAGCCACCTATATTCTGGTTAAATTGCTGTATTGGCACTTTGCAAAAAATTAGTGGGTTTTGAATTGCAGTTTGGGTACTCGGTCTCTAAAAGGTTTGCTACCACTGCTCTAGACCCTTGAGATGGAGGTTTTCTCTTTCAGCACGGATATTAGGAAAGGGAAGCAAGGACAGGCAGGTTTTGACTTCTTCACCAAGGTGTCCTCAGGTTCAGAGCATTTTTCCTGCTAAAATGGCAGCCCTTTTGCTTACAGGGGTGAGGTCAGTATCCAGGGACCCCGCTGTGATGGGGAAACCATGCTTTCCATCCCTGGTCACCTCATTATCTTGAGAGAGAAAGAGAGAAGTGGTTGTTGCATATTTGCTGCAGACACAATACGTGCTCCACCTGCATATTT
The DNA here is from genome assembly GCA_023846285.1 of Phrynocephalus versicolor. NCBI lineage: Eukaryota > Metazoa > Chordata > Lepidosauria > Squamata > Agamidae > Phrynocephalus > Phrynocephalus versicolor. Next base: position 3,367,082 of record JAHTLZ010000111.1, on the reverse strand, counting down.
ATTATTTATTATTTATTGATTGAATTTCTACCCCGCCCATCTTCCCATGGGAACTCTGGGCGGCTTACAGAGGGCTGAACAATTCAGCTAACAATACAAATATAAAAAGCAACAACAACAACAAAATAAAACAGCTTTAGCACCCTTGGCATAAAACACAAGTAGCTCAGCAAACAGCACTTCGCTAACTGGGCTAGCAAGCAGATGGCGGGGGGGGGGAACCTACTAGGTCGCCAAAGGCCTCACAGAAATGCAGAGTTTTTAACGGTCTGCAAAAGGCCAACAGGGACTCTGCAGAGCGCACATCGCTTGGTATCATTAGCATTTTAATTAATTGTATCAGTTTGCAACATTAACATCCAGGATTGGTCTCAATTGGGTAAGCCGAAGTCAAAGCAAAAGGAAAAGTGGTATTTTAGAGCAAATTGAAAGTAAATCTATCAGCCTTGTTTTCCTACTGGTGTGTCAGCTTTAATCTCAGCAGCAGAAACATTGCTCAAAGACTAGCTGCACAACTGAGACTTTCTCCTCTCCATTTCAGGAGATATCAATTACCAGGAATTTGCCAAGCGGCTTTGGGGGGACATCTACTTCAGCCCCAAGACGTAAGTTATTTTATTTTCCCTTTGTCTCCTTATCGGTAGGCTTTATCCATTTCAGCTTTACTTGAACTGTGAAACTTGAGTATCTTAAGCACTGCAAACCATATATTGAAATCATCAAGTATGCATGCTGAGATAAGAGACTGAGACGAGCTTTAAAAATTCCTCTCCCTGCAGCATACGTTTGGTAAGCAGTGTTTCATTGATAGTTGGCTCCTAAGGAGGTACCTTAACACACAGTATCCCTAAAGAATGGATAGTTTTGGACAGCCCTGTACCCCAAGGTGAACTGTTCACACATAAATATCCTAGTCTATCACAAGATATGCCTGTGAATATTTAAATCAATTAATATCTTGTACAGAAAGAAGGCGGACTAAAGAAATGGCTCTGTCTAGACAATTTAGGTGGATGGCTAGTCACTCAGTGACTGAGGTCTCTGGCTACTGAGGCGGAGGTTGGGAGTTCAGTTCCCCGCTGTGCCTGTTTGAGAGGGGCTGGAATCAAGGATCCAGCTACGCGGTTGAAAGTTGGTTGTTATTGCTGCTGCATATTTCAAACTAACATATGAATTGGAGCAGATTTTTGTTTTGTGCCCTCTGTGTGTGTGTATGTTGTGCTGTTATAGTAGTGACCGACTCATCGTGACCCCGTGTCCATGGAGCTTTCTTGGCAGGAATACTGGAGTGGCTTGCCAGTTCCTACTCCAGGTGCCTACAAGCACCTGGTATTCCCTGGTGGTCCCCCATCCAAGTACTAACCAGGGCCGACCCTGCTTAGCTTCCGAAATCAGGCGAGATCGGATGTGCTGAGGGCATCTAGATATCTTTGTGTCAAATATAATAATAGTTTTCAGCTTCAAAAAAATCAAACATACCCCATCCACTGAACCATCCCAAAAGAAATAGTATAATAAGAGTGGTTTTGCGCCCACCCCACATATTCTAGTCCACATAAGAACAAAGAGCATTTGGGACAATGAAAAGTGTTTGGATCTGTTTTGTTCATGTTTCCTTAAATTAACTCTCTTAGTTTACAGTAACCACCACAACTATCACGGGGGTTAGGGACCCGACCCAACCTGCAATAATTGAAAATACTTGATATGCAGATGCAGGTTGGGTTGGGCCTGGGGGTTCTCGCTGGTGGCCCTTGTACTTAGCCCCCGGCCTGGCGCTGCCCTGAATGGGCCTACAAGGGCCTTCCCGGGCCCATCGGGGGCTCCAAAAGGGCTACCCCGTGAACTGGAAGTGACTTCCGGAAAATAGGGAGTGACCTCCGGAAAGCACTTTGGGGGGGGGCTCTGAGTGCCTTTCTAGGCATGACGGAGGACTCAGAAATGCTTTTCTGTGAACCAGAAGTGACCGCAGTATATGAGCCTCGAAAGGGCAGGGGGGGGTTACTGTACCAACTTCTTTGCACTCAGATAAGGAAAGGCTTGACAAATCATTAAGATTCAGCGACGCATTGTCTTGTGTTTTATAGGAGGAAGTTCACTAAGAAAGCCCCAACCAGCAGTTCCCAGCGGAGTTTTGTGGAGTTCGTCCTCGAGCCGCTCTACAAAATATTGGCTCAGGTATATTCTTGACACTGAATACAGGACATGGTCTCTGATTATAAATGTTGGAAGTGGGTTTGTTCTTATAACAAGGGCGTTCAAAGTCATTTGGTGGATGCAAATGTACAAGGGAGGAAGCTTGTCCCAATTTCCCTGTTTTGTGTGTGAGTTCATGTCCCGTCCTTCCATCAGAAATTTTTGAGTGGGGAATTAGATGTATGCTACTGAGGTGCCATAGGGGGGAAAAGATATAGTTTAGGTTGTAAAACTGAGTTTTCTGAAAACCTCAGCTTTCAGTTAAAAACAAATTTCTGGTGCACAAATGTATATTCACCTTTCCTTTGATTCACAAAGGCGTAAAGTCTGAACTGTATTGTGGGAACCTTTCTTTGAAGGGTATGTTTTGGAGGGCTGCAGTGATGCGCACATGCTCCTGGTGTGCCACGTTGCATGCCTGGAAAGGAAGTGACCTTCTATTTTCCCAGACCTTTTGCTTTGTGGCAGGGCCAAAGGCCACCTGTCTCCATATCTAAGCCATTGTTTCTGTAAGTGCTCCAGTGTCTCGCTTGAACATAGATAAGAAGATGAATAAAACAAGCCTTCTGGGAGGAATGCAGCAGTCTCTGCCTGCGTGTTTGCTCAGCTGGCTAAGAAAGGCATTTTTCTCTGTCTATTCATTCTGCAGCCAAGGTCAACCTGACCTAAAACTCCTCCAGTGAATTCCCAACACTATAGAATTTTTTTTTCATATTTGCATAATTTATATGAAATAGAAATTCCATTTTTTCTGGGTTTATAATTTGGATTGGCTTGGCACAGTGTTTACAAACACATTGTAGACAGCTTTGATTAGGTCTGGCTGTGCAAGTGAGTGATACTCCTGACAGTCCTAGTTAACATATGATGAGAGATGTTTGGCATTGCACTCTGAGAAGATCTGGAGAGCCATAGGATAGCCGTATCTCCTCTGGATCCCTTTCTGTAAAGTTTAAAGGATCCTCCCCCCCAGCCTTGGTGCCCTCCAGATTTTATTTTACTTCATGCGTTATTCCTGCTGGCTGATGGTGGTGGGGTTTGCCCATCTGGAGGGCACCATGTTACGGAAGGCTATCTTAAAGCTTCCTCCTGTTCATCTTCTTTCTTTTCCACAGGTGGTTGGTGATGTTGACACCACCCTGCCCCGGACACTGGATGAATTGGGAATCCACCTAACTAAAGAAGAGCTGAAACTTAATATCCGCCCCCTTCTGAGGCTTGTCTGCAAAAAGTTTTTTGGAGAATTCACAGGTTAACGTCATGACTTTTCTTCTCTCACACCTGGACAGTTCCCTTCCCGGCCTGCTGGGCTATACTCGCCTTGACCAATGGGTAGCTAAACATGCATTGACGTGAAGTGCCCATGACTGACAGATTCTGAGAAATCCTTCTCACATCATAAAGGAGCTACTGGTGGTAGCTTGCTTCAGTGGCTATAATTGACAGCAGCTTTCTAGACACTAGGCCAGGGGTGTCCAAACTTTTTGCTAGGAGGGCCAGATTTGGTGGGGTGAAAATGTGTGGGGGGGCCAACCATTCAACCTCATTTGGCCTCCGGGCCGGACTTTGGAGAAATCTCTATAATGTGCAAGGAGGCAGGGAGGATGCTGCAGCAACGGAGCTGGGGGTGGGTAGGCTGGGCAGGTGGCTGAGGAGATGGACAGAGGCACGGAGGACAGGCAAACTATAAAACTGCAAGCTAACGCCCCCATCCAGTATGGGGAGGGGCCAGCTGGTGGGGATGCGTGACAGGCTGAGCCTGTGGGGAGAAGAAGCCGCGGGCCGCTCAGAATTTGAAGACGGGCCGTATTTGGCCCCCGGGCCTGACTTTGGACATGCCTGCACTAGGCAGTATTCAGACAGTGTCCTGGATAGCCACGTCCCCCTCTCTGAAACCCTTGTTATTTCAGTGACTGTATTGCCGTCTAACTGAAGTTTGTTCTCTTAGGCTTTGTTGATATGTGTGTGCAACACATCCCCTCCCCAAAAGTGGGAGCCAAGACCAAGATTGAGCACACCTACACAGGCGGAGTGGACTCGGACCTTGGGGAAGGCATGAGTGAATGCGACCCTGATGTAAGGATTGTGTATAAGCCACAGACACACCCAATTTGTGAATGGCAACAGCCTGGCTTATCTAACTGATGTAGGGGGAAACTGCTGATGGAAGTCCTGCGTAGCTTTTTGAAAAATTGACATAAGTTTAAAAAGTCAGTAGATGCCTGCTATGTATTGAGTTGCATTAGTCCACAGAATACAAGAAATTTCTACAGCGATTTCTTTAACTTGCAACAATCTGCTTCCAAAAGTTACCCATTTGTATAACTGCACAACAGAATTTAAGCAACTAAATCACAATGTTGCTTTATGTGGAATCAGCTGCATAGAACCTGTTGGTTTCGCTTAGTCAGTTCTGCTATAACTTTAAACTAGATCTAAGATACTCTGCATTCTGTTCCCATTGACACATTGGTGGGTGTTAACACTGACTTCTATTGCATCCTTAACATGTAACTGTCTGATCAAGAATCTAGAGCAGCATCAAACACAGAAGATTATTAATCAGCTCCCCAAAGCTGTTGCTGGTAGACCTAAGAAAATATGGGAGTCCCTGTGGGCTGAGAAGGCCTTCTGGTACTTGAGTTGGGCCAGACAGAAAAAAATAAATTGGACAATTGACAGCATAGACAGTGGTGAACCTTTGGCACTCCAGATGTTTTGGACCACAACTCCCACAGCCCTTTGTCATTGGCAATACAGGCTTGGAATTCTCAGAGTTGTGGTCCAAAACATCTGGAGTGGCAAATGTTCGTCCCCACTGGCATAGAGAAATGGTTCCCAACCCTGAGTAGTCCAGATGTTCTTGGACTGCAGTTCCCAGAAGGCTTCACCACGGGTTGCCCTGGCCAAGATTCTGGCAGTTGCAATCCAAAAACGTCAGGGTACCCACAGTTGGGAAGCAGTGGTCCCCAGATGTTCTTGGACTGCAACTCCCAGAAATCCTTGCCAGCTTAAATAGTGCTGAAGACTTCAGGTAGTTGTAGTCCAAGAACATCTGAGGAACCAAAGTTGAGAACCACTGGCATAGAGGTATTAGCAGAGCAGGGAATGTCCTCTTCTTTGGGATAAAATCAGACCACTCTTTGCTTTATATATGAAAAAGCAACCCTGTGAACAGTTTATGCAGCTCTTTTATCTAGCTTGCTTTATATACGTCACAGAGCTTTTCTTAACACTCCTGGAAAATTATAGTCCTTAGATTTCTCTGAAGAAGTCAGTGGTCTGTAGAGCAACTCAGAATTCCTGAGGCAGGCAAGGTGTAAATGAATATACAGTATATAGCAAACTGTTTTTTATATAATGATACCAAATATACGTTTAGGCCAGTACTGTCAGCCGCAAGCTTTGTGGACTGCTTTGGGGATCAATGGAGGAAAATGCCAGTAATCAAATCTGTGAAACAACTTTTGGATTGTGGCTACTGTTTTCATTGTTTCAAACAAGTTACATGCCAAGATCTTTCTTTCTGCAAAACCTGACCTTGGCCCAACTTTTTTTCTTTGGGAAGGGCCCACTCATGTGTCATACCACGAAGATGTACAGTACAGATGACGGGGTCCAATTCCATGCTTTTGGGAGGGTGCTGAGTGGGACTATTCATGCAGGGCAGCCTGTTAAGGTCCTTGGAGAAAACTACACCCTGGAGGATGAGGAAGATTCACAAATTTGCACTGTGGGGCGTCTCTGGATCTCGGTAGCAAGGTAGGTGCTTCTGACAGGCTTCATTAAGGGTTCCTGTTTTGTATCTCAGGCATGGGGTTGTGTGAAACTCAGCTCACAGTCTCAGATCTCCTCTGCTCTCAAGAGTACCTGCAGAGTTTGAGTCTTTGTATGCATCTGCTAAGCAGAACTACCACTGGTTAGGCACCAGACTGCTTTAGTGAATAACTGCTTCTTATGATGCAGGTGCTTTCTCTTGGCTCACAGTTCTCCTGCTTCTCAGAAACTCAGGTCTTTATTTCAGTCACTGACCAGACAAAATACAAAATACATTCCACATAAAACCAAAATACAGTGGACCCTTGTATAAAAAACAGCATGTATAACATAAAATTTGTACAACATAAAAATTCTAGAGATAGGGAAAATTTGCTTAACAGAATTGCCTATGGGGAGAATCTGTACAACATAAAATGGGATCACTCCGTTTTCAATGCATTCCTATGGGAATTTGTATAAAGGAAAATTTGCTTAACATAATTTCATTTGGAATGAATTAATTCCTTTATACAAGGTACCACTGAAAAAGCATATAAAAACAATAAAAGCATGCACACAAGAACAAACATAACAGAATAGTATCACCTTTACATAAAAGCCAGAGCAGGTAAAATCACCTGCTTGCAGTTTCATGTCCATCCAATTTCTCAGTGTTGGATGAACAGCTCTGTTTTTTCAGAGACAAAAGTAGACTCTACTTGGGAAAGTTGACTTTTTTTTTTTTTAGAAAATGGAAGAAACCAGTCATCTGGGGGTTGGATGAGGGCTCGACAGCTAAAGGGCTTGATAGGATTCATCTGGACAAATCAAAGGATGCCTGTTAAAGTAATTATGTTTTGTGCAATATCAGGTGAGCAGGGCACAGATAACAATTTAAAGCAATCTGAGAGAAACCATATAAAACAACATACAGTGGGTGGCTCAAGAATTGCTGAAAGAGAATAGCAAATTATGTGCACTTACACTTCATGAGTAGTATCCAGATTCTGTTATCCAGAGGTCATAGGGAGAATCATCTTCTCGAAAGAGATAGCTAGCCTGTTGCTGTTCCAGACACAGTTGGATGGTAACTCCCATCAGTTAGTTCTGCTGTGGCTTCTGAGAACTGTAGTCCAGTCTGGTGGGTCATGTTTGTTTGTTTGTTTGTTTGTTTGTTGTGAGTGAAGGTTCAGATTCTCAGTAAGTTGAATTTAGTGCCTAGTATATGATAGAACTCCTCTGCACGCATATGCATCCAGCATGGTTCTTACATTCTTATCCCAGTCCCATTCACTTCACTTTTTGTACCCCAGCTTTCTTTGAGGTGTTTTTGACCTTAGCAATAAGAGCTCCATAACATCTTTCTGGGTTCTTTGTGATAGAGACCAGGAATGATAAAATTTTGTCACTGGTCTTATTACAGGCGGACTGTAAAACTGTTCGTGCACAAGTAATCCTCTTTTCAATTAATATGACAGTTTTTGCTGTCACTTATAAGGAACACAGTGAAGTTATATCCATGCAGATGCAGGGTTAACAAGTCTGCTTAAAACTCAGAAATATCCTTATGATTGCTTACAGTGGATAGTATGTGAAAATCTAGGTATTCCTTGTAGTGAAGCCCCTGAATGTTGGAGTTGCAGTAATCAATGTCTTATTTCAGGTATCACATAGAGGTCAATAGGGTTCCTGCTGGCAACTGGGTCCTCATTGAAGGTGTGGACCAGCCTATTGTGAAGACAGCCACCATCACTGAGCCCAGGGGCAACGAAGAGGTAGTGCACTTAATACCAACATTTCATTGTTCTTGTGAATCACAAACAGGAGCCAAAATAGTATTACCATTCTGTGCTTTGGCATCCGTGTCTCTTTCTCCTTTAATATCCCTTTTCTTTTGAACTTGATTTTGTAGAAATATTTCTCCTATCTGGCTTTGTGTGTGTGTGTGTGTGTGTGTGTGTGTGTGTGTGAGAGAGAGAGAGAGAGAGAGAGAGAGAGATGGGAATGAAAATTTTTGTAACTTATTACCCTTTCTGGTTTATTCTTCCCACAACATAGGGCTGCTGCCCTCCTGTCCTCTGCTTGGCTTAATTCCTTGTTAACCTGACAAAAGCCCTGCTGTGCTTCCTTCCCACATCTCTACCACAGATCAGTGTTGGGTTTTTCTGCAGCAGTTCTTCCTTGAGTGGGAAGCCGTGAACCCACTCTTTGGAGTGTGTAGACTAATGCCCAAAGGCTTAGGTTCCAGATGTGGGTTGTTTGATGGAAGGTCTGCACAAGGGCAACCTTGTGTGTGTGTATGTGTGTGTGTGTTTGTGTGTGGCTGCACAACTCAACAACATGTCTTTCCTGAATCCTTTTGAGTTGTGAGTTGGTAAGCTTTCATCCTGCACACATTCTGAGTGGGCCAGTGCAAGTCTTTTAATGGGACATTCAATCCATGGAGGTCTTGGCTGGAGATAAGAGGAAGGTGCCCTCCTTTATTATCTTCCTCCTTCTGTAGAATTCAGTGTTCCAGTTCTGCATCCACCCCAAGCCAAGGGGTTGGGGGGTGCCTCCCTCACAAGCTGCTGCTTTATTCCAATTCTCCTTAGTTTTAGCCAAAAGAGTTGGTAAGAGTTTTAGGCAAACAACTGGTCTTGGTATAAGGAGAACTCATCCTGCAGTTAGAGAATCGCTGCCTCAACTTTGAAATGTCGTTTAGCTCACATGGAGGAGAATCTGCCCTGACCTTATTAGTCTTTTGCTTTCAATATTGTGCACCTCATTCTTTTCAGGCTCAGATCTTCCGCCCCTTGAAGTTCAACACCACGTCTGTTATCAAAATTGCGGTGGAGCCTGTAAATCCCTCCGAGTTACCCAAAATGCTAGATGGGCTGCGGAAGGTCAACAAGAGCTACCCCTCCTTGACCACCAAGGTGCGTAACTTGCTTTGCAGGCTTGGGATGGGAAGGAGGCAACGGGAAACAGGAGTATTCCTTTTCCTGCTGCTGCTGCTGTGCATCCAGCGTTTAGAATGGCATCTCATTGTTTTATGTTCTCCTGTGCCTCTTGTGTGCAGGTGGAAGAATCTGGGGAGCATGTGATCTTGGGAACAGGGGAGCTCTACCTTGACTGCGTGATGCATGATCTCCGGAAAATGTATTCAGAGATTGATATCAAGGTACGTCAAGAGGCTGCTTTGGTAGCCCGCTGGTTGAGGTTGACATGGCAAGCGCTTGTTTTAGCAGACGCATCTGGCTGTCCTTGGGTTTACCTACAAAAGAGGTTGGATCATCGGACCATCCTCAGCTTGACCCATTCAACCTCTTTGCTTTTTCAAAGGTTGCTGACCCCGTTGTCACCTTCTGTGAGACAGTTGTGGAAACCTCTTCCTTGAAGTGTTTTGCCGAGACGCCCAATAAGAAGTAAGATGTGTGGGAACCTTAATTGTGGGCCCTGAGTGTGTAATTAAAACAATTTAAAAAAAACCCAAATACTCAACACTGTCCTGTACTGGTAGACAAACACTGTATGGGAGAGAAAAGGAGTCCCTCAGTTTAGCAGACGGCTTGCTAGTCCTTGGCTGTAGAAGCTCATCCCTTGTTGGGTAGAGTACTTTTAAAAGCCCTCAGGCTAACGGGGAGGAAATTGGGACCTGGAAATAATCTGAAATCTCTCCCTATATCAATTATCCTTCCTCAGCAGTCTTGTTAGGTTCCCCCTAAAATCAGGGTATTTTGGCCTTGCTTCCATAGGTGTATTTTCCAGTGGCGGAAGAGCCTACTTGGCCGTACCTAGAAAGGAGGCAAACGAGGCTCAAGGACATTGTTTTAAGGTCCACAGGCCTGTCTTGCTCACGGCTGCTGTTTTGAATTGTTTGCCTCTTTTCACACTAAGCTTCAGGAGTGAGCAAGATGGGAGCTGGCGGGTAGGCTCTCCTCTTATAAACCCATAGGGACAATTTTGGTCACTCGTTTTATTGACTCTACATCCCCACCTTTCTCCCAGATTCAAAAAGATCAAAACAAAATATACAAGGCCTTTGAGAGGCCACGGTGGCCCATTTTAGTCCTCTAAGGCTATAAAGGGAGACTTGTTTTCTTTTGAGGGCTACATTTCTGGTGGGGGTGATTTTTGGAGGGCCACTAGCTTTCAGGAGGAGGACCAAAGCAAGAAGTACTAGGGGCTTCCCTCTTTGCTCTCTGTCCTCTTCCTTTAACTCCCTTCTCCTGTCCCCTCACATGCAGGCCATCTTCTCCACATGGAGAAAAGGTGGCTTTGACAGAGGTCTGAACCAGCTGCTTACAGATGCCTTTTGAAATTAGGCTGAGGACTGCCCAAGCTAAAAGTAGAAAAAAGCAAAGCCCCAACCACCTTTAGCTGACAACAGCAGAGCACTAAGTAACTGTTTCCGACTGATATAGAAGGCAGCTTTCATCACTTCTTCAGCTAAACACTGTTTGCTTGTCTGTTCTATTCAGGAATAAAATCACGATGATTGCTGAGCCCCTGGAGAAAGGTCTGGCTGAAGACATTGAGAATGAAGTGGTACAAATAACATGGAACAGGTATGGAACTCGCACAAGAGCTGGCTTTGGGGCAGCTGTTTGTTCTTTCCTGCTCCCTTCAGCTCCTTGACCTGGCGGGCCAACTCGAGTTGAATTGTGATCTTGTGGCAGCCACCATCTCTCTGCCTGCCCCCTATTGTTGGCTGTTTCCATTACTGCAGCCCCAGCAACAGCAACTATATTTGAGAATTGTGTATTCAGATGAAAACATTTTTTTTAAATTGCCCATCTCTTTTAAAAACAGGTAGTTGTGCCCAGAGGTCCCCTGTCCTGTTCATTTATATACAGATTCCTTTTACTAAAATAAGTTTTTGGAAAAGCTACGTGATTCTATAAGGGCACCTTTTTAACGGATGTAAAGGTCTTCAGTTGACTAACCAATTAATTGATTAACTGGTTAGTCAATGGCATTGTGGCCTTAAAATGCTTCCATGCTTCAAGAATGATGGGAAGTGCAGAACTATCTTAAAGGTAAAATAGACCAAATGTCTGTTAAAAGGGGATTAAGCTGGAATTTGTGGTTAGGCAGGAAGATTAAGCGGGCCGACTCTTGAGGTACCTCCCTTCTGCTCATGTGAGATTTATGTTTCTCTCTTTAGGAAAAAACTGGGTGAGTTTTTCCAAACCAAGTACGACTGGGATTTGTTGGCCGCCCGTTCTATCTGGGCTTTTGGGCCAGACGCTACTGGACCAAACATCTTGGTGGATGACACCCTGCCTTCAGAGGTAAGGAGGAATGTGGGGAGGAATGGGAGGCCGCAGTGATCAAAGGCCTCTTAATCCAGGATTACTTTAGGTCTTGGACACACATTTTGGAATGTTCACATCCAAGAGTATGCAATCTTGTGACACTGAAATAAATCATAAAACTAAAATGAAAAAAATAGATAAATTGCATCTCAGAAGAAGCATTGTAGCATTGTTTCATATCAGATTTGTCTCCTGCCCCGTGTCTCTGTCTGTCTGTCTCTGTCTCTGTCTCTGTTTCTCTCTCTCTCTCTCTCTCTCTCTCTTTCTCTCTTTCTCTCTCTTTCTCTCTCTCTCATTCACTCACTCACTCACTCACTCACTCACTCTTATTCACATTCCATGAACCCCAAAACCTCAATGAACTGGGCTGGTTCCACTTGGGGGAAGTGGATCCCACATTCCACATGGAAAAGGAAACACCAAACCTTTTCCCCCCTTTGCCACTTCATTTGCTTTGGCAAAAGAGATGCTCACCAGTTTTTCAGTTGGTGCCCAGCTCTACCCATGAGCCAAAACCCTGGAATGTTCTCTACAATGTCAGCTAGGAGGTAGGTGTTTTGAAGGGCTACTTGACTGAGTGTCTACCATTTCCCCTTGGTAGGCAGTGATGAGGCAAAAGGAAGGAAGAAGAAGTGTTCAACTAGGAATAATTTGGCCAACAGCTCCTAACTGCTAGTGGGATTCCTAACTGTTGTTCTGCTTCTGCTTATATACCGCCCAATACCACTTCAAGTAGTCTCTGGGTGGTTTACAGTTTTAATTACAGTATGCAGGCTACACATTGCCTCCCCGCTCCCCCAGAAAGCTGGGTACTCATTTTACTGACCTTGGAAGGATGGAAGGCTGAGTCAACCATGAGCCGGCAACCTGGGATTGAACCCCAGGTCGTGAGCACCGTTTTACCTGCAGTGCAGGCATTTAACCACTGCACCACAAGGGTCTTGATCTCAGTGCTGTGTCCCTTCTTCTCTCTTCCCTTGTGTCTAGATTGTGCACAAGGAAAAATTTGGTAGCAAGTATTCTTGTTTGTATATTTATGTCCATGTGCATATACAGACGCACACTGCTATTGCTGCATTTGTATTTCCTCTTTACAGGTTGATAAAACCCTTTTGGGTTCTGTGAAGGACAGTATTGTGCAGGGTTTCCAGTGGGGAACCAGAGAAGGACCCTTATGTGATGAGCGTAAGTTTGGGTTTTCTTTTAAGATTTTTTTTAAAGCTTTTGCGATTGTTGAGCTCATTCTCTTCTAGGTATTTTTTCTTCACAACCTGCAAGTGTTACATCTTAATACATCTGAAAATAGAGCTGAAAATAGTTACAAGATGTTTCATTCCCAGCTTGCTCAGTTTCTCTAGTTATTGGGGAACTTGGCCTAGAAGACAGCAAACCCAGTTGCTTTGTTTTTCACATGGTTATTTTTCACCACAGATTAACCCAGAGTTCATGAACTTGGTAGGAATTACTGAAATTCCTTATTTAATTGCCATCACTCTTGTTTCATTGCCATCAACACGCAAGCATAATCTGGGGCTGAAGCAAATGCCGGAGTTTTTATGGTATAACGGATTGTGTTATTATGGGCCATACTTGGTTATATTTATTTTATTATTTATTTATTTTGAATATTTTTACACCACCTTTCTCCTTGGAAAAGGACCGAAGGTGGCTTACAATAATGAGGGATAATATACATCCCAGAACATTTAAGACATATTCAAATTAAGAACAGGGAAATTAGAAGGGCATCTTAGAACTTTAAAAGGTAACATGAAAGCTACAAAGAGCATGGCAAAAGAAAAAAAATCCATTATGAGGGGTGGAAAGTAAACATGGAAACACTGGTATTCTTATGAAATGAGTCAATGCAGTCATGTATGGTAATCCATTTAAAAGTCACATAGTAGGTAGTTCCTTATTCAGGGAAAGCTTGCCTGAAGAGGAAGGTCTTTGCCTGCTTCAAGAAAAACAGCAGAGACGGGGCATTCCTGGCCTCCTGTGGGAGGGAGTTCCAAAGTCTGGAAGCAGCAACAGAGAAGGCCCTTTCATGTGTTGTTCTGAGACGCACGTGTGAAGGGTGGGATGGAGAGAAAGGCCTCTCCTGATGACCTTAGCGCCCGAGCTGGTTCATACTGCGAGATTAGATCTTTGAGGTAGCTTGGACCCAGGCCATTTTGTGCTTTGTAAGTTTAAGGTCAGCACCTTGAATTGTGGCCCATAGCTGATTGGCAGCCAGCGGAGCTGCTTTAGTAGGGGTGTAATGTGAAGATTCCAGTATTTTCAGTTTGCTTCCTGTTCATGCAGAGGCCAAAAGCAAATAAAAGCAAGAGACAGGACTTGGGAGGAGTAGAAACTTTAATGGCCCAAACCCCTCCACCCACCCCACCCCCCGGAATAAGTGGCTGCAAGAGAATTCACTTGTGTAGCACTCCGACCTCTAGTAGGCCCACAATAAACCAGAACAGACAGGAAAATTGTGTGGTTGAAGCCATCTGCAATTTCCTTCTCTATGAAGAGTCAGAGTTATAATTCTCAGATCCCTCGGTTATGTGTGCATAAACGGCATCTCTTCCTGTATTCTGCTCTCCCCACCCCCCAGTGATCCGCAACGTGAAATTCAAGATCCTGGATGCTGTGATTGCCCAGGAACCGCTGCATCGGGGAGGCGGGCAGATCATCCCCACTGCTCGGAGGGTAGTGTATTCCGCCTTCCTCATGGTAAGACAAATGGGTCCTGACAACAAAGCCCAGCAGTCTCGGAAAAAGCATCTTTTTGGTGTTGGGCAAGGACTTGTTTTCCCAGGTCTTTTGAATGCCCTTCAAAGGACATGCTTATGTTAAGTCTGTTTTTAATTACTGTCCTGATGTCTTTGATTGTAATTTTGTTTTGATCTGTTTTTGAATTGTTATTTGAAGTAGAGCCCTTGTGACACTGATGCTGCAGGCTAGTGCAATGGTTTATTTAGAAAGAGTCAAGGATGACGACAGGGCAGGGGCACAGCTTCGTGGTCAGGCACACGCTTTACACGCAGAAGGTCCCCTCTGGAATCTCCAGCATCTCCAGTTTTGCTGGCAAAAGGCACCTGCATGGAATGCAGGAGAGTTAATATCTTCTTTGGCTGAGCGCTCCTTAATGGCAGTCCTCTTGTTTTAACACAGGCCACGCCACGATTAATGGAACCCTATTACTTTGTGGAAGTCCAGGCCCCTGCGGATTGTGTCTCTGCCGTGTACACGGTCCTAGCCAGGCGAAGGTAAGCAATCCCTGTGTGTCTTCGCCCTTCCTTTGCTATGTTGTTGAAACAAGAAACAGTCCCACTGAAGGATTGCTTATGCAAATAGAATAAGCTTTGCTTGTTCTATTGCATAAAAAGCACCACCTCATATACTGTTTTCCTTTCATAGTTACCGTAACTGAAAAAGGAATGCGTAGGTCCCATGGTTAACTGTGTTGGCTTTGGACCATCTGTTTCACTGGCCTGGATGTAATGTTGGCCTTGAGTGTGGAGTCGTTTTAAGAAGGGCATTTGGACCGTGCCCAAGCAGTGCCATCACCCGTGGTTTCCCTCTTCCCACTGGGCATTTTGATTTTTTTTTCTCACTAAGCACACCTGGCACATATGGGTAAACCTAACCTCCACCCTCCAGTCCCATGCTACACATTTCCAGGGACAAAAGAGATGGGGCTGCAGTTTTTGTCCCCTCTGTGATAGCTTGGTCTTGCCTATAGGCCAGAGGAAGGGGAGAAATAAGATGCTTTCTTTATCATGCTTTGCATACGAACTTTGCCGGGCCATCGTGACTAAGTCTGGACAGAGTGTTTTGGCTTCGTTCATCAAGGCAGAATTTTCCTTTTTTTTTCTCCCCTTCCAGAAATCCTAAATACCCCACTGTTCCTGTCCTTTGCTTTACATCCCGAATCATCGGTTGGCAGCTGTATTGGTGTTCCAGTTTGTCTGCCTTCTTGTCTTCCTTTTGTTGCACTGTGGCAAGGTTGCCTTCCTTTTGTCCACCCTGCCGTAAACAGAGATGAGCTCCATGGTTGGCTGTGTGAGAGTAACACTTTGTCAACTATACTTGGAATAAATGTAAGCCTTTTGTTGTTGTCCTTGTGCAGAGGCCATGTGACTCAAGACGCCCCAATCCCAGGCTCTCCTCTGTACACGATCAAAGCCTTCATCCCAGCTATTGACTCGTTCGGGTTTGAGACGGACCTCAGGACACATACCCAGGGGCAAGCATTTTCGCTCTCCGTCTTTCACCACTGGCAAGTAAGTTGCACTGGAGACTTTGTTGGTGAGGGGCAGAGGAAGGCACCAGGGTGCCGGACAGGCTTTTCTTGTCACAACGACAGGAAATGGCGCTCATTTGCATGGCAGCTTGGAATTAAAGTTGCATATGTTCTATGCAGTCAGCTACAGAGTAGCTCACTTTCTGCTGCAGGAAAAGACAAAATTACTTTCCTGAGCTGTACAAGCCAGACAAATGGCGAAAGAGTTGCTAATCTTGCATGATTTTTTTTCCTGCTCCACTTTTCATTAGCCATAGGAGGGTAACTAAGACCCGTCAGGGTGCTGATGTTATTGGCTCCTTGAGCCTCAGCCAGCAGAACTCCAGATTAGCCTACCCCACTCTGATTCTCCTGGGCACATGTGCAGGATGAGATCCTTTCTGTTGAAATGGGCAGTCAAATTTTACAGAGCTGTTCTATGAAGAGACTCTTTATATTGCCACCTTCATCATTTCCCATTCTCATGAAACATACAAGCTTTCAGTCATCCAGATAGTGCAGACTCTGACTTTTTGTTGTTGTTGTTGTTCAGTCGTGTCCGACTCTTTGTCACCCCATGGACCAGAGCTCACCAGGCCTTCCTATCTTCCACTGCCTCCCGGAGTTTGGTCAAATCCATATTGGTTGCATCGATGACACCGTCCAACCATCTCCTTCTCTGCCGTCCTTTTTTCCTTTTGCCTTCAATCTTTCCCAACATCAGGGACTTTTCCAAGGACTCCTCTCTCCTCATGAGGTAGCCAAAGTACTGGAGCCTCAGCACACCACAAAAACCCATAAACGGGAAGTTTTGAGATGAATTATGTTGGAAGCTGTGATAAAGCCACGGTCTTCTGAAACCTAATAGTCCCCTGGAAATCTACGCAAATAACCATGCTGCTTTTCTGGGGAAACTTCCCAAGATTTCTACATCCATCCATCAATATCCCCACATAGATATTTTGTTGGATATATTATGCGCAGTGTGCATTGGTCGGCAAAGGCTCTCTTAACAATATATTTGCTGCATTCCAGATTGTGCCAGGCGACCCCTTGGACAAAAGTATCGTGATCCGACCACTTGAGCCCCAGCCGGCCCCCCATTTGGCCAGAGAGTTCATGATCAAGACCCGCCGCAGGAAGGTAAGGCCGTGCCAAGAGCTCAGCTTGTCTCTGCTGGTGTTTGAAGTCCTTTCCCAGCAAAGGAATGTGCCCCCTCTCCCTCCATCTAAGACTTGACCTCCCCTTCTCTCTCCTTCAGGGGCTAAGTGAGGACGTGAGCATCAGCAAGTTCTTCGATGACCCCATGTTGCTGGAACTGGCGAAACAGGATGTGGTGCTGAACTACCCCATGTGATTGATGCGGCTGGGTCAGTGTCCTTCCTCCTTGGGCTGCAGAACTTTCCCAGGGCAAAAACGCCACTGGCTTTGTTTTGCCAACAACCTTTATAGGAGATGCTGTTGTGTGTCTTTTGATGGCTCCTGTCCCATGGACAAGGCAGCTTTCGGACAGAGTAGTTCTGTGCTTTGAGCGACACAGCATTGGTGCGGTTTTGGCCAAGTTCCACCCTGTGGTGCCACAGATTGTCATGTGCATTGTTTGGTCATCAATCCTATGTTAGTTGTACTCAATGCCTGAATCCTCGGAATTTTCCACAGCAAAGCTCTTTTTCAGCCAAAAAGTAGCTGTTGTAAATGGCAGGTTTGTTTGTTTTTTTAAATAAAATGACGTGAAATAATTTTTTCTGGACTCATTGTGAATTAATTTGCCTGGGAACATGCTTTAGCAGAGCTGTTCCAAGATCCCCGGGCAGTGACTTGGCATCCCCACCCTGGCGGAATGGCTCTTCATTATTGCCGGTTCCTCTTCGGACTTGAAGAGAGAGAAAAACTCAAACATTTCTCTTGAAAGGAGTGCAAGATACTTGGCAGAGGCTCACCCTCCCTATATCACTGCCACTCTTCCGAAGTTTGTGTATTCGATTGGGTTTGGGGTGTGGGGAAGTATAAAAAGAATAAATATATATTGCAATCATTAAGATAAGCACATTCTAGTCTGATTCTTGCTTCCTGCCGCCTTTCTGAGTGAGCAAGAAGGGAAAAAATCTTCAAACTTTTCAGCTGTTTGTTATACTGTGGCTACTCGGTCTGCAATATAATTCTTCTCCCCATCCTTTCAAAAACAGCTGGAGCATTTTGTCTCTCTACAAGAGTTGTGCCTACAACAGTGCCAGCAGGATTTTGCAGAGATCAGGTTGTCCCATAAATGACGGCTTTTTACTATGATTGATGGACTATCTCACTCAGTTGCCTATTCCCAATATAAAACATTTCCCTAGAACAGTGGTTCTCATCCTGTGGGTCCCCAGATGTTCCTGGACTGCAACTCCCAGAAATCCTGGCCAGCTCAGCTAGTGATGAAGTTTTCTGAGTGTTGCAGTCCAGGAACATCTGGGGACCCACAAGTTAAGAAACACTGCCGTAGGATTTCAAGAGGCCCTTAACTCTGCTCTTTAAGATCTTAATATAACAACCTCTATAGGAGATCTTTTCCTTCAGATCCAGTTTATTACTGGATAAGGAGCAATTGAATCTGAGTCCTTCTTGTAAAATTAGTCTGTTGTTGACCTGGGACTCCTTTGCATTCTCTTTTGTTTACCCTTGCAGTGGAGAATTTTGATGACAGGTATAAGGGTCACTTTTGAACCCACCCACCCCCCACCCCCCGCAGGCTGCAGCCCTGTCAAAATCCCCACCACCGCACGTACCGACAGACAAAACCAGAAGCGATGTGGAGCTGTACCTGACTACTCCATGTCTTGGATAATTAGTTTCACCTTCTGTACTGACGACCAGAGATCATATTCCCAAAAGGCCTGCCTAGAACTATTACGCTGTGTATAAGTACATATGCCCAGAGAGTCAAATGAATAATGCTTCTGTAAGCCATCTTGCCAAATACATGCCTTTTAATGCCTTCTTAAGTAAGAGAACTTTTGTGATCGTGTTTAAGATACTGACATGAGATATTAACATTGTCTTCAAGTCAGTCGTACAAGACACAGCCTTCAGAAAAAAACAACCTTGGATGTCAAGAATGAAAACGGAAACTATACAATGGACTCTTCACAAGAGAAGTCCTGACACAGATGTTGCATAAGTAAAGATCATCTGTCAGATGCAGGCAAATCAGTACTTACCGCAGCATATTTGCTTTGTGTGTGCAAAAGTTGCATTCCTTATTATTAATTGGATTTTTCTTAGCACTTGGAGCGGTGTAGACCTTTATTTTTGTAAACAGTGTGTCCGTTATTATCGAACTCTCATGCAGAATGTGAGCTGCGAAGACGCGGTTGTGTGGAAGTCATTTACAGCCCAGTGACCTTCAAATGCATTTCATGACAATTCCCATAATTCCTGAAGAGCAACGATCGGCATGAAGTTGATCAAGGCTGCTAATGGGAAAGAGTGGCCCACTGATCTGTTAGGAATGCTTTACACAGAGCATCATTTTGTCCTCAGGCAGGGGATTAGCTATTTGATGATCCCTTGAAGGTCTTTCTCACCCCTCTTCTTCCATAATTTCCCCCCTGTACTTAGGAAAACACATACAGGCACAAGTCTGTGTACACAAATAGGCACATATCAGAAGAAGGGGTGGTAGGAGAACAGAGAAGCTGTACTAGTGAGCAGCTGAGCCTGCAAGGGGTATTTTTTTTCCTGCAAATCCAAATCATGCTCGCCTAACCCTAAGGCCGAAGCTGCTACAGGGGGTTTCAGATCCACTCAGGGGGAAGGGAGAAACCAATGCCATTCATGTCCCACATATCACTGTTTCAGAAATTACTGTATTCTTTAGAATAGTGCTAAGAGACAGGGAGAGCTGTACTATTACAAAGGAAGCCTTCAGGAATCGGACTATAGCACTCTGTCCCCTGTAAGGAAATTTGTGTAATACTGCTTTTGCTACCTAGAACACTGGAAGGTCATCTACTTCCTGACTCCTACAAATCTCATAAGGTTACCCTGTGGCTTGCTAATGAAGGGATAGAAACATGCCGAAATTATACTGAGAACAGACAACAAAACTGTGATGATCTTCAAGCCGCTCAAGGCTGGACTGCAAATCTGTGCCTGGTCCCTGTCCCTCCAGCTCTCTGTGGCCTCTAAGGGAAATGGCATCTCGTCTTCATTGTAGCCAAGCAGAAATAATTTCTGCTGCTGGTTTCATGAATTGTCTGCCACAGAACATCCCTGCTGCCTGCTGGGTCACAGCTCACAGTTAACTCATGAAAACAACACAGCAGCTGGTATTTCTGATACCTACCTACTGAGATTGCTTTCCATAGCTCGGGAAGTGCAGACTCCAAGCATAGATTTGTCAGATTTTGCAATCTTGGTGGCTCAGTAAATGCAGAGCCCTACACAGAGCAGCCCTCAAGATTAAGCCTAACTAGCTATGTTAAAAGACCAAGCCCAACATCTGGTGTCCCTCAGAAAATATGCTAAAATTCTGGTCTCTTTAGCACCAGCCATTAGGAACAGAAAGACTACTTGCCAAATTCCTAATTTTGTCAGCTTAGGTTGTCAGGCCCAGGAACTTCATCAAAGACATTTCAAACGCTTTGCATTCCTGGGCTCCAGCTGAGAATGAAATAAAGAATCCTCAGCCTGGATCTCTAGGATGTGCATGCACCCAATGTCTGCTGCCCCTTCCCTTTCACATACACAGAGCAATCACTGGAGGACCAGACAGTTGATAAGATGCAAACATCTAAAGTGCTTTGAACGGTCAAAGCAGTTTTCTCATTTGCAGCAATTGTGGATTTTAGCTTGACATGGGCAGTTTTGCACAAAATAGGGTTCCTGTTCATGTGAGAACTCTAAGAGCTCACAGAAATTCCTTACTCGGGAGGAAAATATTCCTTATCCTCCTATATAAGGCCAAGACAATCATAGATTTGTATCCCTGCCACCCTGAACTGTGTACCTAGCTCGTCACCAGTTAACAAAGAACAAGTACAGTAAGCAAAGGAATAAGCAGGAGTTAGTAAACAATAAACAGGCCCAAAGATACTGGTGTCCAAGCAAGCCATACAAGTAACAAAGCAACAGCAGTCACCCCAAGGCCTCCTGAAAAAGCCAGCTCTTCAAGGCTCTAAAATAAAATAAAATAAAATAAATAATCCATAAAAGCGGGCAGAGAATGAGCCAAGCAAACCTCACTAGGGATGGAATTCCAAAGCGAAGGGGCCGCTACAGAGAAAGACCAAATCTGTGTTAAAACTTTGCAGGCATCTCTGGAAGTGGCCACCCAAAGCACAAACTCCTGGGAAGCCCTTGTGGGACGGGCATTTACTGATCTGAGGGAGATGTGCTCCACCAGTACCTTGAACCTGGTTCGAAATGCAACAGGCAACCAATGCAGGCAGACCAGGATCGGAGTGATGCGGGCATACCTACCTGCACCAACAACCAACCTCGCTGCTGCAATCTGCACCTGGCAATATGGTAGGACCAAACCCTGCTGGACAGTTTTGCTTGCAATAAATAGGACAGGTACTGTTGCAACTTGAGGGCCCTCTCACTTTTAAAAAGAAAAAGAAAGTATCACATCAATACTGCTAGTTCTCTGCCTGCTCTTTTGATGTACTTGTCTAGTAATAGTCACTATACTTATATTCTCCTGCCACCCTCAGTCAGGCCCTATAACATGTTAATGCTGGAGAAGAAGAAATGTTTGCCAATTGATTTAAACGGGTGGCCTAAATGATCTTAAACGCTCAGAGTCACTTAGCAGTACTGATGCAAACATTAAATGCATGGATAAACTATGCATGCTATTCAATTATAAATACCATGCAAGAAAGAAAGAAAGAAAGAAAGAAAGAAAGAAAGAAAGAAAGAAAGAAAGAAAGAAAGA
>JAHTLZ010000111.1:3164996-3342005 GCA_023846285.1 Phrynocephalus versicolor | reverse complement strand
GGGCACTTTATCCATCCCTGGCCCAATGAATAAATTAAGATGTTTTAAGTGTAGGATGCCAAAATGCACCCAATGTGATTTTCTACGTGTACACACACGTGTGTGTGCGTGCATGCGCGTGCGTGCAAGTGTATGTGTGTTTACTAGCTATTGGAACTACTGGCTAAATGACATGAGCCATAAAGCTTTATCTAGTAATACTGCATGTATATTAATTAGAAAATAGTGTGGCATCCATCCTTTTCCTCTGGGCAGTTTCCATCCTACAAATGCTGAAACTGTCTTAGCTTATCTTTGGGGGAATCATTTGAGGCTTTTGTTCTGAATTTCCCATTCTCTTAGGCCTGTACGTCAATTCACTGCAGGTGTGAGGTAAGGAGAGCAGAGTTCTGTGGCAAGTTTGGGTGGGTGGAGGGAATGTTTTATTGGCTTACAGAGCAAAAGGGGAGAAAAAGAGCAGGCAGTCTTCCTGGCCAGTAGATGCAGGCCACTCTTCATCAGATCTCAGAAAGCAATACTCTTGATTCCAAGGTGCCTTCCGTAGTATGGCCGGTACTGGATCATCAAAAAGAGAGGCCACAATATTGCCTAAAATGTGGACGGGCTAAAGTATACACACAAATGGACCTAAAAATTGTGTCCAATCTTCCAAAGTAGCACATCTGCACACTTTTCTAGTTTTTAATCCTCTTTTTGAAACTACCATGTGGTGGTAGAAATGGGACAGGTAGATATTTTAAATAACTGATCTGCTTGGCCGGAAACAGACTACAAGCCTGAGCCCAGTGTCACATTGTGCATGCGGCTGGTTTATGACCTCCTGTGTAACTTGTGCCATCATGTGCAATTCACAGGTGGCAGCCAACATTAGCTACAATAATACAGATTAGTGGGAATATTTGTGTGGAAAAATACTACAAGTCCCTTATCTCCCTTTGTTTTGCTTTTCCTCTGCCTGCTGCTCTCCTCTTGCTTATGGATCCTGCGTTCCCAGGAGATCATCATCGCTGGGATGCATTTCTTTTGCACAGGATGTTTACAGCAAAGGCAGCCCCAGGGATCTTGTCCAGAGCCATACTCACATCCAGTCCTCATTCTTGTGATGGAATGCAGTGGAAAACGCTGACCCCCCCCCTTTCAAATTCCAGGCCCTGATGGATGGAGTCAGGATGTTATAATAAAGGCAAACCGTTTCCTGCGATACCTGCATGCAAAAATATTTATCAGTCAGAAAGAGGATCAGCTCACCCAGTTTCTAGTGGTACTAAAAGAAGGCGTAAGGGACGCATGTTCTGAAGGATGCTGGAAAGCTGACCTTGGAAGGAGGAATTTTCAGGAAAGAAATTGTTGCTTTCGCCATTTCCCTGGCAAATCTTGGTTTTGTCCACCCAGATGGTGTCGATTCTTCAGAGGTTGCTCTGGATCATTCTGGTAATTTTGGTTGAAGATTAGAATAGATCAGCCCAATGTTTGCCTCCACTCATGGGGAGGATATCTGTCACTGAATGTACTGGGATGTACTGAATCATCTCAGGGTTGTCGATCCACACATATCAGGAGTTGCTCCCTGATGCCTCACTCCCAACACAGGTTGCCTTTCATTTTTCCAATCTTCTCTGCCCTCTTTCTGCCAACTTCACAGTTGACCAGCCCATGGAGCATGGAGGGGCAGAGCCTGGCCAGCAGGAAAACACCACCAAGGGAACGCTGTCAAACAACATACACTGTGCGTGCAAATCAACAGGGAACAAACCAGGACTAGGGTCCATAACAGAAGATCCTACACAGGAGCACATCAGAGGAAACCACAAACCACTCAAATTGAGGGCTGGGAGAGTAAGAACAGACAAAAGAAAATACTATTTCACCCAGTGCGTTGTTAGTCTGTGGAACTCCCTGCCACAGAATGTGGTGATGGCCTCTGGCATGGATGCCTTCAAAAGGGGATTGGAAAGATTCCTGGAGGAAAAGTCCATCACAGGTTACAAACCATGATGGAGATGTGTAATCTCCTGGCTTAAAACTGGGGTACTTCAAGGACCAGATGCAGGGGAGTGGTATCAGGAGACAGATATCTAGTCTCGTGTGCTCCCAGACGCATCTGGTGGAGCCACTGTGAGATACAGGAAGCTGGACTAGATGGGCCTTTGGCCTGATCCAGCATGGCTCTGCTTATGCTCTCATGTAAAAGGACAGGTCACCAGATCAGCTTCCAATGGTTCCTCCACTCATTTTACTGCTTTATTAATGGAATTCAATAGGATAACATTTGCTGGTCTTTCATGACACCCAAGATGTTACCTGAAGCATTTCTTTTCTTCTTCTGCCCAATGGTAAGGCCAATTCCATAAAAAAATAAAAGATGTGTATAGTTTTAAAATACTCTCCTTGGCTTAATTGGCAGTAAGACACTATATATGAGTATATTTTGCAAAACAGTGCATTAAAAGGCCAGAAGCTCATAAGAAACAAGGCCCCACCACCACAACTTTCTAGATTGTGTCCTTTCCTATGAGGAAAGTCTAAAACCTCTCTGTTTGCAAATTAACGGCCACAAAGACTGATTGTAGCTAATGCCTATTCCAATTTCTGTTACCAGATTGGATTTTGCTGGGCCCGATTTCAGCGGCAGTTTCAGGGCTGCTAGCTGAAGAGCCTCCTGCCCTTGCATGTGGGTGAAGTTTCCTGTCTCTTGTTTCCCATCACGTTCCTCACAATGGGAGGCCCCACAAAGCAGCCGAGGATCCCACCCTCCTCATCCTGGATATGACCCTTGCAAGGCCCCAAGCCCAGCTGGGACACTTTTGCATGATCACTCTTGCGTCAGCAATCCTTCTGTTAATGGATTCCATTGGGCCAACTTATCATAACATCCTGAGGCAATGAATTCTATGGGATGATCATGCACAGCACAAGGATGGGCTCTTTTTATCTTTCTCTGCCCGACCCACCTGCTTCCCATTATTTACACCACTGAATGGATCCCAATAGGGAATACATTTTTTTGTTGTGGATACATGAAATCCCACAAAGAGATAAGAGTGAGGACTTGGACCCAGACTTCAGCTCCCAGGCCAACATCACAAATTAGTTTGCGCAATTAAAAAAAATTAGTCCCCACCCTCCCCAAAAAAGAAACATTGAAGTATTATATTTTAATGTAATTCAACACACAGAATGGCTTACTGTTGAAAATTCATTGCAGAAGCTTTGACTACATAGGATTGTGATGTTATTGCATAGTAATAACGACCATTTTACCAGAGGGTAAAATGGAAATATAATAAATAAATAAAAATAAATGAAATTATTCAGTGCTTGTGCTCCAAGGCACTGCAAGAGAAATGCGCTTTGAATGGACAATGTGTTGGGATCTTGCAAGCAATTTATCTAGACTGGGAATGCATTCAACCTCTTTTGCAGTGTAATCTAAAGCTGGCTTTCCAAGCTTGCACTTTTGGAACTCAATATAACTTTAGAATGCTAGAAATGGCTGTATGAACAGAGGTGTAGCCAGGATTTGGAGCGCCTGGGGACAAAGTTAATTTTTGCACCCTTCCTGCCGCCCCCCCCACCAATGGGGAAGGGCCAAACCCTGCAGGCATGGTGTGTGTGTGTGTGTGTGTGTGTGTGTGTGTGTGTGTGTGTGTGTGTGCGCGCGCGCGCGCGCGCGCGTGTGCCCACATGTGTGTGTGCCTTACACATCTCCCACCAAGGTGAGGAGGAGGAGGAGGGCGCCGCAGCCACCACACTCCTGCCTGCCTGCCTGGCACGCGGATGCAGAGGGGGTACTTTCACCAACCCATAGGGAAAAGGAGGACTGCTGGGCGGCGGGGGGGGTACACAGCTTCCTCCTCCTGCTCCCCCTACAGGCGCCCCCAGATTGCTGTACCCAGGTCAAATGTGCTCTTCTGCCCTCCCCCCCCCCCCAGATACGCCCCTGTGTATGGATCATTAAGGCCAGCTTAAGTCAAGGTGGCAGAGGGGGAAATCAAACTCCCATCCTCTGGCTCCACAACCAGAGACCTAAACCATTGAGCTATCCAGCTGTAACAACTACAGTTGCCACAGCTATAACATCTGGTCAGAATAAACTTTAGAGTTTCTCTAGTTTCTCTTCCTCCTCCTCATTTCCACATCTTACAATATAGCAACCTGATGAAGCATTCTCAAGAAAAACTTGAAAAACTGACCTGCTGTACTGCCAAACCTTGATATTAAATTGTTTGAAATTTTGAACCCAAATAAATTCTTAAGATTCTTCTTGTCTTCACATTCCTTTGACCTTGCCTAACTTTTGCCTCTGGCACTTTTCTTACCACCCTTGGAGTTCATCTCAGGCAGCCTCCTGGTTTTCCCCTAGCAAACACTTGGTGTTGATCTCAATTCTTCTTGCTTTCCTCTTTGCCCACATGGCTCATTATATCCGTTTCTGGGAGAGACATCCAGTCCCTCTGCTCTTTTGTGCTGAGTGTGCAAGAAATGGAGCTTCTGAAGGTTACAGAGATTAAGGAGATGTCAGGAGCCCTTTCTCTGCCCTGCCACATCCGGTTAGGGTGTAGTCAGTGGCAGGGTGAAGGAAGCAGGAAGCAGGAAGAACCTAGGACATCTGTCACCAAATTTCACAGGACAGATTCAAAGGAAGTGAGAACTCAGGGACCGTGAAGGGTGCATTCATTATGGCTAATAACCCACCCAAGGTGACACATCTTTGCCTTTGCAAGGGAATTATCCTGTAAGGCCTCTTAAAGAAGGGGATTCGGGACACTAAATTTAACATGAAAAGATTGCTGGGTTTTTGTTTTCTTCTGGCAAGAATTTCAATCCTAACATCTAACTCTCACATCCAAATTTCAGTGCGGGGATGATGCCCTTGTTGCCACCTTGGCCAAAGTGTTGAGAACAGCTGAGATTCTTTCCTGCTGTATATTGGCGGCCTTTGACCTCTCCTAGGTAGGATGAGGGCTTCATTCTGCCCCTGTGGGGTGACTCCCTCGCACACCCACCATGCTGGGTATATCAGCATGGGCCAATGTTCACTTCATGATCAGCGACCGGGGAAAAACTGGGGCAGCCTCTTGCCTTCACTGTGAGACCCCGCAGTTCGTGGTGATGTTTTGCTCTCAACAACTTGGGGTCTGCTGCTCCTTGTGCATTCATTAGCTGATTGATTGGTTGGTTGATCAGTGGGAGTTGTACTTTGCTCTGCAGCTAAAGCGGACCTCAGAGCAATTTATAGATCCGTTACAAAAACACGCAATAGCAAGGATTAATGAGATAAGACAGACTCTGCCTTTGGGCTTACAATCTGAAAGGGAAGGACACAAAAGGAAAGGGGTCGAGGAGGAAAAGGAAAAGGAAACTCACAGGCAGTTTCTTTGTGTTATGAGGCTCTTCAGCCTGGTGGAACTGTGTGATGTGCGGCTGGGTAATCCAATGCATGTTTACTGGCTCAGGTCAATGGGTTTATGTTAAGAGAATATGCATAGGAAGCATCCTGAATGTGGCACATAGGCAAGTGGCATAGTGGACAGCCACCCTACCTCTGTTTTGCCCTCTTAGGCTGTGACCACACATGCAAGTCACATCAGGGCAATTCAGCTTTGGGCCTTTTCACACGACCCCTAAGATCCGCTGGCCACTTAAATTTGGACCAGAGATCTTGGGGGTTCGTTGCTCTTCCTGCGTCCCCACCCCTCCGCACTTCCTTGATCCTGTCTGCGTGAGGGGAGGGAGAAAAAAGGGGACAAAAGAATGCAGGCTCACCTCCCTTTGCCAGTCCAAGCCTCCCCAAGCCCCGTCGTTGTCCTGATTCCTTCTCTTAAAGGGGCGGGAGGCAAAAAAACCAACAAACAGAAGCGAGGAGAGCCGGGCACTCACTCCTTTACACCCGGATCTGAGATTTTTCACCCTCTAAAAGCAGGTACCTGAAAAGTGCGCTGGGACGCGCTTAGGTGGGTGTGGCCGCACTTAATTTTCTGTAAACTCCGGAGCTGGTGGGGAAACGATTTTAAGCTCCGGAGCTGGGAGCCATTTGCGGCGGAGTTTAGGGGTTGTGTACAAATACCCTTTGTTGCAGCTTGATTCACAGCCTATTGTATGCTTCTGTTTCGATTTGGTGATCACACAAAGGTTGCAGATTGTTTTGTTGCCAGTGCTGCTGACCATGGTCGCTCAATTCTAGTCGAACTGATCTGCACCACCGACCCACTCCTTTGATCTTGCCTTCTGCTGATTCCCCAGTTTGCCTTTTATGGCCTGTTTAAAGCGTTGAAAGCATTCCCCAAAGTTTTCCATAACATACACACATGGTAGAGAAACACAAAAGTCTGCAGTAGATTGTCAGAGTTCTTTCGATTTCATATCCTTTCACACGACCCCTAAGATCCGCTGGCCACTTAAATTCGGACCAGAGATCTTGGGGGTTCACTGCTCTTCCTGCGTCCCCACCCCTCCGCACTTCCTTGATCCTGTCTGCATGAGGGGAGGGAGAAAAAAGGGGACAAAAGAATGCAGGCTCACCTCCCTTTGCCAGTCCAAGCCTCCCCAAGCCCCGTCGTTGTCCTGATTCCTTCTCTTAAAGGGGTGGGAGGCAAAAAAACCAACAAACAGAAGTGAGGAGAGCCAGGCACTCACTCCTTTACATCCGGATCTGGGATTTTTCACCCTCCAAGAGCAGGTACCTGAAAAGTGCGCTGGGACGCGCTTAGGTGGTCGTGGCCGCATTTAATTTTCTGTAAACTCCGGAGCTGGTGGGGAAACAATTTTAAGCTCCGGAGCTGGGAGCCATTTGCTGAGTTTAGGGGTCGTGGGAAGCAGTGCCAACAAAAAAACAGACAACCACATCATTAGGCAAGTCAAGCAGTTGCAAGGAATCCTGTCCTGAAATAATTAATGCAAATATCATAGCTACAAAGCCTTTGCCACCCTTATCTGCTGGGTAATTTTATCCATTAATGCCACATTCCATAGTCTTTCCCACCAACTCTTTATAGCCATTATTAGGGAGGTTCTTCCATGTAAAAATCTATTTTTGAAAATATTATTAATTCCAAACAAAAATTACAGAAGGTTTTAAAAATGAACTTAAAGAAGATTAGTAATTTTGTGAGGACTACAAACCACCTTATTTCATTATTATTATTTTTTAAGAGATGGAAGCTAAGATGTGAGGCCAGCTGATAAGCTAAACAGTAACCAGAGGGCAGGCATAACTTCAAGTTAAAAGTCAGCCAGGTAAAACGGCTAGTCAAAGCCAAGGAAAAACACAACGTTGTGTTGTGAGAATAATGTCACAATCTGGAATTTGGTGTTTCAGGAGGGACAAATCATAGTCTAGTCAATATGGATCTTCATGGAAGGTAATAGGGTTATTTGAGAGCAGCACTAATTTTCACTTGGGGAGGAATGAGTTTTGAAATGTTTATAGATTATACTGTGGTACCTTGTATAAAGGAATTAATTCATTCCAAATGAAATTATGTTAAGCAAATTTTCCTTTATACAAATTTCCCATGGGAATGCACTGAAAACAGAGTATTCCCCAATTGTGACCATTTTTATGTTGTACCAATTCATCCCATTGACAATTCTGTTAAGCAAATTTCCCCTATCTCTGGAATTGTTTATGTTGTACATATTTTATGTTATACAAAGGTCCACTGCATATGCATGTTGCTTTTCTGTACAGCATTTTAGTTAAGAGATGGCAGTGCTTTCCACACTTAGACATCCTTTTGAGATATTCTGTTGTTTTAGCTATTGGTTGAATAGAAGGGGGAAATGTTACATAGAACAATGTAATTTCCCCACTTTTGCTTCTGTCTGATAAATGTAGGAACTGTGTGGTTCTACCTAAACACTGACCATGTGGTAGTCAATCTCTCAGATACCCTTTAATTGCTAGATTTTCATTCTTTTCCCCTCAGCTCACAGATCTGGGGCAGCCTTACCTAGATCAGTCAGAGTGCGGCAGCCAACTGGGGTCTCAAGCAAAAACAAAACATTGTTTTATATTGTATTTGGACTCTCTGAGGTATGCACCTGTAAGATTTTTTTGTCTAAGATACTGGGCTTGGTTTTGCAGGTGTCACAAACCTTTGGCCAGGGCAGAAACTGTGGGGAGGGAAGAGGCATTTACTTCCACAAATCTGAGAATGCTGAAGCTTTGAAAAAATTCTCTAGTGAATAAACACTGACGAATCTTATGTGGTCAGTCAGGAAAGAGAAGTGGGGTGGAGGGCAAAGGAAAAAGTAGTAGGATCCAGTTCCTTGCAGAAGTCTCAAAGAAGCCATGAATGAGGAGTAAACCAAGAGAGTAAATAAATGTTGTGAATAGTTTCCTAAATCAAGTGAAATGACTGTCTGGTGAATCTTGGTTCCTTCTTGGTTCTAGATACCGGATCACACCCGTAGCAACAAAAATATGTATAGGCTTCCCATTTTCCAAGACAATTGTCTTCAGGTGGAGGAGAGAGGTAAATCAAATTCCTCTTTCTCTCCACACAGCCAGTCCCTACTGGGCCTTTCTGTTGTCCACGCTGTATTTTCACGGATCCCCGAAGAAGTTACAGTATGTCACTGAGGAACAGTAGAAAATGCCCACAGAGAAGGGGACAGATTGGATGCCATAGCACTATTCCCTCCATTTTACCTCCTAGCACTCTTCCGTTGTTCCCTGTGTGCCTGCCATTACCCTCTGATGCCCCCTACTCAGAATTCTTGCCTGCTGGCATGTTAGCAAGTAGTCTCTTTTGTGTTACCAGGAAAAAAAACCAGTTTCCTATACAGGTGGATTGAGGGAAGGTAGACCATGAGAAACAGCTGTAGAGCTTGGGAGTCCAAAAAGAGGCATTGCCCTGCTAGTATCACACATTACATTTAAATCTCTTTCCACCTATGCTTGTAAGTATCAGGAGGGTTTTCTTGAACTATGATGTTACTTGTATGTGCTTCTATCTTCCAAAGAGAGGCAAATAGAATTATTTGGACAATTTTCTACATCTCACTCCCCCCCCCCCCAACAATGATGCAGTTATTTTTCCGCCTCTTTTGTGGGTACTAAATGTCACTTTTAGTTTGTTTTTTGCTATGGTCATCATAATAATCATTATCATCATCACCACCTGCAGAACTGGAAGGGACTCTATGGATTATGGAGTCCACCCTCTGTCTAGGAGGCACAATGACCTAAACCACAGAGTTATCCAGTAGTTCTGTTTGTTATCAATTACTTGAAAGAGAGAGGAGGGTATTTGATTATGAATTATTAGACACTTCGTTATCACCTCCCTTCTCAAAGCAAGCCAAGTAAACAAATGAACAGAGCATCTTGCCTGGAAAGGCACTATATTCTTAGGAAGCAGCTAGGGAGTAGAAAAAGGACATAAAACCTTCACACTCTGTAGTCTATTTAATGGAATCTTTCTAATTCTAACCAAAGCACAGCAAAATATAACCTCCAACCATGGGGAATATTTTCTTAACTCAAGGATACTTGCCAGTCTTTGGAAGTGTCTCCCTTAGATGGTTGTCTTTATGGCTTCATCCACTTCTTCCCTCATAGACTTTTGGGAGCAGTCACCACACAGTGCAGCAGGAAGACAGGCATATCACCTCTTGCTGACTCACTCTAAGGAACCTTGCCCTCTTTTCTATGGCACTCCATGTCACACTGTGAACCTAAAAGACAGGCAGATTCCTCCAAGTACCTTGATAGTTGGGAACCATTTCTTCTCTTTCCTTTTTGAACTGAAATGCAAGCTACATCCCAAGAGAGAAAGGCAGCAACATCTAACCCTAACCCTAACCCCTTAGATTTCCCAGGTTACCCAGGGAGCTTGGAAAGTGTGGCAGGCATCACAGTCTTCCATGGACCAGAGGATGATGGAAGGCAGAGAGGGAGGCCCTCCTGATTCTGCTATTGCTTTGGCCCTCCAGATGTTTTGGACCACAACTCCCACAGTCCTTTGCCAATGGAAATACAGGCTTGGAATTCTGGGAGCTGAGGTCCAAAACATCAGGAGGGCCGAAGTTTGGACATGCCTGTGTAGCCTGAGCCAGAGCCAAAGACAGCTTAGCAGGTGTGGAATGAGGGAGGCCACCATGGAAGGAGAGGACACTTTAGGATCAAGCCACTAGTCAGAAGGGTGTCTTACTTAGATTCCAAACTGGGAATCCCAGGGCTCACAGGCGTCAATTCCCCCCACGTATCAAATATCCCTGGTTTTGGAATATGACATTCCATGAAGATATCTGGAGTCCAAATGCCAGCAGGGATGGGCAGGGAGAGATGGAAGGAAGGAAGAAGAGAGCAAGGCTGATGAAAACATATCATATCTTGATTAGGATATTACTTGGATTGTGTGAACAGAGCCATAGGATTACACTATGCTAGTATCAATACAGAAAATATTAAAATTACTGTGGAAGGAAAATGAAAAAAGGGAAGGCGCCGGTTAAGGTTTGAGAAATCACTGGAGGATGGCAGAGCCACTGCCATGGAGAAGACGTGAGCCAATTGGAAGCAGGATGTTCCCAATTCACAGAACATAAGGGCTCTTCCAGATGCAGTGTTTGTTCTGCCCCTAGGACCAGGTTATCTTATAACTTTTTTCCATGCCCAAGGACGTTCTTCTTATCACACTTTGTATCAGATTGCCCCTCCCAAATTTTCCATCTTTTCTCCGCTGTAAATCATGTTACTTTGTCTTAGCGTTTGATAGTTTAATGCTGTTGTGCTTCCCAGTCATTTTAGCATGAATGCACTAAAGGAAGTCAAAGGGAGCACACTAGATTCCAACTACCTGAAACTTCAGCCAGAGCCCTGAGACCTGGCAACTCTTGTTAGCTAGTGATTCCCATCAGCTATAACCAAGGAGGAGACATTATAGGAGGGGGCGGTGCCCCGACGACATCTGGAGGGCCAGTTGCCCTCTAACCCTGGTAGAGAGAAAGCACAAGGACTGCTTTATGAGTTATATTCCAGTCTTTGGGAGCAGCGGTTCCACAGTGACTGTCTTCTGTCTAATCCCTGTCAGTCAATGTGACATCTGTATCTATTTTTCAACATGTCATGTGGCCCGCTTTGTTGTCAGCCACTGTCAATATGTGTATATGTTAAAAGACTGAAACCAACCTATTTAAAGTCTTGTTTTCCAAGTAACAGTGTCTGTATTTCTGGTCGTTTCTGCAGGAAGCTTCAAACAAGGAACCTAACTGCATGCCTAGAAGTTTGGATTTGAACCCCCAAAATGTCTTCAATTTGGTTTCATTTTGGTTCACATCCTCCTCAACTTATTGTCCGTGTTGGGAGAACCTTCCAGACAACATGAATGAATGAATGAATGAATGAATGAATGAATGAATGAATGAATGAATGAATGAATGAATGAATGGCAGACATGGGCAATGCATTCACCTTCAAGGAGGTACAGTAATGTTATTCTGTTCAAAGACTGAAACTAGAGATGACGTGTGCCACATTTAAATGTGTGTTTGCAGATTGTGACCAGGGTGGCATATGATGTAGCAACCTCACTTGGTAGCAGTCCCTGGTTGGAACTCCATGTTGTAGAGCTTCAAATAGTTTGCCACACTGGCTGAGGTGAAATTTTTTGGGTTTTTTTTTGGGGGGGGGTTCAGGGAACGCTTCCAAGTTATGGGGAGACCACATAGAACCCCAAGTTATGCTGCTTTGTTTATATAAACAAATGAATGAACAAACATTAAATAAGTAATGTTTTGGCATAATCAACAGTGAAAGCTGATATGGTGTTGTTAATTAATCTTTTGGATTGATACTTGGTCCAGCACTGATGTACCATTGAGCTATGAAAAACCACTGGGTAAAATTACATATTAATAGAAATAAATCTATTAATACCATGTTTTTCCTCCAGGTATACATTTCCTTCACAGCTCTGTGCTCAAGTAAACAGACTTGCAAATGAAGCCAATATGTATTTCCCAAGGATCAATCACACAACAAAACAAATACATTGTGACATATAGCATGAGGCAATGCTCATGCTACAATAAACATTATTTTCATCTTAAAGGACCTCCCCCCCCATAGACATACTAATTTTATCTTCTAGCCTAACCTAGGTCTGTCTGTCTGTCTACCTGCTTTCTCTATCAGTTGACCTACTGTACAAGGCTGTCATATGGATAATGTAGTGCTAAGTAGTGCCCTGGCAATATATAGGCGGGGTATAATAAAATAAAATAAAATAAAATAAAATAAATAATGCAGGGAAGAGATTCATTGTCTACACCACTTTGAACATACTGGAGGAAGAACAGGATAGGTACATGTAACCAACCACCAACCGACCAAATCCACCCCAAGGACAACTGGATCCCAGCAGAATTTTGATATTAACTATACACTACAGTAGCTGGAGGCAGCAAAAAGTAAAGCAGACTTATGCAACTGAGAAGCTCTTGTCCGAGGCATCTCTGCATGGGCACTGCCTGATAACCCCCTTTTCTTCTTCAAATATGTGGCACCAAACTCCACTCTCATCTCTATAAAGCTGTTCTCCACTGTCTCCCCATCCTGCTCGCCACCCTTTTATTTATTTATTTATTTATTTATTTTTAGTTTTAATGTTGGTTAGCAACTGGCGCTCTGAGCCACGCCGTTGGCTGGCCGTGTGGTCGTGAGTGACCCCTGCTGTGGCAGCCTGGCTTACTGGAGCAAAGCAAGCTAGCAGATCTGATAGCTGCCTGGAGCACTTGGCGCAAGCTGGGGAGCTGCGCTAAATATAGGCTTCTTGGGAACAGGCTGATGAGAGAGAGAGAGAGAGAGAGAGAGTGTGTGTGGTTCAAAAAAAAGAAAATGCTGTTTCAGTTTGTGTCATTGTTGTAAATGCTGATGGGCTTATTTCAAGTTAATGGAGGTTTCTCTACATTTTCAGTGCTTGCCTGGAAATCGACCTTGTGAGCAGAGTTCTGCTTCTGTTAGTCCTTAGCCACAGAATGAGTTTCCAGTAGAAGGCAAGGGACATGTGCTCTTCTGTGGCATAAATATTCAGTGATATACAGGAGATAAGCTGTCATACTGATATATAGGGCTGGTTGCATTTCTACTGAGGTTCCCTGGAATGGATCGTGTTTGCTTTTCTGGACTTGTGCCAAGGGGTAAGTAAGGGTATTTATTCAGTCCTCATTGTTTCAAATCAGGTAAAAGATAGCAAACCAAACCAAAAAAAAAACCTTTGGTGTCCAAAACTCTCAAGAGGGAAAGACACTCACAGGGGAAAAATGACTAATGCAAAGGATGAGGAGTTAATAGATACAAATAACTTGTCACACTCAGTTATGTAATTCAACTCATGGCGTGACTGCCTTGCAATTTACGCCGGCTGTCTGTGTCAAAGTTGAATACCGCTTAAGTTAAAATACAGTGGTTAGAATCCAGTTTATTGCTGCAGAGCACCCATTGCCCCAGGCAACACCGATTGTGCAATGCAACTGCACAACTGGTCACGTGGCTCCCACGTGACCAGTTGTGCGCTAAGAGAAGCACTTTTATGGACAGCGCCTCTGCATTGCCATTGCTGTAGTCACTGCAGGCATAATCCAGCTTCACAACAGGATTTTAGCCATCATGTCTTTATATAGCCTGGAAACAATCTCTACATATATGCCTGCTCATTGTACATTCCTTATGTGGTCTGCCAAAAACTAACTTCAAGTCCACCAGACCAGGGATCAAAGTACAGTTGTGCCTTGTACAAAGGAATTAATTCATTCCAAATGAAATTATGTTAAGCAAATTTTCCTTTACACAAATTTCCCATAGGAATGCATTGAAAACAGAGTAATCTCTAATCACGACCATTTTTATGTTGTATGGATTCACCCCATAGGCAATTCTGTTAAGCAAATTTCCCCTATCTCCGGAGTTTTTTATGTTGTACAGATTTTATGTTGTACAAACTGTTTGTTATACGAGGTCCCACTGTATATGGAAAAGGAAATGCCCATTCTTTGTGGATTAAAGAATGCATTTTCTCTTCAGAGGTGGGATATCCGGAGAAAAGCAGGGCTCAGCAGCCAGACTTACACACTGTGTTCATGTCTGACTTAGTGTTGACCAGCCATGTAATAAAGCACATAAAGTGTGGAGGTGAGCATGCCTCTCAAGTGTGGCACCCTCTTTATTTGGAGCCCTGGGACAAGGCCTTGCTTGGTCTGCCTTGGTTCCAGCCCTATCCCAGCATATGCCACCTAGCCATCTAGAATTAATACTGAAGATATTTTCAAACATGGTTTGGCCAGCCATAGAGGGAAAATCCTTCAGCGAGTAGGTCCTAAATAGAGATGGGCACGACTTAGCGGTATTTTCGTTTTCGTTTTTCGTTTCCGTTACGTAACGAAACGAAAAACGGCTCAGAACTGGAACGAAAACGGAAACGAAACGACTAATTTCGAGCCAATTTTCGTTTTTCTTTACTGGAAAAACACATAATGGAGCTAAATGGGAAGAAACGAAAAAATTTTCGTTTTCGTTTTTGGTTTTTCGTTTTCATTACGTAATGAAACGAAAACGAAAAATCTTGAAATTAGCTCACGAAAATGGAAACGAGCCGAAACGGACCCCTAGCCGAAAACGAAAACGAAAACGAACAATTTTTCTGAGTCGTGCCCATCTCTAGTCCTAAATGATCCCACTCTGGGCTAATGCAAGACCCTGATATGCACTGGAGGTACTGAGGTCTAAAACAGAGATGGTCATGAAGCACCAGTCAGCAGCTGTCTGGGGTTCTCCTAGTCCTGCCTTCTTTTTGGATTGGCTGACTGCCTTTGGAGGTGAGGAACGGCAGCCTCAGTCAGCAAAGGAGAACCTTGGTGGCACACTGTTGAAGGTGAGTAGGCCTCCGGTCCCTGGGGGAGGGAGCATTGTTCGTGCCCAAAAAGCATATCTTGCTTGGGATTGCCTTGAATTGGTTTCAGATGGCGGCAAACATGTTTTCCCTTGCTTTACCCCCAAATAAATGCTTATATACTGGCTCCTTCTAGTTGAAAGTTTTACTGAGCAAAGTGGCGACTGCCTGGGGACTGCCCTGCACGGTAAATTTCTTCTGCCATCATGGTATTGTAAAAAGTTGGAAATGCTGACAGAAATCCTATTGCACAGCTCTGCATGCGCAATGGTGGTGATGTCATCAGCATCCAAGTGTCAATGATTAAAAGCTTTCCTTGACCTTTCTGGTGTTCATGAAATTTCACCACATTACATATGAGTCACCTGCACCTCTTTAATCAGTGGCCATTTGCCTTCCATCAGCAGCAATTGGCCACCGATTCTGTGCAACAGGATTTCAACCATTATGTTATCGGGCTAAAAATTCCATTATCAATTTCAGGCTCCAGTTCTTTGCCCTGCAAAAATAAAATTCTGCCAAGTAGCTCTTCAGGGAAAGCAGTACCAAATTGGGAGGCAGGGGCAAAATGACATGTGAAGATAGCAAGAAAGAGCTGATATTTGCTCAATTTCAAATTATTTACCGTTCCAGCTCAAGATGGAACTGATAATCTGAAAAGAAAAATAAGCTGCATGTGCATAGTTAGCATTGGGACATCTGCCTTTATCTTCTTTGTTCTTTCCGTTACTCTTGAATTTCCAAACCTGTCCTGCAATTCATAACACTTGACATCATCAGGTGTTACTGCTCCAAGTGGCTGGATGAGGTGCACAAAAGTCCTGCACACAATTTATGCATCTTCCAGATAGGCTCTGTGAT
This sequence comes from Phrynocephalus versicolor, assembly GCA_023846285.1. Taxonomy (NCBI): domain Eukaryota; kingdom Metazoa; phylum Chordata; class Lepidosauria; order Squamata; family Agamidae; genus Phrynocephalus; species Phrynocephalus versicolor. The sequence goes on along the minus strand of JAHTLZ010000111.1, from coordinate 3,326,250 downwards.
CTTCAAAAGCCTGTATCTGTGAATGCTGGTCAACCGGCCTTGATCTGACATGTCTTTCCCACTGCTGCTGCATCTGAACTACTGTTCCTTTTTTGAAACAGCAGGACGGTAAGGAAGGGTTAATAACAGCACAGCCAGGCATCCCTCGCCAGATAAAAAAACAAAAACAAAAGGGAATATGGGTTTGCATGTTGTTTGCATTTGTTGTTACATATTTTCAAGTTGGTGACTTTAATCGGATTTTTGAATACATGCAGTGCTTAAGGAACGGTTCCGCATTGCCCGTCTCCAGTGAGCTTTCTTAGTCAAACAAGGATTTGAACTCATGTTTCCCAAGTTTTTGTCCGGATAGTTTATCCACTAGCCTTTGCGTAGATGCCAATTTAGAATCAATACAACTAGTCACACAATATCACTCTACTTAATGGCCAAGTAAGTTAGAGCCGGATTTAAGCAGTCGTGTGATAGGGCCCTAATTCAGTGAAGAATAACGTGTGTGCCTGCCCAGTCTTTGATCTAAGTGCAAATAGTTGAAGGCCACTTCAAGGTTCCTGAACTTCCTTCCTGTAGTTTTTTGATATTTACACCAGATTTGAGTCAAGCAGCCCTTCAAACATAGCAGAGATGGGAAGCTTCCAGGAATCTGAGTTGTATATACCGTATATACTCGAGTATAAGTCGACCCGAGTATAAGTCGAGGCCCCTAATTTAACCCCCCAAAACTGGGGAAACATATTGACTCAAGTATAAGTCTAGGGTGGGAAATGCAGCAGGGCGTGGCAGCTCCTCCTTTGTGAGCTGGGGGAGTGGTGTGTGATGTTTAAAATAACTTTTAGCCACTGATGCAAGTGCTTGGGTCAGTGGCTAAAAGTCATTTTAAACATCGTATGCCATTCCCCTGTGATGCAGAGGGGGGGGGGTCATGAGAAGCGGCATGCAATGTTTAAAATGACTTTTGGCCACAGATGACTTGCCTCAGTGGCTAAAAGTACTGACCCGAATATAAGTCGAGGACTCCTTTTTTCAGCCCAAAATTAAGGCTGAAAAACTAGGCTTATATTCGAGTATATACAGTACCCACCCCTGGACTTGCTATTTTGCCCAGCCTGCCCTAGAAACACTTTTCTGTTAAAAATCTGATCCCAGACTTCCCACCCCCCACCCCATATGAACTCACCCTGCAGCCACCGAGAAGGACCAATTGCGAGTTGAGGTTCTTCGGGCCCCTCGGGGGGTGGCAACCCGAAGCGAGTGCACTCGGGACTGCCGAACTGGTCGGGCCGAAGTTGATCTCTGGGCAATCCGCTCTGCCAGGTAGTCCGGTCTCAAGGCATGGAGGGTTTTATAAACTAAAACCAAGACCTTTAATCTGATCCGGGATGCAACGGGCAACCAATGCAGGCGAGCCAAGACTGGGGTGATGCGGTCATAACAACATGCACCCACCACCAGTCTGGCCGCCGCATTTTGTACCCGCTGCAGACGCCGGAGGAGAGTCAAGGGCAACCCCATGTAGAGGGCGTTGCAGTAGTCCAACCTCGAGATCACCAGAGCTTGCACCACTGTTCTCAGGGAGTCGCCATCTAGGTACGGGCGGATCTAGGCAATTTGGCGAAGGTGATAAAACCCGGTCCGGGTCACAGCAGCCACCTGGGCATCCAAGGATAGCGCCGGATCTAGGACCACGCCCATATTCCGAACCCTGTCCGACAGCTGGAGGGAAACACACTGCAAGCTGGGGAGAGGGCCTCCGTATCCGGATGGAGAACTCCCAAAGAACATCACCTCGGTCTTCTCGGGGTTGAGTTTGAGCCTGTTGGCCCTGGTCCAAGCCATGACCGCCTCCAGGCACTGGTCGAGAGTCCGGACAGCTTCCACTGCAGCGGTGGAAAAGGAGAGATAGAGCTGCATGTCATCAGCATACTGATGACAGCAGACTCCAAATCTCCAAATGACCCCAGCCAGCGGTCTTACATAGATGTTGAACAGCATGGGGGAGAGAGACGAGTCCTGCGGAACCCCACAAGGGAGTGTCCACAGGGCCGACAACTCTCCACCATGCTGCACATACTGGAGCCGACCCTCCAGGAAGGATCGGAGCCAACTGCGAACAGTGCCTCCGATACCCACCTCGGAGAGCCGGTCCAGTAGGATACCGTGGTCGACGGTATCGAAGGCCTCTGACAAATCCAGGAGAACCAACAGGGTAGAGCAACCCCTGTCGGCCGCCCGGATTAGGTCATCTTGCAGCGCGACCAGAGCTGTCTCGGTCCCTCGGCCAGGCCTGAACCCGGACTGGCATGGATCAAGGCACCGCTGTTCCTCCAGAAATGATTGAATCTGAATCGCGGCCACCCTCTCAACGACCTTGCCCATGAAGAGGACGTTGGCAATCAGATGATAGTTTGCCAATTGGTCCGATGCCAGGCCCGTTTTTTTTCAAAATGGGCTTTACCACCATCTCCTTCAAGCGGGAGGGGAAAACCACCTCACTGAAGGAGGCGGTGGCGATGGCAGAAGCCCATTCGGGCATACTCCCCCCAGCAGCTTTTATGAGCCATGATGGGCAAGGGTTGAAGGGGGTGGCCGCGGGTTGGCAATGGCCAATTGCCCTGGAGGCCTCTGAAGAGGAGACAGGCCCAAACTCAACCAATCGAGGAGAGCGGGGGGGTGAAGCAACAGGGGGTGGCGAGGGAGGGCTAGTGCAACCAGATTCGAAGCCAGCCCGGATGGCCTCTATTTTTGATCTAAAAAAGACTGCAAAGTTCTCACTACTGAAATCAGTAGAAGGAGGCCTTGCCAGACTAGGATTGGTGAGGTCTTGAACCACCTGGAAGAGCTCCGCCTGGCGGTTCGAGGCCTCATCAATTCTCAGGGAGTAATATGATGATTTAGCCTCCCTGATTGCACGGGAATAGCGCCTAGTCTGGATAACGACTGCAGTCTTGTTAAAAACCATCCGGCTTCGTCTCCAGCTGCTCTCCAGCCTCCTCCGTTCCTGCTTCATCGCTCTCAATTCCGCCGTGAACCACGGCGAAGGTCGAGCTCTGCTGCGGAGGAGGCGCTTAGGGGCGATTCGGTCGACGGCCCGGGAAGCTGTTTCGAACCATTGGTCAGCAGTAGCCTCAGCCAAATTGTCAGCCAGGCCACCAGGAAGCACCCCGAAGGCTTCACGGAACCGATCAGGGTCCAGAAGCCTCCGGGGGCATGGCCAAACAAGGGGCCGGTGATCCCCGCGGGGGGGGAGCGATTGACAGGGAAAAGGACAACAGGTGGTGATCTGACCATGACACAGGGAGGGAAACAATGTCCCCCACCTCCAGATTGAAATCCCCCGACATGGAGGAAAAGACCAAGTCAAGGGTATGCCCACATCTGTGGGTAGGGTAAGAAATATGCTGGGATAGACTCATGGAAGTCATGGACTCCATGAATTCCAGAGCTGCACCAGAAGTTCACCGCCAGCATGCACATTGAAATCCCCGACGACCAAAAGCCGGGGCGACTTCAGTAGGGCCGCTGCGATGAACTCCGAGAGCTCTGGTAGGGATTGTGCTGGGTTGCGGGGAGCACAGTAGCCCAGCACAATGCCAAATCTATCCCGCTGACCTACCAACAGGTGGAGGCATTCTAACCCTGGACTAACCAATGTCGAGGCCCTGCTCACATTAAGAGATTCCCTGTAAACAATGGCAACCCCCCTCCCTTCTGACCCTCCAACCTACCCACTCCCTGAACCAGAAACCCAGGCGGCCACAGCTGGGTGAGGGAAGCTCCCCCCGACTGCGCCCACCCAGGTCTCGGTAATACAGGCCAGGTCGGCCCTCCCGTCACAGATGGCGTCATAAATGACGGGGGTCTTATTATGGACCCACCTGGCGTTCAGGAGGGGGCAGGACAGGTTGGAGGTGCTAGTGGAATGGCTCCGGGACACATGGCAGTGAGTCGAAGGGTCAGAACGTGGGACAGGCACAAGATGCCTGACCCGAGTTCTTCTTATCTGACTAACCCTCCGATTCCAAACGCATCGTCCACGGCCCAACACAGTTGGTATGGGAGCCCCTGCTAACATGGAGACCAATTAATTAATTAATTTAAATTAAATTAAATTAAAATTAAGCAACAGCAACGACAAGTACCTCAAATAACAACTAAACCAAACCAACAAAGCATATAAATTACAATCAGGAAATAAAACTAATACAACAATAAACTAAAGTAATAAATAAAGCAACTGAAAAATAACGTAAAGCATTAACGGGCATGCGCCAGAGCAGATGGAATGAGGGAGGGGGAAAGGGAGCGAGTTACTAAACAGGCATTATGAGTCCTTGAAGGGGAAGCAGCCACTTGCGGAGGTAGGGAGAGATGTAATTAATCAGCAAGGCCAGCCAGGTGGAATCAGGAGCGGCCTTGGCAGTAATGAGCTCCCCTCACAGACATTCCCAAAGGGAAGGTTGGTGGAAAAATCAGCCCGAGAGTCAAAGAGTTCAGTAGGAGCAGTTAAAGTGTTCCCCCCCTCAGGTCTCAACTCACAGAGGGTCGGGGGTGCAGCAGCCAAAGCTATGGAGCCCGGACCCAGCTGGGGAACTCCCAGCAATGGTGGTTATCACAGCTGGTAAAGCGTCCTCCAGATCGCCAACCCCCATCCAGGGCCCCCCAGGAACAGCCAGTCCTTCTCTCCAACATGCGGTCGGTCAAAATAATCCCCCAAGCCGAGGACCCACAGGCGGAAAACAGAACGAGGCGGGGGCATACGTTTGAGAGGTGACAGGGAGTCAAGACGGAAAGTCAGGTGTCTGGAGTGGTGTTATGTAGAACGGTCAATACTAAAGATGCGCTGGCTGAAATCCAATGAGCCCATTGAATTAATGGAACTTACATAGGTGTTGATTCTTCAATCTTCATTGATTCAGTAGGCTTACTGTAGCTTTTACTTACAAGTGGATATCAGTACAGTGGTACCTTGTATAAAGGAATTAATTCGTTCCAAATGAAATTATGTTAAGCAAATTTTCCTTTATGCAAATTCCCATAGGAATGCATTGAAAACAGAGTAATCCCATTTTTATGTTGTACGAATTTTCCCCATAGGCGATTATGTTAAGCAAATTTCCCCTATCTCTGGAATTTTTTCTGTTGTACAAATTTTATGTTATACAAGCTGTCTGTTATACAAGGGTCCACTGTATATGGATGGCCACTCCCCCCCCCCCCGCTCAATTTTTGTTTGTTTGTGATGCCCTAAGCACATCTGATCTCGCTTGATTTTGGGAGCTAAGCATGGTCGGCCCTGGTTAGTACTTGGATGGGAGTCCACCAGGGAATACCAGGTGCTGTAGGCACCTGGACTAGGAACTGGCAAACCACTCCAGTACTCCTGCCAAGAAAACTCCATGGACATGGAGTCACAAAGAGTCAGTCACGACTGTAACGACACAACACACACATTCCTTTTAATTAATTGCAATTATAATCTTGTCTTGGCTTGTAATTGTAATTTATTAGTTTTCTTCATTTCTTGCCTGCCCGCCAGTGCTCTTGAAGCACTATATAATGTATATATTTATTAGATTTATATATACCGCCCATCTAGCTACAGGGCCACTCTGGGTGGTTTACAAAAATTCAACATAGAACAGAGGCAGCACCTGGGAGACAGTTCTCAAACTAGGATTTGCTCCAAAAACTGTTTTCAAATCTCAAGAAGGAAAATGTATGATTGGTTTGGGCTTTGACTGCTTCATTAAGAGAGCGACACTGACAAACTGGAAGAGAGAGTGGAGGACAGGCAGGACTAATCATAGTGCCTCAGGGAACGATGCTATGAGAAAAGATTTAAAGAGCTAAAAATGTCCAGTGCAGCAAACTGGTGAATACATTTCATATCCTTGTGAATAGAGGAAGACATGGCATGTGGCTAAATGGATGGGTGTGTGAGAGGCAGAGGGTGGGGGAGGATTTTCTATTTTGTTATGCAGTATACAGTATATCTTGGTTTGAGGGGGATCTGGCTTGTCTTTCCATGTTTATTTTACCACAAGGCTGTTAGATGGTATAATAAATAAATAAATAAATAAATAAATAAATAAATAAAGAGGGAGGGAGGAAAGAAGGAATTAAATATCATTTTATTAATGAATTTGACTTGAAGACTTAATTTGATCCAAACTATAGCCCCAGAACATTTTTCTTCTCTTGTCCCCCAGCTGTGCTCTGGGACATGCGAACAGTTGCCGAAAATAGAGTATTACTTGTCAATGCAATGTATGGGCCTTTTCACATGACCCCTAAGATCCGCTGGCCACTTAAATTCGGACCAGAGATCTTGGGGGTTCGTTGCTCTTCCTGCATCCCCACCCCTCCGCACTTCCTTGATCCTGTCTGCGTGAGGGGAGGGAGAAAAAAGGGGACAAAAGAATGCAGACTCTCCCCAAGCCCGTCCGTTGTCCTGATTCCTTCTCTTAAAGGGGCGGGAGGCAAAAAACAACAAAAAACAGAAGCGAGGAGAGCCTGGCGCTCACTCCTTTACATCCGGATCTGGGATTTTTCACTCTCCAAGAGCAGGTACCTGAAAAGTGCGCTGGGACGCGCTTAGGTGGGCGTGGCCGCACTTAATTTTCTGTAAACTCCGGAGCTGGTGGGGAAACAATTTTAAGCTCCGGAGCTGGGAGCCATTTGCGGCGGAGTTTAGGGGTCGTGTACAAATACCCTATGTTACCCATATGCCCTACCTGCACCCATACACAAAGAATTAGCAAAGATGTCTCTTTGTCTTGAACATGCCACCAGACTCTATGTTCCAGAACAAAGATAGGTAATACAACTCCAAGATCACTAAGATCTTTTTAAAAAAAAAATCTGAAGAAGGTAGTCTATTGTAGAAACATCTATTGCTCTGTGATCTAGAAAAGACTCAGTTGGTTTTGCTGACAGATTTACATGGTTACCTCCCTTGGAATCAAAGGGCACGGTGCATGTTCGAACCCTAATAATTGAAGAAAGGGAGAGTGGCCCAGTAGTGTGTGACATGATGCAAAACAATGAGGTGATATATGTGCTGAGATACCAAAAGGAGGAGGAAATGTACTTTAGTAGAACTTACAGCAGAATCTGTTGAGCACTGGATATTTGCCCAGGCAGATTAATTTGAGCAACACAGAGAGGACTTCAGGACCCCCACTAGTTCTCTTACAAAAGTAGCACCAGCAGGCGCTTCCTTGCCTCAACCGTTATCCAGCAGTAATTCCACCCATGAGGAACCTCACATTGGTAGGAACTTCTGTCTGGGATTTCTCTGAGGCCAAGGCCTGTGTTGTGGGTGCTGCTGTTGATGATACATAAGCCACTCTGAAACCCCTTTTCCCCAGTTGCCTGGGGCCATGCTTGCTATGGCACTTTGGGAGTTGTAGTGTAAAAAATCACACTCCAAATATCGGCAGTAAAGTTTTTGCAAAACTTTTAACTATTAAAATTAAAACCATGTTTCTATATACTTTTATTTACTTGTTTATTTATATTTTATTTATCTCATTTATAGGCCACCTTTCTATGATGGAGGGGCCCTCAAAGCAGCTTACAGTGTTAAAAGCACAATAAATTATTAATTAAAAGCCAATTAACCTCTAATAGTATTTAAAATACTAAATAATTAGAAATGTTTAAACTTTAAAAATAAGCTCAGGGCTTAGTTGCACGTGGAAAAAACTTGTTTTGAAATCAATTTTAAAAATTCCAACTACATGATGTCTAGGGAAGAGTATATATTCTTCTGTTGTTTGGTGGGAATGCAAGGTATATTATTCACCAACAAGAAGTTTGTTAATTTTGAATCATTTTGGCATATGTGAATGCCTCTGGTAATATAAATGGTGTTTGTGGGGTTTGTCAACTAATGAATGCCATGATTACAGGTAGAACGACCTATATTTGGATCTGAAAAGAGTGTCTGCAGAAAGAGGGGCAGGGAAAGAGGGTGGGTGGGAAAAAGCCTTTCTCCTTTAAAAGCCTAGAAACTGCTGATCTTGTTGATTTCTCTTGTTATTTTCTCTTTGCCATTCTCTCCTATGCCTTCCCTCTTGCCAGCAATGGCTGCCAGTTCAGTGGATTCCCCCCAGCCCTGTCTGTCTGTCCATCTGCCTCTATGCACATCTTTTGAGCTGCAGGGAAATGTTGCAATCTAACCTATTTTTTTCCTATCTGTCATACTGAACTAGCATTATGCCAGATTGTAAGAAATAAAAATAATTAAAAATAACTACAGCAGCAGTGGATAGTCATTGTGAGAGACAGCCAGCACAAGGTGGTTGGGCACACAACAAAGCTTAAACGCAGCGGTTCCAAAGCCTGTGTAGTCCCCTTGACTGATATACAACACAATTTTAAAATGAATTAAATGTTTTCCCAGGAGGGCCTACACACTGCAGTGTGGCTTTAAACTTACTTCAAAAAAAAAAAAAAACAAATCCATCTCCTGGTTCATATCCATAGCATAACCACATCTCACCTGAAAATCAGATACAGTACTCAGTTATGATTATCAAAAGCTTGTTTAAAAAGGTGGGTTTTCAACTGTTAGCAGCTAATTGAGGAGAGTTTTATGAGCTTTCTGGACATTTTGGATCCTCTGTGGCAGAGACAAAATCAGAGGACGCAAGTGTGTAAAATACCCCAGTGCTGGTTTTACTCTGATCTATTGACAGGGTGTTTGTGCAAATTTACACACTGAAACACAAGTCTGGGTATGCAATACATACATGGCTGTGAGGGATATGTAACAAGCAATGAGCATCAGGGTCATAATTTCTGTGCCATTGGGTTTGTAACAATTGCCTGTTGCAATAGGTACAAGCAGGGCAATTAACATTTTGGGTGGCCAATGCATTTTACACATTTTGCTTAAGGAACAATTTCTGCATCAAAAGTGCAGGTTAGGTGGAGTTTACAGTTTAGCTATCTGGTGAACAGGGTGGATCCCCCGAAGGCCAGGTGCATTTTGAATTCAGTTGGTGTGACCATGCCGTGCATTGTGAGATGAGTGAATTATTAACCCCTTAATATTACTAGCAAATGAATATATTTTAAAATGCACCGGGGTGTATGCAAGCTTTATCATGTATTTTGTGTTCCCATACTGCGTGGACTAGATTGGGGATCTTCCTTAAGGGGCTAGCTGTGATCTGCCAAAAGAGACGCCTTTTGTGATGTTGCATGTGACCTAACTTGTAAAGGTGATATGTTTGATCCAAAGAGGGGCTAATTGGGTGTAAGGGGTAACTAGTATTTTGAAAAGCATATTTCATCATAATAATCGTGACCTACCACGTCAATTCTGACTTATGTCGACGGTTTCCAAGGGCGCCTTGGAGCGGTGGAGTTTGCCCAGGGTCACACAGGCTGTCTTTTATTGGCAAAAGGGACAGCGGAGTCCATTATTAAAGGCAGGGCAAATTTATATTTGCTACTTTGTCAACTGACAAACCATTCTAAATTGTAATGCAGGCTTCAGGACAGATTAACATATTATACACTGACACCGGGTTCCTTCAAGTATTTATTAGATCAATGCATTGAGGTACTTCTCTAATAGAAGGACAACTTCTGGGGTTCAGCAAAACAATTTATACATTTTACATAGACAGGTCAGCAGTCATCTTCAATAGAGACGTGTCATATGTTTTAGAACAAGCATGCGCAGATGTACACCTATCCTCTCTAAAATTTCCAGTTGGGCAGACTATGTCAAGAGATTCCACAATCCTAACTGCTATAAACGATCTTGCAGAGAGTTCCTCTTTCTTAGTAAACTTACAGGAAAAGAAGGTATTGTGGTTAGCTAGGGAAATTACAAGAGATATTTGTAATTCATGGGAAGGGCTTTTCTCTTTTGCCCAGTACATAGACATATAATTTAATAATCCTTAATTATGAGATTAATTATAGATTTCTTTATTGCCACTCTTACAACTTGATCTGCTTGGATCTTTCTTGTTCCTTTCCTACAAAGAATAAAGCTTTGGGCACCCTCGCTGTTTGGTGGTGGTGGTGGTGCTTTTCAGTTTCCTCACCCGTGGGAGACCTCAAGGAGCATAGCTAGGCAATTGTGCAACATTACTGTTCTGTTCTTCTTAAGCAACGGATTGTCTCCCACAGTCCGCGACTTAAATCTCTCTTCAATAAATATATGCATGAATGAAAATGTTCGTCTTTGCTGCTTGCATGAATGGGGAAGGACATATAAGGAGAGCAAGGCCAGCGCGGGAGGGGGGTGGGATTCTTCCCGGTCGGCGCGCGCTCACGTTTTTGGCGTTGGCTAGTCGGAATCAATTTGAATCAGTTGCTTTTGCAGTTTTCCCCGAGAAGTATCGGGCGGTCGGTGGTAGAGGGAATTTAACGATTATTATTATTATTATTATTATTATTATTATTATTATTATTATTATTATTATTATTATTATTATTATTTATTTATTTATTTTGCAAGGAATAGCTGAGTTGCAGTATTCAGTTCTCGTTTTTACCGTCTCCGCGGTTGATTCTTGCCTATGATTTGCGCCATTCTGAAGTGAATCGAGTGAGACGGCTTTGCAATGCCAAAGGTGTGCGTGCTGCCACGGGAAGTCATTTGCCCATAAGCACCCATAACGAGACACGCGAGCAGCGCACCCAGGCGTGCACGCTTGAGACCTCCATGCCGAGTTCAGATCCGAGGCGTTTGCGAATGAAAATAGGTCGACTTCTTTCACTAAGGAAAAGGGCTTTGCAGAAAGCAGCTGCCGCCGGACGCCTAGGCTGCATTTCGCGCGGTGCGGTCGAGCGGACGGGTTCGCACTTTTTAAAAGCGGCGAGATTTGCAAACACGGCACAGCCGCCGGCATTGGCTCCTCTCCGCGTATTTGCGCGTGGGGCATCCGGAGCCGTCGAACCACCCGGATTGGGAAGCTTTTAAAATGTAGTTCTTTAAAATGACTACAGCCGTTGGCCAGACTGTGTGATGTGGTGGGGAAATCACCCTGCTTTGCAATTCCTCTTTTGTTCATGTTTCCTGGCGGGAGAGGGGAAGGGCAGGGGGACCCCGGTGGTCGCATCCGGCTTGGTGTCTGTAGAGCCGCTACTACGCAAGAGGCGAGGAAAGGCGGGAAGGAGGGATCCTGCTCCCTCCGGATCCGGAGACACCCCCCCTCGCCTCCAGCGTCCTGATGAGGGGGGCATGGCATGAGAAAAAAGGCGGGTGAGTCTGGCGGCAAAGGAAGAGATTTGCAAGGTGGGAGAGGGGCGGGCAGATCACGGAAATCGGAGCATGTGGGGCGGGAGAAGAGAAAAGCCCTTATGGGGGAATCGAGACTGACACCCTTTTAGGGGTACTTAGAAGGCACAGTCCAAGGACGCCCCCAAAAAGAAGGGATTGGTAAATCACTTCTGAGTATTCGGGACCTGGAAATCCTGGGGGGAAAGGGGGTCGCCGTAACTCGGAATTGACTACGGTATATGATTACTATTATTAGAAAGGAGGGGAACGACAACGAGGTTGGATCGCCGAGTAACGAAGTCGTAGTTTTCTTTCTAGAGGCAGAAGCATTTGGGGGGGGGGTTCAGCTGATGGCGGTGGGGATTCATGGGGGGGGGTCGTGGGTTGCATTATTACGGGAATTTGGGGATTTTTTTTTAAAAAAGACATTTGGAAGGAGGAGCCGCTGCTAGGAGGGAGTGGCAATAGTTGGGTAAAACAATTAACGGAGGCCGAGCAAACCACATGGAGATGGCAATGGATGGGATTATTACTTCGGAGAAGCTCCGGGAATGAAAGTTGGACAGAATGGACCCGAGGGGCTGGGGGAGATGTGCAAAAGGGACGCTCCCAGGGAAGTCCACGGAGAGGAAAGGGGGCAGGAAGAGTTGTTGAGGGTGATGGATAAAGATAACGGGATGGAGTGGGGATCGTGGCTAGAATCCTTTTGGCCCATGCCAGGGATCGCAGTACTAGTTAACTCGAGTACTGAGGATAGTGAGGCAGTGAAGTTATGCAGAAACTAAGTTATAAAAAGCATGAAGGCATTGAGAGTAATTCTTGAAAGGATGAGCAAGGTAGAAGGGGTTTGCAAGAGTGGTGTGAGCTACCACACACAGGTGTAAATGGTATCAAGTGCAGTGGGATATTTACATCTACAGCTGGGCCTGAGCCAGAATGGTGTAGTGCAGTGGTGGCGAACATTGAGCGCTTCAGATGTTTTGGACTACAACTCCCACAGTCATGGGCAATCTAGGCTCAGAATTCTGGGAGTTGTGGTTCAAAACACCTGGAGTGCTGAAGGTTCACCACCAGTGGTGTAGTGGATAGAGTGATAAACTGGGCATCAGAAGACCTGGGTTCAGTTTCCTTTTAAGCCATTGAACCTGCTGTAGAGTGGCAGTGGTATCTCACATACCTTGAAAACTCCTTTGGGGAGGTTGTAAGCCCAGCAGGAGAGGGGCCGGTGGTGGCTTAGCAGACCAGAGTGCTGGAACATTCAGCTGCAAAGTCGGCAGTTCGAATCCTGGGTGCCACACAGTGGAGCGAGCCCCCGCTAACCCCAGCTCCTGCCAATGTAGCAGTTTGAAAGCATGTAAATGCAAGTAGATAAATAGGTACCACCATAAAAAGTGGGAAGGTAAACCGTGTTCCATGCAGCCATGCCGGCCACATGGCCATGGACTTGCACAACACTGGCTCTTGGGCTTGAAAACAGAGATGAGCACCGCTCCTTGAATTGGACACGACTAGCACGCATGTGCGGGGGTGAAACTACCTTTACACTTTTAAGCCCAGCAGGACTGGATGGCACATAACAATAAAAACATAGCTGTCCCTAGTGGTTGGTCTTGGGAAGAAAAAGAATGGAAGACAGGACAAACCCTCCTGGAATCGACCAAGTGTTTGGAGCAGTGGCCAAACATCATAAGATGATGGCAAGCTGCTTTATGTGGAATCAGACCCTGTAGAGTTCAGGGATGCTCCTGTGAAGTCAACCAACAGGACATGAATGCAGTAACTCTACCCCATTATGTGCTCTTTGCCAACTGATACTGAGAGTTCTACCTCTTTTTGTTTAATGAACTTTTTGGTGCTTTTAAATATTGGGAAATAATATTAACCAATATTCCCAAACCAGCCAATAGCCGCTTCATTTCTAAATGTACAATTACTATTTAGTTATGATAGCAATTAAACCATTGGCATCTGTATTTTTTGTAATGTAACTCAAAGTTTTCAAAAGCCAACGGCCATCTCTCCACTGTGTGGAAGATGTACTTTGTCATTCTGGAATTTATTGACAGTTGATTTCATTGGACAGAAGGTCTAGTTTTATGGGAGTTGCATGACACCTCATTATTTCTTCCCAGTTCATGTTGTTGTGCTGACATGCTGATATGCCATCAAGTCATCTTTGGCAACCTTAAGAGTAAGCAATCTCCAGAATGTCCTGTCCTTAATAGCCCTGGTCTTGTGAACTCCAGACTGTGGTTTCTTTTAGGGAGTCAATCAATCTTGAACTGTTTTTTCCCCCTCTTTTCCCACTGCCTTCAGCCTTTCCCAGCATACTTGTCTTTTTGAGTGAAACTTGCCCAAAGTATGACACCCATATTTTTATTGTTTTTGCCTTCATACCATTATTAATTTTACCTGACTTCCCTAGCAATCTTCCCTAGTTACCTTTGCAATGTCTTAGGGCAGGCATGTCCATAGTCCGGCCCAGGGGCCAAATGCAGCGTAATTTAAAATTTTGAGTGGCCCTCACCCTCTTCTGCCCACCGGCTCAGCCTGTCACTCATCCCCGCTGGCCAGGCCTTCCCTGTGCTGGCTAGAGACGTCAGCTTGCAGTTTTATGGTTTGCCTGCCCTCCCAGCCTCCTTCGGTCCTCTCACCCACCTGTCCTGTCTACCTGCTCCTGGCTCCATTGCTGCGACCTCTTCCCCACCTCCTTGTGAGGGAGGACAGCATATGCGAGCCGTGGTGTGTCTTGGTTGTGTGTGGGACGATTCATGGGCCATGCAACAGCTGTCAGGCCCTTGGGTGCCTGGAAATGAGCATTTGCATCTGTTGCAGATGCCACTCCCTTCCTCCCCCCCCCTTCAGGCTGAATGGTCGGTCCCCACTCATTTTCACCTCACCAAATCTGGCCCTCCTTGCAAAATGTTTGGGTCCCCCTGTCTTAGGGTGCTACCAGTAGTCATTTAGGAATGTGGTCTTGTCAGTATCTCCTTTCCTTCAAATACAGACGTACCCCAGTTTAAGAAATTAATGCATTCTCTGGGACCTTTTGTAATACGGAAATTTCATAAACCAGAAACGCAGGGGGTGCAATGCATCCTGGGAAAGGGAGTCTTTAAAAATCATAAACTGAGGTTTTTCGGGAAAATATCCTAAACAGAGGCAGTATTTTCAATGGATTTCCGTTCATGCCTCAAAAATGTTGTTAACGGAGGTGTTTGTAAACCGAGGTACACCTGTATTCAGAGGGCTTCATTTTTCTGAGCACCTCAGTGTATTGTTTTTGTGCTCGTAGATAGGATATGTGTGTTAAATGCTGTCAAGTTCTTTATTCATATCGGATTCTTGAACAATTTAAAATTGTTGATGTATGTGAAATATAGGTAAAGTTTTAAAAAACTGCTATTCATATAGGGGTATACTGTAGGTTTTTCTTTTTTCACATTTAATTTTTTATATCCAAATTTTATAGTGTATATTTGTATAGTAGATGTTTTTTCGTTTATTTAATCTCTATTATCATTTTTTTCCCTTCTCACTTTACTTTTTTTGTGCACTTACCCTTCTTGCTTGTTCTTTATGGCTATGTAACAAGTAAATTTCCCTGATGTGAGATCAATAAAGATTTATCTTATCTTAAAATTAAAATGATAAGATAATTAGACTTATTGTGACCAGATGTAAGTTACTTCAACAGATGTAACTCGGCCATTTATGAGGTCTTCTTTTGTTCGTGTGGGGCGTAAACTGCATGGTCATCAGTGCTGCATTGAGTGAATTTTTCTCCACAGTCAACAAAAATGTGTCCTGTACCCAAGTAGCCCCATTATACTTTATTATTTTTTGGTCTTCCTATTTAGTTTAGAAATCTATTAAGTGGATTTTACGTGGTCCTGTAAAATTCTGGAGCATGGAAACACTGGTTGATCATTTGTGGCAAGTGTTAAAATGCAATGGTGCCAAGGCACTGACCTGTGAGAGACCATTTATTTGACTATTCCAGTGACTGTTCCACCTGTGAAATTCGACAAGAATATATGGTTTTGAAATAAAATGATCATCATATATGTTAGTCTATGATCTTTACTAACAAGGTAGACGTTTGAAGCAGCATTTGATCGTGGGCAGTACATATGCCGATGTAAGGTTGACAAATGCTGTTCAGTTACTTTGGCCCTCCTGATGCTTTGGACCATAACTCCCAGAATTCTATGCTTAGATTGCCAATGGCAAAGAGCTGTGGGAGTTGTGGTCCAAAACATCTGGAGGGCTGAAGTTTGGACATGCCTGCTTTAGCTGTTTCAAAACTATATTCTGTGCTGGGTTCGATTCAAGCAGTAGAGTTCTTGCCAGGTCTAAAGCATGACTGTTATAGCAGTCGGAGAGGTTCAAGTGTTAGGAACATACATAGTTCAATATCATTAATTTGTATAAGTGGTATACTGTAGTAGGGAGATTTGAAGTTGAGTATTTCTTTGTCTGGTTTCATATTGTGATTGTTTACATCTTTTACCATGGTTTGGGAATTGGTTTGCTTGTTCTGTAGTTATTAAAGAGCCGAAGGAGCCATTCTTTTGTGTTTTGCCCAAAATGTTTAATTTGCTCAATATGGATATCACCAATCCCCTCTGTTTTGGCATTCCTATGTCGTCTCAGGGCTTCCTCTAGTTCTGCCAACATGAAAACAGTAGAAAAGTTCACTGAATTCACTCTGAATATCCCTTTGATATTTTACAGTGGTACTTCAACTTACGAATTTAATCTGTTCCAAATACATGCTCTTAAGTCGAACTACTCTTAAGTTGGAGTACCTATCGAAAAAATGGAAAAAATAAGTTAGAAAATAAAAAAAATGAAAAATTTATACAGTGGTACCTTGTATAACAGACAGCTTGTATAACAGAAAATTTGTACAACATAAAAAATTCCGGAGATAGGGGAAATTTGCTTAACATAATTGCCTATGGGGAAAATCCGTACAACATAAAAATGGGATCACTCTGCTTTCAATGCATTCCTATGGGAATTTGTATAAAGGAAAATTTGCTTAACATAATTTCATTTGGAACGAATTAATTCCTTTATACAAGGTACCACTGTATTTGTAAGACGAGTAGACAATATCTAAAATTTGTAAGGTGGCAGTTAAAATGCCAACCATTTTCTGCTCTTAAGTCGAATTGCTCTTAAGTTGAGCTGCTCTTAAGTCGGGTTACCACTGTATTTTTATTACCCTTTGGTTGGGTCTTCCCTGCCAGGAGCAGGGGTCTATCTAGGGGGTGGGGGCAGAAGGGTACCTCTGCCCCGGGCGAAGCAATCCGGGTGTGCCTGGAGGGGGAGTAGTAATAGGAAGCCGTGCACCCTCCTGCCGCCTAGCAGTCCCCTTTCCCCTTAAGGCTTGGTGACGGCGCCGCCTCTGCCTCTGTGCGCCAGGTGAGCAGTGAGACAGGCAGGTAGGCAGGAGCGCAGTGGCCGCGCCACCCTCCTCCTCCTCTTCTTCACCTTGGTGGGAGATGTGTAAGGTGCCTGCCCACCAGCCCGTCTGCATGCATGCACATGCACCCACCCCATTCCTGCAGGGTTCGGCCCCCTGTTGCTGGTTGGGTGCAATGTGTGTGGGGGTCAACAGTAAGGGTGCAAAAATGAACTTTGTCCCCAGGCGGTCCAAATCCTGGCTACGCCTCTCGCCAGGCATAGTTGGTGTGCTCTTTGGTAGGGTTACATTTGCATACTAAGTCCTTTGTTTGGATCATTGTTCAGCTTTTTCAGTAGTGTCCAAGGTTTCTGGCTGTTTCTTTCCCAGTCAAGTTCTGTTGTAGTGTCTGGGCTGCAAGTTATTTTTAATTTTGCAAGAGTTAAAATTAAATTTCTCCCAACTTTTACTTTATGTTCACTAAAGGATTTTATTCCAAGTATGAAATATAGTCTAAGTATGGAATGTGGTTTTCTGGAGCGAGACCTGCGATCTAGTTGGTCCAACACTCTCTTTTGGTATGGAGGGATGAGAACATTTCAAAATGGAAGTTAAAAATTGATCATAATTCCCTGGTTGAGAGGCATTCTGAAGCCCTGTTGTACCTATCACTGAGATAAACTTTTCACATTTGGCTTTTTTAAAAACAGCATCTCCTGTGGAATGGTATAGAACTATTGAGGTTGGATGGCTGAGTAGATCTGGCATAGAATGGGTCTGGGCTGAGCATTTGATAATGGATCACCCACACACTTAATGTAGTATTGAGCTCTAGGTTCACTGACAAAAATTAGATCTGGATTGTAACCATTTTGCCCCCTGCCACTGTTAAATGAACTGGGTGTTTAGGATCACATGCAAGGCACATTGAATGGAATTCTGTCCATTTTATAATGGTGTCACCATTTTTGCTTTTGTTTGGTGCATCAAATGTTGTTATGGCAATCTTCAGTTAGAAAATAAGCATTTTGGTTTTCTGTACAGTATTAGATGGCTTCTTAAAGCATAATAGTATATTAAATGGTTTATAAATGTTACTATACATGTAGCCAGCTGCCTAGATGCCCTAAGCACATCCGATCTTGCCTGATTTTGGAATCTAAGCAGGGTCAGTCCTGGTTAGTACTTGGATGGGAGACCACCAGGGAATACCAGGTGTTGTAGGCGCCCAGGGTAGGAACTGGCAAACCACTCCAGTATTTTTGCCAAGAAAACTCCATGGACATGGGGTCACAAAGAGTCGGTCACGACTGTAATGACACAACACACACACACATGTATGTAGCCAAATCAACTGTCATGATATCAATGTTGTCCTCTTCATTAAAGTCCACTGAGTGAAATACAATACCTGGTCTTAACAAAAATTGCACTTCTGTATTGGTTGTGAGGCCTCATATCCCAGTAAGTTTTTCAATACAGTACTGATCAGTTCCACTGTGAGGTTCCTGGATGCAAAGCATGTCACATTTCTGTTTGCAGCAAAGTGAAACTAAGAGATCCTTTTTAGATGAGCAGATGCCCTCTTTATTAATAGAATTTATTGTCATTTGTGGTCCCTAAAACGGCCATTTTGCTCATCAGCAGTTTTACATTGCAACGCCTCTGGGAGCAAAGGATTGGCTGGCTGCACATTGTTGCCCAGGGGAGGCCCAGGGTTTTCCCAGTGCTTTTCCACTCTTCAGGGAGGTCCCTACTATGTCTCCTGCCATCATGTTGAAACTGACATAACAACCTTAATAAAGCTTTTAAAAGTAAATGAGGTATATAAGGGGTGGCTTAAGAGTTCCACCACCACCATCACTCCCCAGTGAGTTTCCAGGGCCAAGTTGGAATTCAAATCCAAGTCTCCTGAGCCTCCGTACATCACTCTATCCAGTACACCACATAGTAAATCCAGTGCTAGGGGTTAGTATTTGTATATCCTTGAATATGAAACTGCTTCATTTAGAGGTGTGTTCTAGGTGAGGGACAAGCTCTTCCTTTTTTGAAACAACACGTTCCTTGCCAATTAAATGTGTAAATTATAAGAGTTGCAACTTGTAGCATCCCCCTATAGTTAAGCATATTGTTTTCCCAACATTAAATACTGTAATTGCTATTAAAAATACTGTTAATTACTGATATTGTACGATTAATACTCCTGAGTTTTGCTTTTTTTTCTTCCATCGTATACTACTTTGTAAAGAAACAGATGCAGAGTAGTAGTAGTAGTAGTAGTAGTAGTAATGATGACGACAACAACAGCAACAACCACTGCTGTGTAATCAACAAACACTTCCATGTAGGAATTATTGTCGTGCATATTGGTTGCATTTTTCATGCTGTACTTTCAACATGTGTACGATATTACACATTATTATTTAGACCAGTGATTCTCAACCTGTGCGTCCCCAGATGTTCCTGAACTGCAACTCCCAGAAACCTTTTCTAGCCTAGCGAGTGGTGGAGGCTTCTGGGAGTTGCAGTCCAGGAACATCTGGGGACCCACAGGTTGAGAACCACTGATTTAGACTAAACTGGGGTGGATATATGACATTAAGTGAACAGACATATAAATCCCATTCATTCGTTGCACATATTCTGGGGTGGAAAATTGGGACAGTGTTATTCATCTTTCCATTTTTTGCATCAAAACGAAGCAACCAAAGGAAGCCTGAAATTTTCAAATCAGGAAATGTTGAAGCATATCAGAATATATAGTCATGTTAATTGATGTAAAATTACATATAAGGGCATATGCTGCCAGCAAAAGTTTGTGGAACAAACTACTGTACCAAGCGATATCTGCCAAATCGAGCCCCTACCAGCCTTTTAAAAAGCATTAAATACCTTGCTCTTTAGGGAACTGTAGGGCAGTCAGTAATGTAATGTCCTGTTGCCCTGCTGTGTTGTTTTCTCCTGCTACTTTTCAGTTTTTGCCTCTTACTGGGTTTTTAGTATGCTATTGTGTTGCCTGTTTATATTTGTTTATGTCTTTTGTTGCTTATTGATTTGTTTTGCCTCTAATTACTGTTTTATTTATTTGGCTTTCGTGTGATCCACCCAGAGACCCTTCTGGCAAATTAGAGCGATCAAGAAATGCAAAAATAAATAAATAAATCTATCCTCACTATAGCTAGATAAACTCAACCACACCCAACTTGGATCAAAGTCTGTCCATATTAACAGGGAATCATTTTTAATCTGATGTGATATTCCTTCCTTTGTTTTAAAATCTGAGGATCATTAAAACATTAGAAAAAAAAGCAGAGCATGAAACTTACTTAGCCCAGCACTTGGCTTCTATAGCGGCCCATCAGTTGCCACGCAGAACAGGAGCACAATGGCACTGTAGTAATCATGTACCCTAGTCCCTCTGATACCAGAAGTAATATGCAGCCATCATGACTAGTAACTACATAGCATTGCTAGATGCTGGATAGCTTAGATGGTTACTTCACGTCCACTCTTGTCGCGGGAGGAAGTTCATTGTGTGTTGATGTTGGTTGCAGTCACGTGGTGTTCTTGCAGTTCTGTCCCTGTTCCCCGGTACGCGCGGGCATGATTGATGATACCGGCATGACTGTTTCCGCACATCCTCGTTCCGTGATGAAATGTGAAATTCCATGCCTTTGTTCTCCTTTTTTTCCCCAGTCCGACCTTCCATTTTTCGATGTTTCGATTCTCCGAAGCCTTGCCTTCAATGTGTTACGGAGCTAAGTTTGAGGCATTTGTCTTTTAATCTCTCTGCACTGCGTTGCTGACTCCATAGGGAATGTACTGGCAAATGGCACTTCGCATTTGCACTCCTACCACTAGATGGAGAATGGCACGTTGTGTGACGAGCCTTACCTCACAGGCACTCGTATTGGAACGAGAAGCGAGATGAGGAGATTCCCGAGGCCAGGAAGGGGAATCTCTCATCCTGCTTAGATCGCAGTTTAGGGGGCATGGTCGGGATGAACTCCCCTCATCCCGCAATTGACGTGTGGTTAGATTTCTTCGTACTGGTCCCCAGCGGGACCGCGAACAGTGATGAGATGGACGTGAAGTATCAGTGGGTAAGGCATGTGAGAGTTTACTTCCCCCCTGTGCCTGTCTGACAAGGCCTGGGTTTGATGATCCATAGGATCCATTCCAGCTCAGCAGTTAAAAGATTATATAATTATAATCCTGCACAAGGTTCCCTCTAAGGCAGGCATGTCCAAACTTCGGCCCTGCAGATGTTTTGGACCACAACTCCCACAGTCCATTGCCATTGGAAATACAGGCTTGGAATTCTGGGAGTTGTGGTCCAAAACATCAGGAGGGCTGAAGTTTGGACATGCCTGCTCTAAGGTGTGCAGGCGTTGGTCCACCCCCCCCCTCCATGCAGTGTCCCTCGCCCCTCTGCTCATCCACAGCAAGGGTTTCCAGTCCCTTTGGTTCTACATGCAGCTAAAAAACCCCACACAAGGGGTGGGGTCTCACACGAGGGGTGGAGACCCACCCCACAGGGCTGAAAATCAGAGGAAACATACTGGTGGAACTTGAGAAGGCTAGCATGTTCACTTTGATTTTTATTAATTCTTGAGCTGTTCAAAAACTCCAGCCGCCACCAGAACAATTCTGGTTTGTTCCAGCTGTTGCAAACCCAATTGAGAGCCTCTGGCAACCTCTGGCCAGTCAGTGCTTGTTTTGATTTGGGAGTAGGCAGAATTTCTTTACTGGGGAGCTGTGGTGCAGGGAGGTACTAAATTCCTCCTGGGAATCTCAGTGTTAAATAAGCTTTTTAACTCAGAATGAAACCATGGGTGTTGACATCAGTTGGGATGCCATCTGCCATGAGGCATACCTGCAGCCTCCTGAGGAATGGATCGGCAAACCCTGTGCCCATTGAGGCACTGTCCCACAGCAGGAGAGGTGAGGCAGCCTTATAAATCTAGCTAAATTCTGGCTTAATGGATCTGGCGGTTTGAGCACTCTCAGAGGGAGCGGCTGGCCCTCCCTGATCTGTTGTCACCTTGCTCATGTGATCACGATCAGGACTGAGGCTCAGAGGACACAGTCTAATACTGCGGGATTCATTATGGGTATTAGAGATGGGCACGAAACGAACAATTTTTCATTTCTGTTTTCGTTTTTTCGTTTTGTTGCATAACGAAACAACAAACAAATTTTGTCTCTAAAATGAAACGAAACAGAAACACTGGAAATTTTGTCGTGCATTTCGTTTCTGTTACTGCAATATGAGTGAATTGCTTAAAATCCTAAAAAAAAATAAAAAAATGAAATAAATGGTAATGAAACGAACGAAAACGAAAACGATTTTTTTGCAAAAATTCACGAAAAACGGAAACGAACCGAAACGGACCCCACAAACGACAAACGAAATGCCATTTTTTTTATTCTTGCCCATCTCTAATGGGTATACAATGTATGGGTTTGCTTTTTTTAGTGATTATAGTGCAATGTCCAATTCAGATCAGTCTGTCCCTTTTTGTTCCTGACACAGAGGTTCTCTCCCCCCCCCCCCGGGCGCGGGGGGGGTGTTTTTTTCCAGGCCACAATGATTCAAATGAACTTTTCTCCATATGTTCAGTGGTTTTGTTCTCCTAAAAGACAAGGGTGTGACTGTGGGTAGTATTTTGGTGGTATACCCAACAAGGAATGCCCACCACTGTGATCTTTCTCCATAAGTGCCCCAATTATATTTTAAAATTCAAACTACAGTAGAACCTTAGTTTACCAACATAATCCATTCCAAAAACATGCTCTTAAACCAAAATACTTGTAAATTTTAAAACAATCCCATAAGAAATAATTTAAACTTAACTAATTCATTCTGTGGCCACACACCTCCCCCCCATTGCCGCGGACGCTGCCTTTGCTGTCACCCTTTCGCCACAGCAAGGTGCCTGTGGTGGCAGGTAGGACATGTCTGTGGTGGGGGGAAGGGCCTGCCTGGGTGTGGCAGCAATGGCAACTTGCACGGGCACAGCGGTGGGAAGGGCGAGGAGGGGGTGCACAGTGGCAAAAGGAGAGGGGCCACTTGCCGCCCTGGTGCTTATTTTGCAAGACAAACTCATTAACTGGTACAAAAATGCTCCGGGAGTTTTGCTCGTCCAAACATCCAAACTAAAAACCTCATTGTTGGCAGAGAGGCTAGTAAGAGAAATGGAGACTCCCAATCCATACAGAGATGGAGGCCCCCCTCCCAAAGGACATTCATTTTGTCTGGATTCAGCCTCAGTCTGTTGGCCCCCATCTGATCCTGTACTGCCCATGTGCCCTTTAATATTTTTTCCACTGTGTGGGGCTTCTTGCTGTGCACATATGTGTATAAGCCGCCCCCCCCAGCTACATCGTGATGAGTGTGTGGAGGTGGAAAAGCCCTACCAGGGGTGGGGAGGTGTGGGTGCTTATGTGGGGATGTGCCTCAGAAGGAACCTTGAGTGCTGCTGCCAGCAAGCACTCAATGGACAGGACAGCCTGCTGATAAGCGGAAGGAGATAATCTCCGAATTTTGGAATGACTTCCTCCAACAGCCTCATATAAATGTTAAATAGCAATGGGGAGATGATATTATGAAGAACTTTGGAAAAGGATGCTATCCATAGTGCCATACAATGAATGAATGAATGAATGAATGAATGCTTTATTACAGTCAATAACCAAATCTAAAATACATATATACATATACATATATAGTACCAATTACAGCAAAACATGGAAGAACAAAGGAAGATACAATATAAATTGAACCAGCCTGAGTTGTAGCTGCTTGAACGTTTGTTGAGACCTTATGAGCGTGAATTATAATTGCCGCTGCACAAAAGTTAGCTTCTTGGGAGGCGGCTCCTCCCAAGAAGAACTGCCAGGATCACTCGTGCCAGCCAGGCAGGACACCTGGGAGTCCCAACCCCGAGGGAGGCCAGGAAAGTTGTAACAAGGAGTAGGGCCTTCTCGGTGGTTGCTCCCCAATTATGGAACCATCTACCCCCGGAAATTCGGCTGGCACCCTCGCTTCAAATTTTTAAAAAGCTATTGAAGACCTGGTTCTATAGAATGGCATTCCCTGATTCTTTAAACACTTAGGCACTATTTTTAAACCATTTTATCAAATATCTTGCCATTTTTAGCTTCATTTTAGCTTCATTTTAGTTTTTATTGTTGATTTATGTATATTTTATTTTATTTTGTACCTTGTATCTTGCTTTTTAAATTGTATTCCTTTGTTTGTAGTTACATGTTGTAAACCGCCCAGAGTAGCCCTTGGTCTAGATGGGCGGTATAAAAGTCAAATAAATAAAATAAATAAATAAATTCAACAGCATATTTGCATAGTGTCATACAATACTGTACTTGAAACAGTCCACTGGGTTTGCAGTGGATGATAAAAGGAGAGCCAGAGATTGGTAGAGGAAAGAGGGCTGTGGCATGGATCAGAACACCTCAGATTGAAGGACGTGTGCAGACACGGGCACTGAAATAATCCACAGTCTCTGTGTGATCATCTAATCCGAACAGAAGTTCAATATAGGCTGCCACTATAGTCATAGCTGGAGTATGGGCATTTTCTGGCTGACATGTAGGTTCTCCATGCAAGCAAGAACGTAAAATTTCAAGGTTTTTCATTCATGTCAAAGTTTTTCATTCATGTCTAAGAGAAGAGATGGGCACGAATCAAACAAAATGGTGTTTCGTTTGTCGTTTGTCGTTTAGGGGTCCGTTTCGTTTCGTTTCAGTTTTTCGCAAATTTTTGCAAAAAACCATTTTCGTTTTTGTTTGTTTCATTACTGTTTCGTTACCATTTATTTCAATTTTTTGTGATTTTTGTGATTTTTTAAAGCAATTCACTGTATTGCCGTAACGAAAATGAAACGCACGACAAAATTTCCAGTGTTTCTGTTCGTTTCGTTTCATTTGGAGACAAAATTCATTTGTCGTTTTGTTGCATAACGAAACAAAAAAACAAAAACGGAAACGAAAAATTGTTCGTTTTGTGCCCATCTCTATCTAAGAGATTGAGCAGGAATCACTTTAGGCTTTGTGATACCATGTAAAGAGTATTGACATATGGGGCAGGGCTAAGTGATCCAATCTGAGCATGTTTGAGCCTCCTCCAGGCTTTGGGCTCAACCACACAACTGCAAAAAGAACCAAGGTTATGCCATTTCTTTTCTCCTCTCTCTTGTACCGATACATTTTGTTCCAAGGGACACGTGGTATATATATCAATGGGAGTGTTTACATTGTTTGGAACTACATCACTACATTTCATTCTATTTGAACAGTTATAACAGCCCGAAAAACTCACAACAGATATCAGTTATAGCAGGCTTCAGTGCTCTTTAATATTTTTCTTAGTGGAATCAAACCACCCCTTGTCCTTTTCTTTGAAATTACTCAAGTGATGTCAGTGAAAATTCTTAGTCGTCCAGGTGAGGTTATCTGGAAGTTGCATCATGGCAGCTGGACTTTTTTCTTGCGAGATCGATACGTTTCACTACTCATCCAGGTAGCTTCATCATTCTGAGAGAAGTTGGAGAAAGGCTTCCAATTTCTAGTTCACCTTGGTTTCACACCCCAGTGGCCTGAATAGGCTCGTTATATGTATAAGTGTCCAGGGGTGTGTGAAAGTCCTGCCTGTGCCACCCTTCCCAACACGCATTAAGTATGGGTTGTTAGCAGTGCCTTGCTGATTTGTCTAGGGATTGATGAAAGGTCAGAATGGTAAGTGGTAGACAAATTGTGCCTAAGTCCCCCAACTAGAGATGGGCACGAAACGACTTTTTTTTCCGTTCCATTATCTGTTATTTGTTCCGTTACGTAACGGAACAAATAACGGCCGTGGCGATGGTTTAGGCACGAAACGAATAGAACCAAGAAAATTAACTTTGTTACTGTTCATTTTCCTTAATGACAGTGCGCGATGAAATAGAGCTGTTTAATGTTAGAAAAACGCCCTGGTCCTCCATAAAAACCCAGCAATAATTATTTATTCTGCTGGATAATACCTACCAGGTGGGGGGGTTGGGGTCCTTAAAATGTTTGTTTATGTCTGTTGTTCTCCCATCGCTGTCGCTGCTGGCATAAGGGGCTCATCCACCAAAATGGCTGGCCCCAACCCTATTGAGAGAGGGTTTTTCAATGCACATATGAATGGCTTCCCTGATGCCTCTCTTGAACCACCTAATTAAAAAGGGTACATGACGTGGTCACAGGGGCCCAACCCCTTTGCAAGGTAAATACATTGACAGCAATATTCACATGCTCTGAAATGATAAGGGCTGAAGTGATACATGATCGGTACATCTTAAAACAAATCTTCCAGAAAGGAAGAAATAAAACAACTGTTGGGGCAAATGACTTGTGTTAGCTATGTGTCATGTAAATTGAACACTCTGAATTGATCCAAATTAGGGGGGGAAATGATATTTCTTTTGGCACGTGTGATTGAGCCCTTAATAATAACTGAGCAGGGCTTGTGCTCTTGAACTACATGTATTCTGATTTCAAATGATATCTGTTGTAGTGAAGTCTGCTGTCTGTCTTCTGAAGTGGCTGCTACAGGCCAAATATCATTGCTCAGCCTTGGAGTCTCCTTTTATACAAGTGGAAATTTCCTTTGTCTAGTGGGTGGGATATACACAGATGCCCTTCCTCATGGCTCCCAACAAGAAGTTTGACCATTTTAGAGATCTTTTAAAATCATACTGGAAATACTATTTGTTAATGAATTTGTACTATTTACTAGAGAATAACAAATAGACGTTATTCATTTAAACAAATGAGGCCTCAAGCAAAGGGACTAGGCACCATTTAGATAGGTTGAGTAGCTTCATTTCTGTGTAGTTTTCAGTCCAACAGTCAACATGTAGTTGGCCAGCAAATATAGGTTGAAGCAAATGTCGCTGACTTCTGGGAAACTTCATGTGTCTCCAAATGGGGGTCCTAATAGTGGATAAAAGGCATTGTGGTCCTTTTGCATTTTTTCTTTGGCAGATGTTTTTTCCTAAGAAAGAAAAGACATCAGCAGCAATGAGAAAGGGTGAGTGTAAGTAGAAGGTGTTTGATTCTGATCCCCAGAAAAAAACATGTTTATGGCAAGGTGACTGCTTGATGATAACCTCAGATGGAAGCACCTTTGCTTCCTCCTAAACGTCCTAATGTCTTTTCTCCTAATGTCTTCATTGGGCATTGCTTCCTTTAATTGTACAAGAGGAGGGAAAGTGGAGCGGGGGCGAGATGACCAAAAGGGTTTTACTCCCAGACTGTTTGACTGAAATAATGAACTACTCCGCTAGGGCAAGAGGAGGCTGCATGGTTACAGCTGCACTACGTATTTCACAGTGCTATCTCTCATAAACTACCACCGTGAAAGGAAAGCCTCGTGTTTCCCCGGCTGAGTGGTCGAGATGCATCTAATGTTCATGCTCTGTAATAGGGGGAGGAGACAAGGGTTGTGCCTGGTTGTCGCAAACAATAGCAGGCTTGCAAGGTCTTTCTTCAGCTGTCAAAACTTGTTTTCTCATGAATACAGCAAGCATTTGGCCTCTGTAGGAATGTGTACCGTCTTAATGGTGATTTTGCCACCTTTAGCCACATTCCCGTTTTGGCATCCTGTTTCATTGTCCTCCTTTGTCCCATATTTCTTTATGCCTCCTTGGGTTGAGTTGTTCTCTCACCATCCTACAAACCACTGGAAACTGTGAGTATTTGTATTATGTCTCTCTCTCTCTCTCTCTCTCTGTGCTGTCTTTTTTTTAAACAAAAGAAGCATCTACTCATTTGGGGGAAAACTTTGAAACCTTTGAGTAAGTTCTAGTTTTAAAAACATAGTTTTTTAAAAAAAAAACCAGAAAAGATACGCAGTAGGATTTTCTTGTAAGCAATCTGTTAATGTAGATGTCTTTTTTGTTTTGTAAAAGAATGCAGAAAGTTGGATTTGGGTGTTTTGAATCAAACGATGAAAAGTATTTAATTGAATCAAAGTGTTCTGGGGAGTATGCAATGAGGGATAGAGAATGAGTAACCGAGTCAGCTGTATTATTTCTTCCTGATTTGTGACTTTTGAAAACAAGTTACAGACTGAACCCCAGAGAAAAATAGTAATTTTATTTTGTCGTATTAATTCTCAGGTTTCAGTGCCTCCCTGCCTCTTAGCTTCTTCAGAAGTTTCAAAAGAGATAACAACATCTGCTGTGAATCTAATTTGCCATTTCAATACAGTATTTTGAAAACTCTGTTAGAGAGTTCTATACATTCCCAACACCAATTTGTATAGAGAGAAGGGTTTTAAGAAAAACATGACTTGCTAGTAGCCTTTACTTTTTCAAATACGCTTATTGAGTAACTTTTTATTTTCTCAAAAAGCAAAGTTGCACTTTTTTCTATGATTCTTCTTCTCAATCACCCACTCTTAAATAGTATCTTCACATTGCATTGGATTTATATTTACTTTTTATTTCAGGGGAATGGAAAACCACAGAGTAACAGTTGTAATTAATTGCCTTTCAATTTTGCCAATTTTCTAGAAAATTTTAAAACACCAATGGAATCTTACAAGTAATCAAACAAAATAAAGGCACTAGAATTGGTCAGTCTGGATTTGATTTAAATAATGGTTTTTAATTTTAGAAATCTGATTTTTTTATGATTTAAATTTTTAATCAATAAAGTTGATTTTTTTTTATCTACCCTGGAGTTGACACTAAACACCACAAAACGGTTGTTTGTTAACAGGTTTGTTGTACTTAGGCTCTGAAATAAGAATCTCAGAAAGTCTTTCAGCGCAATAGAGAGCTGACTGTCCATTTGGCTTGAGTGTATTAGAAATTGGTTTAATATCTACCATATAGTCTCTTTTGTAGACTTTGTCTTGGGTGCGGTGGGGTTGTGTATTGCAGTCACATTTAGCATTCTTGTTAACCTTGGTGCTCAGCTGAACTTGCACTGTCCTTACTAATACTCAACATATTTTGCACCATGCATCTGATGCAGTGTAAATCTGATGAATTAGTTTTTGTCTGCAAAAGGTCATGCAGTAGTAAATGACTGCCTCTGTTCCAGTTTTGCCATGCTTGTTTTCCCCCTACTGCTCTTTTAATCCGGAAGTTGAGTCATGGCTACTGGACTTCTTTTTTGAGAGATAGAAACGTTTCGCTGTTCATCCAAACAGATAGAAACAGCAAAATGTTTCTATCTCTCAAAAAAGAAGTCCAGTAGCCATGACTCAACTTCCAGATAAACTCACCTGGATGACTGAGAATCTTCACAGACATATTGCTCTTTAATCCCTTCCCACTTATTTGTAGTATTTCCCCTGGTTAAACTTCATTTTGCTTTTACTAGCCCAGCTCTCCATTTACTAAGATCATCTGTAACTGAGGAGTGTTTTGGATGGTAACAGTATTGTTGTTCAGTTGTTCAGTTGACTTGCGGCCAATTCTTTGTTACCTCATGGACCAGAGCACACCTGGTCCTCCTGTCTTCCACTACCTCCTGGAATTTGGTCAAATCCATGTTGGTTGGATTGATGACACAGTCCAACCATCTCATTCTCTGCTTTTCCTTTTTCCTTCAATCTTTCCCAACATCAGGGACTTTTCCAAGGAGTCCTCTCTACTCATGAGGTGGCCAGAGTATTGGAGCCTCAGCTTCAAAATCT
Source organism: Phrynocephalus versicolor (assembly GCA_023846285.1). Taxonomy (NCBI): domain Eukaryota; kingdom Metazoa; phylum Chordata; class Lepidosauria; order Squamata; family Agamidae; genus Phrynocephalus; species Phrynocephalus versicolor. Next base: position 3,296,895 of record JAHTLZ010000111.1, on the reverse strand, counting down.
GTCCTTCCAGTGAACATATGGGGCAGGGCTAGGTGATCCAATGTGAACATCTATCTCTCAGGATAGATAGATTTGATTTCCTTGCAGTCCAGGGGACTCTCAAGAGTCTCCTCCAGCAACACAGCTCAAAATGTGTTTATGTGTGTATGGTGTCATTACATTTGTGACCGACTCTTGGTGACTCCATGTCCATGGAGTTTTCTTGGCAGGAATAGACTACATGAAAAAGTTATTTTGTACCAGCAGTGTTTCTAGCTTAATATGGGACTTGAAAGTGGAAATGGCATGGTTCCCTGCACTGTGGGACTTAGCTAAGAACACCTAGTAGAACCTACATTATCTTTAAAACTTGTTATACCTTCTTATATCTTAAGTAAAAGTTTCTATGGTGTTTAGTTCAGTGTTTTTAAAGTAGAGAAGACAGTCGCACTTTGAGGTGTTTACATCTTTGCATTTTCTTCCTTCACATTGCATGCTTTGATGGATTGCATAGATTTTTGTGTGGATAAAATTCTGATTACATAAGGAGAAGTTTTGTATAAAAGAGAGAATGAAAGGGTGCCATGTATCCTGTATGATCCAGTGGCAAAATCCTATCTCATAGTCCATTTCTGTCATGGTTTCATTGTGTGTCTTGTTTTAAAGATACTGTAAATTGTGGCACATTTGCTTGCACCTCACCTGGTTTCACACGCATGAGGGCCAAATGTGGCAGGAAATGGGATGCCACCTTGCAATCATGAACCAGAGATCTTCTGGTGTTGGAGGTCAGGTAATAGCCCAACTATCCTTCGCCGCTGTTGGCTTTCTAACTGTATGGCCCAATATGTTTACTTTCTTTTGGCAACCTGTTGCTGAGGGAAGCTATTAGGGTACCCCTCTGTTCTCATTGTCTTTTCCTTCCTGGGTTCTTTCTGCTTTGCCTCCTGGGCTGGCCTCCACTACTGACTGCTGAGGAGAGAGGAGAGATTAAGATGCTAACAGGAAACTTTTGGATTTTGGCCAGAAGGCCAGGCCCAGGAATTTTGACCTCAATTTGGTCTCCTCTCTAGGTTGCTAGTCCCAGCTCAGCCTTCCACATCTGTCCTCAGGTATTTATAGTCCCTTGAGCCACAGGGCCCTGAATTTACACTCAGAACTGGGGGCCGGAGAAGTTGCCAGTATTTATCATGTGACATTTATAATCAGGTGTTTTATTTTGCCAGCATGTTGAGACAGACATGCCTCTTTCTTTGGAAATTGTCTTCTCTGACACCATTCACTCAGACAACCATGTTGTCTGTTTTTCATATGCCTTACGTGTGAGTCAGTGAATTTAGACATTTTGCTCCTTGTTACTTAAACAACTTATATTACACAAAGATGACAGGACATAGCAACCTTGTACTCCTATTTTGTTTTCTTTCTTTCTTTCTTTCTTTCTTTCTTTCTTTCTTTCTTTCTTTCTTTCTTTCTTTCTTTCTTTCTTTCTTTCTTTTGGGGGGTGTTTTTTTTGTTTTTTGCTAGTAACTTATACTCCAAAACATTCTAGTACATTCTATCAGAGCTGGGAAACTAGTTCTAAATTCTTAGCACCAGAATCAATATTCTTGGAACACCAGCTCCAGATTGTTAAACTCTTAGAATGATAATATTAATGACAATATCAAGTCACTATCAAAAGTGCTTATAAATCATGAGTGGTACGCAGCTGTCATTGGTTGTATTTGGCAGAATATATAGTATTTCCCTGTGTATAAGATTATATTTTTGTTTAAAACTGTTAGACTAAAAATTGAGGGTTATGTTATATACGGAAGTCAGCTGAGGAGAAAACCACACAGTTGCGCAACAGTAATTTTGGGTTGCAAAAGTGAGGGTCATCTTATACATGGGGTCATCTTATGTACCGAAAAATATCGGTGTCTTCCTAGCAGCAGAATGCTGTTGTGAATCCCTGTTATAATGCAAAGCATTTTGGAGATATCGTGGTCTTGAATAGGCTTTGCAAAATACCTAATCCTGGTGAGGTTTCAAATTATTAGAACTGGCTTGTTTGTATGGATCACTGCCTCTATTTTGGACTCTTATTGGGGCTGGGAGTGAATTAAGAATGAAGGAGAATTTCTTTTCAGTTGACTCCTTTACTGGAGTTGGCCAAAATTCACAAAGTGCTTTATATTTCAAATTGAAAAAAGGGAGCTTTTAAAAAATTGAATATGGGATAAGCTGAGACCCAGAAGCAGGTCTTAGAGATAGACTATTGTGACTACAGCATTTTGACAGAAAGAATATTCTTCTAACCACTAGATGACAGTAAATAATAATTAAGGATGGGAATTGATTAGCCTGCCAATAATAATATATTGTTTTATGTCACTTTAATATTATTTTTATTTTATTTTTATTTTATTGTGTTACTATTTATGATTGTTATTGTACAAATTGTTTGAATGTATTAATTGTTGTAAACCGCCTAGAGTGACCTTGCTGCCAGATGGGTGGTATAAAAATTAAATAAATAAATAAATAAATAGCTATGATGCCTTGCTGATGTTTTTCTCCAGGGCCATCGACCTTGTTTAAGACAAAAATGTTAATTTCAGACAAGTTTTCATCTGATCATAGGGCATAGGGTCTCTTGTTGACTGTCTGCATTATCAGACGTGATAGATTCAGATGTGACTTTCTTCTTTGTAGAGCTCTTGTGAAGTAGTGGCTAAGGATAACATTTCAATCGATAAGAACTATGGCACTCCACCAAATAGGACACCCACATGTTGCATCCTCTTCCCTGTCCTTGGTCTGCTCTGCGTTCGCGTCCTGATGACCAGTGATGCCAAGTCGGAATGCATGGATTGTACTCTTGTGTAAATTGGAGAGAGATCTCGTCACAGGACTGCTGTTTTCAAAAAGTAGCTTTGTATTTTTATGGTTTATAACATGGTCTAAGAGTGTGACTTGGGTGTTCCCCAGCTTCATCCTTGCCCCGGACATCACTCAGTGATTTTCGGAGGCTGTCATTCATTCAGCCTTAGCCCGCTCTGCTCTCCTCCAACTGCAGTACAAGTGGTACCTTGTATAAAGGCATTAATTCGTTCCAAATGAAATTCTGTTAAGCAAATTTTCCTTTATACAAATTTTCCAGAGGAATGCATTGAAAACGGAGTAATCCCTAATCGTGACCATTTTTATGTTGTACGGATTCGTCCCATAGGTGATTCTGTTAAGCAAATTTCCCCTATCTCTGGAATTTTTTATGTTGCACAGATTTTATGTTATACAAACCGTTATATGAGGGTCCACTGTACATTGAAAATGCTGATGTAAAGATTAGTGAAATAGTTCATGTGGGGTGAAATGCTGGGAACATACAGAAAAAAACAGTAAAAATCCTTACCATATTATTAAAAACATTTGAGAAAATGGTAAACCTATTGACAGGGTTGTCACTGTCCCATTATCTATTTTTCTCTTTTTCACTGTGAACTCCAGTGAAACAATACTAGGAACCCTATTCTTTCAGATAGTTTTCCTATGTGTCACAAAGGCCAATGCAAGAGAGTGGGGGTCTGGAATTCACTGCAGGCAGCGTGAGTGGGACAGCATGGCATCATTTTTTGTGTTGAATCATGCTCCTCATTACCCTTTCCTGATGAATTGACCATTATCTCAGGATATGCCTTCCTGTTTTGAACCTCTCCCTTCTTCCCAAAAGCTAAGTCATTAATAACAGTGGTACATTTGAGTCCCATAATTGTGACTCCACTATAAAGAATGCTGCATGACTTTATTTTCCTGTGACTTTGTACCAAAACTTTTAACAACAGATGACTTAATTGTTTCTAAGCAGTGTTAATTTCTGTGATCGGAAATATGACTTTGTCATACAACCCTTAAATGGTTAGTTTTGATAACATAGATTTTGCATCTCAAAGTCACACGGGTAGCTGAGAATAGAGTGTACGTTTAACTAGGTAAAGATGAAATAATTGGACTGGTTTGCTGTTTTTGGAGCAAGTTTTCTAAAAACTCTTCAAATACAGTATGTTTTTGTGGTAATTGCTTGAGGCTCCAGTGTCTGTTACAATCAGTCTAAGTAGATGATGTGGGAATGCTTGCCTAAAGCCGCTGACCCACATTTTCCCCACATCTCCTTAGTAATGTCTGGGAGATGAACAGTAATGCATTCAGCATTACCATTCAGCATGATCAAAAGTGGAAGTGAATTATTATCATACATGTCATATATATTTTAGCATTCTCCTGTGGCTCCTGAATGTTTTCAAAAAGCTAATTTTAATTGAAGTGGTATTAAAAAACCCTTCTGCTGGTTTTTACCTGTTTTTTATGGTCAAAAATGTGTTGGGTGTACTTTGTAGGAAAATATCAGGGCCACCAGTGCACTACGAGGATTGGAATTTTGTGATTTGTCTGTACAGTATAAAATACGTGCAGGTAGCAAAAGTGCCGGATCTGTTCAGTTTGCGTAAGTTCTCCTTCTTCTTTGGAGCAAGAAAAAGTGGTGCTGATGAAAGCCTTTCCCAAGATCTGGCTAAATGGGATTTCCTCTGGCATTGTGATCATAGAGCTTTGAACACTGACCGTTAAAGCCTTTGGAGACCAGCCACTTGGTTTCTTAAACAAAAGACAAGAAGGAGGAAGCCATTAATCCTAGAACAGCGAATTCTCCACCCAGTACCAATTTATGGAGTTGGAAATGCTCACATTCTTGCCCATTAGACTGTAAACAGAGCAGCGCAATTAATTAAGCAGATGTGGACCTTGTGAGTTTGTGTTGCGAGTTGGGGCTTCCTTCCCCAGCTATAAATAAAATGGGGGGAAGGGGCGACTGTGTATACGAAAGTTGAAATGTAATGGAAAATTCAAATCAGATGAGTTGATGCAAGAGGCATTTCCCTATGGAGTCACTGGGCTGAAAAATGTTTTAGTTGCTTACACTCAAACAGATGCTTCAAAATACTCTTAGAATGACTGCTCCAGTGCCAGCTAAACAGGAGCAGTTTGCTCGCTTTTTTTCATTTAGCTTATGAACACTTTTAATTGGTTTCCTACTTACACGCAGGTCAACGCACTGGGCAAACCATACCTGCAGCATGACTTAACTGGCCCCACTTGAACCAGTTGCTGTGTTTCAGATAGAGAAGGATGCCTTCAAAGATTTCAAAAGCAATTAGAATGAGCTATAGAACACCAAAGGTAGTGACTGTTCAGTTCTTCAAGGCTGATATTTGTGCTGCCATCCCAAAAATCTTACTTGGACAAGGCAAGGAAAAAACTTTGAATATGTGAGACTTTATGAGCTACTGCATGGGCATTTAGGAATTCAGAAAAGCAGTAAAAAGTTGATGAGAGACGTTCTCTCCAACTCCAGTCCGGCCTTGTAAATACCGGTAATTGTGCCGAAGCTTTTAGCCTACAAATGTTTTCACTGATGTGCTAAGAAGTTAATGATCAGTGTTTCTGTATTTGCTATAGAGAACAGTCATGGAAAGACAGGACATCAGTTCCTTAACCAGGCTAGTAGGAAGAAAAAGTTAGCCTCTATAAAGTGGCCCAGTGCGAAAGGAACAGAGCAGTGCTACCACCAGTTTGTGTGTTTCTCTAATAGTCAAACTGGAGGGCCAGGAAAAATATCGAGCTGGCTGGTAACAGAGAGATGGGGTGGTCCGTCTGTGAATCATTCATCCACTTGCATTGAATTCTGGTCATTCCCAATGTGAGGGTTCAGTCTTGGTCCAGGCTTCCTGCCCTTCCCGTTGTAAAGAAGGCATCTCTCGTAACAAGGAAACAGAACTTTTATTGTGTACATCCGTAGCCAACGGGGCTTTTCTTCTAACAACAGAATCAACTTCTTTAACATCAGACCAGAACGGGTTCTTTCCTCCATAAGTTGGGGTTTCTAGAACATGATCAAATTCCCCCCCACCACCTGTGGGTATTCGGCTCCACCACGACTCTCTTCCTCCCTCTCCGAGAGCCTCAGCCCCTCTACCTGGATCCCAATCTCCCTCAAGGAGGTTTGGGGGGTTCCCGCTTGTGTCCCAACTTCCAAAGTGTATCTGGGCCCACGTGGTCTCTGCTGGGGCGTACGAAAGGGATAATCGGGTCTCTTGCTCAGCTCCTCTCGAGGGTCCAAGGTCCCGCCCTCGATCTCCTGCCATATCTTTATCAGCCATCTGTCTACCTCTAGCTCTTTCTGTATCTCTTTCAGCTTACGGTTGTACTCCCTGTACTCTCTCTCGCCCCAGTAGGAACACTTCTGGTGATGAGCTTGGCGTCTATAGCTCTCTGCCTCTTTTATGTGGCATCATCATTTGTTCCCATTCTCCCGTCCATGGGTTCTCCATCCACACCCATTCCCATCCTGCTGGAAGCACCCTCTTCCCTCCCTTTTTACAGGCTGCAAACCCCACCTCCACCGGAGCGGATTGGTTCCCTTTTCCCGCCAAGTCTTTCTTTTTATTTTCCTCCGCCCTCCGGGCCTCCTCCTTCTCCTTTGCTCTAAGAGCATCATAATACCCCTTCAGGGCCATGGATCTCTCCACTTTTGAAAGGTTCTCCAGGTTTTCCGGTTTGTTTGGCTCCTCCAACACCTGGGCAGGGCGCCCTGTGCAGGGGTCCCTCTCGAGCCCTCGGAGAAGTTCCCCTCACACCCAAATATAAGGAGAGTTTATTAGTCAGTCTGGAGAAGGGGCAGTTAAATAGCAGTATGAAAGCCATATTCAACTACCTGTACTTGAAAGCTTGCCACAGAAAGGAACTGCTGTAATTTGCTTCCTGTGGCTCTTGGGAGTTAGTTACAAACCAAATTTGGAATATGGTAAAGTGGATTTTAATTAACCATTAGAAAGAAACTTCTGATCATATGAGATGTTCAAGTATAGAAGAGATTGCTTTATTTATTTATTTATTTATTGCATTTGTATCTCACTCATCTGGACAGATGGCCACGCTGGGCAGCTAATACCAAATTCCAAAATCATACAACTCGTACATCATAAAAACAAAAACATTTAAACACACATTAAGAACATAACGAAATATAATTGCAAAGTAATATACAAGATCCGAATAGAGTAGAGTAAATTAAATTAAACATAATTACAGTTAAGGTTGTGGGGATGTATTTTTAAGGTCGACATCTGTAATTACAGTGAAATTAGCTCTGAAAAAGACTGCCTAATGAGCCTGGTTTTCAGTGTCCTTTTATAGATTGCCAGGGATGAGACCAGTTTGATCTCAGACAGGAGATAATTTCATAATGCTGGTGCAATAGCTGAGAAGGACCAGTTTCTACTTCCCTCCTTTTGCGCCTCCCTTGACATTAATGATCCCAATCGCCTAGTGTGTGATGCACAGGTATTACGGGACAATCTTGGTGAAGGAAAGCGTTCCGTCAGGTACTGAAGTCGCAAGCTCTTTAGGGCTTTGCATGTTAATGTCAGAACCTTGAAGCTGGCATGGAAGCAGACCGGCAACCAATGCAAGGCAGGCAGAGTAGGGGAGATATGATCATGTCTTCTCAACCAAGTTAGTAATCTGGCCACTGCATTCTGAATCTGTTGAAGCTTCCACATCAGCCTCCTAGGCAGCCCCATGTAGAGGCCATTGCAGTAATCTAGTCTTGAGATTACCAGTGCGTGAACCAGGGTGGTGAGGCCTGCAGTGTCCAGGCAGGGACACAGCAGGGTAATCTGCCTCATATGGAAATAAGCCAGCTGGACTGCAGAAACCAACTCCATGAAGCCTCGAGTCCAGCAGGAATGCTAATTACTTTCATTAAAGGGCTAGACTAAATTAGGGCCTTTTTACACGACCCCTAAAATCCGCTGGCCACTTAAATTCGGACCAGAGATCTTAGGGGTTAGGGGTTCGTTGCTCTTTCTTCCTCCCCACCACTCCGCACTTCCTTGCTCCTGTCTGCGTGAGGGGAGGGAGGAAGAAAGAGAGGAAAAAATGCAGCTCACCTCTGCCCGGAGCTCCGTCGTCCTGATCCTTCTCTTCTGTTTGCTTTTTTTTCCTTCCGCCCCTTCTCTTAAAGGGGCGGGAGGCAAAAAAAAAAAAAAAACAGAAGCGAGGAGAGTCCCGCACTCACCAGATTAAATCTGGACCTGGCGATTTTCACCCTCCTCGAGCAGGTACAAGAAAAGTGCGCTGGGTCGCGCTTAGGTGGGCGGGGTCGCACTTAATTTTCTGTTAGCTCCGGAGCTGGTGGGGAAACATTTTTAAGCTCCGGAGCTGGGAGCCATTTGCAGCGGAGCTTAGGGGTCATGTATAAACGCCCTTAGGTGACCTTTGAGGTTCCTTCAAAATCTGGGTTTCTCTCCTCATATGTACCATGATATTAGATTATTTCCTATTCAGTGGTTTCTTCACTAAACCATATAAGTTGACTTAAGCTTCTCCAAGTTTGAAATCATAGGCATTATATCTCTTTTAAATGTACATAAAAACTTCTGGGTATATATATATATACATTCATTTAGGCCTGTGAATGAGGGCCAGTCTGTATACAAAGGATATCCTGCCATTGGGCTTGAAATATTTTTAGTGTTCAAGAGACGCGATCAAAATAGTTTTTGTGCCTGAGAAATTGGATTTAAGAAAGAACATGCTTATGGCCTGTAACCATCACACAAAATCAGTACAAAGCATTTCCTGTTTGAGTGACACTTGATCTGTAACATATGCTTCAGCCTTTGGAGACAACATCAGATTTTGTACTTGAATTCAGGATAGAGGTTCCCTCCAGCAAGTGGAGGGAGGTAAAAGAGTGGGGTCCCCCAAGCCTCGGTACTGGGACCCCTGCTTTTCAACGTCTTCATAAATGATCTAGAGGTAAGAATAAATAGCAGGGTAGTCAGATTTGTCGACGACACTGAATTATATAGGGTAGTAAAAAATAGGACCTAGCTCCAGAGGGATCTCTTGACAGTGGCAAATGAGCTTCAACATTAGTAAGTGCAGAGTGATGCACGTTGGGGCAAAAAACCCCAATTACATTTATAAACTGATGGGATCTGAATTCTCTGCAACAAACCAGGAAAGGGACCTTGGTGTCCTGGTGGATAGCTCGATGAAGGTGTCAACCCAGTGTGCTGCAGCAGTGAAAAAAGCAAACTCAATGCTACAGTTTATTAGGAAGGGTATAGAAAATAAGCCAGCAAGTGTCATTTTGCCTCTTTATAACTCTATGGTGAGACCCCATCTGGAGGATTGTGTACAGTTCTGGTCACCATACCTCCAGAAGGATATTATGGAAATGGAAAAAGTACAGAGGACCAGAATGACTAGGGGACTGGAACACCTTCCTTACCATCTGAGGCTGCAAAGGCTGGGCCTCTTCACTCTTATAAGAACATAAGAACATAAGAACATAAGAAGAGCCATGCTGGATCAGGCCAAAGGCCCATCTAGTCCAGCTTCCTGTATCTCACAGCGGCCCCACCAGGTGCGTTTGGGAGTGCATGAGACTAGATATCTGTCTCCTGATACCACTCCCCTGCATCTGGCCCTTGAAGTAACCCGGTTTAAAGCCTGGAGACTCCACATCTCCATCATGGTTTGTAACCTGTGATGGACTTTTCCTCCAGGAATCTGTCCAATCCCCTTTTGAAGGCATCCAGGCCAGATGCCATCACCACATCCTGTGGCAGGGAGTTCCATAGACTCTTGAATGATGGCATCTAAGAGGTGACCTGATTGAAGTTTGTAAAATCATACACGGTGTGGACAAAGTAGACAAGGAAAAACTGTTTTCCCTATCACACAACACTAGAACTAGGGGACACTCCACTAGCAGTTAAAGCTTATCACCCCGGCAAGGCTCTTCTTCTAGGCAACAACTTGAAAGTCCCATACTTACTTTAATGAATTGTTGTCACAGTTTCTTTTACCTGTACCTTCACCTGGACAAAAGCTCACACTGACGTAAAACTGCTAGTTTTCAAAGTGCTCCAGTATTTTGCCTTTTTGTTTTCTTTTACCAACATGGAGAGGCAGACTAACATAGCTACCTGTTTGATCGTTCCTATGCATCATTGGTGCATTTTGCAGACTAAAGGTGAGCCAAGATCAGTAACCTGGTCAGCACTTAGTTCATGGTACTTTGAATTCCAAGCAAGGTGCATAATGGTTCTGGATACCTTTATTTATTTAGCCCTACATGGGTATAACTTTCTGCACAATTGTGGTTCCCTCAGCATATTGGCGAGGAATCACTTGAAGTGCTTAGCCTGATGTACATGTTTTAAGTTCTCAGTAACTGAGAACCTTAATTGTTTTGAGTCCAAAATCAGATGGGGGAACCCAGAAAAGTCTGCGCTGTCTTAGATATTCTGCAAGAAGTGCCTTTTGCCATCTCCAAAGGAACCTGTGTGTGTAAAGCAGTTTTCATGCTTCAGATATTTACCCACATAGGTGCGAAGGGCCTTTAAAGTGATAAATCTGGAGCTCATCTTGTTTCATCTTTGCAACAACCCTGTTTTAAAAGGAACTTTGCAAAGTAAAGGGGGAATATTGGGGAAAAGAAAAAGTGAAATCTTATTCTGATATTACAATTCAGGATGAAATGAGTGCCTTAGCCCCACCACACCTTGTGTCATTTTCATCAACATCCCACATTTGGACGGAATGAAGCCTGAAGAAGAGTTGAGTACTGACTAGAGATGAGCATGAAACGCGATGAAGCGCTTTTTCTCAATTGGACCAGGTGGCACCACAAGTCTGGCATGTCACCTCCCACCTCCCCCACGGATGGCTGTTCCACTCATTGTTCTTCACCCATCACTGGTGGTCCTCTGGTGGTGTGCCAGTATTGGTAGGAATTCAGGCTGCCCTTCCCTGGCTCCTCAGGCAGCTGACCACCCATTGGTTGTGCAGGGAGAACCACTGTTTCACCTTCCTGCCGGAGTGTTCGGCTTGTTGAGGAGGCAGGGAAGAGCAGCCCGTACTGACGCATGAAGAATGGTAAGTAGGGGAAGAAGGAAGTTGTGCGCAGCACCTTTGGTGCTGTATGGCCCAGTTCACCTAGAGAGCTTAGTCTCATTTTGTGCCACCTGTAGCACTGACGTGTGGATAGTGTAGACCTGCCCCCTGGCTCATTGCCCTTCATGTGTAGGAGGATGGCAAAACGAGGACCTGGGTGTAGACCTCAAGTGTTTTCCTTCTTTTGCTTGGCGTGTATACCTGAAATACTATATTTAAATAGGGTTTGTTGGAGTCCTCCATCCAAATATGGGGCTTTAGGTTGCTCAGCTTGAAAAGTTTGGCCTTGAAACTCTATGTATTTCACTTTTTCATTTAAATGGCAGGCTGATATAACCACACAAGAAATAGCATTCAACCGTTGCAGGTGTTTCAGAATTTTGTTTAGTGCGTTCTTGATGAGAACTTGCAAAAACTAGCAAATTTCTTCCTAGGAGAAGAACTTGACATTTTAAGTATTTACTGTGGGAGAAGGCAGAACTGACAGATGCATTCATCCATTTCTGAGTCTGTGACTAAAGTGGAAACTGAGTCCAGATCCTTAGATATGTACGTTGCACACTGGGTCACCACCCATGCTTCACATTGTGATTATTGATGCCTATAACACAAAGGTTCAAACTGCTGTCTCTGACTTCACTTGCCTTAGGCAAGTCTTGTCCTACCAGACTCAGTTTCAGCTACTGTACTTTGGGAATAACAATAATACATCTCATGGGGGTACTGTGTAAGTGAACATTATCTAGAATCAAAAAGAACTTTGCAGTGTGAATGTCCTGCATACAACTGATGAATAGTGGAGATAAATGCAGAACCTCAAGCTCTCCTATTGATGTTATGATAGGACTTCATCTCTGCCTGTGACGACATGGTCAAATACTGCAGGATTTGCTCCTCTTATAAAACGGGTAAATTTGAAGTAATTCTCACTAATCCAAAGTCTGGTTCAAATTGGTCCAGCCTTTCACGTTTCCAAGGTATTTCCCTCCCCCCAAGCCATTGGAAGGCTTCTATTTTTTCAAGCCAAAACAATTTAAATAAGCTTTCCATTTATGTTTCTTTAACAGACAAGGGTTGTGTCTGTAGGTGGTGTTTTAAGTGAGGTAGACAGTTGGGATATGATGCTCCCATTTTGGGAAAACATACCGCCTCATTTTCATAGTGCTTGAAGCGCTATGGGGCAGTATATTAATAGGCAGAATAATTTTTCATCTCCACCAATCGTTCTCCATTTTAAAAAAAATGCGTGGATGAGATTAGCACTAGAGCATCCTATCATCTTATCACTGGGTCATCCTTTTTATTATTTCTCGTATTGACACCTGATCAAGTTGCCCATCAGGCCTGCAGAGGTGGGAGCAGAGAAAGGAAGGGAAGAAGGGCAGACTGTGGGCCATAATATGAATTGCATCACATCCAGGATGAATGGTGAACTCCCAATTCATTTTGCAGTCCCTGTGTGAGCACTGACTGCATTTTCAGAGGCACTGTAGTCACGCCTAGAGATGGGCACGAATAAAAAAAATGGCATTTCGTTTGTTGTTTGTCATTTGGAGGGTCCGTTTCGGTTCGTTTCCGTTTTTCGTGAATTTTTGCAAAAAAAAATCGTTTTCGTTTTCGTTCGTTTCGTTACCATTTCGTTACCATTTATTTCAATTTTTTGTGATTTTTTTTTTAGGATTTTAAGCAATTCACTCATATTGCAGTAATAGTGCCACCGACTATTTCTTAGCCAATAAATTGGAGGTCAATTACTCCAAATCTAAAATAATGGTCTTTGCGAGAAAATGGACTGCCCACAAATGGCTTTGCAAGGGTAATATTATAGAGCAGGTAAAGTCATTTAAGTACCTGGGTGTTCACTACAACTACAGGTACACCTGGTTCTCCCATCGCAAGTATGTCCTAAATTTAAGCAAGATCTCTGCTAGCGCAATTTCACGATTCTTTTATAGCTATAGCAATCGGTATGTACCAGCTTCCCTGACAATATTTAAGGCCAAAACCCTATCTCAAATCTTATATGCATCACCAATTTGGTATAAAGCTATAGGTCGCACAGTGGAGAGTATTCAAGCCTCTTTTTTGAGGAGAATCCTAGGCCTCCCTAAATGTGTCCCATACGCTGTTCTTTGCTTAGAAACTGGCATGATAAGGCTGAAGACCTTGGCCAGATTAAGAGCTATTAAATTTTGGCTTGGAATCCTCTACAACCCAGTTCATACCCGTTTATTATATCAACTTTTGATAGATCCTGACCTCCCAGTCGAGATCTCTGATGTTCTTACCACTCTTAAAGTAGCAGGATTGGACATTGAGCAGCTTGGCATGTTAAGCCAATCTGAAGCATATAGGACCATTAAAGACAGGCTATTGAATATAGAATGGCAAGAACTCTGCAGCGAAGCTAAAACCATCTGCTCCCCACTTCAATTTAACATCCCAGTCCTACCTGGGAAGCCTGCTTTTTTTCTGACTTACCTAACATGTCCCGAAGCACGCAGAGCCTATTCACTTGCCAGATGTAATTCCTTCCCCTCTGCACTATTGTCGGGCAGGTTCAATGGAATCCCTTACTCCCAGAGGATCTGTCCATGTCAAACTAATGCTGTTGAAACGCTTGAACACATCTTCTTTCATTGCCCAACTCACAATGCACTTCGTAAGAAATATCTATCCTCCATCCTCGATAGAATGCAAGGGTGGGAAGACTTAGTTAAGCTTAGGTTTCTTCTCTCTACGCAAGTCACCTCTCATCTGGATGAGGTGGCCTCCTTTGCCTCTGAGATTATAGCAGCACGAGGATCTGGACGTCCCTATTCCCCATCTCATTGGCTCGAGTAGCTAATGCATATATTAGAATCACCGGTTCCGTGTTTGATTACCCTCCTTGCTGTACCTCATTTTCTCTTGTTGTGTTGTTTTATTTTATTTTAATGCCAATAAAGGTTGATTTGATTTGATTTGATTTGATTTGATGATTTGATTTGCAGTAACGGAAACGAAACACACGACAAAATTTCCGGTGTTTCTGTTCGTGTCATTTCATTTTAAAGACAAAATTCGTTTGTCGTTTCGTTAGCTAACGAAACGAAAAAACGGAAACGAAAAATTGTTCGTTTCGTGCCCATCTCTAGTCACGCCCTCTGTTCCACAAGCCATTGTTTAACTTTACTGTAATAGCATCGTTGCAGGTGTTCTCAGCAGGAGTCAGCAAGGCTGAATCCTTCCTCTCTCTCCCTGAAATGAATATGCAGGGATTCTTCATCTTTCTTTAAAGGCAGGATTTATGAGATAGCCTTCTTTCAGCCATTCGGAATGTTTAGAACATGGGAGATTGTTATATTTTGGGACTGCAGTGGAGTTAGGAAGAAATCGAAGGCAGAAGTTGAGAGCTCTGTTATGGCTAGAGGCCAATCTCATAGGGAGAGGAAGCAACAGTCTGGTGTGTGTTTTGAGGGTGGTGGTGGTGGTGGGGAGAGTTCAAAGCAAAATGAATGTCAGAGATAAATGCTACCAAGTTTAACAGCAGTGCAAGAGTTTTCAAGTTGCAGAACCTTGCCAGGCCGAGATCAGGGTGGATTTGCTTTAAATCAAATTGATGTAACTCCATTTAAATAATGGCTTTCTACATAAAAACTCATATTTGCTGAATCTTATAACATTAATATTTACAATGTCCATGTTCTTAAACTTGAATACTGCATGTCTTAAATGTATTGGGCTATATATTGTCCCTTACTACTGTAAGCTGCCTTGGATTCTTTCCAAAGGAGAAAGGTGAGGTAAAAAATACTCAAAAATAAATAAAATAAATAAATTTGTTCCATTTGAGTCATGCCTCCCCAAGAGATAATAGATCCACCTGTCCAGGCTCTCCTTGAACATTTCAAAACTGCATCTCTTTGGAAATCAATAGACTTTCAACAACTGGGTAGATTGGTGGCCCATTGCCCTCTCTGTCTCCGGTCAAATTTTCTGCATTGTGAACAAAATAATGGAGGTAGCACTAGGGAAAAAACCTGGATGTTTCTTTGATTATGTTTTTAAAATATACTATTTGACATTAAACACCTATTATGGATACATCCTGGTAAGAGTTCCCAGCTTTATGTGGCTTGAAGACAGTTGGGTTTTCTCTTTCCTTGTAGGCCACTGATGTGTTACTAGTGATTTGACATGGGGGTGCGTCTGCATGCATGATAATGAAAATGGCATGTGGACCACTACCTGTTACAATCTTTTTTTTTGCAATATTTTTTGTTTGTAGTCTTCCTGGTCCCAGAAGGAACATTCTATGTGCAAAACAGCCTTCCTGAGCCTAGGCATCACATATGTCCAGATGGATTCTCGCAGCCCTAGTTGCGTGACCTCTTGAAAAGGCTTGTAGGGTTTATCTGTTGTGTTGTTTCTGCTACTGTCATGTTCATTCACACTTCACATTTAATCATAGGTGAAAAATGTGCTCTTTTGCTTGACATTATTGCTGTTTTCTAAGCCATGTGCTCCAAGCATAATTTGAAATCTTTTTTTTAACAGTTTTGCATTTTTAAAGAAAAGAAAAAGAAAACAGGTCTATCCCCATAAAAGCTTCAGCCAACCCAATCCTTGTTACTCATCGGTCAGTCCTTCAGATGACTAAGGCTGTGATGACATGGTCAACTACTATGGGATTCACTCTGCTTTTAAAAGTGGCGAATTTGAAGTTTTTTAAAAAATAATAACCACATGATGCATCATGCAAAGGCTGGTTCAAATCAGTCCAGCTCTTTTTACTCACAAATCAACTTTTCCCCTCCTGCTGCCTGGGGGCTTTTATTCTAAGTCAGAAGGATTGAAACAAGCTTTTCCCTATGCTGTTAGAAGTGATACGCTGTTGTAAAGGTGAAGGGTTATGTAGTGGGTGTTTTGGTGATGTAGGCCATTGGGGTATGATGTTGTCCACCAAACTTTGAATACAGTGGACCCATGTATAACAAACAGTTTGTATAACATAAAATTTGTACAACATAAAAAATCCCAGAGATAGGGGAAACTTGCTTAACATAATCGCCTATGGGGTGAATCCGTACAACATAAAAATGGGATTACTCTGTTTTCAGTGCATTCCTATGGGAAATTTGTATAAAGGAAAATTTGCTTAATATAATTTCATTTGGAATGAATTAATTCCTTTATACAAGGTACCACTGGTACTGTAAAAATTTCATACATAATATGAGATCAGTGCTAAATCACCCCATCACCTTATCACTGCAGGCTTGTTGTTATTTCACACATTTATGCTCCGTAAAAGGGTTGACAGGGGGTGGGATGAGAGGAAGGAAGGAAGGAAGGAAGGGGGAGCATGAACATTAATGTGAATTGTATCACATCAAGTATGAATGGAGAACTTCCAGATCAATCCACAGCCCTCCCCCCTGCCCCATGTGAGCACTGGCTGTGATTTCAAATGTAACTGTGAGGATCATGAGCCGAAGGGTCACAACCAGTAGAGTGTGGTGTCCATCCATCCTGATGCTTCGGGAGGCCATGAGGCTCAGGTGTCCGTGAAAAGCATCAAGAGATTGGACACTAAACCCGAGGGGAAGGATGATGGGGCAACAGTTGGGGGAATAGTCTGTGAGGTGAAGGCTGGGGAAGCGGTTGAAAGCTTTCTCCTAACAGAAAGAGGAGGAAGATGATGGGGGGGTACATGGAAAGAGAGGATTGCGCAGGAGATATAAAAGGTGACTAGGATTGGGCAGGATAGGGATGGGGAGACTGAAGAGGAACCATGGTAGAAGGATCAGGGGACCAAGAGCAGAAGGTCTTCATTTTCTGGAGTCCAGTGGGTCCCTGGAAGAAGGCCCCCACTGGAGGTCGGGGCGAGTCGGGTCATTGGAGATGATGCCCAGTTGGGCTCATCACCCCTGCTGCGAGACTTTGTGCGTTGGCAGGGGACCTCGTCTGAGACCCCCCACACAACTCCAAGAGGTTCCAGATTCTTCCCAGCCCGTAAGTGTTCTGAACCAAAGTTCAACCAGTTGTACTACACCATTGAGGTTAGAGAGGGTTCTTGTGGTTTTGCGGGGCCCAAAGAGGTGGTTTTATTTATTTATTTATTAAATTTATATACCGCTCCATCTAGCTACATGGCAACTCTGGGCGGTTTGTTGTTCACAAGGATGTACCTGTTCTGAATAAAGATAATGTTTTCCCCATGCCTTTGATGCCTCCAGAGCTATCCTTGGGGGAGGGTCTGACTCTGGATCAGGACCGACCCAGTTACAGTAACATGGGCTGCGAATCAAATCACAGCCTGTAGTTACACCCTAATCCTGCATTGTTCATTATACACCCAACAGCCCCCTTTCTTATGTTTCTAATAGTGAAGAGTGTTGTAAAAGTTTCAAAGTACTGGAGCCAAATTGAAAGAAATTATAATGATCGCCATACAAACAAATCTTGTTTTGCTCCAGAATGAACTTTGAAAAACTGGTGGAGCTGAAGAATTGCTAGCTGTAAACAGAAAGGTGGATTTGATTTAATCAAATTGATTTAAACCACCATTTAAATCAAAAGAACTAGAATTTTTTCATGATTTAAATTTTAAAAATGTTTTTTATTGAAATCATGATTTCAGTCAATTAGATTTTTGAAAAATCTTTGAATTTTAAGCCTTTATTTTCCAACACCTGTGATATTCCTAGTACTTCCATCTTTAAATTTACTGGATTTTCCCTGTCTATGAGATGCCTCCATATATAAGACATTCTTCACTTTTCCAAGCAAAATTACAGTTTCACAACCACACAGTTCTCTCTTCGAGTTACATCTTTGTATAAGATGACCCTCAGTTTTTAGCCTTAACCATTTTTGACAAAAACACAGATGTATACATGTAAAAATACAGTAATTTGTTAAGATGGTGGGAGGATGCACAGTTTTGTTTTGAAGAACCAGTGGGCATGGGTAAGGCATTATTTCTTATATGTTTACTGTATGTGGAGTGCAAATTGCAGAATCATGATGATGTCTTGGTTGGACCATCTTCTGTGGCTAATGTACAGCAGTCCCTTACCACAACGCCATTCATATATTACAGTATCAGTATATCGCAGATTTTTTTTCTTGAGAGAAGCACACTTCCAAAAAACTGGCTTTTAACCCTTGCCTGACACCTCACCAAACAGACCTTGGGCTGCTCCTGCTGGCATGGGTTTCCAAAGAGAGGTTTTTAACCCCCTCCTGGCACCTCAGCAAACAGACCTTGGGCTCCCCCTGGCTGCGCCCGCCAGCAGTCCCAGATCTGTTTGCTGAATTGTCAGGAGGGGGATAAATCTCTCTTTGGAAATGCAGACCAGCAGGAGCAGGCCAAGGTCAGTTTGCTGAGGCGTCTCCATTTCGTGGATTTTCCTTTATCGTGGGTGGGTCAGGCACCTATCTCCCGTGACAAATGGGGGAGTACTATACTAATATTTGGACTACCTTCATCGTCAGGTAGACTGTAGTCCTCTGCTTAGAGGTGGTGGAGCATCTTTGTGCAAAGTTATTGCTGCGGATAATTCGACAGCAGTGTACTTTTTTTAAAAAAAAAATTACAACTCAGATAGCAAGGTAAGCATTCCTGAATCGAAGCTCATTTTGTGTCTATTGTGCTGGTCTCTTAGAGGGCAGAAAATAATCCTGGATTGGAGTGAAAGTCGTGCACATTTTTGTTGTTTTTCTTGTTAAATCTCTGTGGATGGATTTTGTTGAAAGAGCAAAGGCAACTAAATTGACATCTTGATTTTTTTGACAGCAGAAAAAGTCCCCTGGATCTATATAGTGACTTTCCTGCCTTCCTTCCCTGAGAGGTTTGATATCTTGATTTTTGTGCAGAACAGATATGGGTCTAACAATTTCTCAAGTGTTTTTAAACTGTTGGGGAAGGGTGGTGAGGAGGATCGCCTATGCCTTGTTAAAATGCCTGGACTAGGCAGGCAGAGCAAAGACTTCCCGTCAAAACAGACCATTTCTTGAGGAGTCATCTTCAAATGAATGTTGACATTAGTAGCTTTTTTAAAAAAAACCTCATCTTGTGTTTGCTGCGTGTCACATGAGACAGGCAAGGCATATCTTGAATCACCCATTATTTGGAAAACATTTCCAAAAACAGTCAGGGTGGCAGCATTTTGGAACATATATCTGAATTATCACTGGACTGTTACATGAGCACCCAAAGATAATGTGCTTGACAAAGGTTATTCACATAGCACTCACCTTTTAAATTAAAATTTAGGGGCACATATTTGGTAATGTGAACTCGCAATTATTTAGGCCAGGGGTGTCCAAACTTTTTGCAAGGAGGGCCAGCTTTGACGAGGTGAAAATGTGTGTGGGGCCAAACATTCAGCAGCATTTGGCCCCCGAGCCGGACTTTGGACAAGTCTCTATATCATGCAAGGAGGCAGGGAGGATGCTGCAGCAACGGAACCGGGGGCGGGTAGGCTGGGCAGGTGGCTGGGGGGATGGACAGAGGCAGGGAGGGCAGGCAAACCGTAAAACTGCAAGCTGATGTCTCCATCTGGTATGGGGAGGGGCCAGCTGCCAGGGATTTGTGACAGGCTGAAGTGGTGAGGAGAAGAGGTCGCGGGCCGCTCATAATTTGAAAACGGGCCGCATTTGGGGGGCCCGGGCCTGACTTTGGACATGCCTGATTTAGGCCCTTTCAGAACATAAATGTGCTTGTCTTGTGTTCAAGAGCAGCCTTCGGACTAAATGGTCACAGTATATAAATCTAATAAATAAATAAGATGCAGCATGCTTCCATTGGGTTGCTCTGAAATTACAACTCAGTGCTTGCTTTTTAATGGAGACATTAATGGAGGCCATGGAAGTGTTCTTGATAAGCTTTCTTCGTGGTGCTTTTGCATCTTTTTTCTAGAGCTCAGAAAACCCGATCTTACAGCAGAATGGGGGGAAATAAGTTAAAAGATTGCAATTCGGCCATCTAAAGGGGCCTGTCAGAACTTGGGGACCCAGCTAATGAGGGCAGACTAATAAAAAAGATAGAAAACTGAGTGACATGAAACACTTTTGGCTGGCAAACCAAACCAGACTTATTTAGATACCTACTGATTAAAATTATTCACAGAGCACCTTGAACACAAATAGCATAAAAGTTAAATATGTGATAGCATCTAAGATGTCTAGGTTCTGCACACCTAGTCCCCAAATATAGTCCCAGGGGTCTCTGTCATCATTTGGACAGTGGTGTCCAGGATCTGTATTTTTCAACCACATCTGCAGGCATGATGAAACTCTCTCCCCTGCTCCAAGCTGCTGTCTGCTCTGGAAAGGGAGCTTCCAATCTCCTATTGAATAGATAATGGCCAGTTTTATGGGCAGAGGGCGAGTTTCAATGGAAGAATTAAGGGAGGGGTAAGCTCTTCCTTCCCCATTCATATTAGACCTCTTAGGCATGATGTGGTAAATGCAATCACATGTTTTATCATCTTGTCCAATTTATCATATGTTAGCCAGTGAGAAGGAGTAAACTGTTTTAGTCTCCACTGTTGCTGGCTGAATTTTGAACTGCAGTGATGGTTCCAAGGTGCATTTGGTTTGAATTAATTTAAATTCTGATTTAAATCACAGCTTAGAAAGACTTAGTGTGTGTAATTTGTCTCCCCCCCCCCAGAAAAAGTCAACTGCAGCTTACTATAAGATGTAGACTTGTTTTTCAACCTATATGTTTGGCACAGTGCCATTATTCAATTTGACTCCAATTTCATCATCCTCTCTTGATTGACACTTTCATTGTCCAAAGTTGACCCCCATTTTTTGCGGGGGGAGGACCTCAAAGTTGCAAGAGAAAACAGCCTGGGTTGCCATTATTGAATGGAATTATTGTAAGGAATTCCCAAGATTTTAACAGTATTTTATCATGAGGGTGGAGGTAATCTCCAGGAATAACTTGAGTCACAATTGGAACATAGGAGTACTCCAGTCTGTTATTTCTCATCTCTATGTGGCTGTTTCGTATATATCTCTGCAAATAATAAATAATAATAAATAATAAACTTTATTTTTATGCCGCCTTTCTCCCTGAAGGGACCCAAGGCAGCTTACAACAAAGGCAGGCCCAGTTTAAAAAGTGCATTTTTCTGATGATGTCTCTTAGAAGTACTACTAGGATGGCATAGAAATATAAACCTAGATAATCTATATAAATGGCTATGGAATTCCATAAATTTTGAGACCTCGCTCCCAAGACTGTCTGTTTACAAAACTTTTAGATTATACTGGCTAAAGTCACATTAGAACATAAGAACATAAGAAGAGCCATGCTGGATCAGGCCAAAGGCCCATCTAGTCCAGCTTCCTGTATCTCACAGCGGCCCCACCAGATGCATCTGGGAGCTCATGAGACTAGATATCTGTCTCCTGATACCACTCTCCTGCATCTGGCCCTTGGAGTACCCTGGTTTAAAGCCTGGAGACTACACATCTCCATCATGGTCTGTACACATTGCATAGTGTAGTGAATCATACTTGTGTAGGCCCGTTTAATCAATGGAGATTTCATGAGTTAACTCCTGTGTAAGTTCATTTGATTTAGTAAGTCCCAACTAAAGTAGACCCATTTGGTCAGCGGGGATTCATTGAGTGAGATCCTCTGTACATTTTTCTGATTTAAATGGACCTACTCTAGTTGCAACTTGCTATACTACTAAAGCAACTCAAGTACTGTAGGTTCATTTGATTCATTGGGTTACTCAACAAATCCACACTGATTCAATGGGCCTCCTGTCATATGATTTACTCTGCTAAGCAACAGGATTTTGGCCATTGTCTCATAATATGTAATTAAAATTTATAATCATTCTGTAATCTGTGAGCTTTTAAGCGTTTAAATTTTAATTGTCATTACATATGGCTTCTTTAAAAAAAAGAATTGTTTTAGCAATAAAATGTTAAGGAATTTGATTTAAATGTTAAACAAAATAATTAATCATTTGTATTCACTCTTGATGAATTTCAGACCTTCTATACCTATTTAATTCAGACTTATGGCACATAAGGATTTCTTGCTCATTTGTGCTTTTCCAAGGACAATGTCATTTGTTATGTCATTAGTTTGGAAACATGATTTGTTACAGAACTGAAAGTTTTCACAGCCAAATTTTGTGGGATTTTTAAAACTCCTGATAAACAATGTTGCAATTTAAAAGTTCCAAATAAGTGAGCAAAGGATGTTTGCTGGGGGAAACTTGTGCTCTGCTTTTAAATCTAAATTGTTGCCCGAGCGATTTTTAAACAAAGATGTTATTATAGTCGATCATCGATATTCCTGACATTCCGTGCCAAGTTTGGTCTGACGATTGTGACCTTCCATATGTTATTGCAGAGCACTTTCCCTTGGTTCAAACTAATGGGACCAGTAATAATGAATGATGTCTCTGCAGGTCATAGGTTTCCCTTTCCTTTCCCTTCATAACCATGGTCGGCATCAGGTTACTTCTGTTGAAATGATAGATGGCATTTTAATGAAATGCAACATAGGGCCATACATGTCAGCTTTGAAAACCCAGTTCAATGCAGTGATGCTCACTCAGGTGAGGATTTCAGTTATTAAGGTCTTCAGGGAGCAAGAGGTATTGGTAATTAAATTTGTGAATACCTAACCCCACATCCCTTCTCTTTTTGTTGCTACACCGAACATCTAAGGGCCTTTTCACACGACCCCTAAGATCCGCTGGCCACTTAAATTCGGACCAGAGATCTTGGGGGTTCGTTGTTCTTCCTGCGTCCCCACCCCTCCGCACTTCCTTGATCCTGTTTGCGTGAGGGGAGGGAGGAAGAAAGAGAGAAAAAAAATGCAGGCTCACCTCCGAAGCTCTGTCGTCCTGATTCCTTCTCTTCTGTTTGTTTGTTTTTTTCTCCCGTCCCTTCTCTTAAAGGGACGGGAGGCAAAAAAAACCCAAACAGAAGCGAGAAGAGCCCCGCACTCACCAGATTAAATCCGGACCTGGGGATTTTCACCCTCCTAGAGCAGGTACAAGAAAAGTGCGCTGGGACGTACTTAGGTGGGCGTGGTCGCACTTAATTTCCTGCAAACTCCGGAGCTGGTGGGGAAACAATTGTAAGCCCCGGAGCTTGCAGCCATTTGCTGCGGAGTTTAGGGGTCGTGTACAAAGGCTCTAAATCAATGTGTTGTGAAAATAAAGTCACACTGTGGTTAGCATAGATAGACAGCCTGAATGAGTCTAATTTACGGTAATTTACGAGACATAATCAGATGTGCCCACTGCTGGAATTTCTCTCTTGAGTGCATCCATCATTAGTAATTGCTTGTTTATTAACTCTGTAAAATGCACAAGCCAGCTTCTTCCTTTCCACCATCATGTGGAGTGTGTTATTTTTCAGTTTTTACCTACCTGTACCAAAAGGCCAAGAGTGACGTTTCATTATGTCATCAGCTCTTCAGACAACAATTACAGTATGTCCAGGGGCTTACACTGCTATCTCCATTTTTACAGTGGACTATGGCTAATATTTTACTTTCTTTTATATTATCAAGTTTATTTTTTGGGGGGGGGGGGTATTCATATGGTTCTTCTGAAAAAGGGTTAAACTGGACAATCTCGTATTTAGAAAAGGCGCTCGTTAAACTGGTGAAACCTTTCTGGTTGTCCTAGCACATGTTTTTCTGTATCCCGTGATTTTACATTCCACGGTGCTTTGCTTTGTGATAAGCATGCGTGTAATGTGCAATTCTGATTGCTCAGACAAGTAGCTTTGTGGAAATTATCTCATTGGGAAATAGCATATCACTTGTAGGAAATGCAAATTTTTTTAACTTTCAGTTTGCCCCTTGGTCGCTCCATCTGTAGAGAATTAGAGAATATTTGGTTATGCGTCGTGGTGGTTTTAGTTTATTAATGGAAATGGGTTTTCAGTCATTCGTTTGTTCACTCACTCACTCATTCATTCATTCTTTCATTTAGTCTATTAACATGTGCAATGACTGACTTCATTGCTGATTTTCTCTGTAATTCATGTAAATCTGGTCACTATAGTGCCCGCATTTATTTTGCATTCTATCCAGTATGCACATGAACATTGAAAACCCTTTGGGTCTGACTCACCTTGTGAGCTTTTTCTGCTTCTGCCTCACCTCCAAACTCCTGCCCTTGCCAGGTTGTTGTTTGGGAGAAGGTTCAGGAAAGTCATCAAAAGTATTTCTTTGCACAACGTACAATTAACATAAGACCTTCATTGCCATTAGATCAAGTTGCAGCTTTAAATGGAAGAGGATAGAGCTCTTTAATAAAGAGCCATAAGAACTAAAGAATGCCATAGTGTTCGGAGGGAGCTTCCCAGATGCTGGGACCAGTCTTAACTTTTGGTGAGTAGTCTTAACCCACCAAAATCAGCTGCTAGAGATGGAACAAAAGAATGGCTCCTTACATGTAGAACAGTAGCATATCAAGAGAGAAAGCTAGGCTGGACTCTGCTGACAAGCTACTTTTCTTCACTCAGGGTGTCTTACTCTCACAACAGAGAGTATTAAAGCATTATACAGTGGAACCTTGACTTACATACTGCTTGACTTGCAGCATATTTGACTTGCAGCAAGAAGGGGCCTGTTTGACTTGAGTCGCAGGCTTTGACTTACATCTCGGAGCCCCAGCGCAAGGCACTGGAATTGGGCGGCAGCCACAACCCAGCATCGCAGCCTCCTCCTCCAAACTGCTCCTGCCTTCTTCCCCTCCTCCGGCAGCGGCGGCTTCGGCGAGGCCAGCTCAGAGCACCTGGAGCTGGTCCTCGGCCTCACCGAAGCCACCGCTGCTGCCGGAGGAGAAGAAGGGCTGGGAGCTCGGGGCTGGCCTCGCTGGTTAGACAGTCGGCTCAGTCTTGTAAAATATCTGGCTGCAGAAGTCTGGTCCACAATGGAAGCATTTTAGTTGGGGAGCTGTACAGTTGTGGGACTCTAATGGTAAGCATAGAGTAGTTCAGAACTTGGAACGTCAGGTTAAAAATCAGTAAAACTTAAATGTTAGACATTGTTGCTATGAACATTAAAAAGTGGAGGCATATAACTTGTGGACTATAATTCCACTGCCTCCTCCTCTCTTTGAAGAGACATTTCATTTACATCCCCAGAAGGAATCTCCTATCCCAGTCAAATTTGTGTTAAATTCCTGTTTTCGGGGGTCTTTTTCATCATCTGGAATGGATTAATCCCCTTTCCCATTACTTCCTATGGGAAAAGTTCATTTGACTTAAGGCATGTTTGACTTGTGTCTAGACCTCTGGAATGGATTAATGACGTAAGTCAAGGTTCCACTGTATCTCCAAATGTAAAAAAGAAAAGAAAAGAAATATCACATTTAAAAAAAAACATTATCATAGTCTTTGATAACTGTATAACCTCTTACGTCAGGCATGTCCAAACTTCGGCCCTCCTGATGTTTTGGACCACAACTCCCAGAATTCTAAGCTCTGATTGCCAATGACAAAGGACTGTGGGAGTTGCGGTCCAAAATATCTGGAGGGCCAAAGTTTGGACATGCCTGTTATAAGTGTTAGAGGAGTACAATACCAACTGCTGGATAGCTCAGTGGCTTAGGTCTCTGCCTGTGTGCCTGGACTTGATAATCTGTTGGACCCCTTCCCAACTCTGCAGTTCAGAGGTTATTAATGGAACCTATTACCTTCAGAGGTGACGAGAACTTCAGCTCTGGAGGCACTCAAGAGAAAGTTGGACAACCGTTTGTCAGATCTGCTTGGATTTGAAATCCTGTATTGAGCAGGAGGTTGGATTCAATAGCCTTATAAGCCCCTTCCAACTCAATTATTATATGGTTCTATAAATTGGCTCTTCCTTTTTCTTAGGAGATTGATGGCCTTTGAATAATAAAGCTGCAAAATGTTGGGCGGTGAAACACATGCAGCTGAGCCAGAAACTAGCTGCATATGGGGGACAATGGTTTATTTGCCCTGTCTTCGTCATGTCCTCAGAGGAGCCTTTGCCATTCTCATTGGTGAAGTGAAATTATGACATAAAATAAAGAGAATGAAGTTCCCTTGTTCAACTTTCACTTGGTGTCCTTTAGTAGCTAAATGACTGAAGTATACAGTAACCCCCGCCATGTTGGGGTTCATGTACTGAGGTCCCACTATATCGCGCGACCATAGTACATGCTGGGGGCAGAGGAACATTTATTTTCCCCACCCCAGCGCCAATCAGCTAGAGCCCGGGGCGTGGGGAAGCGGGGGGGGGGGGAGGTTTTAAAAGCATGGGCTTTTTAAACGTTTTTCCCCCTTTCCCAAGTCCCAGGCTCCAGATCGGTGGTGGGTCAGATCCATCACCGCCGCTTACACGGGCTGCTGGAATTTTTAAAATGCCTTTAAGCAATGGAGCCAATATCGCCGACTTTCAGTCATCACGGGTCAGGTAGGTCCCTAACGCCCATGATAGGTGGGGGGTTACTGTATTACAGTATTGTCATTTTATATGAATATTTTTAGAGTATAGAACGAATCATCTGAGTTTTCATTATTTCCTGTGGGGAAATTCGCTTTGATATACAAGTGCTTTGGATTACAAGCATGTTTCCAGAACAAATTATGCATGCAAACCTCCTTCCCCAAAAGTTGCATAGTCTGAAATCTCAATAGAGATAGAAGAAGCGGAGGAAGAAACAGAGGAGCAGGGTGGATAAAAACCAGTGTTTTGTTAAAAATTAATTTGAATTAAATCACAATTTAAATAAAATATTATTTTTTAAAAAATTTACATCATCAGAAAAAGACTAATTTTTAAAAATTTAAATTGTGTTGGAAGTTAACAACATGATGATGAGTTCCCCATAAAAAGTGAATGGTCTCGAAAAAGTGAAACAGTCTGGAAAACTAGAGCTAGTATCTAGTGCAAAATGCTAGTGTAGATGTCCTTAAAGGGCTATATAATGATGGAAAATCAGGTCTATCACCTTGCAAAATAATTATAATAATAGGAATAGCAGTAGCAGCAGCCTTCCTCACTTCTATAACTATAAGCTTACAGTCACATACATTTTTTTTTACAATCACATACATAAAGCATTTGGAGCACATAATGCAATAGATACAATAATTGTTCAAGCTGGATTTATGTACATTTTGCTTCCCTCTGCTCAGATGGTGCCAGTGCTCTAAAACCTGTCGTACACGATGGAATACTTACCAAGCCTTCCTTCTATAGTTGAGGATGGCACTCCTAATGTACCAAATGCTTTTCTTGTCTCCCGTTTGAGATGGAGAAGGAAGAAAGGCGAAGAAGAAGAATGGGTGGCATTTGATTCCTTTTTGTGTATGTGTGTTTTCCCCCAAACCCTGCCCTGCTTTCAGTTGCAGGGAAATTGTTAATTGCAACTTGAGTGTAGAGCGAATTCAGAATGATATACGGAGAGGACATCTAAACCAAAAATAAAACACGCATCGATTTTACATTTAGCCATTTAAGGAGGAAATAATTTTAGTATCCCTTGTAGTTAAAAAAACCCCTTAAAATAGTTAAGAGAACATGAGGTCTATAGGGAGAAACCCCTTAGGAGGACGTTCCCCACAGCCCTAGGCAGCTTATGTTCCACTTGAAATAGTCTGCACTACAGAAAGGACTTTCTCTGACACATAAAACTTTTCTTCCTAATAAGGCTTTTTAGCCTGTCTTCTATAAGATATTTAGGGCCTTATTTTTTTAAAGGGTGATTTGGCTTCCTTGGAGTTCGAAAAGAATAAGAATCTATAGAAATAAGGCAATGAAAACATCTGAGTTTGTCCTTGTTTAGATTGGCTGCGTGCTGACTCCGAGGTGACATTATTCATAGTAAAAAAAGATGTCTCTCTCACACACACCCCTCAAGGGTTTGTGTGCTCAAAGTAGCCAGATGGGCAGGGTATAAATTAAATTAACAATTATTTCAGATTCTCCTTACTGTTGAAAACACTGCATGTTTTGCTACACTGATTGGTTTGCCTAAATGGTGGTAGCTGAACAGTTGTTCTGTATAGAGCAGTAATATAGTTCTAAATACAGATTCCTGGGACAAACAAGGAATCATCTGTACAAGGTGGGTTTTTAAAATATTGATAATTTATTAAAATTGAATAGATTAAAAAGCCAGTTCCATTAAGGTTAAAAATGGTCTGGTTTAAAATATCCAGATGTAAAATGAACAAACACTTGAAAGTGTACATATCTTTAAACTGAGTCTCTTATCCTCTATCAAACACATTGAATCCAGTCTGTGCCTTTTGCAATCATAATATAACAAAAGCTCAATAGAAAAGGGGCATTTATCAGTGTGATGGCAGTTATGAGTAGTGCAACTCTCTTAGCCAAATAACACAGACAATTAGGACTACTTCAGTCATAATGTTCTCATTTTAATAACCCATCCTCCTCCTTTGTTTTGGTTTCATCAGTAAGCTATTAAACCATGAATAAATTAAGGATGTAAAAACATTGTGCTAATGTCTCAGTTTCTGGTGAGACTGGCTGTCCAACACAGCCTATTATGAATTTTCAAAGACTGATGCAATCTTCAAGGCAAGACTAAGGGCCTTTTCACACGACCCCTAAGATCCGCTGGCCACTTAAATTTGGACCAGAGATCTTGGGGGTTCGTTGCTCTTCCTGCGTCCCCACCCCTCCGCACTTCCTTGATCCTGTCTGCGTGAGGGGAGGGAGAAAAAATGAGACAAAAGAATGCAGACTCACCTCCGTTTGCTGGTCCAAGCCTCCCCAAGCCCCGTCATCGTCCTGATTCCTTCTCTTAAAGGGGTGGGAGGCAAAAAAAACAACAAACAGAAGCGAGGAGAGCCTGGCACTCACTCCTTTACATCCGGATCTGGAATTTTTCACCCTCCAAGAGCAGGTACCTGGAAAGTGCGCTGGGACGCGCTTAGGTGGGCGTGGCCACACTTAATTTTCTGTAAACTCCGGAGCTGGTGGGGAAACAATTTTAAGCTCCGGAGCTGGGAGCCATTTGCGGCGGAGTTTAGGGGTCGTGTACAAATACCCTAAGACTCAAACAGGCTTTTTCTTTATTTTCTGCAATTCGTGCAAAAATGTCTCTCTTAGCATAACATTCCTGCAGGCTTCAGTTTTGTGAATTTTCAGAACTGTGCAAAAATCTTGAAAACATGCAAAATCTCTCCATGAGTGACCCCCCCCTTCCCCATGTTGCAGGATGAAAAGATTTATTTTAGTTTCTCTTTTACTAGAGGATAACAAATTGAGTCAGGATTTAAACCCTCGAGTAAACAGTTTCACAGTTCAGATGAGATAGGAGATGTGTTTAAACTAATAGAAGCATGGAAGCAAGTGCACAAGGAGAGGAGAGAAGGAAGTAGGGGACCCATTATGCATGTTTGGGTCTTAACCATTGAACCAAACCTTCTTATCCATGTCATGGAGGAATAATATTCCACTCCGTAGCTCTCAGCCCTTTCTTTTTGAATGTTCTTGGCACTTGGACTTTGAATGAGTGGTGTGCTTAGGCACATTTCTCCTATAAGTGTGTGTTGTGTCGTTACAGTTGTGACCGACTCTTCGTGACCCCATGACCATGGAGTTTTCTTGACAGGAATACTGGAGTGGTTTGCCAGTTCCTACTCCAGGCGCCTACAGCACCTGGTATTCCCTGGTGGTCTCCCATCCAAGTACTAACCGGGGCTGACCCTGCTTAGCTTCTGAAATCGGGCGAGATCAGATGTGCTTAGGGCATCTAGGCAGCTCTCCTATAAGTAGTAATATAATTATGTAGTACAAGGTCATGTGGACTATATGATCAGAAGTTATGGGTTATATTCCTAGAAACTATGAAAGCTCTTAACTAATTCATTACAAACTTCTAATGAATATATGCTCAGTAGAAGCAGCCTAGCTAGCTCCCCATTCATGGCATGGCAGACTCATGTTAGACTAGAGACTGGGAAGAGTGTTGGGGCATACTGTACAGTTAATACAGTAAACTCATCTGTTCTGTATGTAAGTGTGTGTATGTGTGAATCAAATGTTTGTGCTTTGTAGTTCTGTTTTTGGGGCATAAGAGTAATACTATACTGTACATGGATTTTGAATTTCATGGGCATCCGGCACTCTTAGCTCCCAGCATTGTTGAAAGGAGAAGTGTGCCAACACTCTTGCAACAACCAATTCATATGGCTGCTTTTTCAGGTAATAAGGACATAAAGAAAACAAGAGTAGAATTTAAATCCGCTTTCTTTCTCTTCTCTTTGAAATAAATTGGCTGGTACTTTGTCATACTCATACAACTGATTGTGGATGTCTCAAGGCATCTGGCTGCCAGCTATTGGGAACTAAACTGGAGTTAGATAGATTTTTGATCTAATGCAGAAAAGCAGTTCTTATATAAAATATTGCATTGAAATGCAGAATCCGTTTAGATAACGCTCTATATAGGTAATCTTCTGAGAAAGGAAGAAAACAAGGGACAGAATTAGCCCTTGTTTTGCATATATGACAAATTAGTCTGCAGGTAAAGTGAGAGAACTTACATCTGTGATTGACTTTCATGTCTCTGGACTTTCTGACAGACAGACACTTGTGGACTGGGTTCTCAGTAGAACTACAGGGTTTGGGACTTTGGTTAACTAAAAAATCTCTGTACCCGCAGTGATTATTTCTCCCATGCATAGATAATGTATTTCTACATGTTAACACCCCTTCACATGTTCTGGTTCTGACTTTCAAAAGCCCTTCGCTGCAGGACAATTTTGAGATGGAATATCCATGATCTCCAATGTCTTTTTCTGTGCTAGTCATGTGTTCATAATGTGAACATGTGCACAAACACTCAAATTGACATGATTTCCTTATTTGCCTGTCCCTTAAGAATATAACTTGAGCCACCCGTGAAGCATCCATCGCACAGCAGTTACTTTCAAAAGGCCACTTAGCGGTAGCATTCCTCTCTTTTGGATATTAGGCATTTCCGTTTACCAAGTTGAATTTTTTTTTTACCTTGACTGCTCTTCAGCTATTGGTAGAAATTTAGACAGTGAGGTTAAAAATCCTAGATAAACTTAGGCAGATGTCTGTGAAGATTCTCAGTCATCCAGGTGAGTTTATCTGGAAGTCCAGTAGCCATGACTCGACTTCCAGATAACTTAGGCAGATACTCTAATCAAGTTTTTATTTTGAGATCACGCACCACATCCTCTATGACAATTTAATAGCGGCCCAAACAGAGCTCCCCAGGTTGTTGAACCCAGGAGGAGGAAAAGCCGCTGATAAAGCAGCCCCCAAATCCTTTGCTTGAAAACCTCCAGCGAGGCAGAATCTACACGTTCTCTAGGCCAGGGGTATCCAAACTTTTTGCAAGGAGGGCCAGATTTGGCAAGGTAAAAATGTGTGTGTGGGGCGGGGGGGGCGACCATTCAGCCGCATTTGGCCCCTGGGCCGGACTTTGGACAAGTCTCTATAAAAGGAGGAAGGGAGAATGCTGCAGCAACGGGGCCGGGGGGGCGGGTAGGCTGGGAAGGTGGCTGGGTGCTGGTGGACAGAGGCAGGGAGGGCAGGCAAAACATAAAACTGCAAGGTGATGCCTCCATCCAGTATGGGGAGGGGCCACCTGGCGGGGATACGTGACAGGCTGAGCCGGTGAGGAGAAGAGGCCGTGGGCCACTCGAAATTTGTAAACGGGCTGCATTTGGCCTCCAGTCCTGACTTTGGACATGCCTGCTCTAGGCAGTATGTTTCCCTGTTGAAGAAGTCATTCCTACTGTTTAGTTGAAGTTGTCTCTTATAATCCAGATCCATCATTTCATGTTTTACTCCTCAGAGCTGGTAAAAGCAAGCATACTCCACCTTCCACATCTTTATGGAAGTGCTGTACCTATTTTTAATTTCACAGTGTTTCGGTGCTCTGGTTTTCAATTGCATTTTAATCATATAGTTTTATGTTCATTTTATTTGTACAAGGATTTATCTTCTTCATTGACCCTTTATCTGTTTCCATTGTGTTGCAAGCTGCCTTGAGTTCTGGTTCTGGAAGAAATGTGGGATGATGATGATGGCAACAGTAGAGGCCTTCTTCTCCATATAATATTTTCATGGAGGTCAGGGGCTGCCGTGGGGGAAAAGGTCAGGGAAAATGTGCTTCTAGTAGCTGGTTGCATGTGCCGCAATCTAGATTGGAGACATTTTCACTGTGTTTTTCAGAAATGGCAGGAAAAACTGCATGTTTCTCCGCTGAGTTCCCATGTTAGCAAGGGTTATAGGTGGCCAGCTGGCCAGTGATTAAGATATGTTTGCTTTGTTTGTATCGATATATTTAAAGTCACACTTTCCTTTTTCCCTCTGTCTTAGATAACAGTCTTTGACCACCATGAGTTGGAGTTTCTTGACACGTCTATTAGAAGAAATCCACAACCACTCCACGTTTGTTGGGAAGATCTGGCTGACGGTGCTGATCGTGTTCCGCATTGTCCTCACTGCCGTGGGGGGAGAGTCTATCTATTATGACGAGCAGAGCAAATTTGTCTGTAACACGGAACAGCCAGGTTGTGAGAACGTTTGTTATGATGCTTTTGCCCCCCTCTCCCATGTACGTTTTTGGGTTTTCCAGATCATCCTAGTCTCTACGCCCTCAGTGATGTACCTGGGCTATGCCATTCACAAAATTGCCCGGATGGTAGAACATGGTGATCCGGAGAGGAAGTTTCGAAGCAAGCCATTCCCGATGCGCTGGAAGCAACACCGGGGCTTAGAAGAGGCAGAAGATGACCATGAAGAAGATCCAATGATGTACCCGGAGATTGAGGTGGAGAGTGAGCGAGAGAATAAGGAGCCTCCAGCGCCGACCAAAAAGCATGATGGCAGGAGGCGGATTCGAGAGGATGGGCTCATGAAGATCTATATACTGCAGCTCCTAAGTAGGACGGTGTTTGAAATTGGCTTCCTTATTGGCCAGTATTTCCTCTATGGGTTTGAAGTCAGCCCTAAATTTATTTGTAGCCGACTGCCCTGCCCGCACAAAATAGACTGCTTCATTTCGAGGCCCACGGAAAAAACCATCTTCCTGCTCATCATGTACGGCGTGAGTTGTTTGTGTTTACTGCTGAATATCTGGGAGATGCTGCACTTGGGATTTGGCACCATCCGGGACACGCTGAACAATAAGCGGAAGGAGCTGGAGGAGTCGGGGACCTATAATTACCCTTTTACTTGGAATACGCCCTCCGCTCCTCCAGGGTACAACATTGCGGTCAAGCCCGACCAGATCCAGTACACGGAGCTGACGAATGCCAAAATCGCCTACAAGCAAAACAAGGCCAACATTGCCCAAGAGCAGCAGTATGGGAGCAACGAGGAAAACATTCCCACCGAACTGGAGAACCTCCAGCGGGAGATCAAAGTCGCTCAGGAACGCTTGGACCTCGCCATCCAGGCTTACAATAATCAGAACAACCCGGCCGGTGCCAAGGAGAAGAAGCCCAAAGGCAGTTCCAACAAAAGCAGTGCCAGCAGCAAATCCGGGGACGGGAAAACCTCCGTCTGGATTTGATGCCGCTTCCCCTGGTCTTGATTCTCAGACTGTCTTCCCTTGCAGTCGAGAGTTTGTGATCATGACCCGACTTGTCGTATGGGAACGTTCATTGGGCAGATATTTGCGGTTTTGTTTAAATTCAGGGATAATGGAGACTGCCAAATGCAAGACTCCAAAAAGGGCGACCGGCATTTATGCCCACCACTTTCTGAGGTTTCAGAACGTGTATTCTTGTTTCTTCCAAGACCGGGGAAGACCTAGCTATGTTGTTGTTTTTTTAAAAATCATTCTTGTTGAACGGTTTATACTGTATGTACAGTATTATGGTACATTTTATTATGCACAATTTTTGTATTTGTATATTGGATATCGCAGTTATACCTTTTTCTATTAAAAACAGCAAAATAGGTAATTCAGAAATTTAAGATTTTTTTCCTCGTTGTACATTCATAACATTGAGGGTAGTTGAAGTGTAAATATGGAGCAACTTCCTCCAAACACATAACAACCAAAGCTACAGAGGAATTCTTTCAGACATACCAGGGATGGGTAGTACAGTGGCTATTTCAGACAAAATAGTAGTTGGAGTGGGATTAAAAATACTTATGGCGCATCTTCTCAGATTCACTCTATGGGGACAAAGGTGTTTCAGGCCTCACAAAACATTTCTAGATCTTTCTGAAGAAGGAGGGGGAGAAAGAGCCAAACAACTTAAGAAAATATTTTGTTTTGTTTTACATAATTGAAACTTTATGGCAATTTTTTTCATTTCTTCTGGGATGTTCATGCAAGTTCTCTTTTCTTTTACAGTAGGACCCCCATATCCACTGATTCATTATGCACTGATTCAGTTATCCAGAGGAAAAAAATTAAATAATTCAGCAGTCACAAAGCAAGCTATTGTCACAAACAGCAGCCATAACGCAAGCTACTGTATCAAAAACATCAGTCATAAAGCAAGCTACAGTCAGGAAACAGCAGTTTGGAAGTGACTGGGCAGGTGTTCTCTCTTATCCACGGTTTTCACTATCCACGGTTAGGCCTGGAACCAATCCCCAGTGGATACCGCAATCCTATTGTACTCTTATAACTGCAGATTTGGAAGGGACCTTATTGATGATCATCAAGTCCAGCTGCTACCGAGGTGGCATAGTGGAGAATTTAACTGCCAGCTTCTGTTTCTGCAGCCACATACTAAACCACTGTCACCCCCCCCCCCCCCCGTTGTTGCTGTTTCTAGATTAAGCCAAGCCGAGAGCCCATTTCCACAAAGCTCCCCAGCCCCTATAAAAAGCACCGTTCTCCTTTAAAATAAAAATGATCACTGCAAAGAAGCCAACAATTTAAACACATTTCAGCAATGCCAAATGAGAAGATAGCAGCTCACCGAGAGTGGAGATCTGCGAACATAAACAAACCGCTGAAAAGTTTAGTATTATACTCAAGTCAAAATTCTTCCTCGGTTAGTTCACGATGTATCTCTCCTGCCGTTAGTCTATTCTTTGTACAGAGAAGCCAGAAACATATGTGCTAAAATATTGAAAAGTAAACCAGTGTAATTACAAATAGATCCTGCTGAGCAAATAACACAAAAGGGAATCTGGAGGGTGCATTTGGTAGACTTTCAGCTTGATCTCTCTCTGGACTTTCCACAGAGCATGTCAATACAATGTGGTGAATCAAAATCCATTGACATTGCACACGGCAGCGAGGGGGGGGGTTCTTGCTGTGCATTTTTAAGAGTTAACAGGCAACATCCTATGGTGCAGCTCTCGTCTCTGTAGCAGGAAGGAACCTACATCCCCAGTAGCAGATTGCAGCTGATTAAAAATTTCCCTGTTTGATTTTTACGGTGCACACAGTTTGTCCACAATGCAACTAAGATATTTGACCCCCTGAAATTAAAAAAAGAAGAAGTCCTTAATTTGTGCCAGATAAAGACATCATTCCCATTGTGCAGACTAACTTTGCACAACAGGATTTCAGCCATACTCTCTTTTATCCTGTGATATGAACTTGTTTTAAGCGCTTCAGAGATGGAAGCAGCTTGGACTGAGCACAGAACAGAGTTGCAGAGACTTAATGATGCAACATTGACTCTGTTGCATTACTGTCTTACTGTTTTCCCCATTTTATTGTAGTCCTTGGATCAAGATGTTTTGCGGTATTGAAAGTGCTGCAAGAACCTGGAGCGACTGCTTAATAATCAGAGACCACAGTATTTCAAGGGGATGTTCCACCACAGCATGAATATTCGAGGCAAGGAAGGCAGTATTGCATCTTCACTGAATTTCTTGAAATGTGGTGGCTTTGTTCAAAGGTTTCTTTGGGATTGCTAAAAGGAAGAGTTTTTTTCTAATTAAATGGGCTCCCCTGTCTCAATATATATCCCCTTGCTCAAGGCATATACAAAATCTGGAATGGGGCGAGTACAAATGTGTTCACTTCTTATTCTGCAAGGGGACCAGTCAGGCTTTGGCATTCAACTTTGTTTTATAATTAGACAACAAAGAACGCAATGTTTATTGCCTTTGGTGATTCCTTTTTGGCAAGGCTCAACAGGAACAGAGACGAGCTGCTTGAGCCTGTGTGCACTCATTTTGACTAATATTTATGAATTCAGTCCCCTGCTGCTCAGCTCGCCTCCCTGTTTTTCTAGTGGTATCACTGAGAGGCTATATTTCAGATAACCATTCTGTTATATCCTCTAAGGTACAAAAGTCAGGCTGGCAAGGCTGAAATTCCATCTTTCATCTATTCCAAAATGTCACATTTGCCTTTTGAAACGTGAACGACTCAAGGCAGTTTGCAGTATATGAATCTGACATTGTGGGAGGGAGCAGGGACACGGAAATTTGAATTAATCATTTGAATATATTTTTGGAAAACAAACTAAAGCCTCAAGTGTTTCAAGCCGTCCTTTTTTGAGCAGTGGCGTCTTTTGCCTGGCCTTTGAGAGGTTTCAGCTATAGGGAGTTGTTATAGGAAAAGTCATGTGTAGGCTCTGGTGGGCTCTCTGGATGGAGAATTACAACTATTTATCCACAACCTGGGAAGTATAAAGGATCAGGCTTGCTATAAATAAGCAGCCTGCCCATCTGCGCTTGCTTCTGGTAAGAGAGCAGCTAAACAAATTGCCTGCAATTTGTTTATTGTGACATTGAAACTTTGCTAGAGCTGGCTTTTATGTGTATCCCTCCTGACAATCCAGCGACTTAACCCTGAAACAACCTCTGGATCGTTTGTTTTCTCAGAGGAGAGAAAAGAATGACCACTGTCTCATGGCATATTTCCATGTTGCAGTAAAAACTCATAGCCCTAAGATCCATGGTTTGTTTAGATTTCTGTTCCTGCTGAAGCTTTGCTTTAGTTTGTTTAGATTTCTGTTCCTGTTGAAGCAGAGGAGATCAGCTGGCATCCACCTCAAATGGCTTCCCTTCAACAAGCCATAATTTTTCTTTTTTTGGCTACTTGTGATGTCTAAATACAGCCAGAAAGTTCATAATATTGCCATCTCAGACTCTTATGCATTGTCGTGGCAATGTTAGACTCACCCTATCTTTTTTGTTCCTATAAAGAACAAAAGGTGAACATGGACAGAGAAAATCTGTAAAAGTCTGGGTGCAGTCTTTAGTTTTTAATTCAAGAGCAAGTGGCAAATAAACAGCCAGACCCATTTTTGGGACATTGCGGGACCATTGTGCACACAGAAATGTGGATGCAACCAGTGTCTGCAGATCCATAGCTATGTGTATTATTTGTGTGTGTGTGTGTGTGTGTGTGTCTACCCACATATATATTTTTAAACATCAGTTCCATACACATGTGGTTTCTGCTGAGAGTGATTCCACATGTACTTCACCTTTCGGTGCAAGCAAAATGATTGCTAGGCTGAAGCACGTACTTCATCCGATCTAGAAGTCTAGTGGTTCTGAGAACTCTGGATTTTCCCATCAACATTTGTCAGTGATTTCCTGGAGAAAAACAGTCAAGGCAAAGAGAATGTAAATAAGCTTGCCAGTCTTTTAAGATTCTCGCTGAAAATGGGCAGTTGTGGGGCAGGATGTGCTCTGACTCTGTGTGGGAAAGCCAAAAGGCCCGGTCGTTGCCCTGCGTCAAGCATTCTATGGCTTCTGCTGCAATGAACTCAAGTTCTTTGACAGGCTGTTCAGAAGGCGGTCTAAAGACGAAAAGTCTGGAAACTACTGGCTGAGTTTGCTTGGCAGCATAACTTTTTGGGCCGTGGCGCTGTCTCCTTAATATAAGCACCTCTTTAGGCTGAATTCCCTCTTCAGAGCAAGAAAGACAGCAACAGGGGCACAAAGCTATGCTTCCATTTTGCATCTTAAAAAGAGCCCCCTCCCCATGATTACCAGCAGGTCAGTATTTTCCAAGAATGCAAAGTGACTTTGGCTCGCAATGTTCGCTTCGGTAGTTGTTTCATATTCATTTTAGCTCCAAGAAGGACTCATTTGACTTGAATATGGAACATGTGTTGCTTCAAGTGAAGTTTTTTCTTGCTGAGGAACTGTCACATAGAAACACATGAAACGTTTGCGTCCTTTCTTATTCTGGCTTTTCATTTGTCTTGAGAGGAGGAGAGGGATTTAGGACCTCGATTTATTTATCTCTCCTCCAATTTTGTTTGCTTCAAGGCTTCCTTTGAAGCAGTTCTTTGAGCCAGAACGCATTTTCAGCATCAGCTCAGAAGAATGTGGAATGCTACTAGGACATGTGCAGAGCATACTTCCTTTGCTACTGAATAACCTAAGCTTAAAATAATAGAATTATAGAATAATGGAGTTGGAAGGGGCCTTCTGAAAGGTCATCATGTCCAACCCCTGGTCAATGCAGGATTCTAAATTCAAGTACATGTGACAGATGGCCTGTCATTTTCTTTTGAAAGTTTCCAAGGTCGGAGTGCTCACTAGTACCCAAAGTAATTGGTTCCATTTTTGTAAAGCTCTAACAGGAAGTTTTTCCTGATATTTAAGAATTTCAGGCAAAAATCAAAGAAAAACAAAACAACACAAAAGACAAAACATGTGGCACCTTAAACACTAACTTTCATATTTTAATGTTTCGTGGACGCGTCCACTTCTTCAGACAGCAGACCTCATTCTGCTGCTGTATGTCTGAAGAAGTGGACGTGTCCACGAAACATTTCATTAAAATATGAAAGTAGGGTGCCACATGTTTTTTTGTTTGTTTTTCTTTGATTTTTTGCCTGAAATTCTTGAAAATACTTACACAGCTACCCTCTCTGAACCTCCTGATATTTAACTAAAATCTGGCTTCTTATGACTCAAGCTCATTATTGCCTGCCCTTCACTCCAGGATTATTGGGAACGGTTCCTGTGATATCCTTTCTATTATCTGCAAAGTGCTACCATATCTCGCTTCATTCTTCTTTTTTCAAGGCTAGCATGCCCAGTTTGCTCAGTCTTTCCTCTTGGTTTCCGGTCTCCTGATCATCCTTGTCAACCCCCCCCCCTTGAACTTTCTCCATTTTGCTGGCAACCTTAAAATGTGGTAGCCACACCGGTTCGATGAACCTAACCATTCCTGAATGGAACTAATATTGTATGTGATTTGGAGACTTTACCGCTGTTAATGCAGCCTAAAATGTAGTGTTTCCCTTTTTTTAGCTGCCAATAGGGTAGAACCTTGGGAGCATTCAGAGCCTTCATTTCACCTTTTACTCACATCCAGTTCTTGCAGTCATTTTCCATACCTGTAATTGTTGGTCCCTCCCTATGTTCCTTTTTTGTTTCCAGGGGCTCCCTAAGCTTTCTGTAAAGCCGTATTTTTCTCTTTTTGCTGTCTTCTACCTTTCTCTCTCCCCCCCCCCCTTATCGGAATTATTTATTGTTGTGCTTTTAGAATTTCCCTTTCTAGCAATTCTCACTCATCTTGGGCTCTCTTTCTTTTTAGGCTTTTTCTGCCAGGGGACCAGTCTTACCTATCATTGTTCTGAGTTTGTTAAAAGCAGCTTTCCTGAAATCCGGGTGTACACGTGCAGCTACACTCCACTTTTGGTTTATTTTGAAATCAAGTAGTCAAATATAACACAGTCCCAGGCTTAGCATAAGATGCAGGAGTGACACTTGGCCCAAGCAGGAGGAAAAGGAGGTTCTCACCCAAGTCGTCAGGTGAGGTATCCCTTCCCCTGCGCAGATGAGAGACCACCAATAATGAGGGGATAGGCAATATTTCCCTAGGCATCTGGGAAACCGAAGCTACGTACTGTTCATTACTTTTATTAACGGAACTGCAGCTTTGTGAATACATCTGGCTTTGAGCAAGAGACAGGGTGGAAGTTGGCGTTTCCCTGTTCTAAGAGTTGAGAAGGACTTTGAAAAAATTATGCAATGCAAAAAGCCAGTTGATCATGCCTCATGGTAGCTGTAGAAAATCCAATTGGTTTTCGCTGCTGAATTCTGGGACAACCTTGTGGTGGCCGGTGGTTTCCGAGCATCATCCTTCTCTGTCCACTCATTCTGTCTCATTGCTGATCAAGGGGATTGAATGTCATAACTGTTCAGAAGAAACAGAAGGCCACGCGTGTTCAGTTGGCTTTTCTATACATGAGGAATGTTTATGAATTGGGTTAATTATAAGAGCATTCATGTGTTTTTTTAAAGATGTAGACATGACTGATAAGAATCTGTGAGCTCACGGGCACAAATGGCAACTAAGCCTACAGGGTGTTTGTTATTTTCTTTTTTTCCTTTTTATAAAAAAAAGGAAACATGGAACAGACAGTGACTCAATTAGACGCAGGATGCCTGTCTATTCAAGGCGGGGGCAGAAGGAAGATGAATTACAAAAGTCAGAGGAGGAGGAGGATTAGGACCCCTGCACCTTCTAGCCATATCCTGGCATCGCACTGGTGTGTGTGTGGGATGGGTGGGAAATACTGGAATAAGGGTTGCCTTTCCATCTCCTGATCGACTTGCCTCTTTCACCCCGTATAGCAGGGATCACTGAATGTGGCATTGACTGTGTTCTCTTGTTCAGGGAGAGTGGGCCAAAACAGCCGTTGCTCCTTGTTCCTTTCCCCTTCCTGAAAACTTTTGCCCAAGGCCAAAATGAGGCGCTTGTTCCAGGAATTGGCCTACCAGGATAAAGGCAGATTCTGCAGCGTTGTCCTGTGGATCTTGCTGTTTAAGATTGTGTATGACCTTCCTCATACATGAGAGCATGATGCTGAAGTAGGTGGGAATCATATGGAGAGCAGCCATCTCCAGAGCTCTGTCCCATACAGAAGAGTGTGTCTCTTGAAACCCTCCCATTTTGTATGACAGAAAAGCTTTTTTTTTAAAAAAAAAAAAAGTAAGTGACCAAAAGCTGGTTCTAACTTTTCTAAAAACCCTTCGGCTTCATGGCTGCTTCAATGGGATTTGCAAGCAAGCCAAAGTAAAATAAACCAAAGTAAAGATGTGTGGCAGCACACATCTTGGAAAACTTGGCATCTAGAAGAAATGTAATCTTTTCGAGATAATTTATCACACCTATTACCACCTTCAAGAACCAAAGAAAAGATCATCCCAATTCTTAGCAAGCAATATTGCCAGGCAGAAGGTGTAAGTTAAAATGCATTCATAGAGCAAAATCCTTTTGGTATAAATTTATGACAACGTAACCCAGATCAAACGTGGAAGCATTTAATTTAGATTAATGGAAAATCCCTATCTCAAGGAAACTTATTTGCTGACGTGCATTTCTGCACATCCTAGCAAATACATGCTTGTCTCCATTTTTAGAGGTACACTCTCTGAAAACAATTCTGGGCAGGAATCTGGAAATGGGAGATCTCCATTTAGGGTTAGGGTTAGGCCTCCATATGATTAGCATTCTCATAATCTCTGGTTGGATCTTATTGTATGAGAACTAACGTCCAAAATATAGAGACAGAGATTGCCCGACTCCTGACATGCAGGATACCCACATGAACAGTGTGTGCTGGCATTTTTAAATTAAGAACTGTGGAGTGGAAGGTGAAATTAAGTCTTCTAGATTCACTTATCAATAAGATGTGCCTTCTATATTGTCTTCAGCTGATGGTGGGACTGCTGCTCCATACCCCACTCCCAGATAGAAACTTTTACAGATTCCGAAATTCAAGTATCACTTAATGATGGATTTGTGACAGCTATGGAAGAAAGGCTGTCTCGGAAGCATCAGAGAAGACAAATAACCTAGAGGTGTAGGACTTTTTTTTTAAAAAAAAAAAAACTTTGCTGTTATCAGATGGCTCCGTTCAGCCTTACAAGCTGCAAGCATCTTATCAGAGACTTAGATGTTTTCCTTTTTCATAGGTCTTGGCAGATTCCAGAAAGCCCCCCTTAGTGCTTCCTATCATTCCTTATCTCCAAAACTGTCTTGCAAAGTCAACACGATTCTAGGGCCAAAGGGCTGAAGGGGACAGGGGAAGTAGATGAGGATGATCTCTTTAATAAGGAAGGGCTGCTGGCCCCTTGGAAGAGTGGAAGAGAACTAGGCCTGATACTTAAACATGTGTCCATGTGTGTTGGGGTAGCATGGTAGTGGTAGAGCTCATTTCAAGAATATGAATGTCTCAGGGCAATGGCAAATGAGGACACTCTTTTCAAAATATGTGTGTACTGCTTAAACTGCCCAGAGTGCTGTCAGATGGGCGGTAGAGAAATCCAAAAAATAAAAATATAAATAAATAAATAAATAAAAAATAAAACAATGTGTGCCTTCCACCATGAAGGATAGAGTCCTTGTAAGTGAGGAGGTTCTAAAGATTTTTCCAGATGTGACAATTAAGCCAAGAGCAGTTCTAATCAAGAGTCTTTTATCATCCTAAAGATGAATTTACTACATTAAATTTATGATGCTATCCAAGTTTTTCCAAAACTGCATGCTTTACTTGTATGGTAATCCAAAACTGTATGTTTAACTGTATGGCAAAATGGAAATGTTCATCTATTAGAAATTACTGATTCTACTTTCCAGTTTCCAGTTCTTTCCCCCCATTCCTAAGTACTTTTATTTTGCATGCCATGTAAGGAGAAGTATTTTAAAAACAAAAACAAATATCTGAAGAATCTGACTGACTCTCCCTTGCTTGCTGTATATATTAGAAAGAGCTGCAGATACCATTTCAGATAGATGTGGATTTCTGCCCAAGTCTTCCAATCCCAGCTGATCAAGAGGTGCACTTGGGCTCCCAATTTTAGGGGTTTAAGATGACTTCAGCACCCCTGTTGACACCCCCTCAAATAGCATAG
Organism: Phrynocephalus versicolor; assembly: GCA_023846285.1. Classification (NCBI taxonomy): domain Eukaryota; kingdom Metazoa; phylum Chordata; class Lepidosauria; order Squamata; family Agamidae; genus Phrynocephalus; species Phrynocephalus versicolor. The sequence goes on along the minus strand of JAHTLZ010000111.1, from coordinate 3,254,117 downwards.
TACAGGGTTGCATGGCAGGTAGAGGCTTGTTTGCATAGCAGTTCATGTTCTCAGCTCGATTTAGGTTTCTTTGCATTACATCTATAAAGGTGGAAGATATATTCAGGAAATTTGCCTCTAAGATCCTGGCACAGAGGGTCTTCTCTGGAACAGAAAGTAAGTTTGGGCTGTTGAGACGTTTACTCTTGTGGAGTAAAGAAGTGGAAGTCAAGCTGCATATCTGGACCTGGGAGTTTCTGAATGACAAAGATGGACAACTTATGGCTCTCCAGATGTTGGTCTACAGTTCCTGTCAACCTTAACTAACATAGCCAGTGACAAGTAATAACTAGGAAAATGGAACAAACACAAGCTGCCTTTAGATCTTTAGATTTTTATTTATTTATTTATTTAGCAATCGGGCCTCTCCTTGTTTTGAAATGGGGGTGGGAGATCTGGGCCAGGATGTGGCCTGAGTAAGTGTGCTTGCTAGCTCAATCTATTTAATTTATCAGGACACTAACTGTTGTGGGTATTCCCCCCTCTCCCCGAATACACATTTCCAGCAAAAAAAGTCTTCACTAGTTTGCATGAGGAAAGCTTCATCCCCCAAACAGCCTGGTTGAAATAAACATTCACCACCCGGCAAGGACGTCCTTCCTCAAGGTTTTTATTCCACATCCTTTTTAAAAGATAGATCTTCACCACCAACAGCTGTTATGTGGATGCTTGCTCTTCCTGCCTGGTGTTACAGGAAACTAGAACTCTGAAAACAGCCAGAATTCCAGACCTAGTTGTGAAAAATGAGTGGCAAATTAAATGAGAACCCAGTAATAAACAGTCCAAATCTTCTTTCACAATGTGCTCTCCACCTTGGTGGGGTCCCGACTGTGTTCCCTGCACAAAGCAACTCTGTGGAGTGGGGCAGAAATGAGGAGGCAGCAGGAGACATCCTCAAGGCTTATAGGTCTGGTCATGGCCACACACTTAAAGGGGTTGTGGGAAGCGGTGGAGGAGGATCATTGGGCCAGCGTGGCGGATTGGGAGATGTGCAGGACTCAGAAGGTGCTGCCTGCCAGACCTCAGTCAAGAGATGGCCAGGAGGCGGTCCGTCAGAGGGACCGAGACACCAGGCTGGACTGACCTACCGTTACCGTCGGAGGAGGCTGTCTGGGTACGCCATTATGAGGTTTGCTGCCAAGAGGCTCAGAGGCTAGAGAATGCCCCTGCCATCAGAAGAAATGCCAGCTTGTGTATGTGTGCGAGTGTAGACCTTAGAGCAGACGTGCCCAAAGTCCGGCCCGGGGGGGGGGGGGCAAATCCGGCCCGCCAGGCCATTCTGAGTGGCCCGCAGCTGGCTGGTCTGCCCCTCCCTCCCCCTCCTTTGCTTATGGGTCAGTGGGTGGGGCTTGCAGTGGGGTGACAGGGTCGGGGAGCAACCGGCCCCTGACACATTCTCAGCCACCAAATCTGGCCCTCCTTACAAAAAGTTTGGGCACCCCTGCCTTAGAGGCTTCTAATGCCAGGCCCTTGCCTGGCCCCACAGAGGTCCCCTGTGTGTCACTTTGCTGCCCTTGATCTCATGAAGGGCAGAGACATTTAGCAGGGGAAGGTGCCTCCACCACCTCCATTCCGCATTCCTGTTGTAGCACCTCTTGCCTGCCCCACCTGTGGGGAGTCCTGGACTTTGTTGAGGAGGAGGAGGAGGAGGAGGAGGAGGAGGGCTCCACTTCTCCCCACAGACATTAACCTCAGTTTGTGGAAAAGATTGAGAGTGCAGTTAACTCTCTGGCACCCACTGGCAGCCGTTTATAGTCTAGTTCAGTGATGGTGAACATTTTAGAGACCCACTGCCCAACGTGCGATTCAAAACCCACATATTTTTCATGAAGTGCCAATACAGCAATTTAACCTGAATACAGTGGTACCCCTGATTACAAATGCTTTGGGTGCTGTCCTTCAGGAAAGTGAGGATCAAAGAAAGAGCGGGCTTTTAAATTTCCTGCTGCCACAGCAAGCAAGAATCGAAGAGCAGGCTTTTGAATTCCCCATGGCCATAGCAAGGGTGCTGTGGCTGCAGGAAATTCAAAAGCCTGATTTATCCTTGCCTTCTCGAAGAGTAGCACCCCATCCACCTCTCTGCACTGAACAGAGAGGCAGATGGGGTGCTGCTACACTGTTGGGAAAGCCAGGGGGTGGTTGTGGCTGCGGCTGGTGGGCTCGTTCGTAGCTGTCTACTCTCCAGCCACGCTGCTCTGGGCATCCCAAAAGCAACATGGCTGTAGAGTCAACGGGGGCTACGAATGAGCCCACAGACCGCTGCCTCCGCTTCACCTGGCTCTCTGCATGGAGCAGAGTGGTGTGCTCTGAGTGGAGGGGGAAGTGCCGTGGCTGTGCAGAAGTGATGTTTGTTGTGTGCCCACAGAAAGGGCTCCGTGTGCCACCTTTGGCACCCATGCCATAGATTCGCCAACACTGGTCGAGTTGTTCTGGATCCATTTCAGGAGGGGGATGCAGGGGCTGCTTAGAGCATCTTAGCATGAATTTAAAAGATTATTTTTTTAAAATAAGAGGGAACCCACTGGCATTAAATGCAAAGTTGTGCAGAGTGGCCATGTGCTCACCTGACTGCTTCCTTGTACACTCCTGGACAGAAGGGACACATAATTGGCTGCCACTCAAAAGTGCTTCCCCCCATCACTGTGGATGGGTGAAGTACACACAAAGGTTTAGAACAGTGGTTCTCAACCGGTGGGTCCCCAGATGTTCCTGGACTGCAACTCCCAGAAGTCTTCATCACTAGCTGAGCTGGCCAGGATTTCTGGGAGTTGCAGTTCAGGAACATCTGGGGACGCCCACAGGTTGAGAACCACTGGTTTAGAATATGGGGCACCTCCCAGCCAGCCTTACTTGGTGTGTGTCTTGGGAGTTGGGGTCACAGTTGGGACCTGTTAAGTCCAAAAGGTCACTCAAAGCACAGCTTTCCATTCTGTCTCTTGATTTCTTGCAGAAACCTGGTGGACGTTTGCATGTGAGGGTTTCAAGCACAAGTAGTCAATGTGTCTCATGTTAAGTATTATGAAATTTGAACTGCCATGCATCACACCGCCAACTTGTAAATCAGCCCATTTATTAGAATTTTCCACTCTTGCATGTTCAATCAAAGATATCAAAGTTTGCCAACAACAACAACAACAAATCATCTTCTGTCCCCCTTAGGTGGAGGTTCTCAGATTGTGTACGAGAGAGAGAGGAGAAAGTGTGCATCAGTTGTGCCTCCTCTGCAAGGGAGAGGCAGGGTATCACAGCAAAAGATGCCCGCACCAAGACTGTAAGAGGCAATGGACCCCCCTGGTGGCAATATCCAAGCCTAGGATGGCAGAAAACCAAACACACGCGTTTGTCCCGATCTGATCCCAGCGCTAAGCAAAACGTCTTCTTGCAGTAGTGCTAGCAGGCCTCAAAGAAAAAGGATAGAGGAGTCTTCAAAAGGCCATTGGGAAACAAAGCAGGGACGGAGTGCTCCTTGCGGCCACTCTTAGCTGACCATTTCAGGATGCTGGGCAAGCATGAGTTTGAACATCACCGATTCACTGTTCTTTCCCAAACAGACAGCAATGCCTGCGTTGGACACAGGACGGATTTTCTACAGAGGTGACGCTTTTATCACCAACTGAAAATAAGCACCACCTCAGAAGGGAGCTTGTCCGTTTCCAACCATGGTGACGATGACAGAAAGGATAGACAGTGGCAAACCACAAACGATGCCTCCAATGAGATGTAAAGGGAGAAGACACCTCTAGGGCAGGGAGGAGGAAAAGGAATTCCCCAAGAATTTAAAATATATATATATATTAAAAAATGTAAAAAATGAACAAAACAATATTTTTCTTCAAGATTGTATGGAAATGTAGAGGCAAAATTAAGATTAAAAAATGACAACCCACTGCAATCTGTTTAGGAAAAAGCTAAAGAGGGCAAGACTTCCAGAGTCCAGGCTGTAACCATGGCGATTCTGAGCATGACAGTGAACTGGGGGCTCTGGAGGAGGACCGGAAACAGGCCAGCAGGCTTGTTCTTTGGGTCCACCTTTGAAAGCAGGGCAAGAAAGCAACCCCTTCCATCCACATGAATGTCAAGGATGGGACAACAGCCCTTCCCAAGACTTAGAATAGCAATTTGACAGAAGCCCCCCCCAATGCCCTGGGGGGGAGCCAAGTTAATTACTCCAGCCGTTGCCCAGGCAAGGGGAGCATCCCCCTCCCAAAAAGGCACTTCAGAGCAACGGGCGTGACGAGAAGGCACCCATGTCCCAACGAGGGGGCGACATGTAGCACTCAAAGCCAGACCGGGAGCAGCGGAAGCCAGAGGGACAGCAGTGGCGCCGGTCAGCACAGCAGGACCCCTGCAAGGTTTGGGGGCAGAGGAGAAAAGACAAGGAGGGAAAAGGTGATTTTATTTTTTGCTTCCCATTGAAAAAGCAGTATTGATACACCTAGATTTACTGCATCAAACATACAACTGCAGGCTGCTGAAGAAGACATTCTATTTCAAATCCCCAGCAAACCTGACCTGATCATCAACATGAAATAACGATGGGGAGAAAAACAGATCTGGAACCCTCATACAGTCAGCAGCTGTAGCTGCAGTTCAGACTGCACCCCCTATGGCAGAATGCCCCAATGTATATGCGGGGGATCAGTTCTGGTACACACACACACACACTCGCAGATAGCAAAATCCACAGGTAAGAGAAAATGCTCTTATTCACGGATAATGGTGGTGACAGGGGGGCTACCCCAAAGGATGGGTAGTGTGCCAGTGGTGGCACCAGTAAGTTTTCTTTTTTTTTTCTCTTTGCCGCCGTCACTGCCGGCAAACCGCTCTTTTTTCCGCTGGGCTCAGCGACCGGTTTGCAGGGAGTGGCGGTGGTGGCAATGAGGAGAAAGAAAGAAAAAACACAGGTGCCGTGGCAGCCAAGCACCCCACCTGGTCAACCGGCCTTTGAACTTCCTGCTCAGGTCCCAGGTGGCGGATAAGAAGTTTGAGCAGATCCTTCAAGTCCGCACCCAACACCTCCATAGGGTGCCTGGCAAGTGACAAGGCTGACTGGCCATTGCAGCACCAGTCAGTTTTCTTTCTCCCCCCCCCCTCCCTCCTCGCCACCGAGCTCAGGCCTCCCCTGCACCCGCTGGTTACCAACCATGGATAACTGAATCTGCGGCTGGTGAATCAGCGGATGCGGGGGGCCTTGCTGTAGTTCCAAAAGATAACTTTTCAAGTTCTGACAAAGAATTCTGAAAGTAATTTAGGAGTGGTGGTGGTGGGGGGACAGTCAGCCAAAATTATAAAAACATTGACTGATATTATATAAAAGATACATGTTTTAACCAACAGCCTTCAGTATCTTTTAAATATTCTACTATTACCATTGTTCTGTAACTTTGATGCTATTATTTTAGAGATTTATTATAATATGCTGATTATAATATGATGTGAAATTTTGTGGTTTTGTTCCCCAAGCCCCAATGACAATGGGGGCAATTATTATTGTTATTGTTGCTGCTGTCCTTGTTACATCTATCACACCATTAGGCACCTTAGGTTAACTCCTCATCGTGCCAAGTCCACTGTGATAAGAGGGAGATGAGGCTAGACAATGGAAGTGAACAAAAATATGCTGTTAATCTAGCAGAACAATGCCAGGTATAAATCAGGGTGTTCACCTCATAGTAACAAGGAGCAGCAAAAAGACCAGAAGCTGCAAATAACAACTTGTTATTTTGAGAGAGAGAGAGAGAGAGAGAGAGAGAGAAGAAACCATTGCTGGACAGTCCCACCTTTTTTGAAACTAAAATGGCCACCCAAACCACTTCTGGCCTCTTCTCAACAAAGATGGCCACCCTTCCTGAAGCTTCATTCACCAGGTTCCCACTGCGAATACTTCTCGCTCAAAACTCCACAGGCTGGGCACTAACCTTGTCATACGGGCAACAGGCCCACCCGCCCGAGGAGGCCTCACAGCAGGTCTGACCATTGCGACAGTAGTGCTGATCACCACAGGACACGTCCCGGCTGGAGGTAGAAAGACGTGAAGACCTCACAAGGCCCCCTGAAGCAAGACTCCCGGCCCCTTGCTGTTTATCACAAGTCTGGGCTGCCACATTGCAGGTATAGCCTGAAGGGCAACAGTGCTGGTGATCCTCACAACAAACAGCCTGCAAAACCAAGGGAGACAGACAGAGACAGATTAATTTGGAGCCCAAAAAAGGGGGCGCAACCATTGCTGACCTAGCGCAGCCAAATATATGAAGAGGCATTTCTTGTTTTGATTCCTTTAATAAAAATATGCAAAGGAAGATACCACTACCCTTTTGCCTTCTTACCCCGGCCAAAACAACCCCTCTATCAAGACAGCTGTATGTCCACCAAAATATGAGAGTTAACCAATAAATCCTTGCTCCGTGATTGCTCTAAAATGGCCTTGGTTGTCCTAATGCTTCTGAAGGGCAAAAACATTCTTGTCAGTGGCCAGTTCTTCAGCTGGTGCCAATTCTCCTTCATCACAGCGGCCACCAAGCCCCTACCTTTTGCACTGTCCATAGCCCAGCTTTCTATGCAGCTGGTGTGCAATCTGTTGTATGCTGACTTGGGAATTCTATGATCTACAGATCTGGCACACCTTACTTACTCGGGAAGTAAGTGGCGGATTGAAGGGAGAGGAGAAAAAGGTGCGGACTGGTCTTGGAAGTTGATGCTGCTTCCTTTGCCCAGTCATTCTGCTGGAGGTACAACTGGCTTTTCCTTCCCGGTACAGCATTTGGGTCATGTTTTCAAATGCTGACTTATTTTTAAAGGACACACATTGCCCCATTCACACCCACAACACAGCTAAATTCCATGACCTTTACTCTCCAGGCAGCCAAAGTTCAGTTTTCTGAAAAACTGTCCCCTTTTCATTGCCACCATTTCTACATGTCTCCCAGTACTTAAGAGGCGTGGCACTTCCACGGGTGAGTGGCAGTATCCCCCTTAAACCCAATGGGGCTGTGCCTCCTGCCCCAGTCGTCCATCGGCAGTGCAGCGGCAGAGGAAAAGAAAACACGAGTAGCCTTCAAAACAAGGCGCATGCTCCTTGTTTTAAGAGGATTAAGATTTGCAGGAGGCCTCCGTTTGAAAACGAGATGGGCATTCTCTTGCATGCCTGACTTCATAGCTAAAATACAGATATTTAATTTGCTATCGCTAAGAGATCAACATTTGGTGGAGATCATTGGAAGTCTGCCCTTCCATGCCAAGCTAGATATATGTGGCCTGGGGATGTTTTGCACACTCTGGCTGTAGTTGGTCAAAATGGCTGCCAGCGGTCCAACCTGAGCCCCCCTCCCCTATTTTCTAACTCATCTCTGTCTGACTGAAGCTACTATTTGAAAAGTTTTTGGCTGTCATGTAATGCAAGAGACATGGTGCCCAGAAATATCCTCTACAGTGGGCAGGTGATGCTCTGACGTTCTCTGCTGCACCCCTAGACAGGAAGCCTTGGCCATACTCACATTGGGCAGCTGGCAACAGTTCCAAGCACCCGACACCCCCTTGCAGCAGGTCTGCCCTTCCTCGCAACTGGCCGTGCCGTTGCAGCGGATACGACGGCTTTGTGCCGTACGGGCAGGATGTTTAGGTGCCCACGGCAAGGTGTGCAGCGACAGCTGGCAGGTGCCTGAGGATGGATCACAGATGAAGCCGTTGGGGCAGCAATGGATACCATCAGCACAACAGACAGCCTGCAAGGCAGACAGAGAATTCTAGAAGGTGAGATAATGACATCTAAACCCAACTGGCCTAGATGCAAAGTTTTGGCTGGTTACTCCCAATGCAGATATAGGTACAGTGGGACCCCAACTTAAGAGCAGCTCGATTTAAGAGCAGCTGGACTTAAGAGCACAAAACCGTTGGCATTTTAACTGTTGCCTTACAAATTTTAGGTATGGTCTGCTCAACTTACAAAATTATTTTCATTTTTTGGATTTTTAAAACTTTTTTTCAATTTTTTTAGATAGGTACCCCAACTTAAGAGTAGTTCGACTTAAGAGCATGCATCCAGAACGGATTAAATTTGTAAGTTTAGGTACCACTGTATTTATTCTCCCCATGGCTTAACTCCCTCCTTCACTCTCTCTTCTGAAACTCACTGCCTCAAACGCATTGCCTTTCCCTTCCCTTCCACAAAAAGGCACCTCTGTAGAGGAGGAAATTTCACTCTACTTGGGACTTCCAGCTCCTCTCCCTCCGACCACTGTAGAAGCCTACAGACAAACCTGCTCCAGGTACAAGACACAGAGGCATCCGGCAACAGTGATCTTTACAGGGTAGCCACAGGCGGCCAGTTACAACAGCCGAGGGAGTCACAAATGGCAAAATATAATCCCACCACAAAAGGTCCCTGACTACTTCTGGCAGCTGGATTCTGAAAAGGCAGTGAGGGTGGGTGAGGTGATTCTGATTGGCCAGAAAATAACCAACTACCATCTGTTCAACTGCAATGTAGGCATGTTTAAGGGAGTTTCCCTCTAATAGGAAAATATGACCCCATGCAAGGTCTCAACATCACTCCTTTGTTCTTCAACTGAGCACTAAAAGCCTATTCTCAGCATCCTCCTCACTTTCTGGACTATGGCTCCCATAATCCCCAGGCTTTGATTGCTGGAATGCATTGCATCTGTAGTCCTAAACCTAAACCCCATCTGGTACCTCCCATATCCACCCCTCTACCCCTGTTGCGCCCCCCCAAACCCTACTGACCTGTGCGAAGGGGCAGCACCCCCATTTGCCGGAAGCCAACCGGCAACAGGTCTGCCCATCTTGGCACCTGGTTTGGTCATCGCACACCACATCCTTGACCTGCCGTGCCTGAATGGGAGCCAGCGAGATCAGCTGGGAAGAGGCGCCGCTCTTCACGCAGGCGCTGTGTGGGATATCACAGCTGTAGCCGTTTGGGCAGCAATGCTCATGATCGTAGCAGCAGACGGCCTATGGAGAAAGCACAACAACCCAGAAGCCTCATGCACAGCTGGCCTCCGGGTTTATGGGAACTGTTGTAGCAACAAGGGTGGGCCAAACTGGGCCCTCCACAAATTGCTGGACGGCAAGACCAAGAATTCCTCATCATGGGCTCTGTCCACCAGGGCTAGCGGCAGCAGCAGTGAAACAACATTTGTAAGACGGTTACTTCATGTCCCTCTCATCGCGGTTCGCGGTCCCACTTGGGACCGGTACGAAAAATGTTACTGCATGTCCATTGCGTGACGACAGGAGTTTGTCCTGACCACGCCCCTTGAACTGGGATTTAAGTGTGAGCAGCCATACCTCTCCCTGACCTCGGGAATCCTCTTGTCTCGGTTCTTGTTTCGAGATGAGAGCTCGTGAAGTAAGGCTCGTCACGCAATGTGCACATTCTCCATCTAGTGGCAGGAGTGCAAAGTTGCATTCTCCAGTACAATCCCAAAGGTGTAAACAATGCATCACAGAGAGGGAAGAAGGCATAAAACCTCGAACTTTGTGGCTTAACGCATGAAAGACAAAGTTACGGATAATTGAAATATCAAAAAACGGAAGGTTGGACCAAAAAAGGGGGGAAACGAAGGCAGGGAAGTACAGATGTTGTCATGAAACAAGGACGTGAAGTAACAGTCGTCACGATACCATCAATCATGCCCGTGGGTAAACGGAAACAGGGACAGAACTGGGACAAGACCACGTGACCATGAACGACGTTATCACAAAACGAACGTAATCTCGGAATGAGGAAGGACGTGAAGTAACCGTCAAAGTCTTACTCTGCCCACTCCTGTGGCAAAGGAGATCTCAGGACGATTTGAAGCAGCTGGGCAAAGATTGCTGAGTCCCTGTCACTGACCTGCGGCAACAAAATGACACCCCCCCCCAATTCTGCTCCCTTCAGCTACTTGCAATCACCCTTCTGCAAGAATGAGAAGTGTAAGGGGATCTCAACCGCATCTCTGTGAAAGTTAGTTCTAATGCTTTCTGATAAAAGTGCATCCATTCTTACCTTCCAAGTAGTATTAAAACTTAAGTAATCCATAAAACCAAGCCAGTTTTAACAATGAGCATGGCATACATAAAAAAAAAAATTGAACTGAGCTGGGAAGGCTTGCCTACAGACAAACAAAAGAGTAAGTCTGGACTTGCAGGGAAAGAATATGCCAGCTAGTGGAGAGTCTCTCTTATTACTATTATAGTGGATCCCCTCAAGAGCCTCTGACATGCAAGGACAACCAGAACTACTATTGGGAGATTTTACAGATCAAAGAAGCAGCCAAGTCCAGGCCTGGTGTCTTGTCTTGAACCAGGCCAAAGCAGACCAGGGTGGGAAACCTCAAGCACCATGGAGAGTTGAAGCCAGATGGCCACGCCCTCCTCCCCGCAGCCCCACTGTTTTATGGGTACTTCTTTTTCTCGTTTTAAAAGGGCAAAACCCCTCACTTAAGGCTTCTTTGCGATCAGTAAGAGATATCAGCTCAAGTATGGTAGCATGAGTGGCCCTCCCTTTTGCCTCCAGCCGCACCCCAGCACTGTAATGTTGCCTCTAGAAACCTCCCTCTGATCCAAATTGGCGCTTGGACGGAAAAAAGATCCTTCAGCTCGACATTAGTTCATTGATATAAAGCTTGTGGACTTGGTTTCTATTATCCATGACAGGCTTCTCTGGGGAACTGTTATGTCACTGCCAGAGACCCAAAGGGCAACAGAATGAGCTTCCCACACAGGAAAAAAGACATCGTTGGGCCTTATAAATGCCCCAGTGAAGGGGGAAAGGCCTACAGTAGGACCCCAGTATCTGCTGAGAATTGGTTCCAGTGGATAATGAAAAATGTGGATAAGAGAGAATGCCTGCTCACCCACCCCTAAACTGCTGTTTCCTGACAGTAGCTTGCTTTATGACTTCTGTTTTGAGACAGTAGCTTGCTTTATGGCTGCTGTTTGTGACAATTACTTGCTTTACAGCTGCTGTTTGTGACAACAGCTTGCTTTACTGCTTTCTTTGTGGCTGCTGAATTACTTTTTTCCTCTGCCAACCGTGGATAACTGAATCAGTGGAAAATGAATCAGTGGATACGGGGGTCCTACTGGCCAAAGGCAGCCGAAAGAATGAGTCCAAAAGGGAAAACACAAGCGAAACCAAACAAACCCACACACTCTTTGCGCAGGGTTCCTAGAGCTGCCGCCTCACCAACCTGCGGGAAGGGGCAACAGGCCCACAATCCTGTCACAAGCTGGCAGCAGGTCTGTCCATCTGCACAGCTTGTCATATCGTCGCATCTCACATCTCGGCTCAAAGAGGCGGCCGCAACCGCAGCTGGCTTCTTCTCCAGCCAAGGGACGCGGTTTCCACTCTTGAAGCAACTGCCCTGTGATGGGTCGCAACGGTAGCCGTTGGGGCAGCAGTGGATGTGATCTGGGCAGCAAACAGCCTGGAGAGGGGAACAAAAGTCAGGGGGCTAGAAAGAACTATTGGGTCTAATAAACAGAGTGGAGGGAATCAGATCCCAGATATAACATGTAATGGGCAGGATCATTCCCTGAGATTATTACAAGCCCTTGGCTCTGTAATGACAAAGTTACAGTTCAAAACAAAATCCATATTTTGTAGGATGGGCAAAATTCTAAAAGACCTTTAAGGCAGTGGTGGCGTACCTTCGGCACTCCAGATGTTTTGGACTACAACACCCAGAATTCCGAGCCTAGATTGCCAATGACAAAGGACTGTGGGAGTTGTGGTCCAAAACATCTGGAGTGCCGAAAGTTTGCCATCACTGTTTTAAGGGTTCTGAATGGACTTCTTCATATTTTATGCCCCCTTCTTATCAATCCAAAACTGTTTCCCCACGCGCATGCATGCACGCACGCACGCACGCACGCACGCACGCACGCACGCACACAAAGCAGAGGTCCCCAATCTATTCAACTTTGGAGTTACAAAGCACCAAACAATAATTTAGGAACAGACTGTTAGTTTAAAACCATGGATTTCAACTTTGGATCCTCAGATGTTGCTGAATGTCAGCTCCTAAAAAGCACCATGCAACCCAGTCAACGGCCAAGGATTCTGGAAGCTGTAGTCTAAAACTATGTGGGTCACAATACGCAACCAGCAAACTAGGCAACAAACAAGCCAATAAGTTGACAAATACTGTCTGGAGCTTTATAACCACTTCTGTTTTTAAAAAAGCAACTGGAGGTAATCCTTGTCTTGACTTAGAGAGATAAGAACCTCACCAACGCAATCTGACTGATGGCTCAAGTAAATGACCCCTTCCACCAGCGGTAAACAAGACTGCAACCCCTGAGCCTCATGTACCGTGTTTCCCCGAAAATAAGACAGTGTCTTATATTAATTTTTGCTCCCAAAGATGCACTAGGTCTTATTTTCAGGGGATGTCTTATTTTTCCATGAAGAAGAATATGGTACACATTTATTGTTATCATTATCGGGGAGGCCTTGTTTTCGGGGGGATGCCTTATATTTCAGCGAGAAGCAAAACTGTAAGTAGGTCTTATTTTCAGGGGATGTCTTATTTTCAGGGAAACGGGGTAGTTCCTCCTGGGGCATTTTTGCCAGACTTCTGCAGCGGCATCCCGCCCTCCAAGTACAAACCAGAAGGCACATGGCAATGAATACAATGCTTCAATGGCAGCGGCAGCTTACCAAACCCCCTACTGCCAGGTGGGGAGTGGGGAATTTTGGCAGCTCTCTCACCTGTGGCACTGGGCAGCATGCCCAGCCCCCTGAGGCCAGGCGGCAGCAGGTTTGCCTATCTGGGCAGGCAGTCTGGCGATCACATGGCACCACCTTGCCAGGAGAGGAGGCTGTGGGTTGGGCATCCATCTTCAGCAGCCATGGGACACTTCTGCCCCCTAGATCGCAGCTGCCCTCTGCTACGTTGCACTGGTAGCCCTTGGGGCAGCAGTGGATACGATCTGAGCAGCACACAGCCTGGGGGAGGGGCAAAAAAACACCAACATGAGAGGCAAAGGAGCCCACCATTATGGAACTCTTGAGGTGTGGTAGGGGCATCCAAGCAACATTTCATGGACCCACCGAGGGAGGTGGGGGTCCTTCAAAGACAGTAACCAATTCAGACTGGCAAACACTCTTAAGGAACGTATTCTCGAAGGGCTGTTACAGCCAGGATCTGACAGCATGGTCAAACAGCCTGAAAAACTCCTCTTAAGGAGTCTTTAGTGAAAATCAGGATTGGGGTTCCTCTGCCTTGAATGCCTGATGTGATTCCCAGAAGGCCCCCATCTGGACATCTGGGGCAAACCCTTCCTCAAATCCCAGATCTAGGGCCTTGCAATCCTACTCTCACCAGTCATCAAATGGAGACGGGAGGGAATAAACTGGTGGTTTCTGGCCTTGTGTAACCCAGGCGTTCTTGGACTGCAACTCCCAGAAACCCCAGCCAGCACAGCTAGTGCTGAGGGCTCCTGGGAGCCGCAGTCTAAGAACACTTAGGTCACCCAAGGTTGGGAACAGCTGCATTCTGGTCTCCAGAGCTAGAGGGGCAGCGAGTAGAACCAGGACAACAAATAGAATCAAATGCCGGGGGGCTTTAGAAACACCGTTTGCCACCCCCACCCCAACTTCCCTTGTTCCTTCTGAGCTTACAGTAATACCTTGGTTTACAGGCTTGTAAACCAAAACACTCTTATATCAAGCAAATTTCCCCATAAGAAATAATGGAAACTTAGATGGTTCGTTCTAGAGGCCCATAGATCACATACTGTTGACACAAAATGGCAAAATTTACAAATGATGTTAGCTAGAAGCCCACATCTACACCATAGTTTAGATACCTGGTTACGGAATCTGCTCTGCTTGGGACTAACATTGGTTTTTTAACTCTATTTTTTAAATGTGACAATAATAAACCACAATTTGCAGCCCTATACACACTTAACTAGCTGCCCCCAGACTAGAAATGATTTGAAAAATAAGAATGTTGAAAATGTATTAATAAAGAAAACAAATTAATAAATACCCTAATCTGTACTCTCCTTTCAAAACATTCCTGACTGATTGCAAGGGAGACCTCCGTTCCTCCCTCTGCTTTTGAGGCTTGCCTGAGTTGAACATTTCAGACAATCCCCCACAATCCAGCAGGGAGGGAGAGAAAGAGCTACAATTAGCTCACTTGCAATCTTGTGACCTGTTCCAGTGCTCCTCCTGCAAGACACTGCTTGCTGCTCAAGGCAAAATTGATTAGAAATGGTTGCTCGTCCTGCAAATCCTTCATAAACCAAGGTATTACTGTAGCTCCAATCCTTATAGCTGCTGGCAGAGAAACTGATTAGTACATTGTTCCAACCCATCCCTGTTGCAAGGTACAGTATTTGAGAGTGGTTTAGACTTGCATAGGTAGTTAAGTCCTATTAGATTTACAAAACAATTTGTTGATAAGTATGAATTCAATGGCCTGCATTTTTTTGGATTTCTGAGGAACAGACTGGGTATAACAATGATCATGAAGAATACCCACACATGCACATTTATCATTGCCCCATTGTATGTAGGAAGAACCTTGCCCTTCATCCAACTCTAGATCACTTACTTTCCCGTCCTACTGCAAGCAATCATTTCCAGGAGCAAATAAGGAGAACTGAACTGGTGACTTCCTCCATGCAAAGCATGTGATTGACCCACTTCTTGATCACACAATGGATAACAGCCCAACAGCATCATTGCAGGTTATGCGCCCAAACGTCAGCACACCGGGAGAGGCGCCCACCCTCTCTCACCTCTTCTAGCGGGCAGCACCCCCATTCGCCAGAGGCTTTCATGCAGCAGGTGTTTCCATCTGGGCACGTGTGCTCAGGATCACAAACGACGTCACGAGCTGCAGGGAACATAAGCAGAGCTTTGCTGGGTTCTAGACCACAGGCCAATCTTTGAGGCCAAGCAGATGGCTCAGGGTGGCCCACAAACAGGACAGGACAGCAGGAGAGTCTCTCTAGCACTGATACGGATACCAGGACTCTGAAACATGACTTGAGAGAAGGAGGAGGGACACAAGACCAAGGATTGTGGGTATTGTAGTCAAAAAAGTAACATTTCCAAACTCTTCCGACATATGGCCTTTGATACTAGAGATAACGTACAGCCATATAGAGTAGTCTAGGACACATTGCTAGCCTCCTCCCTTCTTAAATCTAATTCCCTTTCAGAGCCAACCCACTTGTGGGCCGTCACTGCCACCTTGTGGTAGCAAATTCCAGCTCTGAACTGTGAAAAGGTGCCACATTTTTTCCTAGTCTATAAGATGTTCCAAAGTAGAAGACAGCCCCATTTTCTGACCCAACCCCTGCTTGACTTTCATAGGACGAGAAAGATTTTAAAACAAAGCTGAGAAAGAGGAGTCCATCCTGGAAAGATCCCTCCCTGTCTTCTTGCCTTGGACATGGTGGGCATAGGCGGAGTGGGCTCTTCTTTCTTAGCTTTGTTTCTCTCGTACAAGCCTAAAAGCCACTGCCTTGAGACGCTCACAACCGAACACGTGCTGAAGGACCAGCTCGAAAGGGGCACCAAGCAAGGGAAGGGCAAGTAAGAGAGAGGCGGCCACAGGGAGGGAAAAAACCCTTGAAATCAACCAGGCTTCCAGGCACCTTTAAAATGCACGTGTGTTTGCAAAAGAGGGGAATGTGAAAAGTGCTTCCTTATCTCTGGAGGCTGCAATAACATTTGGCTTGTGGGTGCGGAAAGGAGCTGATACTGAAGCTGAGAGACAGGAGCCTGCACCGCCTGCCTACAATGTATAAATAAGATGACCCTCAATTTCCAGCCTAATATTTTTAGGAAAAAATAGCGTATTATAAAGGGAAAACGTATGGCACATCCTTTAATCTGGCCCAACTTCTCCAACATTCAGTTTATGGATAATCCCTGGTTCCAGTGGTAGGAGAGAAGGATGAATACTTTCCCCTGTCTGCTCTTGCTACTCCACACACAATTTGAAGAGCGATTTAAGAGTGATTCCCTGGCAATTTGTATTGTTAATCATTCCCCAGGCTTTAACGAAAATGTTGAGTTAATCTCCCCAGAACAACAAAGGTCAGAGAAGCAGGAAGTTTGGAACAGGTATAGAAACAGACTGGTCTTTGGCAGTTACTTCATGTCCATTTTGTACCGCAACAAATTATATTGCGTAATATAATTTGTTGCGGCCATGTGGTTTTGTTGCTGTTCCTGCATCCCCAAAGTCGCCCTTTATTGTTACAAAACTTATATGACCTCACAGGGTAATGCTGCATCAAAGTCTTGTTTCGTTGTTCAGCAAATACATGCTCTCTGCTGACACCTGGCATCATGATCATTCCGTAAAGTGATACAGTGTTTGGAAACAAAAATCAGCTAAATACTCTTTGAAACAGTAACGGGGGGGAACCCACCGTTTCAATATATCTACTGAGTCCAAAAACAAAATAAATAAATAAAAATAAAATAAAAATCAGGGGATCTTGGGGGGGGGGAGAGAATAACCAAATAGGGAGGATAGTGAAAAAGATGCAGAACAAAAGTTACCCCACTGTGCCTTGTACCGGTATAAAAACTGCAACAAAAGAGTGACAAGAAAAACACTACCCCTAGACCAAGTACAACTTTAGTTGTCCTTCAGGGGGTGTTGTCGCACGTTATTTTGAATATAGTGCGACGGACATGGAGGAACAATTTTATATTCTGCAACTCAGTGAACTTTCGAGAGCAACAAACTGGACATGAAGTAACGTCCTTTGATGCCAGGATCACCAAGAGTCTGGCTCACAGTTCTAACGAGAAATACTAATCCTTTAAATAAAATGCAACCAAAAAGACAAGGAAAATACAGGCATGCAGTATCCCAAACCACATATGTGGGTTAATTGTGACAGGCAAATTCTTATGAGGAATTCATTCAGTACCTGTGTCTGTTCTTATTTCTGGATCTCCCATCTGTCTTTCCTCACCTGGTACAAGCATCACCAGCCCACCCTTTGCCTCATGATTTAGCCCCCTTCCTTCGCCTATCTGAGCTTCCATCATGTCATCATCCTACTCCTGGACAAGGCTGGAAACCACCTCAGGCATGACATGGGAAGACGGCAAAACTGTGCACCAATACATTTTTGTTATTCTACTTTTCAAAAAATTACTCTTGTGGGATTTTCTGCTTCGGGTGTCAAAACTAAAATTATGCATCCTGTCAGGGTTCAGGTGAGGGGAGAACAATTTACATCGTAGGTCGATCCTGATATCAACCCTTCACCATCCAGGCACGGCTCCTTCTGAAAGCCTTATTTCAACACGTACACATCTCTTATAGTATGTCTCTCTTGGATAGCGAGCAAGTTCTTTTCACCTGTTTGGAGGTCCACAGAGAGGCGGGTAAGGGGCCACGACCAGCGTGAGGTCATGGAGCACTTGGAATGTGCCAGGTCGCACGTGGTGCCCTGGGGACAGCAGTGGCGGTGGTCCTCACAGCAAACAGCCTGGTGGAGCAACAGGGAAAAAGAAGATGGTTGTGGGCATCAGAGCCAGTAAGGAGCTCCCTTTGTTGGCCAAACCTGAAGGCGAAAAGGATGTTTCGAACAGGTGGGCACCAATCGACACAAAGCAGTCTGTCAGCGACTCTTAAAAATCTTAACTCGTTTAATTTCATTTGTTAGTCATTCAACAACAACGATTCTCTAGCCACCTGAAATCATAAAAATGTAGTCGATGATTTCCAACACTTGAAATGCAGCATCTGTAAAATAAGCTCACAATATATTCCGAAAAACAAACCAATAAAATAAAATAAAAAATAAACATGTAAAGCAAAGACACAGTAACCTGATCACAGAGTCATTGTCAAGGTTTGAAAATGTGTACATATGGAGGAAGTGTTAAAATAATTAAAGGCATGTCAAAATTGGAGAGTTCTACTCTCAGTGGACTGGCAACAATATTCCTTTTGCGACTGATGTGTATACAGTTACTACACACAAGATTTTGCATACTCTTGGCCAAACAAGTGTTCAGTGGTTCCTAACCCCGCCTCCTCTGGTGGGTGACCATTCAGAGGCAGGACTGGGAGAAGGTGGGGCAGGGAAGCCAGGATGCTACCTCTGAGTGGACACCTGCTGGAGGAGGCGGGGCTGGAACCACCAAGCGACTGGTCACCTGAGAAGCGAACTGACATGAATCACTGAACCAGCAGTTTGTACCCATCTCTACTATAGGCTAATTAACACAGATTCCATTGTTTTTGCCCTAAGCTCGCCTGATTTCAGAAGCTAAGCCAGGGCGGCCCTGGTTAGTACTTGGATGGGCAAAAACCCGAGATTACCAGGTGCTGTAGGTGCCTGGAATAGGAACTGGCAAACCACTCCAGTATTCCTGCCAAGAAAACTCCATGGACATGGGGTCGCGAAGAGTCGGTCACAATGTAACAACGTAAGGCACACACACACACAAACACACACACACGCACAACTTAAAAGAAAAAAAATATATACAACCGTCACCACAAAGGTAGAAAACTAAAGCAGCCTACTCTCAACTCTTCAAATACATGAGACTCCATGACCCATCATTCTTAAACAACAAAAACTCTGGTTTGGGATTATGAAAGTCTCAATCCAGCATGTCTGGGGGTTAAGTAGGTTGGGAAAAGCTGGATGAACATGTCATCTATTTCTTTACATTCAACTAAAAAGATCCTAAAAAGAAGGGAAAACTAAACATTCCACAATTGGAGGGTCACCATTTAACAAGTCCTTGCTCAAAATGAAGGGGCTTCTTTGTGAAATGCCAAGACCTGAATCATCAAGCCCTGGCAAACAGGGTTGCATTAAATCAAGTGGCAAGTCTTCGGAAGAAGACCCAATGAGGTGTAGTGGTTAGAGCAGTGCTTCCCAACCTTGGGTCCCCAGCTGTTTGTGGACTACAATTCCAAGAAATTCTACCCAGTACAGCTAGCGGTAAAGGCACCTGGAAGTTGTAGTCCAAGAACATCTCGGGACTCAAGGTTGAAAACCACTGGGGTAGATAGAGACACTGGACTAAGAATCAGGAGACCTCAATACAAATCTTGACTTCGACATAAAGTATGATCCTGGGCCACACTCTCAGTCTGACCCAACCTCACAGGGTTGTGAGAAATAAGAACCATGCATTCAACTTTGAGCACACTGGAGGGAAGGCAGGACAGAGATGTAACTAATAAAACAATGAATAAAACAATGAAACCAAAAGCCTTCTGGGTGAGTCCTCAATCCTGGCTGAGGTAAAGGTGCAGCTGAGTGAGACATAATGTTTTGTTGTTGTTTTTTTGGTTCTGCCTCTGGTCAAAAACCAACGGCTGCTTTGTTTGCTAAAACAGGAGTGCTACATTTTGAATTCGGCAAGAACTAAAGGGCTAGGAACATTGGCCCTCCTCATTGATTCGCCACCACTGGAGTAAGAAATGCAGAGAGATCCTCAGATTTTTCTGCCCCACTGATTTGGTGCAAGCAACAACAGTAAGTAGCCTCACAAGGGGCCTCTTTTTTCTCTTTCAAAAGTCCAAACAGCCCTCAGCAATCCGCCCTATCACCAACAAACCACAAAATAATGTCCGTCAGGACACTTCGCTGATGCACTTCACACTAGAGAAATTCACTGACCAAAATCCAATCTGTATTTCTATAATGTTTGTGCAATGTGTTGCTGCTAAATGTGGCTAACTGAGATAACCCTGGGGCATACCGTGTTTCCCTGAAAATAAGACACTGTCTTATATTAATTTCTTCTCAAGAAGACACACAAGGGCTTATTTTCAGGGGATGTCTTATTCAGTATAATATGCTTGAATGTCAGCCCTGCACACAACCAAAGCCTTTGCTCTCCTGTCAGCAATCAAATCACAGATTGTGTTTTCCAGCTCAGGAAATAAAGGTTGCTGACCTGAACCACACTTGCGCTTCTTAACATTTCTTCTGTCCACATATAGACTGAGGTTATCGTGTTCTGCACGCCATTTGGATATCCAATTTCTTCTCTTTTCTTGTCCTGGGAGTCCTCGGCAATTACTTTCTTGTACCCAACAGAATAGCTCTTTGTTTTTGCACTCACCTTATCTGGGGGTACAGATACTCAGGAAAAGCAGACCCACCCATGCATGTGCAAATGGCTAGGAGAAAGGAGTGATGCGGTTGCCACTTGCGCACCCGAGCAAGTGTGAATGGCTTGGAGAAAGGAGCTGTGGCAGATAAAAGGTATTCAAGCCTTCCTTACCGCTCCGCGCCGAAATGCATGGCATGGCTATGCAGTGTATCTGCATAGCCACACCCATCACTAGGTCTTATTATCAGGGTAGGGCTTATATTTAACAAATACATAGAAATCCTGCTGGGGCTTATTTTTTGGGGAGGTCTTAATTTCAGGGAAACAGGGTACCTCAGTCTTGTGCCTGGGTTACACATCCAACTGTGCGACCAAGCTGTCTGCTGGCACCCAATCAATTAGCTGCAATTAGCCATGGTGAGCTATGCAAACCTCACGGAAGCTAAACTGGATTCTGGTGGTTGGAACAGTAGTGCATGTGAGATTTTTAGGTGCGTACTGGAGACTAACTCTGGTCCTATACTTACGTTTTGTAAGGGGCAGCAGCCATACTGGCCGGTAGGGAACAGACAGCAAGTAGCAACATCAGGACAGGAGGAATGATTGCCAGGGCAGAGATTTTTCTGAGCTAGACCTGGGGGCAGCAGGGGGAGGAGTGGAGGTTAAGAAGAACAGGGAAACAGACGCGTAAGAGACATCATTGCTACTGAGAGGATAAGCAGTAAACTGAGCGGCTGACCTCCAACTACACTGGTGCACTGAATCTGGGCTGGATCGAAACATGTTGTTACATGACACAGCAAAGGGTGCCCTCTGCCTCGTTGGCTTAAGTGAACCAAGGATGGTCACATTTTCTCCCCCCTCCCAGAGGTGACTCTCCCCCTCCGTCCCTCAGGCATGTCCAAACTTCAGCCCTCCAGATGTTTTGGACCACAACTTCCACAGTCCTTTATTATTGGCAATCTAAGCTTAGAATTCTGGGAGGTGTGGTCCAAAACTTAAGGAGGGCTGAAGTTTGGACATGCCTGCGGTAAATCAAACCATGAACATCTTTGCTGCCCTTTCATGGCAGTCAACATTTGCTGCCTTAATTTAGCAGACTCATTCTCCCTAATGGCAGGGACCTCCCCCTGGGGACAACCACCCCAGCCACCCCGCTTCCCATACTTAATGGCATGGCTCGTTTCTTTGCTGGGAACTTCCTCCCGAGGGCCTGCTCTCCAGAGGCAGAAAAGCACCGCGTATGCTCCAGGTCACACGTCGTGTCATGAGGGCAGCAGTGGATCTTGTCCGAACAGCAGGATGCCTGTAGGGGGTGGGTGGGTGCCAGGAGAGAGCGGAGATTAACATGCCAGCTTGACCTGTTTTTCTGTAGCTCTCCTACACAGGATAGCAGCTTCAGAACTCAATTTCTTGACAAGCACAGGATGCCATTGTGTTTGATCCATTGTACTTAGATTAATTTTAGTAAGGCACTATTTTTTAAAACCACTTTTCTTCTCTCTCTCCCCCCCCCTTTTATCACTCTCTTGCATTTTTAGCTTCATTTTAGTTTTTTTGTTGATTTATGTATATTTTATTATGTACCTTATATTTTGGCTTTTAAGATGTATTCCCTTGTTTAATTGTTGTGTTATCACATGTTGTAAACCGCCCAGAGTAGCCCTGGGTCTAGATGGGCAGTATAAAAGTTAAACAAATAAATAAATAAAATAAAATTATTTTATGGGACCATTGAGAAGAGTTGCTGTTTGAGCATGTTCTTTTGGTAAATTCAGCCTTTAAAAATAATTCTTCCTATTTTGGTGTCAACCAGCGTAACGGACAGCAAGGTAGAAATCTAAACGTAGAGCGATTTCAAAATAACAGCAACCAAAGTTATAGTTTGCCAGGCTTTCTTACTGTAAATTCACATGCTTAAAAACAACACAGGCAATGTCAGGAGAATCTCTGAAGACGGGCAGGAAGAGGGATAAAATAGGACTTCCTGGAAAGGCTGAAACTCAGATTTTGATACTTCCTAATGAACAGCAGGAACAGATCGAATAGTACAGGAATATACTTATTGTGCAGACTGGGGAGTGGATCAGAAATCAGATTATCTTAGGACAGAATCAGGTCCTCCTCCTCCTCATCATCATCTTTTTATCATTATTAAATGATCACACAGCAGACAAGATAATTACGCTGGATTGTGTATTACAAATCACTAGTCAAATGCTTCCCAAGCATTTAGGACTATGTGATGTATCGGGGAATTATGCAAGCAGATCCCAGTAAGGTGGCTTTCTGTAGCTGACTGATGGTGACTTTGTCAACTCCAATTTCTTCTAAATACTTGCTTAGCTCTTTGGGCACCGCACCCAGTGTGCCGATTACCACTGGGACCACCTGTACCGGTTTATGCCTGAGTCTCTGAAGTTCAATTTTCAGGTCCTGATATTGGGTAATTTTTTTCAAGTTGTTTCTCTGTGACTCTACTATCACCTGGTATAGCAACATCAATAATCCACACTTTTTTCTTCTACAAAGTTGTTATTATTATTATTATTATTATTATTATTATTATTATTATTATTATTATTATTATTATTATTATTATTATTATTAATGTACTTCGGCCAGTGGGCAAAAATTTTCCATTTTGTCTTGCCTTTTATCCCTGCTTATGGTCCTTGGGGAAGGAAAGAAGGATTCCTTCATCTCTCCCTTGATACAGCAGGAACAATTCCAAAGATGGGTGTTTTGCAAGACTGATAACCATATTTATGGTTGGGGTGATGAAGGTGTTCCCAGGCAGTGTCTCCATTTCTTTACAGCAACCTTTCCCAAGCTGGCGTCCTCCAGATGTGTTGAATTGCAACCCTGACCTTCCCCCCACTGTAGGATCCCAGAAATACAACTAGAATGGCACATCGGGCGGACACCACCCCCCCGGGCCAGGCCAAGGACAGCAGCCTTATAGCATATGGCTTCGTTTCCCTGTACCCAATGGAGCCTTTGCTCTCTATGGGCTTCTTTTTAAGAGATGCCAGATATGCCCTAAGCACATCCGATCTCGCCTGATTTCGGAAGCTAAGCAGGGTCGGCCCTGGTTAGTACTTGGATGGGAGACCACCAGGGAATAGCAGGTGCTGTAGGTGCCTGGAGTAGGAACTGGCAAACCACTCCAGTATTCCTGCCAAGAAAACTCCATGGACATGGGGTCACGAAGAGTCGGTCACGACTGTAACGACGCAACACACAACACAGCACTCTGAAGCATCACATAGCTCCATCCTCCAACCAGGGGAAACTGTCCTCTGGAAGATACAGTCAGACTGCATGTGACTCAAGAGCAAAGCCTGAAAAACAACAACGGGAGAAGTATCTCTTGCTAGCTTTAGCTGTAAGTTCTCCTGCGGTGTTTCTTTCAACATACAAACCCTATGACTCTTTCTCGCACTGTTGTGCAACCTGACCCTGTGATTCATCCTCGTGCTGACATGCACTTTACCACTATGGAACAGCTATTTCCCCAGTGTCGCATAGGCCTTTTTTGTGTTTGTGGTCCTTCTTCTGCAAATTGGTATCGGGTAGCAAGGAACAGAATAAAAGAAAGCAATGTGAAGTTTGCCCATGAAGGATCCAGAAGGATTAGATCACTGACATCCTGACCCAGTTAAGCCTCTTTTGAGATGGAAAAAAGTTATGTCTTACATAAGCAAATAACTGATGGTTATCATGTAAGGCTATCTCCAATATCAGTCATACCAATGAGGCTCAACTTAGCAGCAATTAATACTTGCCATTAATTTCAATGGAGCTATATTCTTGAAAGGATTCGTGTTCTGTTTCCCCCTATTCTCTCTTTCACACAGGCCTTCATACCTCTGGCATGGGGCAGCAACCCCAGGATCCATCGGGCATCATGCAACAAGTGGAATCATTGGGGCATTCCGATTCATGGTCCGGGCACTGAATGGCACCAAGGGAGGCAGGTGTCCAAACTGGAAGTTCAAGCAAGCAAGCAAACAAACAAACAAAAACTCAGCCACTTTTATAATGAGGTTCCTTACCCAATTTTTGCTTCCTTGTGAAACAAGGGACAAAATGCGACAATTAACATAGGTTAATTTGATTGTATAAAATATTCATTACGTAAATGTGATGGCAGTGATTAACTCAGGCTAAACATCTGTAATAGACATGGAGTGTTGGAGCTCTTGTTTGTGAAGTGTAGAAGCAACGACCCCTGTTATCAAGAATGAGGCATATTTACCAATGCAATGTTGTTGGGTTCTTTGGGGGGGGAGGGGGAGTAATAACTCTTTGGCTATTGATGAGACACTTGTGAAAATCTGCTTAGTACTAAAACGTAGAATTTTAGTGGCAGTTTATGGCCTTCTCTGACTTCAGGTTAAGATAGAACACATAAGTCTTATTGGTAAACTCTTGCCACTTAATGAGGAGGTGCTGGTTATATTCCTGATCACATATCAGGTCACACAACTGCCATGCACCCAGGAAAACTACTTGTATCTCGTTGGTGAGCAGCAAATCAGCACCAAGGCCTATGAGATTCCCCCTTACGTACGTCTAAACTGGCAATAGGATTCTAGTGACTGTGCAAGAAGAAGCAGCCCCAATCCTTGTTTATCCCTTCGGTTGTACAGTGGTACCTTGTATAAAGGAATTAATTCGTTCCAAATGAAATTATGTTAAGCAAATCTTCCTTTATACAAATTCCTATAGGAATGCATTGAAAACAGAGTAATCCCATTTTATGTTGTACGGATTCTTCCCATAGGCGATTCTGTTAAGCAAATTTCCCCTATCTCTGGAATTTTTTATGTTGTACAGATTTTATGTTATACAACCTGTTTGTTATACGAGGGTCCACTGTATACTGATATTTAGGGATACTGTATATATCCCAATTCAGCCATCTCCCTCTCACATTTGCTATGGAAATGTCTTTAACAGGCACTTTGAGACCCATGACGGAAGGTCATTATGGTGTGTGACAGAAGGTGGGAAGAATGCCCCTCTTTCCTTCAACCCCTTGATGCCACACACACCCCCAGCACTGGCCAACTGGCAGGGATGCCACCCCTTTGCCAAATGGTAGCACTGGAACCTGAACATTCCATATGGTCTGCGATGCTGATCTTTGTTCATGTCTCAAGCCCCTCCTGAGGTGCCGTGTTCTCTCTCACACCACCAGATCTGCGCCCTCTCACACTGTCTTAGTTAGGGAAGCACCAAA
The DNA here is from genome assembly GCA_023846285.1 of Phrynocephalus versicolor. Lineage (NCBI taxonomy): Eukaryota > Metazoa > Chordata > Lepidosauria > Squamata > Agamidae > Phrynocephalus > Phrynocephalus versicolor. The sequence continues at coordinate 3,228,753 of JAHTLZ010000111.1, read as the reverse complement.
GCTTGTGAGAGTAACTCCCAGAAAATCCCCTTCAACATGACTTCTGGGGGATGCTGGGATTTGCTGACCAACTAAAGCAAGCACTCCACACTCTGGGACCTAGAAAATGGGTTTATCTTACTGAATGCTTTTGTAGAGAAGCCTGGCCATCTCTGACTTCTATAGCTTTTCAGCCGGCAGGTGTGAGGCCTGTAGTTGCTGTTCCTAACCAATTCTATCTGGATAGGGGAAAAAATAATGTTTCATTTCGTTTTGTGCTCACCCCCATTTTGTTTTGTTTCGTTTCTTACGAAAAAAAATTAAAAATTGTACGAAACGAAATGGCTCCCCTGGGTCATAGAGGCACCAGATTTGATGCCTGGGACTCTGGGATCCATTTTAAAGGGCTTCTGATGAGCTGTCAATGGCTGGAGCTCCAGCCATTGACAGACCAGCAGGAGCCCTCAGAAAATGGTGGGGAGGGCAGTGCAATTGCTCTTGCTGATCTAGGGGGTACCAGTACCAGGGGGACTGGGCCAGGTTTAAAGGGCTATGCAACAAAATGACAAAACAGCATTTTGTTTTTCGTTTCCTGCCCATCGCTACCATGAATCATTACGCCGAGCCTCCCTCTTCCAAACTACCTTCACTTTGCAGGCAGGATCGTCCGTCAGCACTGCAGTGGGAGCCCGTGGGGCAACAGTGGTGTCCATCCGCACAGGAGATGGCCTGCAGGAAAGAGGGCAAGAGTCAGTCCAACACCTCAGAGCATTTGGCACAGGGGACTTTTTTTGTATACTGCAGTCCCACGATATAGCGGGACCACAGTATATGAACCGTGAAAGGGTGGGGGGGGGGTCACTGTAATCAGAAAAGGGTTACCAACTATTACCCCTGCCTGGCCTGTCGGTCTACAGACCTCAGAACATGATCCATGTTACAGCAGGGAGATAAGCACGATCCTACCCACAGATAAAGCTGCTAATAAATCTATAAAACCAGGGATCATTTAGAAAGGCTAGCAGCCCTTCACCCCATCTATCCAGATCATATAAAATGAAGCTGGGAACAGGAAAAATGGTGGTGTTTCTTCTCTTTGCATAATTCTGCCCACTCCACCCAATCTGACCAAGATTTTAATTCCACAAACCAAATAAACCAGTATCGTAAATTTCTCCCCACATCAAGTACAAAAACACCTTCAAATATTGCAAGCAAGGCAAATCCCTAACAGAAACAGATTGTGAAATCTAGCATGCTATATTGAGTTTCGATCCAGTGGACCTTGTTCCAGGGGAAGAGGGTCGGGGCTGAAATAATAGGGTGGCCCAAGGGGCAGATCTCTTCTGCTTTCTGGCCATCCCAAAGAACCTGCAAAGTTTAGAAGATGCATTATAGATCCTAAAATCCACTGCTTAGGGTGGCCGCTGGCATTTCGGATCTAGTAGCATTATGGGAGTTGTAGTTTGTGTTTGTGCTGGCAAATGTAACAGAGCTCACCTCTTTCCAGGGGCAACAGGCAAAGGCTGCGTCTACAGTAAGCAAGCAGGAGTATTCCTGCGGGCATGTGCTACCGTCAGGACACGCCACACCAGAGACCTCATTCACACTCCCTGGCGACAGCATGCGCAGGGATGTTCCCACAAACTGTGAACAGAAAGAGAGAGCGTGTACGTAGGTAACCGACGCCCAAGCCCCAAGCCTCAAACTCACATCTACATAAACAGCATGTCTCCGCCAGAGGTTGAAAACACAACTTTTTATCTATTTATTTATTTTTACAGCTTTTATGCCACCTACTACCCAAAGGTCTCTGAATGACATCTTCTAGAATCCACCAGCCAACATGATGGCTCAGGGGATCTGGGAGTTGTAGTTAGGGCTGTGGAGTCGGAGTCGGGGTCGAGGAGTCGGAGTAAATGTTGGGTACCTGGAGTCGGAGTCGGCAAACAATGCACCGACTCCGACTCCTACTAAATTTAGATTGGAATTTTAAAAAAGCAAGTTTAAATGTCCCAATTCACAAAAAGTTATAATTAATGACTTCTCTACTGTAAGAATAAAGACCAATGCATGCAGCGCCTCACGTAACCGCAAAATGAACACGTTAAGTGACCGTGAAGAAGCATGCTTTTCATGTGCTTCACTATATGGCACGCAACGCACAGTTAGGAGTGGCAATACTTATACTTTCCATAGTGTTGTGTTCTGCTGTTACGCAGCGCCCATGGGTCCTGTGGTAATGACATGTATGTTGCCTTTCTTTCCTTCAAGGAATGTATAAAATACATTCGCATATTAATACAGAGGAGTCGGAGTCGGGGAGTCGGAGTCAGAGTCGGAAGTACAAAAAAACTTAGGAGTCGGAGTTGGAACATTTATCTACCGACTCCACAGCCCTGGTTGTAGTGCCTGGGAGTCACTTTTTCTAACTGTGTAATAGATGCTCAACCCATCAGCTGTATCAGTTCAGGGAAGGTGCCTACCTGTGGCTGGTGGCAGCAGGCATACCCACTCCTTCCTGGTAGCTGGCAACACGCAGAAGATCCTCCACACTGGCTTCCATCAGGGCACTGAAGAGAAAGGGCGCTCCCACTCAGCACCAGGCACACAATCAACGGCACCCACATGATCTTGGCTGCAGACCTAAAATGACAGTCGATGAGAGAGAAGAGAGGGGCAGCAGTCAATTACAGGTGGAACCAGTGACTTCTCGGACACACTGACTGCAGTAAAATGAGGAAGCCAGACCAAATGACCCAAGCCAGGCTGGTCAGCAAACATCATTGCCTCATGTGACTATCATAAAAATCACTGTAAGGCAATCACATGCAGGAAGGACTGGGTGTAAGAAGGGCTGATTCAAGGAAATTTTTCTGTGGCAACACCGAGGTGTCCCAACTCTTGTGGGTTGGACATAAAGACTCCACCAGGCTCAGAGGAAGTGCTTCCACAGCAACGGGCTGGTATCTCTTTCCTGCAGCACTGACAGAGTCCTCTGATCTTTAAAATATGTTATTGTCGAATTAATTGCTGAATGGTTACTGGGGATTCCAAAGGGATCATCAAAGTTCTCCGTACAGTCTACAAGTACCGTACATTAAAAAGCCCTTACAGGTTTTTTTTCAAAAAGTGCAACAGCACAAGGGAAAATAAACACTGAGCAGATACTGCATATTTTGCAAAGGCATGCAAGGCATAAATTGTCCTTGCAAGTGGCTTCCAGATACACAACCAGGTACACACTCCTTGCTAGAGCTTTGAGCAGTTACAGTGGTACCTTGTATAATGGAATTTGTTTCAAATGAAATTAAGCAAATTTTCCTTTATACAAATTTCCGATAGGAATGCATTGAAAACAGAGTACAGTGGTACCTCGGATAACGAATTTAATTCGTTATCCGAGGCAATTCATTATTTGAAAAAAATTGTTATCTGAAACACGGTTTCCCATAGGAATGAATGGGAAACCAATTAATTCATTCCAGAGCCTAGGAAAATGACACAGACACCTGGTTTTTTGCTCAAAGCTCTTTATAAAGGGCACTTTAAAGGTACAGATATGATACAGCCCAGGATAACTCTTTTTTACTGATGCATGCTGGAAATTCGTTATCCGAGACAGAGCATTAATACAAATGTTGAAGAGCACTGGGCCAATGACTGAGCCCTGGATGACCCCACTTAGCAATTTGTGCCATCTCAATTTTCAGCGTTTGGTAACCCAAGTGTTCTTGGACTGCAACTCCCAGAAACCCCCAGCACAGCTAATGGTGAAACTTCCAGGAGTTGTAGTCCACAAACACTTGGGTTACCCAAAGCTGGGGATCTTTTATCTAGACACAATACTTCTCTGAATGGTGCCTAGATTTGCATTAGCTTTTCTTCCTGTCACACCACACCTAGATCCCAACAGCCTTCTCGCATATATAGGAGGGCACTAGTATCCATGGGTGATTGGCAGGAGGCCCTCCACTGATGCAGAAAAACATGGAAGTATCTAACACTAGATATTGCGTAATCTCTGGGTCTCTCTACTGGCCTGGTCTGGTAAACACACCTGGATGTGTTGTATTGTTACAGTCGTGACCGACTCTTCATGACCCCATGTCCATGGAGTTTTCTTGGCACGAATACTCTAGTGACTTGCCAGTTCCTACTCTAGGTGCCTACAGCACCTGGTATCCCCTGGTGGTCTCCCATCCAAATACTAGCCAGGCCTGACCCTGCTTAGCTTCCAAGATCAGACCACACTGGATGTGCTCAGGGCATCTAGGTTTAGCAAAAACACACCTGGATATAGCATTTGTCCCACTTGATGGTGGGGTCGATTCACTTGTCTGATGCCTGAAAACACTAAATAACCCCCCTACACACACAAAAAGTATTTATATGTATATAAGCACACCTGGATATATACATAAATACTTATTTGTGTGGGGGATTTACTTAGTATTTTCAGGCAGCAGACAAGTGAATCAATCCCATGAATGCTAAGAAAAAGAAGATGATAAGTGGACCAATGCATACCTATCTCATGGACAACGGGGTTCTCCTGCAATCAATCCAACTCCTACCCATTAGATGTTCTAAATGCCAAATAAACTTCATGATCCAAATTATGACTTGGATGCAACTGGGAGGTAGAAAGTCATGTGAGAGCCCATGGAACAAAATGAGGAAGGGTAAAGAGAAGGAGCTCAAAGAAGGAACACAAGGCAGATCCATGACAAGCAGACGCACTGCTGTGCTGACTGGTCTGTCTGCATAAACGCAGGCTCCACAGTTTCACTCAGGAGAACGGTCAGAGTGGTACTGTTCTACAAACCAGGGACACCCCGTGCTAGCCATAAAACTGTAGACAAAATAACTGACATTTTAGAAAGCGGGAGTCCCAGGTTGGAAAGAAGCAAGACAGGGCAAGCAATGCTGGCACTTCCTTAAACAAGCAATACCCAAAAATATTTGCACTCAGGCAAGATAACATGTTTCCTTTTAGGTAATGAATGGCAGCTAAGGCTCCTGGAAGGGGCCCCTATCTGCTCTTGCACTCCCCCCTCTCCTTTCTCAGGAACTTCTGTCCCCAGATCCTATCTTGAGAAATGGAGACCAAGCAAGAAATGGAGACCAAGAGTTTGGTCTCTCTTCTTCTCCCACCAAAGAAACAACATCTGGGTTTGCAGCAGGATATTGGGATCACTCCCACAGAGGGGCCCTTTTCAAAAGAGCTGCAAATGAGGGGGCTGCTGTACAGAATGGCTGCTGTGCAGTAGCAAAAGGATGGAGCAGGGGATGCAAACAAAAAACCCCACTAACAGATGAGGGAAGAAACAGAACAGTTTACAAAAGTGATCAGAAGTGCCCTCTTGGGAACCTGAAAGCTTGGAACGTTTTTGCAACCTTGCCGCTGGCCCTGATAAGGTATGACTCCATTAAGGATTGTGTGCTTGTACTGTAATATGTGAAAGAATATCTGCTTTCCCCCTTTTCCATCTCCCTGGATGAGTTAACACAAGCATGATCAGCCAGGCATTTCTTACACATTTCAGAATGTGCTACCAACTATGCATGCCAACACCTCAGTAATGGCATAAGCATAAATTTCCACTTGCTGCTTCTCTGCTGGTTCCTAAGGAACTCCAGGAGATTATGAGTTTGTCCTGGGATGGGCCAGAGCCCACAGACCAGTGCTTTCCACCTTGGGGTATGCATCGGAACACTTAGAGCAGAGGTGTCCAAACTTTTTGTAAGGAGGGACATATTTGGTGGCTAAGAATGTGTCAGGGGCCGGTTGCTCCCCGACCCTGCCACCCCACTGCAAGCCCCACCCACTGACCCATAAGCCCCACCCACTGACCCCTTGCAAGCCCACCCACAGGAAGGAAGGCGGGGACCAAGTGAGGGAGGGAGGGAGGTGGAAACCAAGAGAGGAAGGAAGGAAGGTGGGGAACAAGGAAGGGAGGGAGGAAGGAAGGTGGGGACCAAAGGAAGCACAGGGAGCCTATTTTAAAACAAACATGGGGGGAAGGAGGGGGGAAGGAGGGGCAGGCCGGCCAGCCGCGGGCCACTCAGAATGGCCTGACGGGCCGGATTTGGGCGCGCGCCCCCCGGCCGGACTTTGGGCAGGCCTGACTTAGAGGTATGTGAGGAATGGGGAACCAAGCGTGCCCAGGACCGCTTGTCTTCTCAACCCATTGCATGAAAGCTCTGGAGAACAATCATGGATCTTCTGTGTCAGGAGTGGATGTCACATCCTTGTTGAAAAACTAAACAGGTCTGCTAGAGGAGGAGGAGGAGGAGGAGGAGGAGGAGGGGCTGGCTGCAGCTAAGTTTCACTTTCCTCTGGGAGGGAAATGAAACTCAGCTGGCCTGCGCACTGCCATCCTCCAGCGCCCTCTTATAAGTGAAGCAAATGAAGCTCTGTTTGTTCTTTTCCCTTGCTCACGGAAAGGAAACGCATGGGTTGAGTTTGTCTCTCTTCAGCTTGCAAGTAGTGCCATCCAGAAGTATGGCTTTTTTCTGAGGGTTAAACGATTGTACACTTAACTTTAAAAAATAACCCCTCACACAGATACCATAGGGAGGTGTCTTCCTATGTAACTCACAACCTAAGTTTCAGTTATGAATGTTCAATAATACTGTACATATGCACATATGTCTTTTTAATCCCATTATTGGGCTCCTTATTTACAATTACAACATATACATCCAAAATAACAATAACCATATTAATTGTAAACATTTTGCTACTATGAAAGCCACAATTTATGGAAATAGGAGCATGCCAGGTTGGGAACCACTGCTGTAAAACATCCGAAATTGTAGAATGGGGGAGTAAAGGGCGAGTTGTATTTGAAAGCAAAACAGCCTACCTGTGAGTAACAACTAGATATGACTTAGTCTGAAATTCATGCCGGGGCTACTTAACGTGCGATGTCCTAATAAAAAGGATTCCACAAATCCACTAGAAACAAGGGCAGCCACCCCAAAGGTCATGAAATACGCAAAGAACAAACGAGAAAGAAAACAAACGTTCAGCGGTAACCCAGATTCAGAGGCCGCCCGCCCACTTCCAGCAAGGCGAGAGAAAAAGAGGAAACAAGAAACGTAGGTCTCTCGGCTCCACCTTATGAAGCAGCCAAGAGGCATGAGACCGGGGTCTGTCTCTTCTGCAGTACAAGAAAGCCACAGCAGAAGGAAAACCACCAGCTCTTCCACGACCCGGGTTTTAACTCCACACAACTATCGGTGTGACACAGAACTCTTGGGCAGCCAGACCGGACAGGGTAAGCCGGACACAACACCGCAGCAGCTGCTTTGACCAGCGCCGTGTTCGCATTACAAAAGGACATGAATTTCAGAGCGAATCGTTATTAAGCACCAGGATGTCCAGCATCTCGGTCGGCCTACTCACGTGCAAGGCTCTTCTCAGAGGCAGCTGTTGCTTCCCGTATTTTAGGGGCATTAAACGGAGGGGCCAACAAGGCTCCGTCTCACTCCGGCTCCTTCCTACTAGGGATGGCCCAGGTACCATTGTTTCCATTTTTGGCCCCACGGTCCAAAAATGCATAACCGTACTAGGCACCCCTCCCAGCCTACCACCAACAGCGCCAGAAAGCAAGGAAACTGTGTATTGATTCTTGGTAATGTTGTTCTTAATTTCAGTTTATTGCTTGATTTCTTTTGTTGTGAACCGCCCAGAGTTCCATCCGGAAGACGGGTGGTATATAAGCTCAAATAAATAAATAAATAAATAAATAAATAAATAAATAAATAAATAAAAAGAGGGCTCTGCGCGCAACACTCACCCAACGCCGAGATCCGAATCCCGGCGGCCGGTTCCCTCCAGCCCGGCTCAGCCAGAGAAAGGCACACACCCCTCTAGCTTCCAGCCGTTCTTCCGACTGCGACTTCATTGGCGGGTTTTTCTCTAGGGGGCGTGGCAGGGGAGGAGGGAAAGGGTGTTCTTCCTCCCCGATTGGTTGGTTTGGAGAGGGAGCTCCCTTCACCTCTCCCCTCCTCCTCCCGCAACTTCCCTCATTGTGTTAGAAGTCATATGACCGCATTAGGCAAGGTCCCGAAGCATGAGCTTGCTCGTCCAAGAGCACATGGGCTCACGTGACAAGGTGGGAAGGGGAGCCCTTGCTCGGCCCGACGGCTGAGCCCCGGAACTGCTCAGTCCCGGAAGTGGTTGCAAAAAACAAAACAAACCCACAAGTGTGCCTTGGAGGTTATCCTCCGTTGCCTCCTGGTTTTGATCTTGGGCTTATCCTTGGGCCAAGCAGAGCCACTAGAAAAGGATTTCAGGCAAAAATCAAAGAAAAACAAAACAAAACTAGAAAAGGAGGTGCTTAAAAGGATTTTTGACAAACACCGCATCCCTGTTTGTTTCAGACCCACAAACACACTAAGGCAGAGACTCGTCCACCCAAAGGACCAGCAATACAGTATATGCGGTCCAATGCAGTGAGGAGTGTGCAGACCTCTATTTTGGAGAAACTAAACAACCATTAAACAGGAGGATGGCCCAACATAAGAGGGGTAACAGCTCAGGACTTGAATCAGCAGTACACCTCCACTTGAAGGGAAAAGGACATTCATTCAAAGATGAAGATGTACACATATTAGACAGAAGATAGGTGGTTTGAGAGAAGAGTCAGGGAAGCCATTCATGTGAGCACTGAAAACCCCTTCTCTCAACAGAGATGGGGGGCTTAGGCACAGTCTATCTGCCACTTATCAGGCTGTGATTTCAACAATACCTAGACAAATAAAAAATACTTCATGCCTTCACCATGGCCATAGCTTACAACCCATACTTTATGGGTTTCAGCACCTTAGGCCATTGTTCACCTTAAGGCTATTGAGACTGTTATCTAGCTAACAAGCCTATTTGGGCCATTGTTCATCTTATAAGCCTATTTCAGACCAGGGTGACAACAGGTCAAAGTGAACTATAAAATGGAGGACTCGCAACTAGCTTTCTACAGGCTGACGAAGCTGTTTGGGTGGGCAGCGAAACTTTTCAATCTCTTAAGAAAAAGGAGTCCAATTGTCATGACTCAACTTCCAGATAAACTCACCTGGATGACTGAGAATCTTCACATACACAGAAAAGGAGAGCAATGCGGCATCTTGACTTGGGTCAACTGTCCACTCACAAACTCCTAACTTTTCCTGACAGTTACTTGACTATATTATATTTTCTGGCTCAAAATCTGTCATTTCATTGTTATCATATTGAGGAAGGTGGCTTTGACCACTTGAATGGATTAAACCACCATTTAAGTTTGTTAGTGGGAGAGGGTGAAGGCTGCATCACACCTTATGGCTGCAATTTATTAGTTGTGGAGCTGCCTCTTTTCCCTCGCCAGCCCAACTTTTGAACAAGTGAAGGCAACCCTCGCCTTGACTATTGCTGTCCTAGCTCTCGGATGCCTACAATTAAAATTCGTTACCAAAGACATGCTGCATATTTGCATTAGGTACTTGCTTTTTCGGTTTGAAGAGTGGTGCACGTGTGTATCATCAAGCTTAAGATCACAACAGGCAATGAAAGAGTTTTTCTTTTCTCTGCTGCTGACGTCAACAGTGGGCACAGGCCTTGCCCAGTTGAGGTAGAGAGCAACAAATAGAGTTTATTTACTGGTAAAATGAATAAACCAAGAAAGTAGACTTCCAGAATAAAAGTTCCCATCAGTTTGAAAGCAAACTCTTTTTGTATCAATACCATAGCATCCAATAGTGAAGAGACACCTACAATTTGAAATGCACCAGTTAAAAAGGAATTTTCAAAGAACAGTTGTATGATCTAGCTGTATGGAAAATATAATGCATAACCCGACTCGGACTACTTTCCCCATAAACAGGATGTGGTTGCTTTTGTACTATGTATAGCTATTGGAAAGCAGGTGTGTATCAAAACTTCCAATTTCCTATGTGTACCCCTGACCTATATTTGTAACAACTATACCTAAACACTTGCCTACATATTTGTACTCAGAGGGCGCTTATGAATGGCTTCTCAAACCAGGAGGAGGTAAGAAGTGGGTTACCAGTCCAGGCCCCAGTGTTCTTCTACATTGTTATTAATGATCTGTATTGCAGGGAATGCTAATCATATTTATGTATAACACAAATTTGGGTAGAATAGCTAACACTCTGGAAGACAGAAACAAAATTCAAAAGTATCTAAATAGGATTGACCACTGGGCTGAAAACAACAGAATGAAATTCAACAGGGATAAATGCAAAGTACTGCACCTAGGAAGAAAAAAAATGCAAATTTACAAGATGGGGGATACTTGGTTCAGCAATACTATGAGTGAGAAGAATCTTGAAATTGTAGATCACAAGCTGAAAATGAGCCAACAGTGTGATGTGGCTTCAAAAAGCAAATGCCAATTTAGGTTGCATTAATAGAAGACGAGTCTCCAGTCCCTGCAAAGTGCCGGTTCTCCTCTCTTTGGCACTGGTTAGCCCCCATCTTGAGTACTTTGTCCAGTACTTGAACTTCAAGAACGATGCTGATAAACTGGAACAAGTTTAGAGGAAGGCAACAAGAATGATGAGGGATCTGAAAGCCAAGTGTTATGAGGAAAGATGGAAAGAAATGGGCATGTTGAGTCTTGAGAAAAGGAGACCCGAGAGGAGAGATGATAAATACTTGAAAGGCTGTGATACAGAGGAGGGGCAGGAGCTGTTCTCAATCAACCTAGAATGCAGAACACACATTGGGCTCAAGTTATAGGAAACCAAATTTCAGGAAAATCTCCATAACTAAGAGCAGTACGGCAATGGAACCAATGACTTCAAGAGGTGCTGAGTCCTCCAGTCCTGAAGGCATTCAAGAGAAATTTACACAACCCCCTGGCAGATATCCTATGAATTGTATTCCTGCCTTGAGCAGGCAGTTGGACTCGATGGCCTTCTATTGCAACTGACCAAGATGTTTCATATACAGTGGGCCCTTGTATAACAAATAGTTTGTATAACATAAAATTTGTACAACATAAAAAATTCTGGAGATAGGGGAAATTTGCTTAACATAATCGCCTATGGGGCGAATCCGTACAACATAAAAATGGGTTTACTCCATTTTCAATGCATTCCTATGGGAAATTTGTATAAAGGAAAATTTGCTTAACATAATTTCATTTGGAAGGAATTAATTCCTTTATACAAGGTACCACTGTACTGGAATTAAATGCATATAGCTGACTATATATACTTACTTTTTTTCTAAGATGCTATGGACTGGAGGTATCATCAAGTAACTTTCAAACTTAGCTGAGCGCATTTTGCTTCTTGTTGAGGGAGTAAGAAAAACATACTGTATTCAATTTGGATACAGGCCATCAAAATAACCATTCCCATATGGAAAAAAAGATAATTAAATAGGCCTTTTCTGACACCTCTCACCCACACCAATACTGCAGTTCGGATCTTCCCTTCCTACCTTTGAACTCAAAAAGGGAAGTGAGGTCAACAGACAAAGGGAAGTTAGTTATTGACATTTTTTCAGCCACAAGGATCACCAAATGAACAGTCCTGTGCATGGTTTACATCTAGGACCTATTGGTTACCACTACATGTATAAAATTAGCTGAGGTGGGCCATTTCGCCATTTAGGAAGGAAGTAGAAATAACACAAAGAATTACTGTAGCACAAAATCCTTTGGGTTGTGCAGGCCCACTAAACTCGACTGCTTCAAATGCCTCTCTTTTCTTCGTGTACTGGAACAAGAGCTTTGCAATACTGATATGATGAATCTCGTGCATTATCAGTGGTTTTTACAGGCTGAATGGATGCAGGCTTGTTGCAATGTATTGGTTGCTTTATATACTCTGCCCAGAGTAGCTATTTGCTAGTTGGGTAGTATAAAAGTATTTATATGTATATATATTTCCCTCTATTAAAGTATTCTAGGAGTTATGATACAAAAATTGCAGGCAAAAATCAAAGAAAAACAAAACAAAAGACACAAAACATGTGGCACCTTAAAGACTAACTTTCATATTTTAATGTAAGGTTTCATGGACACGCCTACTTCTTCAGACATATAGCAGCAGATCAGAGTTTCCCTTTCTTAACCTTTCATCTGTTCCCTGTAGGACAAGGTTTTCATTCTCATCCTGCAACTGTACCACTTCCCAAACATACTAAGTGTGCAAATATCCACCTTAAAATGGACATTCAGAGTATGGGCTCAGTAACCATTACTTCTTGTGATCTAGATATCATGCTTCTGTTTATGGAGCGTAATGCATACATTTTCTTAGTGTTGTAGTGCATCATACCTTTTTTTTATCTTTTGGTCTTTGTGCTCAAGATACATTACTTTACATTTGGAACTTGATAACATCCCTTTTTTTGGACTACAATTTCCAGAATCTCTCAGCCTTGAGATTTGTACTTTTGGCTTGGGGATTCTGAGAGATGTACTGTAGTCAGAAAAAAAATAAGGTTTCCAAAATTGTCTTTATTTCCACTTAATTTCCTTTTGAGTGTTTTGCACTGGATAGTTTTGAATTCTGGTTCAAGGTTGGTGGTTAAACTGCAATGCTGCAGTCGAGCTTCTGCTTGTGACCTGAGTTTGATCCCAACGGGTTCAAGTAGCTGGATCATGGCTGACTCTGCCTTCTATTCTTTCAAGGTCAGTAAACTGATTACCCAGCTTGCTGGAGAAAAAGTATTGTTTGTATAATTATGTTGTAAACCACCCCAAGAGTGATCTAGCACTAATTATTAGGGTGGTATAAAAGTTGAAACAATACTTCCAATAGGATTAACTCCTAAATCTGAAAAAAAGTTACAGTGCAGCTATTCCATCTTTCCATAGTTAGCTCATGACTGGAACAGGGAGATTGCACCTCTCCTGAAATGTCAGAGGGGAGATCATTCCCAACATTTGACGTACAAGCCCGACTTGGAACTTTTCAGTCCTTGTGAATATTCTTTAGGAAAATAAAGGAGGGGTTCTAAATGGATGACATCTAAATCTGGATCTCTGTCAAATTCTGTGAAGGAAGCCCATATTTGTGTTATGAACTACCATCAAGTTACCTCCGACCTATGGCAGCCCTATGAATGAGCAATCTCCAACAGGTCCTGCCTTCACTAACCCTGCTCAGCTTTTACAGAATCATGCCTGTGGTTTCCTTTAGGACAGGGGTCCCCAACCTTTTGGACATGAGGGCTGCATTAGAGGTTCGCCTCTTAAATCAAAATGTAACAAAATTACTAACCTACCAATTCAGATCAAAAGTAAACATCCAGAGATCAATGCAAAACTGTCAACTTGGATGCAAACCATTTTGGAAAATTGTTTTACTGTGGAATCCTTGTATTTTGCTACACATGCTTACATAGCAAGTGTGCTTTTTGTGGCAATTTTGTGTTAGCCAAGTCAATATTTGTGAGAGACCGACCCCCTTAAAATGCAAGTCTTTGCTTGGATTTCACAATTTTCATCTTTGAAAGATGTGTATGTGGTGCCGAAGACTATGAACATCCATCCCTCCAGCAGATTTCTTTAGAATGATAAATATATCAGGTAGACCAGAATCAATGTCTAACAGAATGTTGTCTTTGTAAACGTCTCAGAGATGATAACTGGCTTGCAAATCAGTTTGTACCATCTGAAAAATGCTATTTGCACCTTCTGGTTTTCAAATGGATGCTGAATCATTCATATTTCCTTTCCATGCTTATGGCAATCAGTGAACCTGTTCTGGAATTTCACTTGCAATTGCTTCATTGCTTTAATGTATCTTTCAACACAGTACAGAATTGAAAATTCCCATCTCTTTTTCAAATTTTAGTTCACTGCAGTATCAGTTTGAAAATTTACTTTCATTAGCTTGCTTCTCAAAAAATGTTTCATTCAAATGCTTTCAGTTTAGGATATATATCACACAGAAGCTTTCCTTTCCCTTGCAACCTTAGATTGAGTATGGTCAGATGCTCTGTGATGAGTTGACAAAGCCAAATCAAAAATGCATCCAGGGTGAGAAAGCAGAGCCACAGAATAATTGAGTTGGAAGCAGCCTATATAAGGCCATCAATTCCAACCCCCTGATCAACGCAGGAATCCCAAGCCAAAGCAGATCATCTGACAGGTTGTTGTCCAATTTTCCCTTGAATGCCTGCAATGTCGGAGCGCTCACCACCTTCCAAGGTAATTGGTTCCGTTGTCACACTGTTCTAACAGTTAAGAAATATTTCTTGAAAACTGGAAATCTAAATTAGATCTCAAGATGGAAGATTGGTATAACGAACTTTGGGATATAGCCATAAACGATAAATTGTCTTGCAGTCTAAAAGTTAAAAGAGGAGAAATGAAAAGACGTTTTTTATGACATTTGGGAAAAATTTATAGACTTTGTATTAGTTGAAGGGAAGGGGAAAGAGCCGACGAATACTTCAAGACAGTTCTGGAGAAGAGGACTTTAAGAAGAATACTAGAACAACAGAAGACGGAGTAACAAAGAAGAACTTATGGATGGTCCCGGGGGGTGGGGATACACTTGTATTATTAATTTTGTATTGTTAATTTTGTTTGTATGTAGTATAAAATTAAATAAAAAAATATTAAACAAAAAGAAATATTTCTTGACCCTGACCTTTCTTCTCCTTGAGAAAGACATCAACTGCATGATGAGGGACTGAAAAAAATGTGAGGACCTTCCTTCTGGTAAGATATGCAGTATTTTTCTGTATATATGACTATATTTTTGTTTAAAATTGTCACCCTAAAAATTGAGGGTTGTCTTATACACGGAAGTGAGCCAAGGAGAGACCTGTGCAGTTACAAAACTGTAATTTTGGGTTGGAAAAGTGGAACTTGTCTTATACATGGGGGCATCCTATAGATGGGAAAATATGGTATTACCTTATTCTTTCTTTATCCACATCAATACCTCTCACCAGAAACATAACATTGGGATCCATCTCCACCCACCCACCCCCCTTAGAGTGTTCTATGCAACTGAGCTTGCAGAATAAATAATGCTAAGTGACTGTGGAGATTCTCAGTCATCCAGGTGAGGTTATCTAGGAGTTGAATTATGGCAACTGGACTTATTTTCTTGTGGGATTGAAACAATTCACTATTCATCCAAGTAGCTCCATCAGTCGAGGGAACCGGTCTTACTTCCCACCCTATTTTTGCACCACCAGTTGTGATGTTTTCAGTTTATCCCAACTCAGACCAAGATTTATCTACTGCTTCACGCACCTTCAATAATATGTTTTCTGCAGTTGTTTTCTGTGCCTTTCAAGCCCTGCAGTGTGCAGTATTCTTCTGTAATTCTGAAGTTGGAATCTATGCCCTTCACAAATATTAGCATTTGAGCAGTGTCTATAGCATTTTTGCCAAAGGGGGAGGGGCCCAAATCATTTGTCTTGGCAATCAGTGGCAAAGGCAGCTCATATATTCCTGATCACCATGTACATGTATAGAAGCTGGCAGGAAAAAATTGATTCATTTGAAATGTGGTGGAGGATAACTTTGTAGACACCCTGGACGGCCATAAAGACAAACACATGGGCGATGGATCAAATCAAGTCTTAATTATCTCTGGAGCCAAACATGTCGAAACTAAGGCTGTCCTACTTTAGACACATCGTGCAGGCTGGATTCCTTGAAAAATACAATAATGGTGGGAATAGTTGAAGGCAGCAGAAAAAGAGGAAAACCAAATATGTGATAGATAAATTCCTTAAGGAAGCCACAGGATTGAGTTTGCAAGAGTTGAGGACAGAATGAAGATTCTTCCATAGGTCACCATAAATTGGGGATGACTTGATGGCACATAACAATGAACCACCCTTGGCTTTTAAATATCCTGAAACGTTCTTCAAGACTGTGTTCCCAATAATGGACATAACATTACACGCCATGTAATTAGTTTATTTCTCTGTCAAGATCTTCCAGGTATGCTGTGGTGCAAATCAAGAAACCTTTCCTTCACACTGTCTCCTGCAAGAAAGGGGCAAAAACCCCACAGGTGATGTTGCAAGTGCAGGACACTAGATGGCGCACCGATTTCCTGCTTCACCCTCATTCAGTGAGCAAAGCTCTCCTGTTTCTCTTGGATGCAAACAAAGCTTGTTATATGAAGTTGGCCGCCCTCATTCATAGAATTCTACAAGGGCAGCAGACGTGGTCTTCCTTTGTAACCGTTCTCTTTCCCCCAACACTTTACCCATCATTGTTACTTTTCATGAAAACATGGGTCGCAGGAAGTCGCAACACAAAAGCTGCGCAATGCCTTTTTGCCTGGGCTTACTAGAACAATTCTAGAGACCTGGAGTCGTTTTACATGTGTCTCACTTCAACCAGCACCATTGGCGACGAGGGTTTTCTGGGCACTGTAGTCCAAAACCCATGATGAGTCAAAGCCCTCATCTCTGTTAAAAGTTGTCCCTCTGGAAGCACCTTTAGTTCGTACGTGTCCATTATGTCAACTATGTGTCCATTAAATCCCAACTGCAAAACTGTTTATTATTGTTGTTATTATTAATTAACAATATTACTTGTGTATCCTACCTTTTCTCCATTGAATTCAAGGCAAAGCACATCTCCCCCGCCCCACACCCTTTTGACCTCACAACAATGCTGTGAGATAAGTCATAATGTGAATGTTTCGTGCTTTGAGGGTGGATTCGAACCTCGGGCCTTTTTGAGTCGTAGTCCAACACCATAACCAATAGACTGCACTGGCTCTCTATTAACAGTGGGCAACATCCCCAGAGCTATCAGGGTGCTGAGGAATTATGCCTGAGAAACAGGAACTTGCCCTAGGTGAGCATTACACCACTTCACAGTAGTTACAACACACACACAATCTCCACAGACACACACAATATTCTATATCAAAGGTAAACTGGAAGTGAGAGGTCATCTCTCCCCTTGAATACGGTTTTTAGTGCTTGAGGACATGTGCAGAGGTCCTTTGCTGGTGCCCTACGCCTGGTCGTGAAGCGTGCTTTACAGCCATTCTGAGCAGTGGTATTCCGTGTTACTCACTGCCATGGACCTTCTCTTTACAATTCAGCATGCTGCAACTATTTTAAACTTTAGCTGCATGTTGTAAATGTACCTATTTTATGTAAGCCTTCTGTGTAGTCCAAGGTATCATCTGTTTCACGGACAGGGTATATCCTGTGGTCTAATTGTTGTGCACTTTATGCTTTTATTCGTTTAGTATGCCACCTTGAAGTGGACGGACTTCTGTGACTTATAAATATTCATGAATAAATAAAATATTATACAGCCTTCCCAGACTTTTTTCCCAGCCAAAATAAGAGGACACACTTGCCATCAAATGCCTTGCATTCCATTTGTGTGGAAAACCTTGGATACTGACAGACATTTGTGACACCTTTAAACAAGTACACTTTATTTGGCAATTGGCAAATAGTTTTTATGGCTAATGGTGTGGGCTAAAGGTCTGGAGAACCAATGCCTAATAAAGGCCAGATTGGTGTTGCCAATTTGCATATACTGTACTGTATATAATTTAAACTGCCTAACCTACTGTGGTGAATTGGCACCCATTAAGCACCAGTCACATGATTACGCCTCATATGGAGCCTTTTACACAGGTTGTTCTTGTAAGACACCAAGTGAACATGGCAGGTAGCAAAGCTCTGCCAGCAACAGGTGCTAAGCACCCTGGCCCCTGTGAAGTTAGCTGGGACAGGTGGGCTAGTGCTGGGAACTCAGCCTCTTCCCCCCGCCAACTCTTTACTGAACAGACAGGTTGGGAGGGTGTTGTTGTAGCTTCATCCTTCCCTGTACCCCACTCCCCAGACACAATAAAATGAAGATTGAACCATTCTACCAGTCTCAAATTCACATAACATTTTGTGTTTAAGGACATACATACACATGTCAATGAACTTCTTCGTGCCCCTGAGTCCTATAATACCATCCTCAGTTCTCTGTGGTTCGATTTCTGAGTACACTCATCACCCAGGTTTGGGATTAAGTGGACCTCTGGATTATGAATCATGTTTCCCCCTTTTGGTGCTTTTGTGGCTCCCCCCACTCCAAGGCAGATGCCTACTACAGTGTGTATTCCCAGGATTTGCAATCAACAGATGTGTCTGCTTGTACAGTATTAATGTGAGGCAATAAGCAAAAATTCAGTCATTGTAACCTCCCCAAACCACTTCTGCAAATGCTACTCCTAATTTGCAAGCTGCCTAGATGCCCTAAGCACATCTTATCTTGACTGATCTTGGAAGCTAAGCAGGGTTGGCCCTGGTTAGTACTGCACTTGGATGGGAGATCACCATGGAATAACAGGCACTTTAGGCGCCTGGACTAGGAACTGGCAAACCACTCCAGTATTCCTACCAAGAAAACTCCATGTACGTGGAGTCACGAAGAGTCGGTCACGACTGTAACAACACAACACACACACACACACACACACACACACACACACACACACACACACACTCCTAACCTGCACAAAGATCCTCTACCTTTTGACCTGTTCGGAAACAAAAACTCCTTTTACTTCCCTGATGGATACTGCATAAATTTTCATCAAGTTATGAATTATCCTTTCTGCTTTCATCACATCCCGTTCCACTGTGGCAGAATGTTAGAAGTCATCACTGCTGCTCAGCCATCAGCTTAGAAGGGAGCCTAGAGAAAGCAGACAACCCAGTTTTACCTTTTTTTGCTTGTACAACAGGACCATCACCAAATTCTTCAGTTTATCAAGTTCTCCAGCTCTCACACAGGGGCAAAGTGGCTGCACTTTCAGCACTGAACAGAATCCAGGCTTTTACCACAGCAGTTGTGTGGTTTCCAAATTGAGAGAGAAGAGCCAAGTTTGCCCAGTCCCAGAGACCTTTGGGTAGTGGGTGGCATATAAGTTGTAAAAATTAAGTAAATAAATAAATAAATAAATAAATAAAAATAAGTAGGGTGTTGGAGGGAACTGCCCAGGCTCCCAAGGTTATCACATAAGGCATGGTACCCTACTGCTAGTTCCAGCGAAAGCAGACACCCTGATTCACCTGATGAATTTTATTTCATCAAGGCTACATAAAAGGGCTGCCAGTCCTTTATAATTCAATTGGGGGGTGGCAGGGGGCTCCACCAAATCATGGGAGTGGGAGTCCTTGAATTCCAAAAAATTCCATCCCTAGTGATGTCTCTGCTTTTATTGGGACTAGCGGTAGAACACAGTGCTGGCCCATTTTAATTTTGCAGCCCCCTGATATGTTACGGTGTTGCCCAAGCCCCACCAATTTACAAGATGACGTTTCCATCTCTCTGTTAGGAAAAGCTACCTCCACTTTGTCATAGTCATAAAAATGGGGGGAAAGGGTAACTCTGTGAGCCTTCCAGCAAGTCCATGTTATGGCTTCAACCAGGCTGCTCTCGGATTGCTGTGCACCTGCTCCACAACCCCAACGTAACCCAGCAGAACCATGCTTAGAAGGAATGTACTGCTTTCAAAAAGGAAACAACCACTGCGCAACAAGGCCTTGATAAATTCAGAGTTTATATATTAATTAATACCATTCTAAAGGACACGTAGGAGGTTTAACCAACAGTAGCCAACAAGTCTCCGGATTTGCCAAGTTTGTCCAATCCCTTTTATATATATATATATATATATATATATATTTTAAAACTCAAAACACTTGTTTGACATAGAGTTTGAGGTCACTGGAGATAGCAAAGGCATTCCACACAGTGAAAGATGCATCAGTGTCAGTGTTAGAGAACACATCCTCTTAATTGCACCCACCCCCACGCCCGTGCTAGGTTTTATTTCAGCTATAAAAAAGTAGTAAAAAAACAGCACTGTGCACTGGTTGGGGAAGGAAGAAGAGGTATCTGGTCCTGGGGGGGGGGGGGTTTTTTTTGATTGTGGCAGCTGTCTTTCCCTAAAACTTTGCATGGGTCTGCTACAGTGCCATCTTCATAGAGGCCTTCTCTCCCACAGAGGATCATTCATCTAGAACAGTGGTTCTCCAGCCTTAGGTAACCCAGATGTTCTTGGATTACAACTCCCAGAAACCCCAGGCAGCGCAGCTGGTAGTGAAGGCTTCTGGGAACTGTAGTTCAAGAACACTCAAGTTACCCAATGTTGGGAACGATTGACCTTGAAGATACCTCACATTATGTCCAAAGTACAGTGGTACCTTGTATAAAGGAACTGATTCGTTCCAAATGAAATTATGTTAAGCAAATTTTCCTTTATACAAAGTTCCCATAGGAATGCATTGAAAACTGAGTGATCCCATTTTTATGTTGTACAGATTGGCCCCATAGGTGATTATGTTAAGCACATTTCCCCTATCTCCAGAATTTTTTATGTTGTACAAATTTTATGTTATACAAACCATTTGTTATACAAGGATCCACTGTAGCTTTAAAATCTAGAATGCAGGTTTGCTGGTACAGATCAGAGACCAAATGCAGGCAAATCTCTGCTGAGACATGGGCTACAACATGGAAAAGCCAATGTCAATCTGCCCTTGAAAACTATGATAGCTGACAGTCAATACAACTGCTGTGAGCCAACTTGAAATGGCTCTTTAACTGGCCTAGGGACAAAACTTTATTTTTAAAAAAGCCTGTTGTGACTGAATGAACTCACTTTATACATTATAAAAACATCCTATGATCTAGCTGGAAACAGTTCTGCTTCTTCCTCCTGATCTAACTGGTCATCCACAAGCATGAGATGCTTCTTCTGTAGTCTGACATTAGATGGATTATACACAGCTTGCTCAGGAGAATGGTCATTTATCCCAGGTAACTTCATATATAGTTGTAAAAGACTTAAGAGCTGATTTACAGAAGATAATTTTTTTCACACAGAAGTAATTAGATGAACAAGCCAAGAAACAGACACACAGGTTACAAACAAACCACACACATGATTTTTTTTGCCCTTTTTGATATAGACTTCCATACAAGAAAATTTGTATGCATGCTCCTTGATGGATGCTGGTCTTTTCCTATAGTGTTCTGATCTTATCATCAGTTACATCAAGTAACATGAATTTCCACAGGTAATGGCTATATGTAATGCCGCTGATTGGCAAGGGAAGATAGATTAAAGAAATAATGCCACTAAAACACAAAACAAAACAAAAAAATCAAGAACATAATGCCAAATGAAGGTGAAAGAAGAAATTATCCAGGAAAGGAAATTAAATAAAAATTGTCCAGGGTGACGGATCAACTGAAAAATCTGGCTGAAGTGGGAGTAGGGATTAATTTGAGCTAGGGCTCAGCCCCAGACCCTGTTTTAATTGCTAAGGCTCTGCCATGAAGCAGGTAAACAAAGCATTGCTTCTGAGCATATGTGAAGTGCCCCCCCCATTCTTTCAGCATGGAATGATAAGAGTTTGTCTCCTACTTCTCGCCCATTCTCAAATGCCCGTGAGCCCAGAGCGTCTGGCTTCTAAATGTCGGAGCCTATAAGCTCTAGGAAATAGTGGAGAGGCCCGACAAAAATACCAGTGTTTATAGCCCCCTGCTGCAGTGTTTGGGCAACCAACAGCCTGCGACATAATGTACTGCAGCTGGAAAATGCCCAAAGAGCAGGAATGGTGAAATGTAAAGGAAAACAGAAACAGACAGAGGAAAGAAGGGGCAGGAAGTCCAGGATGGATGGAGCTGTTGGGAGTGAGGTCAAGTTCTCTGTAAGGAAATCAGCTGAGACTAAGAATGATCTTTCCCTCTCCTAGAAAAAGGAGGGCCCCACTTCACCATCAACCATGCAAAAGTAATGCAAGGTTTTATTTACTGTTTTCAAGAGACATGGCGGATGATACACCCCATCCCCCAAGCTCTTCCTGAACTAGCTCTCTGCTGCCCTCTAGTATTACAAAAGTCGCTAGCCTGGGTTTAGTGATTTCATCAAAAATCCGTTCCTTCCTTTACCCTCCGCTCCCCCTCAAAAGCAGCCAGAGAAATTTTAAAAGGCCCTTCAGTCTGGCTTTATTATTTGCAAATAGCTATACCTCTCTCCATATCGACCCTTCTTGCACAGCTGGAAATTGTGGTACATGTATCCCCAGCGAGCGGAGTAAACTCTACAAAGGCCTTCCTTCCTAATGCTGAGGAGACACACAGTATATCCCCCTCTTTCAAAGCATGAAGTAGGATTAGAACCCCATAATGTTACTTTTCTGGGCTACACACTCTTGGACTACTGACGTTTTTGGAGCTATAGTTTAAAAAAAAGAGTAATGTTGCAAAACTCTGAGTAGGATACCTTTATTTTCCCCCTCCTTCGGTCACGTTAAGACGCCTTCCTATCCCCACATGTGGTCTCACTGTTCTCCACCTGGAGCACCGGGCATCACCACTGCCATGCTCTGGAGTGGCCCCTCGGCTGTTGGCAGCTGGGTTTACAAGCAGAGGATACAACACTGGCCGACTTTTCCTTCAATCCCACTCCTTCCGCCCTTCAACACCCCCTCCCCTTTGCTGGCCTCCTAGCGTGCACTCCTGGAGATACAAGGGATTAGAGAGAAAGGAAGGTCTTTGAGCAGCTTTGAGCAGATGGTATGTCTGCACCCCTCCTCAGGCAATCCAAGGTTTCATTCACAGCTGCCTGGAGGGTGGGGAGAAGGAAGGGGGGGTAGATGTTGGGGCTGGAAGGCACTTGGAGGAGACGAAGGAATTGCAGGCACAAGGAGAGAGAAAAAGAGGAAGGGGCACAGAGAAGACTCCGCTGGGGAGTTCATTTGGCAGCGAGGTTGGACACAACTGACACACCTCTACCCACACATACACACCATGGCTCAGACTCCCACCCGCCCCGACAGACACGCATGCACACACGTATGTACAACGAGCCACACCCATGCCCCCACTCCCCAACCCTCCCTTCCCCTTCCTTGGCTAGGCGATGTAGTAGAACCTAGGCTGCCAGGGCACTGAGGCACAGCAGGCAATGATGGGCATTAGCCCACAGCCCTGGGGCACAGGTCTCTCTCCCTCCCAAACCAGAGCCCCCACCCACCCACCCAGCTTGGAAAATCCACAGGACTGAATTTTCTTTAAAAGCAGCTCTTCAGAGCCCACAAAGGGCAGGGGGCTGAAGAGTCCCAGTGACGCCTTCTGTATTACCACCACTCCCAACGTGTCCAGGCCAGGGCCCAGCACTAGTTCCGGCTGTGCCGAGCTGGGTTGTGTGTGTGCGTGGGGGGGGGGGAAGGGTTCTTGGAACAAGACTCAAACCAGGCAGGACAAAGTATGACCTCCTCTTGTGGATTGACACACAATCTCAGAGTGGTGGAAATTCCTTTGCTGCCATCGCAGCCTCTGCCATTCCTGTACCCCACACAGCCTGGCTCACAGTGGTCGGTGTCGGTGGAAAGGACAGAGGCCAAATTTTCCTAGGCAACTGACGTGGGGTGTCTCAACATGCCTGGGGAAAGGCCAGTGTTCTGGAGTGATATCAGGGCATGTTGGAAAAAGGAAGGAGCACCGCTTGGCTGCACTCGTGAGTCTTGCTCTGGTGAACTTAATCTCAGCTATCAGGCGTCCAGGTTTTCTGTTCTACCAAGCACTTGAATCAACAAAGAGGCAACTGCACCAGATTCAGATGAGAATCCTGATCTCCATGGTTCTGGTGACCTCTGCTCCCCCTTCGTGCCCCCGGTCCCACTGTGCCACGAGGACAGACCCTCCCCCCCCCAGTGGTCTCTTGCCAGCTACTTCACATTGAAAACCATGAGGGGGCGCTCCTCACGTTTCTGCCAGGGACTCTTCTTGTCCCCTTGCTCATCGGTCCCTTCGGAGGGATCATTGCTGTCATCCTCCGGGCTGGTCATGGAGTCGCGGCGCAGTTCACTGTTGCTGTTACTGCTGCGAGAGCTGTTGCCGCGGCTGCGGCCACGCCGGGGGATAGTAGCCGCGCGGTGGTCGGTGTTCTCATCCAACAGAGGTGTCAGGGAGTTGTCTTCCGGAGAGCAAATGGCGGTGCGGCTCTCGCTGCTACTTGGCTCGGTGTCAGCATCAGCAAACACAAGCTTGGAGTAAGTGGGGCCCATAGCAGGGGCCAGGCGCTCCTCCTTCAGGCGCTTGGGCGGCTTGGCTTCGTTGACGTCCACACCCGAGTCCAGGCTGGCATCATTGCTCCGGTTGCGCTCATTGCCCTGGAGGTCTATATAAGAGTGGCGGACTTGGGAGGAACGCCCATCCAGGGAGACAAACCAGGCACGTGGGTGGGGCTTCACCCCCAGCTCCAGCAGCTTCTTCTCTGTCAAGGCTTGCAACTCCCCATTCAGCTGGGCCATCGTGGATTCATTCAGCAACACAGGGATGGTGACCGAGCCACTGACCGACTGAGTGTGGGGACCCCAACCTTTTCCCTCACCGTCTTCCACCTGGTGTTGCTGGAGCTGGAACTGCTGCTGGAGGAGCTGCTGCTGCCGTTGCTGCTGTTCCTGGGGCCCAAACTGATGAGGGAGGCCCATGCCCGCTGGGTCCATATCGGGTTGGTTCTCAGAACCCCCAGTGGGTTGGTCAGAGGGCGCCAGGCGCATGTAGTGGGCCGGGATGACAAGCGTTGGCATGACATTTCGGTACATGCTGTCCTTCATGTGGTCAATGGAGCCGCAGAAGATCAGCTGCCCAGGTTGACTCAGAGAGGTGGGACGCGCAAGATGATCGACCGACTGTGACATCATGAACTCGGGGGCTTTGGGATCCCCTTTGTGCCCCCCGTAGTGGTCAAATGGAGCAGGGATTGGTGGTGGGGAAGGGGGCTCCTGCAGGTACGCCTTGCCATCGTTGCGCACCTGCTTGCGTTGGGCTTCAATGTTCTTCTCCTCGACCCGCTGATGTGAATAGCTCCGCTTGTAGTCCTCCAAGAGAGGAGGCTCCAGCGTGCCAGGGACATCCATGGAGCGAGCTGCCTTGAGTGAGTAGCCCTCTACCGCACGTGGGTAATCCTCCTTGGGACCACCTCGCTGGCTTAGCGTGTCTGCCATAGAGGCCTTCATGTTCATGGTATGACGTCCTTTCTGGTTGGACATCTGCTTGAAAAACTCCTCCCGGGAACTCTCAAACTCCCGGGAGGAGGAGAAGGCGGACTTGAGGATGGGCGTGTGGACATCTGTGTCCCCATTGGATGAAGCAGTCTCCATGTGGCTTGTACAGATGAGGTTGATCTGAGACATGGATGTGGCCTGGTCTTTCTTGGAAGCATCCAGTGCTCCAGAGAGTTGAAGTTTTCGATGTTGCTGACGCGGTTTGAGACACAGCCTCCTAGAAAGGGAGAAAGTTAAGAAAATAAATAGAGTGGTTGTATTTCAAGTTTGTATGATAGGAGGAAGAGGTCAAGCTTAGTAGCATTGTATATAACCTGCATAAAGAGAAGTGCCTAGGTTCAGTTTCTAGCTGAAGGTTTTCAATCTCCAGGTAAAGATTTTCCAACAGCAAAGCTAGGAAATGCCTCAAATTCTGCCTAGACCCTTGATAAACTGCTGCCAGTCAGAGCAGGAAATGTCCACATAGGTATACTGTCTTGACTCAACATCAGGCAGCCCTATATATTTAAATCACATGTTTTCAGAGCAGGAAATGTTGGTAGTTGTGCTACAATTAAATCATTAAGTCAAACTAATTTGTTTCTCTTCAAATGCTAAGTCATTTAATTCACTGTTGCACCTCTTGGCTAAACTGTTGAATCATTAAATTCTAAAATATTGCCTAGATACGCTAACAAGACCATAGTGAGTTAACTTAATAAGAGACATCATATCATTAACAAATTACAAATCTAATGATGAAAAAATAAATAAATTAGGAAATAAATAGCTTTTTAATGGATCTACACACAATAGAATATATGCTAAATGCTTGGTAACTGGCAGCAGGGATCAACAGCACAGTGCCAATTCTAGAGACAACAGAAATCCAGGTTGAAGCACAGTCTGGTATCCATGGGTGAGATTTCTTGGTGGTTTAGATTTAAATCAGTACCTTCTCCGTGTCTGAGGTTTGACAAATTAATATCAACAGAAGGAATATTGAACTAAAAGGATGGAGCTGCGGGAACATTACAAAATATGAATGAAAGAATAGGTTATAGGTGATTATCTTTATAAGCCATTGATTTAAAAAGAACAAGAAAAATCATTGTGAGCTTTCATGGATAAATACCACTTCTTCAGGTCAAGTACCAAAAGTCCAAATATAGCAAGATGGGGTTTGACATTGTGAAGCCCAATCCTCTGCTTCAGATGCAGCTTTACAACAGTCCTGCTGCTTTCTGCTTCATCTAAGACAGTAGAGCTTGGCAAACTTCATATCGCCAAGGATTTTACACCTAAGATTAACCTCCTGGCATGTTTAGACTCTGGTAATTGCCTTAACAGAAGGAGTGATTGTGCTATGATTTAATAGCAGGGAAACAGCTGGTGACCTTTCTTGTTTGTTTTGAATGGGGGAGGCCTCTGGAACCTGGAAAGAGAACTCATCTACCCCATCCCATACGGAGGGGGCTAACTGAAGGAGACTAACATCAATGGCCATCCAAGAAACACCAGGGTTGTGTTTTCTTATCAAGACAGAAAGAGGCAAAGAAAGTACTGGTACTTTATATTTATAATTTGGGGTTGGAAAAGTGGGTGGCATTTTATACATGGGAGCATCTTATAAATGGGGAAAATATTGTATTCCTTGTCAAAGACTGCCCCAACCTCTAAGTTTACTCCAGCACTATCTCCTATTTAAGGATTCCAGGCCTTTACAGTGGTTACACTACTAGTCTAGGATTTGGAAGACCTGAGTGCAAATCTTCACCCAGCCTTGTAACTCACTTGGATGACCTTGGGCCTTTCATGTTCTCTAACTCTGACCTGCCTCACAGGGCTATTGTGACAGTCAAGGAGAGACGGAAAGCCATGTATCCTGCCTTGAATGATGTCCAAGAGAAAATACAGAATCCAAATTAATCAAATCAAAAAAATCAATCAATCAATCAATCAATCAATCAATCAATCAATCAATCAATCACAACTGGATGAAAAGCCACCTCTGTCCAGGATACAAGGAAGCTACACACTGAAGTATCTGGCAGTCATGTGTAGCACTGGATTGCTAAAACAAAACACGCTGGCCAGGAGTTTTACTGGAAGCCAACATTTCTGACCTGGATTGCACTTTTTCCCTTTACTAGTTCTCACTGAATTGGTGAATGGTTAACCAAGCTAGTTGTGAGAAAGGTACTCTTACATGCTCACGGACACCATCCTCTTTGTTGTACAGAACCATCGACAAGGGCACAGAACAGAGGGTGTAGAGTGAAAGTCCCGGGCCTTGGGAAAGGGGAAGGGAAAAGAAACTGGTCCATGACTAATTGACCACAAAGGCTGCCAGAGATCTCACAACGGCTGGTGTAAAAGGGCTTGCAACAGCTGTCAAATTCCAAAGGCTATTCCTGCAATCCTTAGCTCAGCTGCCTTTCCTCATGCCCAGACCCAACCCAAATGGACAGGAAAATAGTCAGCATTCTGACAAACTGTGATTCCTCTATTTCCATAAATAAGAAGAAAGTGCCCATCATTCTCCTTTTTCTGATGGGGAACAGAGGCCAAAAATGAGAAGGTGGACTTGAAAAGTCTCCCAAATCTCAGACTGAATCTATAGCCATCCCAATGAGAAGCATTCACATAATAAATCATCTCAAGATGCAGATGGAGTGAAACTAGAACCAAAAACTACTGTGGGAGTTAAGCTAAGCAAAACACTTTTAGAAAAAAAGCCAGGTGATGAAAGAAGGGTTTAGAGCAGATGTGGCCAACATCTGGTTCTCTGCATGCTGTGGAACGACAGCTCCCACTGCCCCTGTCTTCACAATGAATAAGGAACATGGAAGCCACAATTCAAAAACTTATGGAAGCTTCCATGTTGCCTAACCCAAGCTTGGAAATAGGATCAAAGTGGAAAACGAGAAGAGGTAGCAAGTGAATCTATTGGCACTCACCTGCAATAGTAGATAAGCAGGCAAAGCAGAATGAGTACTAGCAATGCCAGGGCACCCAAGATGGTGAGCAAGAAGATGGTATGGTATGTGGCAATGTCTTTTATGCCTCCTGTTGCACTCACCAATCCTGCAAAGAAAGCAGCTTTTAAGACCAGAGAATTACGTATCTTTCCTCCCCTCCCACTTTTCTGATTGGTTGGAATCTATCTTGATCACCTGGCTGGCTGGCTGATTGATTCAGTCCTTTAATAAACGTCTCAGCTGGTTTACAAGAAAATGCAGGGGAAAATACATTTAGCTGAAAAAAGTGTAAAATAAACAAGGAGTGGGACAGCAAAACTGAAGCAGTATAAAATGGGGGGGGGGCTATAAGACTTTCCCTAACCCTAACCCTCTCCGGAACAAGAGGGGTGGTTATTTTCATGGCATGTAACTGACCACAAAATCTATATGCCAGGCAAGTCTTCTCAGGAAAGCATTTGACAAATGGAATGTTACCCTGAGAAGGTACTCCCTGCTCCTGGTAGCCACATTAGGGCATCTACTGAACATTATAAAACACCAGAAAGTGTACATAGAAACACACAGGTCTTAAAAATCAGCATTTTGAATTGAGTGCGAAAATGGATGAAGAACCCATGCAACTGATGCAACAGCAGCTTGATGTGTAATAATTTTGTCTAGCCCCAGTTGCATTCTGAACTGTAGTTTCTGAATCTCCTTCAAAGGTAGTCCCAAACAGGTATTATTATATCCAAACATTCTTTTCCCCCAATCCTTGTTGAAGCTGGATGGTAACTAAGCTTCTCAGAACAGAAGAGGAATTCTGTGTATTGCTCACTGTCTCTTCAGGGAATCTGAAGAAGTCTCATTGCATTTTTCTCTATCCTGTGTTCTAGGTGTGAGTCCTTGAATAGCAGCTAGGCTCTGAGAATGACAGTGTTTACCCCGTATCAAACAACAAGCCAGCCAGCCTGAGGTTTACTCATTAAAAAGTTCTGAATTTAGTGTTTTCACATTTCAATTATAGGTGCAATAATTTTAAGGCTGCTACACATTTTTTTAAAAAATATTCTGCTATTTCAAAATTAAAAAACAAAAGACAACCTACGTCTAAAGGTTCAAATAAACAGAATATATTTTTATAAGCAAATGTAAAAAGCAGCATGTTATTGCTTCTCTTCTCCTTAATGTATTAATTTTTGCAGCTTTTTAAAACACTTGTTACTCAGGATATGTTCTGTTGCACAAGCTGTCTTCGGCTACCCAATACCTATTAAGAAAGCATTATCTGCATAATAAGAAGAACTTTTTTAAAAAAGAAGGATAATACACTAAATACCATACTCTAAACAGTTCCCCGAGATATGTGAAGAGGTTACACACCCCAGTCTACTAATACGTTTCTAAATGGATGCTTAGCAAGATGCCAACAACTTCAGTAGCTGTGCTCTTACCAGTTGTTGGGGACAACATGGCAGCTGCCCAATAACCCAGCTGCTGAGAGACAAATGTCCAGTAAAGCTGGTTCCCTTCCTTCCGGATGAGGCCAGTCCCATTTCGGATCCACAGACCTGATAGAAGGAAAAAAACTAATGAAAGAGAAGAAATGAAAAGGCTACCTGAATCAACTCCCTGCTCCAAAGAAAGAAGAACAGCCAGTCAGTAGCCTTAACCTAAAAACATACAGTATGCAGAATGTATATGACAGGAAAATGCTGGTATATTGCAGATAGTGTGTTCTGGATCATGGATCATGCCAACATGCTTTGCAGTACAAAAAGAGCAGAAAAATAAGACAAGGAGGCTAACAACCTGCAGGCACTAAGGGGGCTTCAAAAATTGGCCTTCTAGAAGTGCTCCTAATCCTCAGAGGCCCACTCTGCCCCATTAGATCACCACAGCACTTTCCTCCCAAGAAGAGGCAGGCTAAGAGCTTCTTTATGCACCCAGACAAGTGCAGTGTTAACCGAAACAGACATTTTGATGGAGCATTCCATTTACATGGTTCAAACTGGAGCAAGAGCACACAGAGCTGAATACAGCACTGAAAGAAAAAAAATCTGTTCCCAGACCATTTTGTTATAAATGATGGGTACATTCCTGTGCTAGAAAAAGCTGATACAACATAATCAAGCACTGCAACAGAAATTCAGCAGCCAGCTCAAAACACTTTCAGGACCAGAAAGCATTCCCTCCTGGGAACCATTTACAGTCATGGCATGATTCTCGTTCATCTCATAAGTCCCCCTAATGGACTCTTGCATGCAGCTAGCTGGTTTCATGGCCCTGCACAGTGCTTGGATCCCTGGCTAAACAGAGAGATGCTTGGAGGCTGGAAACTGGCTAATGTGCTAGTGTGTGGCATTGGCTAAAAAAAGCAGTCACACTTTTGTCTCACATGCCTGTAATTCGATTACAACCACCATTAAGCCGTTCAGGGATATGAACAATTTCACCCGCTCACCACTCTTGAGGTCAAAGCGCCACGCTGGCACACTAGTGGAAGCCGCAGCAACCGTGTCCGGTGGCAGTGGGATCGAGAGGTGGGCAGGGCCTGAGAGCTGGACCTCTGTCCCGTTGCCAGTGAAGAGGTGAACGCTGACGGCGACAATGGGCACCAGCTCCAGCCACGTGCTGTTGACTGTGGAAAAACAACAAGAGTTAGCCCAAGTGCCGCTTTCACCTCCAGAAACACCCAGACAATTTTGGCTCTTAAGAAAGAACACCTAACAGGACTACTTCTCAGAACATCAATAGTGGCAATATTATAATATTGTTTCTCAAAAACACATCCTGTGCCCCCTAATCTGCCACCATAGGCAGCCATACTAGCTTTTTAAATAGAGATCCAACTCTGATTTCTCAGCCCTTGCTGCCTATTTCCCTCTCTTTATCATTTTCCACCCTAATTTTGACCCCAGGTTCCCCTTACCGCTGCCATTGCTTTCTGCACCGATGAAGGACGGGAAACCCCTCATGTCAGGCCCACTGCTGGCAGCGGTCAGAGAGGCCGACAGCTGGCTGTATGTGGAGCTCCGGGGAAGGCGAGCAGACCTGCGCTGGAACTGTGCCCATGGCTGGCTCTTAGCTCCTGCAATAATCAAAAGGTTAATGTCTGCCGTAGTCAGTCAGGACTCAGACAACGAATTACATGCAAATTGATGACCACTCAATAGCCAGAATCTCCAGCCTTCCTTATATCCAACAATACAGAATTCTCAATTTAAAAAGTTTTTTTTTTTTTAAGCAAGGGGGCACATTGAGATCCTACACCAAACTATCAGAATATTGGGTATTGGGACAACTTTAGTTTATAAAAGTAAGAGGGCCTTGGCATTGTGTGTAAAACTTGAGAACAAGAGTTTTCAGTCTTTACATCTACACAGATAGGTGTTCATTTGCCACTTGATAGCACAACCACTCACCTTAGTCCTGTGGAATCCTGTCCACATCACTCCTTACACAGGGTCAACATTACAGCTCCATTGTTTAAAGCTCTAGCAAACAACACATAGGGCACCAACTTCACTGGCTGCCTTCTCCTATGCCCTAACCCAGTTCAACAGGATGCTCTGTTTCGGCAATCTGTATCCCAAACACAGTCTGTAAATGGACATTGTGCACCCTAAAACTACTTCCCTTGCACAGCCTGTTATAGGCCTCTAGAGATGTGAATGTTTGTAAAGAACAGACGGTTGCCACCACTCTCCCTTGTAATTCTTCATCAACACTTAGCAGTGATATGCACATCACTGCAAGTATTATTGATCAGCAGTAGCAAGGAAGGAAGGAGATATAGAATGATGTTCTACAATCTTAAATAACTTCCATCTCCTCTGTAGTTGGGAAATGGGACCAGAAATTGTAGCCTGTCCCCATTATGAAAAATAAGTGGTGGGAGCACTCTGGCAATCCTATGGTATCTTAACTGACTCCTGGGTATCAGCTACATAACCTCCATTATTTAGCAATTAGTTCTTGGGACATACCTGGAGAACCAAGAAGGATCTGTATCAAATCATCATAGAGGATGAGTGTTGCAGGGCGCTCTGGGAGAAGATAGAGGCTGACAGAGGCATAGACTAAAAAAAAGGAGATCAGGAGAAATAAAGAAAATGCATTATTTCACACATTTGGTAGAAGGAGCTTCTGGAGATACATAATGAATCTGGGACCTGGGGGATTCTATTGGGGGCAGTTGTTGAAAAGGAAATTTGAAGAAAGATGATCCACTCATCTTTTCACAATGGCTCAATTCAGACATAACAGCAAATTATAATTTCCACTAAAATCCAAACAATGAACTGAAATTCCGCATAAAATGGGTCATCTCTGGTTGGGAACCAGTCATGCTTTTGTTTTCTGCTTATTCAATATTCCAATCTCAAGGTGCCATAGGTCCTGGAAGTTCTAAGGAGCCATCATTCATCAATTAAGTCATCAGTGGCAATGAAATTTACAGTATATCCCACTTGTAAATATATAACAGACGGCTTACAGTTTGGAAAAACAACAGCCTAAAAACCCAATTCAAGCTCTGGTTCATGATTCTGGTTTGCTGGTGAGTTTTGGTATGTCAACTCAGACATCACATCAAATTGCCTGAGGAAATGGACTTGTCCACAAAAGCTCACATTAGAATATAGCAGTTAGTCTTTAAGGTGACACATTTTTGTCTTCTTTATTTTTTATTTTGCTTTGGCTTGATACACGTTCAGTCCAGTTTCTTCAAGCAAAAGCTGATATGACATTTGAATGGAGCCATTATGTCTTTTCATCTCTCTAGAGAATCATGCATTAGCAGAAAACTTTTTGTGCTATTATTTCCCCCTCTTTCATTGAAATAATGATTATCAGCTGTAAGTAAATTGCTTACTGATGAGGACTGTGGGTCCAACATAATTGGCGGGGATGGGAAAAAGCTTAATGGAAATATTACGGGTGGAATGAGAATACTGATCGCATCTGCAAAAATATTGATTATCCCCACACTTGCAATAATTCCATCATGGACCAATACAGATCTTTACTATAATCTGACTATGGTTTTTCATGACCTGAATAAGTAGTGGTTTATGAATCTGGCAGAGGACCCAGAAGTTCAGGGTTCAATTCTCCACTGTGCCTCCTTAACAAGGGCTGGACTTGATAATCAGCTCTGCAGTTCTGAGATGTAAAACGACAACTCTAGCAGTTACAATTTATTATTTGATGAGTAGGCTTAGTCCTCAATGACCCCCTCTTTTTAAAGAATCTTTTCTTCTAAAGATTTTGTGTATCTCTAAAACCTAGGGACCCTCCTCCAAATCTCCCTATGATTTTCTCATGGCTCATGGCTACATGAGCATTCATACTTAGAGAATGAGTTTGCCATTTGGATTACATAAGCATCCATACGTGGAGATACTTGGATACCTTTCAACCTCTGTAGTCCAGCACATCTGGGGCATAGTGGGAGGAGGGAAATCTAATGCAGTACATGCATTTGATAAGAATGTCGGAGGAGGTTGTACAGGCACAATATTTTAGTTTTACACTGTAAGTAAATCTCAGAACCCCTCTGATGTATTCAAGTTGGAACATTTCATTATGCAGGGAACAAGATATATAGCAAGAATAAAAATAGATATTCTGCCATCAGAGTATGACAGTATTCATTCTAGGCAGTAGGAAACTATTGGGAACTGGATTATTTCATACAACAGTAAACAGACTCTGGGGAAAACAGGGAACAGTCGAGTTTTACAGCTCACGCATAAGAATATCCTGAATCCCAAGTTTGCTTAATGTAAAACAAGTGTGCATACTGGGTTGTGGGAGTTTTATGTTTGTTCTTATTTTGTGTTGTTTTGCAGAGTGCTAAAAGGTACATAAATAAGTATCTAAATGTGAACATGTTACAGGCAAAGAAGAGATTTGTTCTAGAAATTCACAAATGTAGTTTACTGAACTTTTCTGCATTTGGAAACAAGAAGTTATTATGACCTTGACGGGGCTAGCAGTTTCAAAATGGGCTGGGAGCTGCATAACCCTTTTGGCATGTTGCTCAAGCAGTCTGAATTGTTTTACCACATATTTCTTGATATGTGGTAAAACAATGAAAAACAAAAAGGGGCACCCCATCCAACCCCCCAACCCCAATCTCAAGGTTTCAATGAAGAATCAAACTTCTAGCCTAAAGAAAACTTTTAGAATCTAACTGGCCATTAATAAATAGTGCAGAGCCTTGGGGCCGAATGCTACTTTCTCCATTGGACTGAGGGCTTAGTGAGCTAGTTCGGGGACCACAAAACACATAGCTTATCTAGAGAGAGTTTTCGCTGCACCTTATGTGCATTGATGATACCAGTATTTTTCGTGCTACACCGATAACACAACACTTAAACTGCTACCAACTGTGATCAGATGCAAAAACAAACAAACCAACAAATAAATAAATAAACCCGTTCTTCTGTGGTTGTTAAAACCACCCCCAGGGAGTAGAAGGTATTTCCCTTTCACTTAATACTGTTGCCAGATTTTAGGCAATGAGAACTTTGGTCGGAAGGTGTTAATTTAGTATTATTTCATTTAAAGAAACCAGGAAAACATAGAAATCCACCACAAAAATCCAGGAGAAGATCATTCCCAGAGGTTGCCCCATATTTTTAAAACAGTGAATTTTGAAGCTCTTTTTAGAATACATTACAGATTATCAGCAGATGTTCATTGTGTAAGCAAGATTTTAGGTTAGCACAATTCCACTAAAGAAATCAAGCAAAGAGACATCCCACCTGACTCCAGACACAAGAGAAGATCTTGTTTAGAGTTTCCTCCAGATTTTTGGAAACAGCAATTTTTTTTAATTTTTTTTTTTTGGAAAACAACTATTTCCAAGGAGGGTTAACGCAGGAAGTCTGCTGCCATCAAAGCTTTCGGTTTAGTACTAATCTATTAATGGAATGGGTGGGGGGGAATATCCTGCAAAATCATTTAAAAATTTTAAAGGGCTATTAAAGTGTATCTTCAATTTTTTTTAAATAAAGGCTTTTTACCCATCTGGTACTAGAAAGAAATGTGGCCTCATATTTAAGATCTGAAAGAAATATGGCCTCCCAATAAGATCTGTGCTTAAGTGGCAACAACAGCATAAAGCAAGGAGAAAATGAATTCTCCATCAGGAACAACCCGATACAAAGCCCTGTCTTCTGCAGTTCACCCTTGGTCATCATTCAACAGGCTCCTCTTGCTACCTGCTGAAACAAATGCTACAAGGAAGCAACACCAAAACATGCCATGCAACCACAACAACACACTTTCCATTGCACCACCTGCAGAAGTGCACAACCCTGACATCTCTGCTTGCTTAGCTGAATTTCCTGGAACAACATACTCACTGTGGTGGTGCCAATAAAATGACAGGATCAGGCCAGTTTAAATGTCATTGAAGGGTTAGCTTAATCAGAATGGGAAAAGGGGATGGGGAGATGCTATCACCCCACAGGAGGAAAACATATCACTTTGCTTAGCAGTAGAGACAGCCACGTATGAACCGGATAACTCATCTCTCAAGATAGCTGTTAGCATGTGGGTGAAGCAGAGGTAAGATTTCACAGCAAACACTGTTATGCACGTATGATTAAAAAAACAAAACGTATTCTCTGCTTATGTCAAAATATGAATTCAAACATAACCCAGGCTAATCTGTCTTGAGAAGGTGATCATGAGGGACAAATATGGATCACTATGGTAAAAGATCTGACTTCAAGGTAGAAGGTTCAACTGTGTCACTCCAGCAGTACTTCCCTGAGAGGTATAGTTCTAAGAAAAGTAGGGAATGGAAATCTCACTGCATCGTGCTTATGCATAAGATGTTAAAGTTGATTCCAAGTACTGTAGTCTCCTTCCATAAAGAATATGACTATTGTCGTAGCTAGGGTTGCTCATTATAATTAAATAATTCCACTCTTTGGGATTTATATAAGACTGATCCCTTTTCCCTACAGCTATTCTACAGTAAAACACAATATGATGCACAGACCTATAGTCAGTGTACGTTGATAAAGACACACTGACACTGGCAATAAGGTCACCTTATTGACTCACCCTGACGTTAGGAAGCCAAAGTCATAGCAAGCATATGGTGCTATCAATAATATTCTGCCTGTAGGCAGGAAATAAAAAGCAACCGGCCCACATATACACATACAAATCAAGATGTATGTTTGTGTTTCTACCTACATTTCTGGACCAAGGGAGCACTGGTGCTTGGAAGATTTATTTCTAGTTCCTGAATCTGATATGCACTTCCTTACATTCACCTACATATGTGTGCTGTAAGTAAACTGAAGATGCACAGTATGTCTGTGCTGATGCTCTGCTTGTCTGTACTTGAGTTAATTATTTTTCAAAAGAGAGGTGCCAAGTAGCAAATCCTCCCAGTAGTCTTATCCGATTACCTAAATGCTTCTTGCTTTTCTGTTCTCAGAGATACAGATTAGTTGCAACAATTCACTAGTAAAAGCAATGGCCGTCTATATCTTCTTGGAAGCATGCTCTGTTTTATCCCTTGTTACCATAGCCTAGGCCAGTGATGGCGAACCTTTTAGAGACTGAGTGCCCAAACTGCAATTCAAAACCCACTAATTTTTTTTGCAAAGTGCCAATACAGTAATTTAACCTGTATATAAGTGGCTATGAAGGGGTGATGTCAGGTGCCCACAGAAAGGGCTCTGAGTGCCACCTTTGGCACCCGTGCCATAGGTTTGCCATCACTGGCCTAGGCTTTAGTCCTGACCCTAAAAAACAAGTTACAGCACTGTCAATGACGTGGGAAACCACTGTTAAAATGAGTCTTGACATGAGGGCCACTGCACTGACATTATCTTAGTGATCCACAAACTCTTTATCAGGGGGATATAATGATAAAAAGGCAAGCTTCACACAAAAGAGGAGTATTTTGCACAAATAAACACAGTACTGGATAGCTAATGTTTCTCTCTTCAGACATATTACAGTACAAACAATTGCAAAACCTCCAGGGTATACCACAGCCCCAGTGTGGAGAAGGGGGTAAAAAGGAAACAATCACAGTTGCAGTGCAGTCTGGGTATTTGTACATGACCCCTAAACTCTGCCGCAAATGGCTCCCAGCTCCAGAGCTTACAATTGTTTCCCCACCAGCTCCGGAGTTTGCAGGAACTTAAGTGCGACCACGCCCACCTAAGCGCGTCCCAGCGCACTTTTCATGTACCTGCTCTCGGAGGGTGAAATTCCCCAGATCCGGATGTAATCTGGTGAGTGCCGGGCTTTCCTCGCTTCTGTTTGTTTGTTTTTTGCCTCCCTCCCCTTTAAGAGAAGGAACCAGGATGACGACGGGTCGGCTTCGGAGGTGAGCCTGCATTTTTTCCTTTCTTTTTTTCTCCCTCCCTTCACGCAGGCAGGAGCAAGGAAGTGCGGAGGGGTGGGGACGCAGGAAGAGCAACGAACCCCCAAGATCTCTGGTCCGAATTTAAGTGGCCAGTGGATCTTAGGGGTCGTGTGAAAAGGCCCTCTGTCCCTCACAAGAATAACCGTGATGAATGGTGGGAACAGCACTGTGAGAGAGAAGAAAGGTGGCAAAGACAGATGGAGGCAGAGAAAGAAGGGAAGAGGGAGAGAAAGAAATATGAAGAAATGTTGGCGATTGGAGGAGAAGAAAAGGCAGAGGAAAAGAAAAGGTGGTGACAGAGGTGGGGCAAGGGTATATAAAAGGGGGAAGGAGGATTTTACCTCTGAACTGGGAGTGGGCATGGATGGAGAACTAGGAACAAAAAATGGGAAAGGATGATGATGCCCCAAGAGGAGGCTGAAAGCTGGAGACGGAGAGCACGTAGACCAGGTTGCTCTTACTGGGGGAAAGAGAAGCCAGGGAGTATAAAAAGAAGTTGAGAGAAGAGCGAGAAAGGATAGAAAGGGAGAAAAAAATAATAATAGATCAGGTCAAAAGGGAGAACAGAAATAAACAGCATCCCATCTGAAGGGGTATTCGGCCAGAAATCCAGCTGAGACCTGAAAGAAAGGGGTTCAGCATGTGGACTCCTAACCCATTCACAGAACTCGGGGCAGAAGGAGAGGAACCCCAGTAGGGACGAGAGGAGCGCATGAACTTTCAATCCTGGGCAAACACAGTATGAATATGGTCCCTCCCCGATTTAAGTTTTTGTTTAGAGCCATTGTCTGTTACTTCACCTGTTGAACCACTGACAGTTAAAAATATAAGAGTGGATACCTCCATTTTTTAGAAGATAAGAATAAAACAACTTTGATCAACCCAAGGCGTCTTTATTGGGAAAGTCTAAAAGAGATGTCAGATGCGTAGAAGAACCCTCACACCCAGCCTTTTGTGTTTCTAGCAGTAGCAGTATGTCATTTATTATAAAGCGATGCATCTGTAGAATATCACCATATCAAAACTAAAGTGGCAAGCCATAGAGGATAAACAAGCTTCTTTGGTACTGTTGCAAGAACTTAAGGTACAGCCGTCCTCTGCCATTTTGCATTTCATTTATGCAGTCCCAGCAAATCACAGGACCGCAGTATATGAAACAAAGGCTTCCTGCACTTACCCCAAGCAGGCCTCCGACGGGCTTCCCGGGCCTGTTGGAGGCCCCAGAAGTGGTTTCCGGTTGACAGGAAGTGACTTCCGGATCAGGGCCGTTCAGGGCAGCGCCAGGCCTCAGGTAAGTGTGGGAGGCCCTAGATCAGGGATGGCAAACCTTTTTGCCACCAAGTGCCCAAACTTGGCGGCGGCGGCGGCAGTGGTGATGGTCGAGATCGGTGGCAGCGGGGTGGGGGAAGGGGGGAAGGCAGCAAGGGTGACGGAGGGGTGGGGTCAGGGTCATTGTCATCGTCGGTGGGAGGGGCAGGGATGGCAGCGGTAATGGCGGCAGAGGTGTTGTCAGGTCGGTGGCGGCGGCAGGGGTGGCAAGGGCAATGGGGATGGGGGTGGTGGGGGGTTGGGATCGGCAGCAGCAGTGGGTCAGGGGTGGGGCGAGGTCGAGGGTAGCAAGGGCGACGGGGTTAGGGTTAGCAGCGGCAGCTGGAGGGGCAGGGATGGGGTTGGTCTTGGTGGCGGGGTTGGCGGAGGCGGGGTCAGGGGCGGCAAGGGCGGCAGTGGCAATGGTGACAGTAGGGTTGGCCTGACACCCGACGTGCTCCCTGCCCCCCCCACTTCCCCCTCCACAAATTCCTCATGGCTGGTCCAGCAGAGGGGGAAGGGGGGGCAAGGAGCATGCCACGTGCCAGGCAAAAGCTCTTTCCATGCCACCTTTGGCATGTGTGCCATAGGTTCACCATCCCTGCCCTAGATAGACCCCCAGTCCCAACCCAACCCAGCACCCACATATTACAAATTTTCCATTATTGCTGGTCGGGTTGGGTCCCTAACCCCCGCAATAGCCATGGGATTACGGTATGCCTTATGCTAGAAGGAATGTGTGTCTTTGGCTGAGCACACCACAATCAGGTAGGCCTTTGCCATAAATGGAAAACAGAGACTTCCCTCTCGGTGTCAGATGAAACCCAGTTCCATCATTGCCACTGCAATTCTGACAGCTATGGGCTACTTTTCCCATCTGTGTCTCCCTCGACTTTCCACAAGCATCCTTCCAAAAGACAGAGAGGCAACAAGGTTCCACATGCCAGATCCAGAGCAACATAGATTACCAGCCACAACAACAGCAAGATGACCACTACCACTAACATAACCTTTCCTGGGCCATTGCTTCTGCACAAATCACTTCATTAAAAGTTAATGGATGTGTAAAATCTATGTTACATATTCTCACTGGCTCATATGGCTTCAGAATAGGATTAATCAAGTTCATGGAGGACAAGTGTAAAAATGGCTAATAGTCACAATTGCTACATTGAACTTGGAAGAACAAAGAAAGTAAGCCACTATGTCACTATGTCTTGTTTGTGGGCTTCCTGGAGACATTTCATAGGTCACTGTTGAAAACGGGAAGCAATATTAGACAAGCCTTTGATGAAATCCAACAGGGAAGTCCTTATGTTCTGAAATTAAGTCCTTGTCATAAGATTTGTTTTAAACATCGGTTGTATACTGTAAATAAAGGTTCATTTTGGACCACAACTCACAGATTCTTACAACTGGCACAGTCAGTTCCCACGCTGAATAGAACTCTTGAAAGACGAAGTTCAAAAAAATAACTTCCATCACACACATGTGCATTTATACCTTTATAATAGGAATTGGTGAGGGGCCCAATGGAGTTGTGCAACACTGAGAAAACTGCGCTATCTAAGATTTTGGTGCCCTGAACCAGGGTGGATTTGATTAAAATCACTTTGATTTAAATCATGATTTAAATTGCTAGACAGTAAGGCTCGATTTAAATCATGATTTTCTACAAAAAGACTGATTTTTGCTGGAGCTGATTTAACACTGACAGTCTAGATCCGTGTAGGTGAAGCTATGGCACAGGTGCCAAAGACAGCACCCAGACGGCACCTCTCTATGGGCACCCGACATCGCCCCTTCACAGCCACCTGTATTCAGGTTAAATTGCTGTATTGGCATTTTGTGAAAAATTAGATTTTGAATTGCAGCTTGGGCACTCGGTCTCTAAAAGCTTTGCCATCACTGTTCTAGATATTCCCAAACTGGGTTTCTTTTGGGGCCTGCTGCCATTATAGCTTTTTTCTCCTCAAAGGAGTGAGTGAGAATAATATGATAATATGATAATCCTCAGAACACTTTACACATAAAGATCTCAAGATGTGGAGTACTGTGCTCAAAAGGTTTCACTTTCATTTTACTGCTTGCCCCTCCCTCCTCAAACTTTGCTCTTTGTGAAGACCTATTCCATTCCAACCAACCTTCCAGTCATTTAACTTTTTTAAACTTAGCACTTAAGAGGTAAGGAGGTTGATTCTGTGTACACAGATCTGCAGAGGAACAATGGGTTTAAGGTATTTTTCTCAATTCTGATGTTTATTTCATAACATTTTTTGCTGTGAAGGAGGCATGTTATTGTTGCAGACCCAAATGCACAGTTTTGAAAATAGCAAAACCAAGCATCTTTGAAAATATCTTCTAGATAGAAAAATTGCCCCAAATAATCAGAAACCTCTGGGAAAGCATGACATTGTGTCTGGATTAATACAGCCTTAGGCTATATAATTTAAAACTAATTTCATGATGAATAACCTTTGAAATATAATGTATCTTAACTAGAACATGATCTTTAGAGATTTTTCCTCAAAAAGCATTTAAATTTTTAAAAATTGATTTAAATAAAAAGCTGATTTAAATTTTAAAAATCAGATTTTTTAAAAAAAAATTAAAGAATCATTGACTTTAATCCACCCTGCCCTGAACTACTTGAACACTATCATTTTATGGATAAAAAAGAGCTATTTTCTCATTTCATTTTCAGATATTTCTAGAATAGGAGAAAGTACTCTGATAAAATGTTGCATACACTGTGCTTCCTCCCCTACTATTGTCCTAGGCCACTCTGGTCTGTTGTTTTCCAGCCAGTCAAGTTCCCTCAATTCACAGTCACACAGAACTCACGTGGCAATTTGTTGACACGCCAAGGAACAGAATTCGTAACAAAGCCATGCTTAGAAGCTGTGACGAGGACCCAGGTTCCCAGACGATAGCTGATGGGGAGCATGCTAACACCTTCATTGTCGGTGGCGCCTGAAGCCAGAGACGTATGGTTGCCATATACTTCCACAGTGGCCTGAGGCAGTGGAGAGAGGTCACCGTTTTCATATACTTGAACCTTGATCACCACCTCTGCAGAGAAGAGAGAGAGACGGGGAAAAAACATTTTTAAAGGAAAACCAAAAAAAAATCAAAAACTTGATTGCATTGACAACCATTCCTCTCTTCTATCCTGTTCCTAACAACTTCCTCTGAGATTTCCATCCACCTTGAAGACTTCGTAGATCTAAGAGTCTTTCTGGAAGTTGAGTCATGGCTATTGGGCTTCTTTTTTGAGAGATAGAAATGTTTTGTTGCTCATCCAAACAGCTTCATCAGTCTGATGAAGCTGTTTGGATGAGCAGCGAAACGTTTCAAGCTCTCAAAAAAGAAGTCCAGTAGCCATGACTCAACTTCCAGATAAACTCACCTGGATGACTGAGAATCTTCACAGACATCTAAGAGTCTTGCCTCATTTTGTTCAAGTGTCTAAAAACAAGAACCAGGAGAGTCTCCTCAGGAGAGACTCTACCTCTTTTTAACCTTCTCCATGTCATGGTACAAACAGGAAGAGATTGCAACTCTCTTCCAACTTCTCTATAGGTCCTGATGAGAATCATAGAATAGTGAAGTTGGAAGGGATGTACAAGGCCAGCAAGTCCAACCCCCTGCTTCGTGCAGAAATACAAACCAGAGGCTATCTGCCAGGCAGTTATCCAAATTTATCCCAAAT
This sequence comes from Phrynocephalus versicolor, assembly GCA_023846285.1. Lineage (NCBI taxonomy): Eukaryota > Metazoa > Chordata > Lepidosauria > Squamata > Agamidae > Phrynocephalus > Phrynocephalus versicolor. The sequence goes on along the minus strand of JAHTLZ010000111.1, from coordinate 3,186,349 downwards.
GCCTCCAGTGTTGGAGCACTCACCACCTCTTGAGGTAATTGATTCCATTGCCATACTGCTCTAACTGTTAGGGAATTTTCCTGATATTCAGCCGAAAGCTGGGTTCTCTTCATTTGAGACCATTGTTGTGCATCATGCACTCAAGAACAGATATTGAAATATTTGAAAAGTGCTAGCATATCACTCATCAGTCTTCTTTTCTTCAGGCTAAACATCCCAGTTCTTTCAGTCTTTCCTCATAAGGCTTGGTTTCCAGTCCCCTGATCTTCCTTGTCACCCTCCTCTGAACTTGTTCGAAAGGTAAATAAAGGTAAGGTGATCACAAATCAAAGAGACATAGTAAGTCAAGCCAAACATTTTATTTATTTATTATTTTTATACAGCACCATCTGACCAAAGGTCATTCATGTTCACCTCCTCATGCTAATTATTCTACTTCCATGTGGCTTGGAAACATGTACACCTTTCAATGATTGCAGTTTGTTCCAGAGTCCCCAGCATAGTCTAACACAAGTTTATGGAAAATGGGCTTTAGATCTAGGAGGAACTGGAAACTCATAAGAAAGCCAGCAAGAAGACCTTCACTGCATCTTACCCAAGACTTAGTGGTTCAGGAATATTACATTATTCCATTTCCCCAGCCCAGATTTGTCTCGCTCTGTTTCCAGATCCCTCACTTGTCACCACTCAGCCTCCTGCAAGCCAAGCCAAGCTGGCTCTCCCCAGCTCAGTTCACTCCAGCAATATGCAAACAAGAGAACTGCTCTACTGGCTGTATGCCTGCCTGCCACATTCTTCCCACCCGTGCGCAAGTGGAAAGACGATATCTGGACAGAGAAGCTGATTCAAACTCATTTGGCTTGGGATCTCAGTTCCCCAATGACAAAGCAGTTCCAGCTGGAGGGAAGTCATTTTTCCTTGTATTTTCCCTCAAAAACTGCCTGAAATGTGTGTTATATCAAGCATAACATTTCACGTCAGAAGTAGAAATCCACACAACTAATCAAATCCAAAGCTGTTATAAGAAATAAGTCCACAAAGGACTGAAATTGAGTTGTGGTGAGGTGGGGTGGCACAAATGCAGTTCACACCAGCCCTAAAAAAATAAGATTTATGAATCAGTGTTGAAAAGACAAGTGCCAGGGCAAGTTGTTTGTTTGTTTGTTTGTTTGTTTAGTTTATATGCTGCCCACTACCGAAAGGTCTCTGGGCGGCTTACAATTAAAATAAACAATTCAAATAATTAAATCATTAAAATGCTTATAAAATTCACAGTAAAATGATACAAACCTTTAAATACAATAAATACAATATACTAAAACAATACACTAAAAGTTGCAAACTTGCAATCATTACCTTCATTATCCCTGCACTACTGGGTGTACAGTAATCTGACTGTACTACACTGGGGGCAGATTAAATAGCCAGAAATAGTGAAAGTGGCAATGGATACAGCTGCTTGCTCAAGCACCTATCTTCACACACTATTTGACAGGAACGGCAATGAAGTAGCCTCACTGCTTTCAGTGTAACACAACAGGGATATAAGCAGGAATGAGTTGGGGATGACTTCTCTTCTTTTGTTTGGCAACTGCCATTCAAACAGGACAGCATATTTCCCTCTCAGTGGCTTGCAAGAGAGAGCAGGGCTTCAGGGAGGTCATGATAATTGTTAGCAGGGACATCCTGTTCATGAGCCAGGCTGACTGGTCACCTCAAGCAACTGAGCATTTGATGGGTATCAATGCCAACGATACCATCCACTTGCCAACCCCTGAGCTGAGGCCTCATTTCATCAAACTCCCAATCTGTGGCACTCCATTTCGTGCCCTGCTACTTGGATAATATATATATAGAGACACAAGCAATTTTGATTTGTCAAATAGCTGCATAAGCTATGGTTACATTCTGCAATGGTGCTTATTTGTAGAGAATCTCTAGCTCCCCTCATCGCAACAGTTCAAGAGTATGTGCCAGCCTTAACAACTTTTTTATACATTGACATTTCCAAGCACTGTTTTGTTGTTACTGTATTTTATTTTCTTATCAGTTGGCAACCCTACTTTCCCACTGTGTCTTCATCTTCAATCGTCCAGTATGAAAAGTATCACAAGCTCTGTAAGAGCAGTTCCTTGACACACCTCAGCTATTAACTCCCCTACAGAAGCTGGGACAGAAACTACCAGTAGGTATAAACATAAACATCTTGTGGCACCTTTGAAATAAACAAATTTACTTCACTAGCTTCAGGTATGCCTAAAAGGAGGGAAGAGTAATCCACAAAAACTCCTACTCAGACAAATTTGTTGTTTTCAAAGAGCCACAATATTTTTTGCTGGTTTTTGCTAAATAAACTGACATAGCTGCCCTTTCTGAAAACAAATTGGAATTACCAACTGAGGTTCCCAATGGAAAACCAATGTATCAAAGCCCATTATGTTGGTATTTATACTGGTATGAAATAAGTTTAAAAACCCTTTGCCTAGCATGGGTTTTTATTACAAGGACTTTATCCTCTTTCTCTCTGAAATAAACTACGAAGCATGGGAATAAATGGAAAGCAAGCCAATATGACTTGTTTTGATAAATATACTGTATGGCTTTAAATAAAATAAGAGCTTGGTAAAAATACAACTTCATTTAAAAACTCAAGCCAAAGAATATTTAAGCAACATCGTAAAATACAACTACTATCAACAATGCAACTCAGAGAAAAAGCATTGTTGTTATGCCTAAAATGCAGCCCCCTTGCTGTGCACACATGCACACGCATGCACACGCGTGCGCACACGCACGCACACACACACCTCTCTAAAACTGGCAATTTTTCACTGTCAAAGTGCCTGTGCCAGCCTGACCTCCACTAGATTTGGAGAGTGCACTCCTGTCGCCATGGCAACAGCCTCATTTGTCCTACAAGGTACCCCCCTCCCTTCAAGCTGCATTCAGAACTAGAAAGCCTCACACTGGTTTTTTGCTACCCAACTGGATGGGAATAGCCCCCTCTCTTGCCTGGAGCTTGTTACCACGGGAACCAGACCACAGAGCAAGGCCTAAGAGGCATATCCTTCCCCAGGCCTCTGGGTTACCATGGTGCTGGTGCTGGCCAGAACTCTACCTTCTCTCCCAAGAAGTGCTTAATTTTGCCTGCCCATTCACACACTTTTAACCTTCTTCTATTCATCTGATGGGAGGCAGTGCAAGTGTTGGTAAAATAACAGAAGCTCTTTCTGTCTTTCTTTCCCACAAACACTCGCTGTCATTCCCTCTCTTCCCATGATTTCACTGCATGCTTAAGGTGAGATGAAAACACATTCCATAATACTGAAGCCTCCAGAAGTCCAACTAATTAACTGAAAGCAAAGTAAACTTATTAGTCCACAAGCAAAGTCCAGCATCTTGGATCTGACAGTACATTTCCCGAACCAAACAAAAAAAGCTTACAACTATAAGCAAATTTTCAAGATTCACCGTTGTCTTAATCGGGAAAGTTCAAAAGCTGCCTCACAATTTTGTGCATTCTTGGTTGATTATAATAATGCTTTGCTTTTTGCTTTTACTGCTTATATACTGCCCCACAGTGCTCAAAGCACTCTCTGGACCAGTGGTTCCTAACCTGGGAGCCAGGACCCCTTTGGGGGTCGAACAACCATTTCACAGGGGTTGCCATGAGCCAGTGAAGAAAAAGGCACAAATGGTTTGGGTCTGGAGGAAGAGGGGGAGGAAGGGGAGAAAAGAGTGAGTTACAGCTTGAAAGGTTGGAGGGGATGTCAGTCAATGGCATGGGAGGCTGCGATTGGCTGAGGGTGCCTGTAGAGGGAAGTTCTCTATGACACCTGGGGCAGTGGCCTGCCAAAGGGGGCTTGTGGCCTCTTCCAAGCAGGGCAAGGGGTCATCACAACATGAGGAACTCTGTATTAAAGGATCATGGCATTAGGAAGGTTGAGAACCACTGCTCTGGACTTACAATTTAATTATGAATGCTACACATTTCCTGCCCAACGAGCATGGAAGGATGGAAGGCTGAGTCAGCCTTGAGCCAGCTACCTGGGACTGAACCCAGGTCATGGGAAGAGATTTGGCTGCATACTGCCGTTTAATTACTGAGACATGAGGCTCTTGCCTGGGGCAAGAAAAGGCACTACCTAATTAAATAATTGATTGTAGACAAATGAAGAAAGAGAACATAGGATCACACACAAAAAACAACCTATTTCAGAAGAATCCACCAATGTGAAAGAAAGGTAATTGAGGTCTAAGAGCCATCTATAGGCTCCAAGTTATTTCTTTATAAACACGCAACCCTCACTCTAGCATTGAATTCCACTCCCTATGGCTCTAATTTCACCCCTTTCAGGCTGCGACTCCACCCACTCCTGGCTCTGATTCCACAAACCCTGTCAGATAATTCCCAAATGTATGCAGCTCTTTATAGACAATGTAGTTCTCCACCCAGCATTTACTCACTGCCGATGTAGACAGCAAAAACTGGGTGGAAAATTCAGTTGCTTGAGGGAAGAGAGGTTTAGGCAGACCGTTTAGTGGTTTGGAGCATGAGGGTTAATTTGAACCAGAACACAGCCTTACAATCCATGTTCAGCAATGGAAATCTAATTCAAGAAAATATATAACAGGAACTAATACAGATGGAAAATGAATTTCTTTAGGCATGTAAAAAAACTATTAACAGGGCTCTACCTCCAAGGTACAAAATAAAAATGTAAAGATCTCTGAGCGTGTACAGAGTTAATTCCTTTAACACTAGGGAGGATAGTGACATTTCTCATATACCGGTAAATATTGTTTTAAAATTAATACTGAGGGCTTTCCTGCAAAAGTGGAGCTGGAAAAAGACCTCACTAGGATGTCTCCTCTAGGAAAAGAAGAAGAAGAAGACAATGCTTGGTCTTGGCAAACACAATACTCAAGACCAAAAAGAAGTTTCAATGAAACTAACTATGGTTGGAGAAAGAAGTTTTGCTTCCCAGGCATCCTGGGAAATTTTTATTTGGTCTCACTTTCTCTATGATTCCAATAGCTGGAAACCATGTTTACAACAGGCAAGACCAAGAGGAAAGACATAGAGTGGCATGAGTGAGCTTGCAGCTCAATAAAAAGACTGTCATGTGCCTCCGACCGTAACTGCTAACACCATGTCACGCAACCACCCAAATTCAGGTCATTTCCTAATGCCTTCCCAGCCCATTACTGCTCAGACCAGCAATCTCTCCCTTGATTGCCCCAGGCATGGCATAAATGCTCTCTGATGCTCCAAATCCTGCACCTGCTTCTTCTCACTCACACCCCATCCTTACACTCTGTTTCAAGCATACAGACACAAATAGCACTCACAGCTGGGTGTTTCCCAAACCAATGTTACCCTTCCAAGGCCGCCTGTTTCATTGGGCTAATAACAGAGAGAAAGTCATCTCAAAGAGACTTGGGTTCAGTCATACCTCTGGTCACTGATAGACTCAGGCACCTGTTGTCCAGAACTATATACTGTTGTGAATCCAACTATGTTGTTGTGAACCATAAAGAACTTAATTTGAGTCAATATTTAGCCTTTCGGTCTACAGTATTTTGAACATCACAATAGACCCAAATTGAACACACACACACGCGCACACACACACACAAGTCAAGCATCTTCTGAAGATGTTGAGAGTATCTGTATTTTACCCAAATAAAGAAAAAACAAATTTTCACTATACGTCTGCAGGATTACAGGAGGCATTTACAGTCTGAAAGTATGTGACATTCCTTCTTTCTTCTTCCTTCCTTCGTACCCCACTTTTCTCCTTAAGACCGACCCAAGGCAGCTTATATTATTACAAGACAGCATTTAAAGCTAAAAACAACAAATATGCAAATACTTTAAAAGGATCAAACAAACACCACTCTAAATGACAGAAAACTATGATTTCCAAGGCTTGAATAAACTGCCAGAAAGGAAAGACTAAGAATGGGGGAAAAACAACAACACCCCCTTAGGTCCCCTACAATGCCTCCCACAGTCACATACACTGCACTTCTCTTTATGATGACAGTTTCGACATCTCACATCTGTTTAACACTCATGGCTTTTCTCATGAGGAACTCTGACTTCCTAACTCAAGGAGGGTGAAACACCAAAAATATGAAAACACTTGAGGAAGTATTCAACCTTGCAATCTAAAATACTACATAACTTAAAACAATAGGCCACGAGTGGGATCCTGCTGCCACAAAACCATCTGGTGCATCTCCGGCCTCCAAAAGGAATGCCTTGTTTATAGCTCCGGTCAGCCTGGAAGCGAAGCCTTGGGGTATTATGCAGGACTTATATAAAGACAGACTTCTACATGGTTTTTGCTGTGTGCCATCAAGTCACCTCCAATGAATGGGAAACCTATCCATGATCAATCTCCAAAATGTCCTGCCCTCAACAGTTCTGCTCAGCTCTTGCAAACCTGACCCTGTGGTTTCCTTGAGGGAGTCAACCCACCTTGTATTTGGCGTTCCTCTTTTCATGCTGCCTTCAACTTTCCCCAGCAATGACGGTCTTTTCCAGAGAATCCTATCTTTTTATGATATGCCCAAAGGAGGACAGTTTCATTTTCATCAGCTTTGCCTTCTCCCTCAGGGTGGCAAGAGAAGAAAAACACATTTTCTTCCCACCCCCGGGAACCCTAAACATCACGAGGTTTCTCCCCTAGCTCTCTTGAGTATGAACAGAAAACATTCATCTCATGGACTTCGGATACACTGTAGGTCCATATTAATTCTGATGGCATCCTTTGCTTAGCGCACCCATCTGGCTTTTGCTGAATAAAGATACAATAAATAAAAGTTTTAATATTATACTGCAAGAGACGACTGCCCACTCTCCTCCTGAAACTTAATCACATGTGTAAGGAGACATTAAAACTTCACAAATTAATCTACAGTACTTAATCCTACTGCTGCCTTGAGGATGTAATACAGTATTTTCATCACACACGCCCTACAACACCTTCAATCTTTCTGTAGCAAAATTGCTCTCAGAGGCTTGGGAAAGCCAATGAACAAAGGGCCTTTTCTAGCCACTTTCAGTCTTTATACGGCCCTCTCCCTTCTTCTTTTGACTTGACATCTGCACATGTGGGGAACCCCTCAAGTATGAAAGACCTACTCTACCCTACCACAAGATGGCTCCCTTTCAATTCCACACAAATGGCCACAGGACCACTCAAACTGATTAGTATAAGGAGCAATGGGACATGCAGATCCATGTTACCATGTGCCCTGCTCCTGCAGAGGCAAGCTCCTATGTCTAGGACAGAACTGTTTATGAGAAGGAAAGCAGTAAGGCACCTCATAACTTGCAATGAACATTTTATGAATTCTTTATAGCCAGGGGGAAATACAGTTCTGGGGTATGGAAAAAGGGGGAAATAATTGGTTTTTTTCTTTTCCCCAAACATCCCTGCATTGTGCAGACTGCAATTTTTACAGTATACACACATCCTCTTCACCCTATAACCACCCCCTATAAATACTTGCTTATAAGCTGTTCAGAGCTTGAACACATCAATTCCTTCTTTTCTAAAGCATTCTATTTTCCTTTATGGGGGTGGTCAAGTTAAGAGTCGTATCTCTTGTCTTAACCTCTGTCTGCTCTCCACAATTGAACAGCAGCTTTAAATGACAGGCATAGCCTGTCTTACTTCTGATCTCATCTTCCCTCTCTTTCTTGAATTTAGAAAATTGTATATCGCTGTGTATGCTGCAATACCTCTGAGCAGGGAGAAACTACAGTACAGTATTCCTTTATTTTTGGATAGGGGCCAGACCAAGAAGCACCTGAGTGTGCTAACTGAGGGAGTAAGGAAGTGGATGCATCAGGATCCACAACGAAACCATGCGGTGTAACCTCATCCCAGGATCAATAGAAATAATAAAGAGTTCTGTGCTAAGGAGTTGAGACAATGCTCACAATCTTTCCAGAGAGCTATAAACAGCACTCCTCAGCAGGAAATCATGACACTTGAACAAGTCTGTAGGACAAATTCAATGTATCCCCAACTGTGATGGTTCCTATGGTCAAAAGAGCAGCCACTTTACAGCGAAGCAGCAGCTGGATTTCTGCAGCTGAGATGCTATTAGATCCAGATGTCGCTCTCTCCAACCACACACACCAGCCTAAAATCAACAAAAGCAAGCTCAAAGCTTGGCCCTCCATTCTCCACATATTTTGAGGAAGTCTGGGATTCAACTGGGTTGAACAGGCTGAAATAAAAAAGGCTGGATGCTCCATCCCTGTATCTCAGCCACTGCTATTGAGCTGCTTTAAAAGCTGGCACTGTCCATCAGGTCCCCTTTGTTTTAGGCAGGAGCAACCTTCCCAGTAGGACTGTACAAAATGTACTGCTAAGGCTTGAAAAAGTTGTTCCTGGAGTATACACGTTCCAGAATCCACCTCCAGCATTACTGGCTAGAAAATCCGGGGACTTGCAGCCCCACTTCCCCCCAAAAATGTTTATGCTTTGCAAAGCCCTACCATTCCTCTTTGTCACAAAATAGTGGTATACAACAGTCCTGCACGACTTGAGAGTACAGCCCACCTATGCCCAACCAGCTCTATGAAGCTACAAGAACACAGCTGTCAGTAAGCAGACAGAACACGACTCACCCTACTGACTGAAGGCTGCTTCTAATGTGATCGTTTAGTGGTTGTGCAAAAGAAGGTATAAAAGGGGTGAAGGCTGTGGTCATGGATCTTGCCAGCAAGCCACTTTTGGTGTCAGCTCCCACAATGTGTGTTTCTTCTTATTTGGCTGGTTTTGTTCATTTGCAGATCCAGCCGTACCTTCCTGCCTCCAACTTTTCCAGAAATGGGATACTTTCTTGGCAGAGCTCAAGCATTATTCGTAATGAATATAACATCTGCTGAAGCCTCCTGTAACTGAACTGCGGTAGGATGATCCTCTGGGATCCACAGCATTATCCCACCATGGCTCCATTAGAGGCAGTTTCAGCAGGTTGCAATATTCATTCTTCTTAAAAGTAAAATCCTGAAGCTCCGGTTCTTGGAAGATGATGAACCAAGAGCTGGTATGGTCATTCCACAGCTATGTCAGAAGCTTGGAGAAACAGACACATATGTGCATGTGCAGCCACACATACACACCAGGCAACTAGACTGCATCCTCAGCGTCCTCCCTCTTTCTCTGTCCAGACAGCCTCATCTGCCAGAGGAAATCCTGCCACATTTATTTGACAGCGAAAAATCCGGATACAGCTTCCAGCAAAGTTTCCTTCCTAATTCCTGGCAGGCTTTAATTTTACTCTCCTTATTCATGTTTTTTTTTTTTTCATTCAAAAAAGACAGTTAAAGTTGGCCAACAAAAGTAAATAAAAATTAAAATTAAAAAGACCTCTTCTGCAGTAGAATTGCATAGTTGTATTTTCATTCTATCAACTGCTCTATTCATTTTTGATGATGCACATGAAGCTTCCTCTATGCCCCCACTTCTTTGGAACCCAGACTGCAATTTCCTTTGTACAGTATTTGCTCAATTCTATCTACACAGATTTGAATACTAAAGTCTTCCCTGAGGTCTCCAATATAGGCCCATTTCCATTTAAGATAAACTATGCAAAACCTTCCCTGGCAAAACAAATCAGAATTCCTTGCAAGACTGGAGCTCTTTTCTACAACTCCTGCAAGAAGTTCCGAACAACTCTCACCAGGGGCATCCATTTCAAAGCTACCATTAATGAATTCTTGAAGGTTAAATTGTGATTTATTTGCTCATGTACTTTACAACACTCCTGACATGCTTTTATTTTCTCAATTGAAGCATCCAGAAAAGACCCACGCCACGCTCACTGGCAATGCCAACTACTGATCACTCAACAATATCCCCTTTGTGAAGAAAGTGCCTGAGTTAGTAGTGGACAGGTAACGATTCTAGGCCATCCGATACAACACTGGTCTCCACACACTATTATTTCATTAGCACAAATCTGCCTGTAATAGCAAAATATATAAAACCCAAGCACAGTTCACCTCAAGTGCAAAGGGCCTATACAATGAGATGTGTGTTCCAGTGTTCCTAATTTTGGCAAAGGAGAAAAAGGCCTGTTTCAGGGTTCATCAGGGACCAAATTCTGATTAGAAAATGTGACAGTAGAATTAGCAATTAATTTGAATGTGCCAAACATAGAGAAGCAGACCTGAACCTAGACTGTACAGAAAATGGAAGATTCTTGGAACTTGTAAGCTGCCTGCCTGCCTCCCTCCCTCATTTACATACTGCCCCATTTCTGCAAGCAGTATACTGGACAGTTTACACAAAATTAAAACTCACCAACCCTCAGCATCCCACAATAACAAAAAATATGATTAAAAATAGGACACAATGATTATAACCATAAACATATGCTGTACGTTAAATTTTCTTTGAACTTTCCTGGAGGAAAAGTCCATCACAGGTTACAAACCATGATGGAGATGTGTAATCTAAAGGCTTAAAACAGGAGTACTTCAATGGCCAGATGCAGGGGAGTGGTATCAGGAGAGAGATATTTAGTCTCATGCGCTCCCAAACGCATCTGGTGGAGCCACTGTGAGATACAGGAAGCTGATCCAGCATGGCTCTTCTTATGTTCTTATGTAACTCCTTGGAGGAAATATATGATCCAAGTTTTCCAAGGGATAGGAAATACAGTTTGTAGATACAGTGGAACCTTGACTTACATCATTAATCCATTCCGGAGGTCTAGACATAAGTCAAACATGCCTTAAGTCAAATGAACTTTTCCCATAGAAAGTAATGGGGAAGTGGATTAATCTGTTCCAGATGATCAAAAAGACCCCCGAAAACAGCAATTTAACACAAATTTGACTGGGATAGGAGATTCCTTCCGGGAATGTAAATGAAATGTCTGTTCAAAGAGAGGAGGAGGCAGTGGAATTATAGTCCACAAGTTATATGCCTCCACTTTTTAATGTTCATAGCAACAATATCTAACATTTAAGTTTTACTGATTTTTAACCTGACGTTCCAAGTTCTGAACAACTCTATGCTTACCATTAGAGTCCCACAACTGTACAGCTCCCCAACTAAAATGCTTCCACTATGGACCAGAATTCTGCAGCCAGATATTTTACAAGACTGAGCCGACTGTCTAACTAGCGAGGCCAGCCCCGAGCTCCTGGCCCTTCTTCTCCTCCAGTGGCGGCGGCGGCGGCGGCGGCTTTGGCGAGGCGGAGGACCAACTCCAGGTGGTCAGAGCTGGCCTCGCCGAAACTGCTGCTGCTGGAGAAGAGGAAGAAGGAGCAGTTTGGAGGCAGCAGCCGCGATGCTAGGTCGTGGCTGCCGCCCGATTCCGGGGCCTTGCGCCGGGGCTCCGAGCTGTAAGTCAAAGCCTGCGGCGCAAGTCAAACAGGCCCGTTCTTGCTGCAAGTCAAATATGCTGCAAGTCAAGCAGCATGTAAGTCAAGGTTCCACTGTAATCTTTAATAGGAACCGCACCTGAATAGTAACCTTTTTTTTGGACTATAACTCCCAGAAGACCTCAGTCAATCAAGCCAATAGAGAGGGCTGGGATTCTACGGGTTATGAAAGTTGGGGGAGCCCTCACATGGGAAATGGCTTTTAGCACTCAGCACAAATTAATATCCTGAGAAAACCTTTACATCCCATAGAAGTTCTGGTAAGCTACCACCAGTATGCGGACACCTGCATCTCACTTCTTAAGATGGGACAAATCTTTTGTGAATGCAAAAAGTTTGACACTAACAGATGGCATAGCTCAGTAAGCTCAGCTGGAGCTCCTGACTGCAGAGCCTGTGGCCAGGGGTTTGACTCCCCACCATGGCTCCCTGGAGGAGAGCCCATCAGATCACCCAGAGCACTCTGGGCTACGAGGTTAACTTCATTGCCACCTGCGTGGTCTTGGGCAAGCTGAAGGGTCCCAGAGTGCCACCGGAAAGTAGGAAGTGTAAACCACGTTTGAGTATTTTATACTTCGACTCTTCTGGGAGGTTCAGTCTAAGGCAGAATCAACTTGATGGCAAATACTGATTATTAATTTGGGCAGTAATATATACCTTGCTCTGTTGGCAATGTAATTTCATGTCAACGCAGAACATTTACAGTCCTCTTCTTTATTCTCTCTTTCGCTTGCCAATGGCTAGTGGCTCAAGCAAAACACCTGCCATTATTGAGGGAGGCCATTCCTCTGTTCAGACCATCGTCTGCCTTCTCCGCAACTGTGTGTGCACCTTTGCACCTATAGAGGAGGACCAGATGCTAGATAATGCACCATGAACGATCCTACATCCACCTGATGCTGCATCAAGCTATACATTAATTTGCAACAAACAATTAGAGCAGTTCTTTTCAAATTGCTGTCAACAGTGATTTCAGGCAGAACACAATTACTACCCAGTGATGGATGGCTAACTAAAGTCAAGAGTGATGCTTGTAACTACGCAGAGATTTTGCAACCAAACTGGCCAACAGGTCCCATTCTCTTATTAAAGCGGAGCTCTGCTTTGTAAGGGCTCAGTTCTGGAACCTATTTTCAAAACTGGGATTGAGTCCTGGAAAATGAGAATGCAACAGTGCCTTCCTTATGACCACCAGACAGTGCCTTCCTTATGACCACCAGATGACTGCAAACACATGCTTAAGAGCTGGACTTCCAGGGCGGATGGCCAATCTCCCAGGCAGGCTTTAGCTCCAGAATCTCTTTTTGGCAGCTACTGTGAAATGCTACTAGGGGTTTTACAAAACAAAAACAAAACATCAGGGGGCCATGCCACAAGGGACAAAGAAACTGTATCATCTGAAGCAGAACATAATTTGGGGGGTGGGGGAGGAATAGCCAAGAGTTAGTTGCAGGTGAAAGAAATCTGGCAGATACAACAGACATTGCCAGGGTCAACTGGGTTAGCAGGTAGATACAAAATGAGATTCACACAATGAGGGTTGTTGTGGTTTGAGTCCAAGTTGGAGGAGGAAGCCTGGCTTACAGGCATAATATGATTTCTAGAGATGTTGCCAACCTATTAATTGGCTGGAGTAGGCAGCCGGTCCATGGAGCAGGCAGCAGGTAAGGGTGTGGGATCAGTTCACCTTAAATCGCAATGACAGTTCCAGGGCAGACAAATAGGTTTCTGTAAATGTCAGAGTCGATCTACCTTTCCCACCCCACCCCCCAAAAGTAAAATGCCGGTTAAATCTCTTTCTACAGGAGAGGGCGGAGCTGCCGTTTCTATTCACCATCCTGACACGCACCCACACGTATGCACACGCTCTAGTGAGCATCAGCCCAGGAAAAAAAATCCTTCAAACCTCTCCTTCCAACACTGAGAATTTGCCAGCTCTGTCACTAAGGACAGGCATCTCCCACCACTACAGTCACCCTTCTGACGAAGGTACCCCAACCCTCCAAAGGAAGGCCGTGGGAAGCCACAAAAGCCCAGCTGGGTGGAGAATCTATTGTGGAATCCTGCTTGCTGCCTTGCTTCAGTCCACAGATGAGGAAGGAGGCACCTGTCCACAGCCCACCCGCCATTCTCCTGTCACACCCACCCAGCTGCACAGTACCGAGGAGGGGGCGGTTTGTCTGTCCTTCACCGCCACCCGCATGAGATGCTTTGCCTTCTGTGCACTATTCCATGGCAGCGTCGATGCCTCAAAGGCACACACACGGCCATGTTCCAAGGAAAAGATCCCCTGAGGGGAATAAATGGCGCCAGGAAGGGGGAGGGGGCACTGGGAATTAAGTCACGGTGGCTCTTGGAAAAATACAACTAAGCTGATAGGAGGCGGGCAGATTAAAGGGATAGACAAATGCGAGGAATACCTAAGGGAGGGATGACCACTGTATTAGTCTGCTAGGTCTTGGCTACTACACACATGGGGAGGGGGAAACCCATCACCAATCAAACACCTCAACTAAGATGCTTCATGCCATTTCAGACACAATACTGTACTTCCCAATCCTTTCTTTGGGCCCAATCCTGCAAGTGATACCCTTGCCACTAGGAACCTACGTGTTTAGGTCTATTAGTATTCACTAATAGTATTAGTATTACAGTACAGTAATAGACAAACAAACAGAAGGCATTAGGCTGACTGACAACAGGTACATCAAGAGAGGTCAAGGAGAACCGCTAGGGAATGAATGGGTGTTGGTAGAAAGGCAATCCAGCTGGAAGAATGAGGGGACAGAGGTGGGAGAGAGGTCATGGTGAGAAGGTAACAGAAGGAAGAGCAGGAAAGGAGCCCTCTCCCACCACACACACACACACGGGACACCTCCAGGCAAACAAAGGTTCAGGGCGACCAAGAGGGAAAGCCTCGGGAAACGTCTAGGAGACTGGTGGTGGCAGAAATAAACAAGATGACCATGTATGGAGATGGCCAGCCAAGGGGATGCGATTTAGGGGGTGGGGAGAGAGGGAAAGGAGGCCAGGGGGATGCTTTCCAGACTGACAGATGGGGGAGAGCTCCGGGAGGTCCAAACTGACTAGGAAGAATAGGCACCCCCTTCCCCCTCCTTTTCCAACCACTTCCTGTCCTTGAGAGGAAGAGGAGGAAGATGGAGCCGCGCAGGAGTCCCAATCCAGCCCCCCACCCTCTGCCACCCTTGTCCTGGAAGGTGGGGGCGGGGGCGCCCTCTGTTACGTCGAGTCTATTTAGAGCAGACACAATGAGACTCCCAAGCCAGGCGCAATAAGGTGTGCGTAGAGTGGGATGAGTGAGGAAAGAACCAAAGCGGACCCACCCATCTCCCCACCACCACCCAAGAAAAGAAAAAACACTTGCGTCGCAGCTCCTTTGCGGCGTTTTAAGGGGGGGGGAGCCGAACTGACCGACCACCTCCCATTGATTATTCTTAAAACAGAAGAAAACGGAGAAGGATCAAGCAATGGAGGGAAGGAGCTCGAAAGCTGGCGCGGAAAGGCTAAATATAGGAGAAGGATCTCCACCACCATCAGCAGCACCACCACCACCACACACACACCCCTTAACTGGGAGGGCCAGCAAGGGATGCAACGATGCACGAACTTCCTCCCACCCAGCCCCATTTCAAATGATAACTTCCACCCACCCGTCCAATAAAGCTGCCCCACCCACCTACCCCAGCAACGGAAGGCAGATTCCCGATTTCCCCCGCGGATCCCTCCGGACGAGCCCCCCCCCCCACGCCCCACCGCTGCAATTCAGCATGCAGACGGATACCCCCCCCACACACAACACACACCCCCCTGGCGGTTCTCGCCTCGCCTCTCACTCACCCTGCGGGTGGGTAGGTTGAAGTAACTGCCTTCCTGTTCCAAGGGGAACGCCCGGGCCGACTAACAGAGGCAGGAGGAGGGCGAAGCGCATCGCCAGAGCCGGCGCCCGCAGCATGGTGGCCGCCCCCACCGGCTCCCCCCCGCCTGCTACCCGGCCATGGCGCGTCCGGAGAAAGCTGGGCAGCGGCCGGCCGGCGGGCTTAATGGCGAGATCCGATTACCCGGCGGCGGCGGCGGCGGCCGTGCAGCGATGGCGTGTCTGTGCCTCTTGGTCCCCAGCAGCCCCCCAAGCCTTGTCCGGGGAGAGATTGCAAGTAGCTGCGAGGGCTCCCCCTGCCGGAACAAGGCGGGAATGCCTCCTCCGCCGCGGTGCTCCGCCCTTGCCTTATTACCTCACCCAGAAACAGACCCCCCTCCCTTCAATCCTCCAGTCCTGGGGAAAAAAAAGAGAGAGGAGGAGGGTGGTTTCCCCCAATTCCATTCGTCCAGGAAGAATAGTGTTGTGTATTGATCTGTATTCCTATTATCTGTACTTGCTTATGTTGAAGTAACTGCCTTCCTGTTCCAAGGGGAACAGGCCTATTGGTTTATTCAAGTTGCTGCATTTGGATCCTCAATCCTATTGGTCTCTGCCAAAAGGCAGCTGTGTGATTGGTTGTAATTGTTCCCTCCAAAATGTATCTTTTTCTAGCCAGTCCTGGCTCCTATAAATGTAGCTCCCTCTCCCCAGTCCCCAGTCTTGTTCTCTCCCTGAATAAGGAGCTGTTACACTAGAAGCTGTCTCCAGCCTGCTATGTCAAAGAGCTGAAATCACTTGCTGAAATCACTAAACGCCACGTCACAACAAATAGGTCTCTCTGAGCACGTGCAGAATGAGATGGCCTTTCCGGGCTGGGAAGGGGGGGGGACCTGTCCTCACCCTCTGCACGTGCACAGAAGCATGCTTCTTTCCGGGAGTGTAGCTGAGGGAGGCGGTAGGTAGGGTGTTCCTAAGAGCACACACAGGCTGTCCTGCATCATCAACGGCCGTGTGCAAGAAGAGGGCATTCCATTTGCTTCAGAGGCGAGCCCATCTGCTGAAATGTGCAGGAGTATTGAAGGTATAACACACACACCCTTGTTTGGGATTGTTTTGGGGGTTTTTTTTGCATCCGGTGACCTTTATACAGTACATTTTGAGAGTGAGTAGCCTGCCCTCTTCCTCCCCCCCTTCCCGTGTTACTTGTTCCCAGAATTGGATGCAATTCCTGACAGAGCAAAGCTAAGACCGTCAAGGAAAGATCCAGCAGTTTACTTGGGTGAGTGAGGAGGACCCTGCTTCAGAAAAGTCTATTCACATCTTGAAGCTCTAGGAAGGTGTAGAGCAGGGGTCCTCAACCTAAGGCCCCGGGGCCGGATGTGGCCCCTCAAGGTCCTGAATCCGGCCCCCAGGACCAATTGCAACCCCCCACCTACCCCTGTTTTGTGAGCAAGCCAGCCTCCATAGCTGCTTCTATTGCTGAGGCAGTTCAAAGCAGTGGGCTATGTCACTTCTCCCACTCCCCCCAACTACTGCCAAGATGATCAGCATGCTGGCTAGTGGGGCATTTAGAGTGGGAGGGCTACGGCAAGGTCCCCCGCTCCCCCCACCCACTGTGGTCCGGCCCCCAGTGGTGCCTGGGGCGTGGTGGACCGGCCCGTTGTTTGAAAACTTTGAGGACCCCTGGTGTAGAGTAACACATTTTTTCAGCCAGCAGCTCTGTTTCACCATCAGCCATCACCGTCGAAGCACATGGAGCAGAGATATAAAGGGAAAAAATGAGAATTTTCATCTGTGTAGCACTAAGAAGCTGGACTATAACGAAGGCTGATCGCCACAGAATTGATGCTTTTGAGCTGTGGTGTGGAGGAGAGTCTTGAGAGTCCCCTGGACTGCAAGGAGATCAAACCTATCCATTCTGAAAGAAATCAACCCCAAATGTTCACTGGAAGGACAGATTTTGAAGCTGAGGCTCCAGTACTTTGGCCACCTCATGAGAAGAGAGGACTCCTTGGAAAAGTCCCTGATGCTGAGAAAAATCGAAGGCAAAAAGAAAAGAGGACGGCAGAGAATGAGATGGTTGGACGGTGTCATTGATGCAACCAATATGGATTTGACCAAACTCCGGGAGGCAGTGGAGGATAGGAAGGCCTGGCGAGCTCTGGTCCATGGGGTCATGAAGAGTCGGATGCAACTGAACGACTGAACAGCACTAAGAACTAGACTTACTTTGGGTGTGACTGCCCTTGTCTGTGACAGATCCTCCACTGGTGTTTTTATATTCCACCACTGTTGCTGTCCTGTAACTGCCTTCAGGAGATTCTCCGCCCCCAACACTACTGGAACTAGTATCCATTCTTTTCTGGTGATGGGTTTCTTAATCCTGAAGAGGGTTCAATATCGCGATTCAGCCATCAATCCAAATGGAGACAGTAACCAAGAGAAAAGACAAAGGAACTAGGAAAGATCCTTAGGTATAAGAGCATGTAATCAAAAAAGGTTAGTGGCTCAGCGGGCTAGAGCACTGAAAACCGTCGGCTACAAAGTTGGCAGCTCAGCGGTTCGAATCCTGGGTGCCATGCAACGGAATGAGCTCCCGCTGTTAACCCCTGCTCTTGCCAACCTAGCAGTTTGAAAGCATGTAATGCAAGTAGAAAAATAGGTACCGCCGTAAAAAGTCGGAAAGTAAATGTGTTTCCTTGCAGCCATGCCGGCTGCATGGCCACGGACTTGCACAACACTGGCTCTTTGGCTTGAATACGGAGATGAGCACCACTCCTGGAGTCAGACATGACTAGCACGGATGTGCAGGGGGAACCTTTACCTTTGTCACTGGAAGACAAGGCTAAAGTCATCCGCATAGTATTATACTGTATTACCCATTGCTATGTATATTCAGTAAAGACAACTGATGGGAAAACTGATTCGTTTGAAATCTAGTGCTGGAAGGGAGCTTGGCAGACACCCTTGATCAGATTGAGCCTGAAACCTCTCTGGAAGCAAAAGTGACAAAACCCAGGCTGCCATACTTTGGGCGCATCATGAGAAGACAAAACTTGCTGGAAAAGAATGATCCTAGGGAAAAATGGAAGGCTTCAGGAAACGAGGATTGTTGCTGTAAAGGAAGCCACTCCCTTGAGTTGGCAGGATCTGAGCTGGAGTGTAAATGATGGGGCATTTTGAAGGTCACTCATTCATAGAGCTACTGTAAATTGTTGATGACTTGACAGTACGTAACAACAACAAAGCAAAGAGCCCCTAGGAACACATGCCAAGCACATTTCCTTCCATTTACTGGCCAAAGCCTGTTGTCTATATAGGTAAGATAAGGTAACCTTTCACGCAAACAGAATCCTTGGCACCTCTTCCTAGAAATAACTGTTTCACTCATAAAGGGATTGCTGCTTGTATCCTTGCCAAAAGCCCCAAAAGGGTGCCTCAGCATTCCCTGGAAGCCTGTGGTTCCTCCCTAGCAAACACAACAGAAAACGAGGTCAGACAGTGATGGCCAACAGTGGAGCACGCCTTGTGTGACTGGAGCATTGGGCAGTTCCAAAAATGTCAGTCTGGAAAATGGGACAAAAACTCTTTTCAGACTCCATAGCTTGAGAAGATCTGGCCACCGTCTTGCATGGCCTGTGCCCACAGTTTTCAGTTTCATGCAACGTCCTCAGCCATCGGACACCCGTGAAAAATATTTCTGGAAAAGGACACACAACAAGTGAATATCAGTTCCTTAGAATGGCTGGCACCTCTGCCTCTTGAGTATTGGAAAAGACTATACAGGTTGCTCATCATTCTTTGTTTACCCATTCCACACCCACCCACCACACCATACCCCAATATTGTCCCTCAAAGCCAATGTATCTGCCCTGTCCCCAGGCGATTCCAGCGAAGGCTCCTCTGGTGCAGGAGCCCTGCTGCAGTCACAGAATTTTACCATTCACAGGATTTTATTACGGGTTTACCAGCGTCATTTTCCATTTCTAGTGATGACATTTTTCTTACCACAGAAAATCGATTAAGAAAGGAAAGCCCAAGAAACCCACACTATCCCTCTTTAGAAGCATCCTTCATCTTCCTTTTCCTGCTTCAGTGGTTTTTGAAGAGAGTTTTTTAAAAGCCTGCATTTCCAGAATGGATTATGGTGGTATGGTTTAGATAATTTTAGACACTAGACTTAATAGTCTTGCAAGTAGAGCTGCTCCCCCCCCGCCCCCAGCGATGCTTATGTGTATTATTCCACTTCAAAATATAGTAACCAAGCTCCCACTTGAGAGCGAGTAAAGTGTCAAATGTAGCAGATCGAGTGTTGAACTAGGATTCAGGAGATATGCATCTGAATTCCTGCTGAGCTCTGAAAACTGAAGGGGGTGAATAGTGCCTAATCACTCCCTGGACATCTTGTATACTTCAAAAAACGTATTAAGGTTGTCATAAGAATGAAGATGGGCATTCATGTAACAGCACTATCTTATCTCTCGTCTTCCATGGCATTGTGAATGCGTGTCGTCAAAATTTGGCCTCATCACGAGTTCCTCAGGAAGAAGAACCGTAAAACAACAACATCTTATTAAAACCTGGGATCACGTTGTCTGCTCCCTCCATAAGGATGTTCCACTGCAAACTGGGATTGGCTGGGAGTGTGGAGACTGTTAGAAAGGGGGACTGTTAAACAACATCAGCAAAACGGAATAGACCTGAACAGGGAAGGAACTCCAGCTCAAGAAACAAACAAGCACCTACACACACACACACACACACACACACACACACACACACACACACACACACACACACACACACACACACACACCCACACACACACACACACACACACACACACACACACACACACACACACACACACACACACACACACACACACACACACACATTCTCTTTCTCTTCCCCCACCCCCTGTACACACATATTCCTCTCTGAGGGACTGTCATTCTGCATTAAGCATCCAACCTATGAGGCCAGCCAAATAAATGTGTGGGTAAAAATCTGACCTCTTCTGGGAAACTTGCTATACTCTCTTTTATGGGGTGTACATATCTCTCCATAGCGCTTGACTGCTCTCGGGGCGGTTCACGCAAACAACCACTTACCTCCAGTCGGGGTACTTATTTTACCAACCTTGAAAGGATAGAAGGCTGAGTCCGCCTTAAACGGGCTATTTGAACCTGTCAGGATCAAACTCAGGAGTGCATTGTGGTGGGGAATGCTGGGAGTTCAATCTAAACACCTGCCCTTGTCTTCTGATCAAATGCTGTTAAAAATTCAGTGTGTGAAGGGGATGATTGGAGAAACACCACTCCATCCTCAAGTGTAACATGCAGGAAGGGAGGCCCCTTTGGTCAGGTACTATGAAGCAAAACCTCTGAATTGATGCAGCGGATCCTTCCAGAACACGTGAATGGGATGTGGCAGTAGGAGGTGCAGGAAGGAGAAGAGGGCTTTGTCTGAAGGATCTTGGAGATCAGAAAAGGAAAGAGAATGGCCACGCTCAGAGTCAGTTCAGAGCGCAGGAGATCCTGCCTCGGAACGAACAGCCAGGAGCTGCTTGAGTACTATCCCATCTGCCACTGGGTACAGCTTTTGGTCCCGGTACCTTCCTGGAGGAAGGATGCTTCCTGAGGAAGGTATCACTGATGCTGCCTTTTACCCCATCTCAGGGGAGGTCTCAGGCGATGCCCAGAGCTGGCACCAAGGGTTTCCAGTCACTCCTGCAGAGCGACAGGGCCAGTCACTGGGGGGAGGGGGTGTAATAGGCCCCAACTGCAATTGGATTTCAGCCCATCCTTGGTAGACTTCAGAAGCAGAGGAAGAAGGGAAGGCTGCGTGGAGGAACATAGGTTGAGCCAGAGGGCATCGCGAAAAAGCTGGGGATGAATAAATGATGGTAAAAGTGCTGCCTGTATTCTCTGCAGAGGTGGCAGGAGATAGATAGATAGATAGATAGATAGATAGATAGATAGATAGATAGATAGATAGATAGATAGATAGATAGATAGATAGATAGATAGATAGATAGATAGATAGATAGAT